>OZ037713.1:0-1200000 GCA_964035505.1 Watsonalla cultraria
CACCCCAACCTAACCTAACCTAACCTAACCTAACCTACCAACCAACCAACCAACCAACCTTATATCACAGGCTCATCCCATTTTTATAGCGAGTTTCAGCTTTCACTCCAAATTGAACAGCGCCATCTCGTGGCCTTAGAAACATAATAATTTATGATACACAATAATTACACATAATAAATAATAATTAATGTTTCTCATAATGTTTTTACAGCATTGTGCCGCGTTTTTTTTTTTTTTTTTTTTTACTTCTTAAAGAGGTAATACGATAAAAAAAATAAATAATATATTATTATAATATTATTATTTGTGGGGATTTCTTTTTTTTTTTTTTTTTCTATCTATGGTTTAGAAGGCGACCGCAGACAACAGCTGTTCTCCCCGAAAAAAAAAAAAGAATTCGCAAAGAATTGGAATGGTAAAATAGAAATTACCATTCCAAACCTAAAGTATCCATTTGTAGTTGTCAATCACTTTTCTCTGCGAGAACTTGAGTAAGCGAATTCTTTTTTTTTTTTCGTGGAGAACAGCTGTTGTCTGCGGTCGCCTTCTAAACCATAGATATAGAAAAAAAAATTAAAAAAAAAACTTTCTCGTACGTTATGTAAATAATGTTCGTGTAATTGTTCCCAGCTGTGGCAGCAGTTCGGAGAGAATAAGTGGATTAACGGTTGATAAATCTTTTGTTCGTTTAATAAGAAATTATGGAATAATAGTAACGACTTGCATTTTTTGACATTTAAGCAACCTCTCGATTGTGAAGTAGTGACAGAAACTATATTGACATAGACATATCAAAAAATAAAATTGTGTGTTTCCTAAAGTGTACTGATTTTCGCAAGACATTATGATACAATTACAGATATAAATAGGTGTCTATGTGGAGCTTTCATCATAAATCGGTGCAGAAGTCTTAGAATTCGTACAACCAATAGTTTTATGAGTATTGTAATTTTCTGTTTTTGTAATGCAAGCTTAAGTCATTTATAAAACGAATATTTATGTCATAAATATGCCGATACAAATATCCGCATTTCAACATGAAAATGAACGCCAAAATGAAAGTGGTGACATTTTCTTAGCCCATTATTTGTCTATCCATGACGTTCTTTATCTTTGTAAAAAATGCTTTTGCAACGCCTCTACCGGCAATTAATGTTACTATTTTCCGATAAAAAAAAATCTTGACCATTCATGTAGTAGCCGCGTATTCATATGTTAGTATTATAACAAATAACGCGTCTCGGTTTTTAAAATTATGTTACTTAGTGATAGTTTTTCCCGTTTTTGTAATATATTCCGTTAATGCTTGCCTTGATTTTACAAAATCTAAAGCCTTCCTCGATGAACAAATATCCGTCACAAAAAAAAACTATTCAAACCGTAGTTCCTGAGATTAGCACGTTGAAACAAGCAAAAGCTTCAGCTTTATAAATATTAGTTCTAAATAATATTTTTTTTAATTTTAGTAATCAATCTTCATCGTTCTTGTAAATCAATCGTTTCGTACATCCCATAGATACAGAAAAAAGTTTCCTTTATCTTTGTTACATCCCTAGGGCTGTCATGTTCATGTCATCTGTTACTGTGAATGTCAAATGTGTCAATTTGTCAGTCAGTCATTCATTTTCATTTTGATGTTTTTGATTATTGCGAATGAAAACCAAACAAAAAGTAAAGTAAAAACGAACAAAGAATATTGTGTGTTGTCATGCCATCTATGATAACAGTATTGTGTTATATACAAGTTGATTAGCGATATTGACTAATAACATATATCCGTGTTCTTAGTACGTTTGGCAACGATCATATACCAATTATCCATCGTTTATTTCGTGCTACCGAAGGCGTTTCACTGTTGGTGGTTGGTCTTATCCAATCTATTCTATGAGCTTAATCCGATTACTATCAAGCGAATAACAAGGAAACAATGGGAATTTTCGGCACCTCGACGTCGACGTTCGACCAAGATGTCGGTACGTAATATTTTAATTGTGTTATAAAGTAGTGCGGCGGATACTAGTTGATAATCCACTATGAACAAAGGCGATGCGGGCAGAGCCCTGGTGAGTCACGGGGCGCCTGCTCGCAACTCACCGAGTGCATGCACAGGGAACAGTACAAGGCTAAAACATGAATCACTCATTAAATTAAGTATATTATATATCATCATAATTACATTCCTTTACCTTGTATAAATAATGTGGACATTTGCATTTGTCTATTTGCACATCAAGGGGTCGCTACAAATGAATGAATACCACAAGGTAAATTCTCAGTTGATGAATTAGTAACTAATATACACAATATACTTCAAATACTAGTAGTTAATCAAGCAAAAAGGAGTGGTTCTAGTGTGCTGATGCAAGTTTCTTGTTGGTTCCAGATCACCAGTTTGGAAGACTTGTTTCCACACTGGTGGTCAATTCTTGGACTTTCATAAGTGACTAATCAAACTGAATACACACGACGGTGTGTGAGATCAGATGGAAACCATTTCCAATATGAACCATAGTAGAGAGGTCATTGACACGCAATATCTATATGTTATGTGCGTGACATGCTGGCATTTGTTTCCAGTCTGCTTTATTTCTATTGTCATTAGTGCAATTGATATGTCCAACAACTTGGGAATACTGTGAATAATAATCAGTTTTTTTTATAACACAAATATTGCAAGTGTACAATGTAAAATGACTGAAGTTTATGCACTTAGTGTCACACTAACTATACCTCCCTACAACCTAAGATTAAATAAAGCCTACAAATCCCACATGCTGCAATATGCATCACAGTCTCTCAGCTCTCAGCTCTCAGCTGTAAATTATGATGATAACAGTAATGCTGATCTCATAGTCGGCAACCAGTAGGTTGATATGTGGGAAACTAGATCAATATTAATACATTATAATAAAATTGTAAGTCTGCTTCTCATTTTGTTTAAACTGTCTCATTTTGATGAGCACCTTGGAGAGGGCTCCGCTGGCTCGATTACCTCATAATATGTGAAGCTCACCACATAAACACATGAGCTATCAATATCTTATAGGGTGAAAGTTGATATCAATGTGTGGCAGGGTTAGACTCCTTTACATTCTCTTATTATTATTCCTTCCGGAACATTAAGTGTAGTCAACTAGCACGAGCGACTGTACCTGTGTTGGGGACAAATTCAGTTTCCTTCTACACAGGTACCTGTCCGGTACAAATAGTGGATACAATTCACCAATCAGTTTAGGGTTGTAGTCAATATATACATATATAAGACAAACATAAATTGTGCCTGTTTGTAATTCCAAATTGACAGTGTTCACTAAATACATGTGAAAGTATATTCAGTTATGTTGTACCTTTGCAGTCATTTGATGTCTCTCTCTGACTATGTATCCTCACTATTTTCTACAATACTCTACAATATTCTGCAATTACTATTCAAAAAAAAAATAGGTAGATTTTATGGGCTAGCAGCTTTACGACTACATCTCTATTTGACGACGCAGCAGATATGACTAGATCGGTTTAAGACTAAATCGCGATATGACTGTTGGGTTAAATAGCTGTTCGAACATATATGATGCTTACATCCTATTATCAGTTCGACCTAATATCGATATGACGTACTTCTGAGAAGAAAACAATCTACTTACTATGGAGTTCCGGAACCTAAGAATTAAAACAATCGCCACTCTGATGTTCTCTTTTTTAGTGACTGATGGTTGTAAAATGTCATAAGTTAAAAATTAAAATGAATACTGAAGAGAAATTTTATCATTCATCATCATTAAAAATATAAATAATAGGGAATCTATTCTTTATAACACACACACGCACAGGAAACGACACCTATCGTATTTTTTTAAATGACAGTGCTTTTAAATTTAGGTACTTATAAGTATAAGTAATATTATGTTTTTAATAACAGTAAGAAACTACTTAAAAACTTAAATGTTTTGATTTTCGACGAAATATAGTAAAGTTATACCATTGTTTAAGGCTGGTGATATTAATGATCCCAATAACTACAGACCGATTTCAATTTTACCTGCTCTTAGTAAATTTTTTAAGAAAATCATATTAAATCAGCTAGTTATCCATTTCAACATGAAAAATGAAAATGAAAATGAAAATGAAAATGAAAATGAAAATGAAAATGAAAATGAAAATGAAAATGATTTATTCAGTTTAGGCCCTGGTAAGGCACTTATGAACGTCGAGGAATCTACCACCGGTTCGGAAACTAGCCTTCTGAGAAGAACCGGCAAGAAACTCAGCTGGCATCATGTACATTTCATTACACAGTAAAATAATAATAATTACAAAAAAACATAAATCATATATTACACAATGAGCAGTATGGCTTCACCAAAGGTCGGTCAACTACTGATGTCGGTGTTGCACTTCTTCGACATGTATATAGGGCTTGGGAGAATTCACATGATATGATAGGTGTATGTATATATAAAAAAATGCTTAAAATTTACTTTACCTAACGCTAAACCGGTTCCGACCAAAATTATGATCAATGGTGAAAAACTGGATATTGTAGAGTCAGTAGTTTTTCTAGGCGTAACACTTGATAACAAACTTCAATGGGGCTCACATATATCTAGTCTATCGGGGAAACTCAGCTCGGCAGCATATGCCGTCAGGAAAGTAAAGCAGTTCACTGACGTAGACACGGCACGATTAGTTTTTTTAGTTACTTTCATAGTGTTATGTCGTATGCTATCTTGCTTTGGGGCAAAGCTGCCGATATAGAAGCCATATTTATATTACAGAAAAGGGCTGTAAAATCAATCTATAACTTAGGATCTAGGGCATCTTTGAAGGAAAAATTTAATATAATAATATAATGAAATAGGAATTTTAACAGTGGCTTCGCAGTATATTTTTGCAAACTTACTACTTGTACATAAAAATATAAATTCTTTTCAAAAGAAGCGTGATGTACATAATGTCAACACAAGACATAAAAATTAATTAGTAGTACCTACACACCGCTTACAGAAAGTCCATGGATCATTTTTAGGGCAAAGTATACGCTTTTATAATAAATTACCTACATGTATTGTAAATTTGCCCTTTGATAAATTTAAAGAGACTGTAAAATCTGTATTACTTAAAAAGGGTTATTATACAGTTAGTGATTATATGTGTGATAAGGAAACTTGGAATAATGTATTACCAGACAAATATTGTAAGTAGTCTCATGGACACTGTACTTATGCTACAATTCTTTTTAATATTTCTTTTGATCTTTGTTTTGACTGGCTTGAGTTGTCATGCTCACTAAAATGCCTTTGCTTGCGGCGGCGTCAGGGTGACGGGTCGCTCACTTCCCTCTATAATGGTTGAGGAGGGCGATGTCTGGCATTCTCGTCATACTTGTGAACAGGTGCTGCTTGTGGGGGCTGGTCATCTCAAGCTACGCATTTAGATATAAGTAAAACTACTAGACTTTTCTTTATGTTAATTTTTATCGACATTTGTACATTGGAACTGTGTCCATGGGCTTACATTTCTCAAATGATTTATTTTGTTTTTTTTTTAAATTGTATAATATTTTTGAAAAGAGTAATTACTGAGTTTCTTGCCAGGTTCTTCTCAGTAAAAGCAACCTTCCGAACCTGGCGGTAGCATGTATAATCCTGTAAATTGTGTCATTCTGACGATTTGAAAGTGCTTTGTATAAAGTCTAATCGAATAAAGATATTTTTGACTTTGACTTTGACTTTGAACCGCGGCTCCAACTGTTCTAGTTGGAAACTCGTATATATACTGCAATGCGCTTGAAAACTCTTATGGCGCGATTTAGGTTCTCGTGTATTTGTACTCAAACTTCGCATTTCTTGTCTTTTGGCGATGTAGACCAAAAGCAATGTAGCCGTAACGCGATATAGTCATATCGCGATTTAGTCTTAAACCGATCTAGTCATATCTGCCGCCTAGTCAAATAGAGATGTAGGCGTAATTCGTCTATCGGGCTAATCTCTGAAAAGCTAGATCGATTTAAATGAGATTTTAACTGGTAGATGGCCATATTATAAGGGGGAACTCGAGTCACTTTCGGGCCCAGCTAGTAATGTAACAAGTACGAGGACACAGGCGCGCGATTCGAATAATAAAATAAAGTATGGCGGCGCGTTGCAGAGCGCGCCACGAGCGAGAACAACACGAGCGAGGAGTGGGGCCTCATCATGGACATCTGCGACCGCGCGGGCGCCAGTGTCGCCGCCGCCAAGGAGTGCCTGCGCTGCGTCCTGCGGCGCCTGGCGCACGCCGACCCGCACGTGCAGGTGCACGCCGCCACGCTGCTGGACGCCTGCGTCAGCAACTGCGGCCGCCTCTTCCACCTCGAGGTGGCCTCGCGGGACTTCGAGACCGAGTTCCGCCGCCTGCTGGCGCGCGCCCAGCCGCCCGTGGCCGCCCGCCTGCGCGCGCTGCTGCGCAAGTGGGCCGAGCAGGAGTTCCGCCACGACCCGCAGCTGGACCTCATCCCCTCGCTCTACGCCAAGCTGCGCGCCGAGGGCGAGCCGCCCGCCGCGCCCGCCTCGCCGCCGCCGCCGCCGGCGACCGCCGCCTCCGCCGCCGCCGCCGCCGCCGCCCAGCGCGAGCAGGACGAGCTGGCGCGCGCCATCGCGCTGTCGCTGCGCGAGGCCCCCGCGCCGCTGTACCCGCGCGTCGAGGCCCCGCCCGGCCCCCCCGGGCCCCCCGCGGCCCCCGCGGCCCCCGCGGCCCCCGCGCCCGCGCCGCCCCGTCGGGTGCGCGCCCTCTACGACTTCGAAGCCGCCGAGGATAACGAGCTGACGTTCCTGGCGGGCGAAATCGGTGAGTGCCCCCCCCCGATTTCGGGCGGTCCCCTTCGCTTCGGGCGATAGACGATCGTAACGATGAATTTCGTCGACAGTGCACGTGACGGACTCGAGCGACCCCAACTGGTGGAAGGGCTCCAACGGGCGCGGCGAAGGCCTGTTCCCGGCCAACTTCGTGAGCGACGAGGAGGCGCCGCGCGCGGCGTCGCCGGCGGCGGGGGGCGCCGGGGCGGGGGGCGCCGGGGCGCCGGCGGCCCCCGAGGCGCCGCCGGCGGCCATCCACGAGCCCACGATGGACGCGGCGCTGGCGGCGCTGCACGAGGCGGACCCGGGCGCGCCGGGCGCCGCGGCGGCGGAGGCGGAGCTGGCGCGGCTGGAGGCGCGCGCGCTGCACATGGGCGCGCTGGTGGACGCGGCGCTGCAGCGCGCCGACCGCCGCCACGCGCGCCTGGCGCAGCTCAGCGCCGAGCTCGTCGACGCGCTCAACCTCTACCACTCGCTCATGCGCGACCCGCCCAAACCCGCGCCGTACGCGCCGCTCCCGGGGCCCCACGCCGGCGCCCTCCCGGGGCCCCACGCCGGCGCCCTCCCGGGGCCCCACGCCGGCGCCCTCCCGGGGCCCCACCCCGGCCCCCACCCGGGGCCCCATGCTCCGTCGTTCGCGCCGCACGCTTTCCCGCCGCAGCGGTAAACGCCCGTTCCGAACGAACATTCCCAAATCATTATATTCAGATTATTATATTATTATGTGTTAAATATTTTTGTTAAATAAATTATAAAATTACACCAGCCGCTTCTTGTTATTTACACCGATTGTTGAATTCCCGCATGCTTTGCACGTAATATCGATACTATACCAGCTTTGATTCAAAGAATTAATATTGAATGAAATTAAACATAAAATAGCTAGGTACACAATGTCTCTCGCCGCGCCAGCCTTCAGTGACAGATAAGAGTAGTTCTAAATCTATGACTATAAATCAATGTCTTGTGTACTGTATATATTGTGTAATATTGCTACGTTTTGTGTAATTGGTTACTGGCCGTTCAAAATGTATATTAAATAAATAAATATTAAATAAATGACACATGTATATATTAGTACGCAACCTTTAATAATTTATTATGTTGCTGATTAAGGGGAAAATAAAGCGTCAACTTGGACAAGTAAAAGATAAAAAAAATAAATAATTTTTATATTGTACCTAAGTAGCTGAGTACAAACCAAGACAAAATCCACCGTATGCTCGCGCCTATGTTTCCCGAAGTACTATAAGTACACATCTGCAGTAGGCAAAGGTGTCATGTATGAGGCGGTGAGCGTAGCCACTAACTGAGCACTAATCCAGATTCCGACTGTTACTGGGAAATTACACTAAAAAACCTAGTAATAATAATTGCGTCCGACTAGGGCAACGAACTCAGGACTCGTGTAACGCAGGAGCGATTGCGACAAATAAATAATATTACCTACATGTAAGTATAGTTTACAAGATTATTGACTTACTTTCTACCTATTGATCTACCTTAATTAATTATTACCTATGTACGTACTTATGCCCAATATGTTGTAATAATACCTAAGTAGATTAATTTATATTGACTAGAAGCAATTGGAATGATCGAGGTGTGGTCACGGCACGCGGCGCTCAGGGCAGGAAGGCGTCGGTGTCGAGCGGCGCGCTGAGGTACGTGGTGTCCGTGGCGTCCGTGGCGTCCGTGCGCGCCGACGGCGCCCCCCACGAGCCGCGGCCCTGCAACGGGAGACCACTGGCACACGCGCTGCCATACATATCCTACTGGTGCACCTCGATCACGGGGAAACATGGTCAAGGTACGGAGGGGCGGGAGGAAGTCGTCGGCCCCGAGACGACTTTTCGGTTGTTTGCGGATGTAAATAACGGAGACAACTATAACCTGCGCTTCGTCCGGCGGCAGCGGCCAGGGCTCGCGCAGGTCGCCCACGGCGTCGGCGTCGAGCGGCAGCACGTCGAGCGGCACGTCGAGGCAGGGCGCCAGCAGACGCGGCCAGTCCGCCAGCAGCGCCGCCACCCCCGCCGCCGCCGGCCGCGCGCGCCGCTCCGAGCGCCAGCACGCGCGGATCAGGCCCTCCCTGAAACAACGCACCGCATTATGCATCGAAGAGTTCTTCTAAAAACTTTTATTTCACACCATGAGCTTTTCGAAGGAAACCTGTAGTTATATGTCTGAGAAGTATTACAAAGACGCATACATATATATAGTGCCCGAAACGGCAATAGATTCACCATCTGTCGCGTTGGCTGACTTAATCATGTTCGGTGAAAAGTGGGTGTTGTTATTCCAACACCTCTGCTTACCCCTTCGGAGAATACAGACGGGAGCATATGTATAAACTTGTGTATGTTTACTGTCTTAATTCTATCTCAAGGATCATAAAAGAACGTAGGTAAGCCCATGAACATAGTTCCAGTGCTCAAAATCCGCGTATAGAGTCTCACACTCACAGCTGCGGCTTGAGCCCCGGCGGCAGGTCCAGCGTGTGCCCCGCCTTCACGCGCGCCAGCACCTCCGCGTTGCTCAGCCCCTGGAACGGCAGCGCGCCGAACGTGACGATCTCGTAGAGTAGCACGCCGAAGGACCACACGTCGGAGGCGGGCGAAAACACGCCCAGAGCGAGGCTCTCGGGTGCCATCCACCGCACCGGCAACATGCCCTTTCGACTGAAGCGATAGTAGTCGTTCTCGAACACGAGCCTGGTCATCCCGAAGTCTGCCAGCTTGACGACCCGGTGCGCGCTGACGAGGCAGTTGCGGGCGGCCACGTCGCGATGGACGTACCGCTGCTGCGCCAGATACGACAGCGCGCGCGCCACATCCAGCGCCATCGATGTCAGCCGCGCCGCCGACACCTCGTCCGCGCCCTCGTCGTCTGCTAGATGACGCCTTGCGAGCAGGTAATTCTTTAGGTCGCCGTAGAGCATAAATTCCATTACGGTGCACACCGGCTCCGTCTTAGTCACCACGCCGAGCAGCTTCACCACGTTCTTGTGCTCGAAGCGTTTCATCGCCTCGGCCTCCGAGAGAAAGTCGAGTTTTGCCTCGGTAGAGGCGCCCGCCTTTAGGGTTTTGACGGCGACGGCGCTCCAGCCGCGCTCCTCGGCGAGCAGCGCGTGGCCGCCGTACACGGTGCCAAAGGCGCCCGTGCCAAGCTTGCGGTTGATGACGACGCGCTCTCGCGGCAGCTCCCAGCGGTCCAGGCCCGGCTTTGGCAGCGTGCGCATCTCCAGTGCCGCCAGCCGCGCGCGGTACTCGCGCCCGGCGCGCCGGCGGCACGCCAGCGCCACGCCGGTCAGGGCGGCCACAAGCAGCGCTAGCAGCAGCGCCGCTAGCGCCACCACGGCGGCGCGGCAGTCGGCGCCCAGCAGGTCGGCCAGCGGCTGCAGCGCGCAGTGCTCGCCGCCATCGTCGGGCGCGGCGCCGTCGGCCGTGAGCCAAAGCAGCGCGCCGTCGTACACCGAGAGCGCGCCGTCGGCCCAGCGGCCGACGCTGTGCTGCGAGCCGTTGCGCCACTGCTGCAACACCAGCGGCGACGCTCGTACGTGCGCCCCGCCCGGCTCCTTCGTCCACTTGAATTCTCCCGTCAACCCAGTATATGGAACCGCTGTGGCATTCTGGACGAGGGCCCTGCGAACGGCTTACAAACGTAAGTACTTTTTATTGAACTTGATAATGCAAAAAATATATTGCTGAGCTTCTTCTTAGTGAAGCAAGCTTTCGAACCCATTAGCAACATGTATAATCCCGTATAATGACATATTCCCTTTGTCCTTCTAACGATTTTAAAGTACTTTGTAAGAAGTAATGAAAATGAAAATGATTTATTAAGTTTAGGCCCTGGTAAGGCACTTATGAATGTCGAGGAATTTACCACCTCAGTAAAGTAAGTGAGTACTTAATCAGAAAAGATATTTTGATTTTTATTAGCTTATCACATGAAAATGGTGACCGAGATCGATGCGCTTACTGTACGAACTCCCGGGAGTGGAGGTCGTCGATGGCGGCGGGCGAGGCGGCCAGCAGGCGCAGCGCGGCGCCGGCCCACAGCCGCAGCACGTCGTACAGCAGCGCCGCCGCCGCCGGCGCCGCCCGCCCGCAGCGCCGCCGCTCCTCACCGCCTGACGCGGGGAAACTAACTATACCACTCTTCCCGACCGTCTTAACTTTCGTATTCGTTCTGAACTAAACTGTTTAATTGAGCTAAGTACTTTTTATTTATTAGTAATATTTAAATTTATCGTGCGAGCACTTTGTAAATATTTACTTTCGATAGGATGCGGGAGGTCCCTCGTGCATCTCGATCGCCAGCGAGCCTCCCAGGCGTCGCGCTCCGCGGCCGGGGTCGACGACCGCTGCCACTCGGCCAGCCAGCGCGGCGCCAGGCTCAGGTGGCCGTCGGCCGCCGCCCGCAGCCGCGCGGGCGGGCAGCGCGCGGCGGCGGGCCGCAGCCAGCGCGCCGGCAGCGCGGCCGGCAGCAGCCAGCGCGCCGGCAGCGCGGCCGGCAGCAGCCAGCGCGCCGGCAGCGCGGCCGGCAGCAGCCACACGGCGCCGGCGGCGGGCAGCAGGCCGGCCGCGGCGCCCGCGCACAGCGCCGCGCGCACGAGCCGCGCGTCCTCCGCCGCCACCAGCAGCACGCGCGCCCGCGCCGCCGCCGCGCGCTCCGCCCACTGCAACCGTCCGCGCGTCACGCCCTGCCACCCGCGATCCCCCGCAGTGGATCGACGCTCACCTGTGAGATGCGTTCGTCGACAGTTTCGGGGTCCTCGTCGTGCAGCTCCACGTGCACGACGACGTCGGCGCGCAGCAGCGACAGGTCGAATGCGGCGGCCCGCTCGCTGAGCACGGCCACGCGCCGCCAGCGGTGCGCCGCCAGCAGCGCGCCCCACGCCGCCGCCGCTTCGCCGACCTCGCCGGCCGCCAGCAGGGCGCCGCCGCCCGCCGGCGCGGCCTGGGCGGAGTAGGCCAGCACGGGCAGGCGCAGCGGCGTGCTCTGGCGCGCCACGTCCGCGAAGGCCGCGGCGCACGCGGGCCCGGCCACGCCCGCCAGCGCGTGGTACTCGCTGCCGCGCGAGTCCGTCAGGTATTTGAAGGCGCGCGTCGCCGTGCACGCGTCGTCGTACAGCTCCACCTTGAAGCTGAGGCCCGCCGCGCCCGCCGAGTCCTCCTCGGCGAGCTCGGCGGCGGCGGCCAGCGCGAACCCGTCGAACGCCTCCCGCGGGCCGCTCAGCGGCACCAGAACGCCCACTCTCACTTCCCCGCCCGAGCCGCTCGGCCAGGCCGCCCGCGCCGCTAGAAACTCGGAGGCGGCGGTCCGAGGGCCGACCTGCCGCGCCCGACGCTGCAATTCGATGAGCTGCGACGTATCCAGTGCCACCCGAGCCAAGACGTGCAGCGCGCGCGGCGACAGCGAAGCCAATACTTGCACGTTCACCAATTTAACGAAACGGCGGGGCTCGAACGGGCACGAATCGGCGACGCTCTGGCACGAGGGCGGCCCGAGCGGCAGGCCGGGGAGCGCGGCGTGCGCGCGCGAACACAGCACGGCGGGCCGCCCGCGCAGCGCCGCCGCCGCCTCCGCCAGCCGCGAGCCCACCGCCACCACGCGCGCCTTCAAGCGATGCTCGCGGACGACCGCCGCCAGTACGCCCGCCTCGCTCGCCTCGCCGACTAGCAGCGTCGCACACGACACCTCCGAACACCACTCGGGCGATATCGTCGAATTCGTGCCGGGCGCAGTTTCGGTCGAGGAGCTGTAATTTAGAAACAAAATTCAGTCCTCGAATTAAACGATAGAAAAGATCTTCGGCGAGATGCCGGGCACTCACTCGCTCGAAGGCTGCGGAGTCGAATCGCTCGCGAGACCGTCGAGTTCGTCGTCTGCGAGTCGATATAGGCCGGCGATCGACGAGTCGGCCAGGTCGAGCAGCGAGCGCGCCGGCGGCCGGGTGGCGAAGCAGGCGCGCCGAGCGAGCGGCGCAGCGTCGCCGACGTCCTCGACGCCGAACTCGCGCAGGATGAAGGAGTCGGAGGAGGCGGTGGCGGGCAGCGGCAGCAGCGCGGCGTGCAGGCGGCCCGCCACCAGCGCGGCCAGCAGCGCGCGCCGGCACGCGGCGCCGTCGGCCGGCGCGGGCGGCGCGCAGGCGGCGGGCGGCGGCGCGGCCGCGGCCGGCACGCCGCGTGCCCGCAGCGCGCCCGCCGCCAGCGCCGCCAGCGCGCCGCCCGCCGAGCCCGCGCCGCTCACGCTCACCTCGCCTCCACCGTCTGCACGTTCTATCGATTACACTGATTGAAAATGGTTAACCGATTATTGAGTACCATTGTCGAAAACGCCAAATTTTTTTTTTTGTATCTTGTTAGATTGTACATTGTAACGTGTAGTGTAGAACTCAAATATAGTGAAGAGACTAGGTACGGGCTCCAGAAGGGAACGCACGGTAAGCCCAGTAGTATAGTGTAGTGGTACCTGCGCACGCGAGGTAGGCCAGCGCGAGCGCGGCCAGCAGCGCGATGCGACCCGCCACGGTTCGAATAGTTCTGAAAAGATTTATTTATTTATGCTTCGCAGACACAATAAACGCTAGAATATCTCTAGTACATTTAAACGACTTCCACGTTCGACGAGCCAGTTCAACAATTCGATTCGATTGCCTTTTTTGTTATAGGTAGGTACCGCCCGTTAGCTAAAATATCTTCGACGGCAATCCGAACTAAAGGTAACTAATTCATTTTGTGTTTTTTTCGAAACTTAAGAAATCCTCAGATCATAACCCGAATTGTCCGGCGGTCCTCACTAGCACAGAATTTAGAATTTTTTAAAAGGTCCATGTGTTTCAATCATAAATAGGTATATTGAGGGGCACGCAGCCTTTAACAGTACGGTACCTACTAACCGTTAACAATAATTGCCGGTCCACCTGAGAAATAATTACACTGGTCACGCAACCGTAGATACTTAGACAGCAGGTCCGATGTCTCCTCTGGTACACTACGTCTATCCCTACGCTGTACCATATAGCGTACGGTACTATCATAAATATGCCACATTCCGATTTAATAATTCCCAGTTTGCTTTCAGTTACCCCGACGTTACAGTAGGTACCTATAGTCACATAAGTTTATAAGTGAACCTATAGTCACGTAGTTGAATAGATATTTACA
Organism: Watsonalla cultraria; assembly: GCA_964035505.1. NCBI lineage: Eukaryota > Metazoa > Arthropoda > Insecta > Lepidoptera > Drepanidae > Watsonalla > Watsonalla cultraria. The sequence goes on from OZ037713.1 coordinate 14,009, forward strand.
CATGTGGTATAGTTATAGGAGACAAGTAGTCCTTGTATGTTTGCGTGTCCAGCGCAAGGAGCACTCGTCCATGTAATGATTAAAACGTTCTGTGTTAAGACCAAGCGTGAGCCCGCCTCCCTCCTATTGCAGGAGGCTCTCTCTGTCCCTCTCGAGACCAACTTTAAAGCTTTCTTGATTACCCGAGATTATAATGTATCATAACATAACATATCATTTTCATTGCCTAATGACAGAGCAGTTTGTGCTATGTTGCGTTGCGTGGAGTGGAGTGGAGTGCGTGTGCGGTGCACGACGCTCAGAACACGACACGCGTCTGGTCCGCGTGCAGCCAGCGAGTGAGTCCGCCGCTGCAAGCCTCGCCTCGATACTTGTTGTTATCGATTGTGCAAACATTGCGTTGTCTTATGTTTATTGACATAACTGCATAATACACTTTTGTGGAAACTGCTACCTACTTTATGCAGTTATTAATGACCTACCAAACTGCTTACCATTCTGAACAATTTTATTATATTCTAATAGCTAAACCTACTTAATAGGCACGTACGGGTTCTAGGTTTTTTTTCTCTAGATTCATAAAATGTCCACTGCACATTGAAGGTCACCGCTCATAGCCCGTGAGGGTATCTGTATGTAGGTACGTACTCCTTAGAGCCTATAATCAAACTGTACAGTAGTTGAACATATGTGTACTATACACTATATCACTACCGACCTAGCTGTATAGAGATAGATGAATAGAGGTGAGGTTGGTTGGGAGTGGTGAGGGCGGGCGCGACTGCTCGCGCGCTGGGACTGAGTGAGCCCGCGTGCGTCGGTCCGGGCGGCGAGGGCACCGTTGTTGTCGCTCGGCTGGCCGCCCTGGCGCCTCCCACTATAGTCTGTCGATTTGATACCGTTCGTCTACGTCACGCACTGCATCTTCAACACACTCACATTTGCCACAAACTTGCTTTTCTCATTTGAACACAAAGATTATAGGGAGCTCAACGTTATGTGTTACGCCAAGAGAGTTTAATTCGTCAATCACTTTACACACAGTTTGAACACAATAGTCCGAGAGCGCTTCGTCGGTCGTCGGGTCGATCGTAGAACAACAGATAGAAAGTATAAGCGGGCGGAGCGCTTAAAGAGCATGTTTGCCAAGGCCGGCACACGTGCTGTCACTCGAGCCACTGGCAGCCGAATGCGCGCGCGCCGCTCGCTCCGCCCGCTGGGTAGCGGCCGCGCGTCCACAACAACAACACCATTCCAACACTACGTAGTCAAGTATTGAGGGAGCCGGAGGATCTTTTAAAAAAGAATTGTTTTAAAATATAAAACGTTTATTCTCTACAAGAGTATGTCTAAGACTGACTTAATGCTAATACAAAAATACAGGGCTTGAACAATAGACCACTGTGGAGCGGATGTTTTATCGTTCGCTTGCCGACTCAGCGTCTCAGTTCCTAAGAATATAGAGCGCTGACGCGTAGAGTCGACAGACGTAACTCCTCCCTCCTCAAGTTCGAAGTTATCTTTCTTGAGAGAACTTCGAGTACATGACCTTGACACAAATTTCGGATAATTTTTATACAGTAGGTAACAGAGTACTACAAGGATCAGAGCATAAACTCCAAGAGTCCACACGCTTATACTATGCACTTCAATGATTGCCCTTTCACTTTCACTATTTTCATATTCACTAAAACTTTTCTTCATTGCCAATGACAAGATCTTCAGGTCATCCAGGTCGACACCCTCTAGGTTTACAGGTGTTGAGTGTTTGGTTTCATCAGGTGAGAAAACCGAAGGCAGGTTTACTATAGGTAGCTTTGGATATGTTACATTTTCTGTGTATGTCTGATGTGTTCGCAAGACTATATCTTGGATTTTCAGTTCACAAGGATCGTCCAGGGTAAGTATATAGGTACCTTTAACCTTCTGACGAAACATTTCATCGTTACATGTTCTTGTAAGTATCTCTTCATCTCTACTATAGAGAATCCATCTATTAGTTTGGAGGAATTGAACTCTGACCTTTTCAGTGGTTATGGAGATCTGTATACATGACGTCACGTTTTCGGTATACGTCATCAAGTCGTTGATACAAGGGTCTTGAATGTACTGGAGAGTTCCATCATCGATGCAGAGAAAGCTAGACTCGTCGACTTCTTGGCATGGATGTGTGAGCAGTCTGATTTTCAACCCTTTAGCCAATAGGTAAGGATACTCGGGCAATATGACGACGGTGGAGTTACGGGACAGTATAGGTAAAGGAATTAACTTATAATAGATGTAAGTATCTTTTTCAATCAAAGGTATTTCTAAAAGGTAAGTGATTTGGTTTTCCTTTAAATAGGCTTTTAATGTAATAGTTTGTTCAATCCTAACTAAATTTTCTAAACTAGGTATTAAAACTAACCTTTCTATTCTATCAATTTTCTGAAGCAAGTATAACAACTTATTCGTCTCTATAATGGACTGGTGTAGAATACCTAACTTACTAAATGATAAACTAGTTTCTATCTCATTTAACTGGGCATAAATTGTCTGAAAGTTATGTGTTAATAAATTGTACGAATTTAAAAACTGAATTTTTAAATCTTCTAATTCCTTAAGATTTGTTATATTATATTATTCAGTTGATCGAGATTATTATTTAGCATGAGTGTAGAGTTTGCCAGAAGTTGCACAATTTCTGTAATCACTATCAGTTTTCTGTTACTGACGTTTTGTTGAGACTTTATATCATTAATTAATTTATCATACTTAATGGCATCGTCATTATCAAGATTTCCGGTGATTATTTTAATAAGTGAACCCAGCGGATTAATAAGGCTTCGTTTGATTCTAACAGTTGGTATGGTTTGGGTGAATTTATTTATAGTTATATTTTTCATGTACTCTACTTGACTTCTTATCTCTATAAACTTATCTGTAAAATTAATTCTATCAAAAGTATTCTTAACTAAATAATCTAAATCTAATAGACGTTGGACGTTAAACTTTAGTTCTTCCTCTAGGGGTTTAACATCTAAAATCCTTGCGAGTGTCCATTTGTCTCTACTGATTACTGCAACACCATTTTTCACAGGCAGGATCTCAGGATTTTTATCTAGTGCCTGCAGTTGAAGGGCCTGCAGTTGGCTCATCATGGCCCCTGCTAGGAGGACGAGGAGGTGCCTGTGAAGGGCGTTTAATATTTTTTAATGGAACTTTAGTGTAACGATTTTTAGCTTGAATGGGAACCACGTTTCTAACAATCTCATCAGACACTATAGCCTTTTGGAATCGTGGTTTGTCTTTACTACTTCTTTTATTGACTTCTTTTGCAAATACCATGTCACCTGGTTTAACTTTAAACTCTGTTTCTCCACCTCTTTTCTCGATTATTTTATTTTTTTGTTGTATGGCCTTTTCTGATAAATGTTCGTACAGAAACTTGGTTCTCTTTGCATGCTCTTTGATTAATTGTTGCATGTATTGCTTTTCAAACTCTACGTTAAAAACGTTTCTAGAGTCCGTATGGCCTAACAAAACTTCAAACGGTGTGAAACCCGTCGTTGAATGTATGGAGTGATTGTAGGCCATTACAGCGTAAGTCATTACCGTAGCCGCATCGGTATACTTATGCTCGTATTTCGCTAGTCGGTAAATTTCTATTATGGTGGAATGAAATCTTTCAATGAGACCCATAGAATTGGGGCTGTTAGGAGTTCCAATATGAAGATCTACTTTGTAAAGGGCTAGAAGCTCTTTTAAGAGAGCATTGTTAAATTCAGAGCCAGGGTCTGAACTTATCTTGTGGGGCACACCATAAAAGGAAAAGTATTTAATGAGTGCTCTTACTACTTCGGGGGTAGATCGGTTTGAGATCTCGAATGCTTGGCCAACTTTGCTGAATGCATCTATTGCTGTCAAATAATAGTGTCCCTCAATGGAGAATAGGTCAATAAAAATTTCCTCTAGTGGTTTTGATTGAGTGTGTGTCAGTTGAAGTTTAGGTTTCAGTGGTTTTCGGTCGTATTTCATCTGTTTGCATATCTCGCATGAATTTATAAAGCTAGAAATAGTCTGTTCCATGTTATGCCAAAAGTAAGTACGTTTGATATGAGCTAAGGTTTCTTTAATGCCACGATGACACGTTTTGCCAGTGTGGTATTTACTAACTATTTCATTCTGTTCTGCTTCATCATCAATAAATACTACTCTTTTAGTACACTCGAAAAATCTAACCGATTCCTTTTTAAACAGGTGTATTACCATTTGTGTAAATTGTAACCTGTGTTGTTCTTCTTCAAAATAAATGAAGTATTTAGTATTGTTTCTAATATATTCTTTAAGAAATTGTTTTACAAGATCGGTTCGGTTCAACGGTAGATGTACTTCTAGAATCTTTTGTTTTTCTCGCGATAAATCTTTAACAGTTAATTTATCAACGAACCAAGAATAAACTAGAATTTGGTTGGGTTTTGTATCTATGGCTTCTTGCAAAATCGGAATACCTTGAGATTCAGTATCTTGTCCTGAATGAGCAGTTTCAGTACTACAAGATTTTTCTGAAGCTGTTACAGTTGAACTTGAAGGACTTGGTATGGAATACGGGGAACGAAGTTTAATGGATTTCTCAAAATCGGATATATATATTGTTTCTTCATCGCATGATATTAAAGAAATGGTCTCATCTGGTTGGGCCAAGATTCTTTTTCGATCTTTATCTAATTGGTCTATGTCCTTTATCAACTGTCTTATTTCCCTATTACTATCGTCATCCGTATCAGCATTAGCTTGCATGGAGATATTTTCATTGTTACCTATTGCGTTGTTCCGAATTCGTGATAGCGCATCTGCGTTACAGTTAAGCTTTCCCTTTTTATGAACTATCTCAAAATCGTATTCAGATAAACGTAATCGCCAGCGTGTTAATCTACTATTAGTTTCTTTTAAAGAGTTGAGCCAGGCAAGAGGTTTATGGTCAGTAATTATCGTGAATTTCCTACCGTAAAGGTAAGGGCGGAAATGTTTAACTGCCCAGATTATTGCGAGCAATTCCTTTTCTGTAACACTGTAACGTGTTTCGGCGTCATTCAGTGTTCTACTGGCGTATGCCACAGGTTTATCATTGCCAATAGGGCCTTGTGATAGTATCGCTCCAAGAGCATATTCCGAAGCGTCTGTTGTCAGTATGTAAGTTTTATCGGGATCTGGATATTGTAATATTGGAGCGTTAACGAGTAACTCTTTGCATTTTTGAAAAGCTGCGATATATTTCTCGTCGTCTATGGGTATTGAGCGTTTTTGTTTCAGTCGGGCTGTCATTGGTTGGGTAATTTTTGCAAAGTCCTTTATGAACTTACGATAATATCCTATAAGGCCTAAGAAACTTTTGATTTCTGTCGTAGTGCGAGGTAGAGGATATTCTAAAATAGCTTTAATTTTGTCATTGTTCGGCTTCAAACCATCACTAGTTATTGTGTGTCCAAGGTATAGAACCTCTTTTCTTAGAAATTCGGATTTGTCGAGCTCCACCTTCAAGTTAGTCTGTCTGAGTCTGTCGAAAACTGTCCGTAATTTGGTTATGTGTTCTTGCAAGCTGGATGAGTAGATTATAATGTCATCCAAATACACTAGGCAATGGATGCCTTGTAATCCACGAAGTACATTATCAATTGTCCTCTGAAAAGTAGCTGGTGCTGTTTTAAGTCCGAAGGGCATTCGAGAAAATTCGTAATGACCCGTGTTGGTACTGAATGCTGTTTTTTGTCTGTCCTCTTCAGCGACTTCTATTTGGTGGTAGCCGCTAGCAAGGTCAAGGGTAGTAAAATAACAGCTACGTCCTAATTTGTCAAATAGTTCTGTAATGTTAGGTAATGGGTACTTGTCGTCAGTTGTAATTTCGTTCAATTTTCGGTAGTCTATAACAAGTCGGTATTTATTTTCGTTACTAGCGTCTAATTTCTTGGGTACTAGGTGTACGGGTGCACTCCAGGGAGAGAATGAGTTTTGTATTATATTATTTTCTAGCATTTTGTCTACTTGTTTGTTAATTTCATCATTAATTACTTGGGGCTGTCTATAAGGTCTTATGAAAATTGGGTCTTCGTTACGCGTCCGGATGTGGTGCTTGACCTCGTTGGTAAAAGTCAAAGGTAACTTTTCGGTATAAAAAATGTCTTTATATTCGAGACAAAGCTTTTGAATATGATCACGTTCTTCAGAGTTCATGTGGTCTAAACGCAGTTTATTAATATTCTCAGTCAGTATTGAGTCAATATCTAAGTCATTTTGATCGGCTAGTTTATTCAAATTACATTTTTCACCGTCATACTTAGTCACTGTAAAAGGTCTTGTAACTGTTAAGGTCATCTCGTCGTCTAAAGTATTTTGTATGATTGTCGTTGCGTATCCGTCTTGACATGTGACTAAAGCGGTTGGCATTCTGACACCTTCACAAAATAGTTTGTAGTTCAATATAGCGTCTCCAGTTTGTAAGTCAGTTGGTAACCTAACTCTTTGTTCGCAACGTGGTGCTATTTTTATTACATCGTTATTGGGATTGTAAATAATTGGTATAGCTGACGACTGAGTATAGAGAACTTCGTTTTGCATGTCAATTTTGGCGTTCAGTTGTTTTAATAAGTCACTACCGATAAGTCCGTCATAACAGCCGTCTACGTCATAAATATAAAACTTATGCGTTTCAGTACTATTCAAAGTTGGGAACAATGGTATTACTATTACTTCGTCATGTCGGCTAGATGCGTGTGTGCTTATCACTTCAAATGGTTCACAGAGTTTAAAACTTTGGAAATATTCATCAGCCTTTTTGGGACTTATAAATGATCTTGAACTTCCCGTATCTATCATAAATTTTGAATTAATTTCGGGTATAATTACATATGGTAATTTTAATGTATTATAATTAAGTTTTATTATTTCAGGGGTCTTTCCGAGGCGTTTATGTGAAAATTTTCTACACTTTGGACTACTGCATCTTGATCGTTTTGATCAGTACCATCGTAAGTTTCAGCGTTGTAAGTAGGGTCATTTTCATTGTAATCTTGGTACAAGTCAGTTTCAGGATATTCGAAAAAGCAAGCAGTATCGTTAATTTCAGGTTCGTTCAAGTTATAGAGTTCATTCATTCTGAAACCTTGAGGTTTCATCGGGGGAGCTGTACGCATGCTGACATCGGTAGATATCTGTGGAGCTAGTCGTTGTGGGGGACGGTAGCCAAACTGTTGTTGGCCTTGGGTAAAAGGTGGACGATAGCCTAATTGCTGTTGGCCTTGGTTAAACTGAGGTCGGTAACCAAATTGGGTTAGGTTTTGATTTAATTGGGGCTTATAACCAAATTGTTGTTGTTGACCTTGATTAAATTGGGGTCGATAGCCAAATTGTTGGTTAAGCTGGGGTTTATATCCGAATTGCTGTTGACCTTGGTTGAACTGAGGTCTATAGTTAGATTGTTGGGGTCGTGAAACAGGTAAGTCAAATTGTTTGTTAGGTGGTATACCAAATTTGAAGTTAGTTTGTGATTGATGGGGGTTTGAATTCACAGGGTTATTTGAGATACCAAATTTAAAGCTTTGCTGTTGTTGCGGGCTTAGGGTGAAGAAAGGTTTCATTCCACACTTTTCTATAAAAGGATTTTGGTTCATAGTTGGCACTTTAGCCTGTAAAGAATTTTGCGATCTTAACATCTTATTTCTAGAATTGTACTGGTACATGAAGTTCACTTCCTCGAGCACAATGCTTAGGGCATTTTCTAATGAGTTGGAACCTTTGAGACGCACAATGCGAAGCAATTCTTCTGGAAGGTTGTATAAGAAAACGTTCATTGACATATTGTCATATATAATTATTTTACTGCGACGTAGATTTACGTCAGCTATTAGGTTCACTTTGGCAATCAGCGTGCTTTTAACGTGTTGTATTCTATTACAGAAATCAAGATAAGACTCACCATTATTAATTTTTAATGTTTCTAACTCAATTGCAATGCATTCCTCCGAACGAGGATCGCCAAAATGTTGTTCGAATGCAAGTTTTAATTGGGGCCAAGTATCTAAATCTTGTCTTTCACTAATAAGAGCGGCAGCTCTACCCGTTAGTCTTGATGTTATAACGTGAAAAACGTATAGGTCTTGGCTTGGGTTTCCTTCAACTCTACAACAGTTTATTACATACTCACATTTTCTTATAAATAGGCTTAGCAATTTTTCGTCACCGTCAAATTTGGGGATGACGTTAGCGAAGTCGCGAGGTACTTGCACTATATTTTCCATTTTTATATTCAGTAAACTATTCAAACACTTTTAATATCTATGAAATAACTAACTATTATATTTATGAAATTACGAAGTCGCTATCGACTATTGTACTTATATATCGTATTAAATCTATTTAAAAGAAACCACAAAACACACTTCGATTTTTGGAAATAGCGTTTGGATACTCTAGATACTTATAACTAAAATAATGAATAGGATTGGACTTAGACTGGAAATAGCTATTTGGGTCTACTTACAGACTGCCCATGTCCCTCGTTGAGCCTTAGACGTGGTCCTCCGTGTCACGGTGATGTTCTTGACAGAATTTATTTGGTTCGCGGATTTCCGTAAAACGTGTGAAAACGTACGACACGCGATGTTTTTCAGATTTCGCGTCGCGGAAATCCTACCGGCTGCGCCAGTCAAGTATTGAGGGAGCCGGAGGATCTTTTAAAAAAGAATTGTTTTAAAATATAAAACGTTTATTCTCTACAAGAGTATGTCTAAGACTGACTTAATGCTAATACAAAAATACAGGGCTTGAACAATAGACCACTGTGGAGCGGATGTTTTATCGTTCGCTTGCCGACTCAGCGTCTCAGTTCCTAAGAATATAGAGCGCTGACGCGTAGAGTCGACAGACGTAACTACGTATCATATCAGTCATCAGTGTGTTTGTGTTATTATAATTATTTCTGTGGCGGGGACCAGCACCGCGCCTCCACCCGACCATCGGAACAACTGCTGCTCGCGTTCGACCGACGTACCTATGTTTACTATTTATCTGATTATCGGGTGACGTGAGACCACGGACAGTTCCGTTTCCGTACATTAAAGCGAGAGAGATTATATGCAGTGGGTGCATTGTGTGCAGCGCTGTTGGTGGAGCGCTTAATACCTAACATTATTGCATACCAGGAGTGAGGGTAGGATGGCACTCTAATTTTTTTAACAGACTTTATTATATAATGGCACAAGAGTTTTGCTGTTGAAAGTACCAACCTATGTACCTACTGCTCATAACGCCATAAGCGGTTATCCTATGGCTGCACACTACGAAGGTAATACAAAAGCTGAATCAATAAACGAAGGTAAGTACATTATGCTATACATATACATACATTTACATTTACAGGTCGGTACATTGGTAGGTATTATACGAATGTCAACAGAAGGTGGCTGCCAATATAACCTATGTACGTAATGAGGCTCGTGCAAGGGCCACATACACCTAGCTCTGCACAGAGCACTTGTGTCGGCCCATAGGCAGCTAGCTAGGTACCACCTGTAAAAGATAAGTACGTACTTACTTGTAAAGTCGTTACTCCTACTTGGGTCGTTACGTACCTATTATGTTATATGTACCTACCTACCTACCTCCCTATCGAACTAGAGTCTAATATTTTCATCACACTTTGGTGTTTATCCTTGATTAAGTAAATACCTTTGTCATATGAAGAGCCTACCTGATGAGGTGTATCCAGCCAATACTAGTACTGAGATGAACTAAGTAAGTACTAACACAATTGTATTCCTAGGCACCCACTTAAGAATTTTACAGATTTCAGCAGGCATTCAGCATTCCGAGCGGCTCTGAAAATAATCAATTTGTTAGTAGCGAGTAGGAGTGCGTCACACATTTTATTGTCTCATTTATACAAATTTAGTTGATTGTTATTATTTGTTCGGTTGACCTTGAGGCGGGCGCCGGCGGCGGCGGCGGCCACCGGCGCCTCGCATCCCACCACCGCCGCACGATACTGATTACAACTTCTCTCAATCTATGGTTTGGCTACTTTTTGCCTGCGAGTAAATACGTGGTACCTAATCTATACATCTATGCAGATAAATAAAATTGAAGTGTCCGTTTGTAATTCCAAAATATCAGTTTTTCACTAAATGCATATGAAAGTATATATACTTAACGTCAAAGATGAGTAAATTATATTTTTAGGAAATATAGAGAAATAAGACCTATCTATATTTGACTATCAAGACTTCCTGTATACCTTGAGCACTACCAATTGTTATTGTGGATTGTATAATTAGTTAGGTAGTATTAGGTGGCATCTCTAGCAAGGCTTGAACGAATTATTATAGACACTTTTCTGTGACTGTAATGTAGCTCACCCATTGTCTGTCAGTTCTTGTAACCTAGTTGTATGTTGATTTCTCAATTGTACCCGCCGTATATAGGCAGTGTGGTCATACTCCGCTCGTACTCGTGCCTGTGCAACTCGGGTCATCGGACCAACAGTCCTTCTTTAATTTAATAAATAACTAAGTACCTATGCAGTAAAGTTAAAGTACATTAATTACACAGAGAGCAGAAGTAATGTGTGGATCCAAGAGCGCGTTGAAGTCTTTAGCAGCGACACGGGCGCTGAGCGGCGCGGCCCGCAGACTCCGGGATACGAGGTGTGGCTCACCACCTCCACCCCCACGTCACGCCTCATACCCATACACCTCACTCACACACGTCTGGCTAACGTGACGTTGAAATGATGATATATCAATCATTTCAACGTCAAACCTGTTGATACAAAGGTCATGGTAAATGGTGAAACATTGGAAATAGTAGATTCTGTAGTATTTCTAGGTGTAACCCTTGATAATAAACTTCAGTGGGGCCCACATATATCCAAGTTATCAGGAAAACTCAGCTCCGCAGCTTATGCAATTAGAAAAATTAGACAGTTCACCGACATAGAAACAGCTCGACTTGTATATTTTTCTTATTTTCATAGCGTTATGTCCTATGCTATTTTAATTTGGGGCAAAGCTGCTGATATAGACTCTATATTTACACTACAGAAAAGGGCTATACGATCTATATATAATTTGGGACCGCGAGAATCGTTAAGGGAAAAATTTAAATCAATTGGAATTTTGACAGTGGCCTCACAGTATATTTTAGCTAACTTATTATTTGTGCATCAAAACATTGGATCGTTTCAAAGGAAATGTGATGTGCATAACGTAAACACAAGACACAAACATAAAATTGTAGTGCCTGCGCATCGCCTACAAAAAGTGCATGGCTCATTTTTAGGACAGAGCACACGCTTCTATAATAAATTACCAACAAAAATTGTAAACTTGCCCTTCAACAAATTTAAAGAAACAATTAAATCAGTTTTGCTTGAAAAAGGATATTATACTGTAAGTGATTATATTTGTGATAAGGGAGCCTGGGATGTACCTGATAATGTTTGTAAATAATCCCATTGGCACTGTACTTTTGCTACAATTAATTAATCTTAATTTTGCTTTGACTGGCTGGAATTTGCCATGCTCACATATATTTGTACTATATTTTTAGTTTTTATTTTTGACAATTGAGCATTAGAACTGTGTCCATGGGCTTATGGTTGCTTGAACAATTTGTTTTGTATTTTTAAAACTGTATAATATTCTTTAAAAGAGTAATTACTGAGTTTCTTGCCAGGTTCTTCTCAGTAAAAGCAACCTTCCGAACCTGGCGGTAGCATGTATAATCCTGTGTAATTGTGTCATTCTGACGATTTGAAAGTACTTTGTATGAAGTCTAATCGAATAAAGATATATTTGATTTTGATTTAATTTGTATTGGAAAATCGTTTTATGGTTGGCTAGAAATGCGCGGACATATCGCTGCTTCAATACGAAAGGGCCACAAAACAAAATCATTTTTATACCAAAAATCTATAATATCCTCATTAAAATTCAAAACAGCAAAAGTAAAAAATGTCAGATCTCAGGTGAGGGGGGGGGGGAGCATTTGAGATTCAGATTACCTGAAATTTGGAAGAAAGACAGACAAAGGTACCCATTTCATAATTATGATTCCTATCATTACGCGGACGAAATATCGAATAATCAATAGTAATTACATAAAATCCATCATTATATAATACATCATAAACGCAAAGTCCATATTTTTAGATCAAGATGTGTTGTGTTGAAAACGCAAGCAATTATTACCTATTAATAGTAAAACATGTTACGACGAGGGCAGCGAGGTCAATGAGTCGCTTGTGTGAATTGCGACCAGTTTCCCAGAAACCTGCAATTCTACTCCAAAACACCAATAACACGGCCGACTTACCTCGCCATCGCCATGCCCAACAATACTAATTATTCAACTATTATGTGGAGGACACTGTTGATAGGACTTTGTTTGGTTTAATTCCTATAATATAAGACATGTTTCAATATCTATATCAATCTGTTTCATCCGGAGACGTGAGATTTCTTCTCATCGTTATTTTACGAAATCCAATGATGGTTTTAATATTCTCATGTACTTTCGTACTAGGTATTAAACTCTGTTCGACCTCCCGACTCCACGTCCCAAGAACATAATCCTAAAATTTTACAATAATCTTAGTAGTTAGTGCAGGAGGAGAGTCATAGAATCTATGTATATTAAGTACGCAGTTATTTAAATATGAATAATAAACCAAGGCATAACAAGTGTGTTACGTAAACGGCACTGTAACGACGAGCGCGCCCGACGTGCAGTCAGCCCGACGAGCTGGGGACGGCGACGGTCACTGCAACCGACATCATTAGGTATCTCATGTTAGGACAATATTATGATCACGACGAGTGATGTGAAACACCAAGTAATGTCTGCAGTACGTGTAGCGATGAACCACAAAATAAAGTAAATAGTTAATTAGAGACGCGACGGTAGTTGGTGAGTAGTTAAGCTACATGGCATAAAGTTAATTTATTTCAATAATTGGGTTTAATGACATACCAAAAACTTGTTTTCTTTTTCACTTCTATCGAATTAGTACGAGTGTACATTGAATTGCTAATTGATGCGCGTTGGCTCGGCGTGATGAAATAGTCAGAGGCCCCCAGCACTATTCATAACTTGAATCGTTTCTGCGAATCTACTATTTAATTATTGCGTCAATTCCAACTTAACGGGCCACTTACTAAAATATATAAATAATATGTTTGTATTCGTGTGATTGAGCCCCACCACAGTGAAAGTATAGTTTTGAAAGTTTGCTTGGCATCCGGAGTCTACATTAGGTGATGATGATAGGCAGGTGACCTCACTGCGCCAAAATACCTCAGTGGCAGAGTTAAGGGGCGCGGAGAGTCCCGAGGAATCCAATCATTGGGCCTCGCATTTTTATAATTATTTTTGCAGCTAGCATAGTTGCCTGATCGATGTACTCACAACCTACTCTACTAACTTAGATACTTAAATACCGAAATAATTTGTAAACTGCTTCTACAAAGACTTGTTCTTTATTCAGTATGCTGAGTTCTTAATACAAGTGCGCAGCTAGGTGACGGACGATAGTCCCTAGTCTGTCGAGCACGGACTTCACCTGGCATTGGCTCCCAGGACATTGCCTCAGCCTGTGGTGGGCCACAGCAGGTACACACACAGGTACCTTATGCACGTAATGATGCATACGTTTATAAACAACAAGGATTCCCCGGCAACGTGTGGGTGTCGTTTAGGGGTCCTAGTTGTCACCTACAGTACCTATGTTCATAATAATATCACTCAGTTTCAGTATAGTTAGATATGTGGGAGATAACAAAAAAAAGGGGAACTGGGGAACTACGACAAAAAAAATCTTAATAACACTGCATTATATCACGATCGTATCGAATTGATACGGTCAGTTGATAAGTATGAAATCTGTCTGATATAGTCTGTATCATACTAGCATACCGTGTATCGCAGGATGTCATATTAAACGTACTCGAACACACACGATATTGTATGGTGAGCGCCACGGCTCGCGCCGCGGTGCAGCGCACACTGCAGCACGGGCCGGCGGTCTCAGGCCTGGCCAACGAGCGTGGCCATCGTCAACATTACTGGCGGACTGGCCACGATCAGATACCTATTTGCTAATAAATAAATAAATAGGTAGGTACTTGCCATTGTCGGTACCTACAGACCTGCCTTCTATAGAGACATCCTTTCATTCAAATATGTGAATGCGCTTGTCGACGTAACGAGTGTCGTGTACTTATGTACTTTATAATGATTCAATATAAATATGTCGGTGATGTTGTCCCGAGCGCCGCCGGTGACTTGGCAGCGAACGCTTTATTCCACTATTTTTATACATCCAACAGTTTTTGTTTAAAATTATCTTGATACAATATTTGGGAGATCCGCGGCCGGTCTCTGCGCCGGCCGTCGCAGTAATTATATCAATACGCGACATACCAACCTACGCGTATCCAAACGTATACATAAACGTACTAATACCAAAATAAGTGCTTTAGGTTATTTTTTTAAATTATCAGTGATTGGACTGTCGTCATCAGCTATTATAATTATGTATATTGTACTAGCTGTGCCTCGCGGTTTTACGCACGTAGGATTACAGGTACCTAAAAATATGTTACAGTGATATTTTTCTACAAACTTAATTATATATACAAGGAACAGTACTTAAAACTAATTAAAGGTAGAAAACTTGTCCCAAGTCGGTGACTCTCGGGATCGTGCCAAGAAGTATTCTACAAATAAGTATGTAAAATAAGTCAGGTATGTAAAATAAGTCAGTTATCTGCCAGTAAAGTCTTGTTACAATCGGTGCACGCGTTTCAGAGATTAGCCGGAATCCGGAACAAACAGACGTTCATTCTATACATGTAGCTTATAAGGTGTATTATTGACTATTACATTAAAAAGTAAGTAATTGTGTTTTTTTTCTGGATTAACAAAATAAACTACATTTAAATCCTATTAATTATTTACTATAAAAAATCCATTGGTTTAAATAATAAGCTTTTCACTTTTATACGTCACCACCTTAATTAAATAAGAATACCGACACTTCAATCCTATTGAGTAGATAAATAAACACTGTGATCAAAGTACATTATATAACAGACATTAAAACCTTGAGGCACTTACTTTGGAAAGCATTATATTTTATATTTTATGTATGGTACTTAGTTTGCAATTGGACTAATTAATCAGATCGATCAATGTGTGAGTGGTGAGTACCTACCCAGCGAGTGAGTGGGGCGTGGGCGCGTGTGAACATGTAGCACTCGTTGATAGTGAGGTTCATTATAACGTTGGTCGGCACTACCTACTTACATATGCAATGTACTCAGTTAGTCAGGTTCTGGATCACATATATTTCGATGGTTTCTATAAACAATGTTTACTGATCGTTGGCTTACAGCAGTAGATATAGTAGTATAGAGCCTAGACCATCCTTTTGAAATAAGAATGTTTGTTCTATCGAGCATTATGTATGGCTCATCAAAGAAATGTCGAGATATATCCGCGGTCGGCTACGAGGTGACAACCCTTGTTGACATTACGTCTGAGCCCCGTATATGTGTAATCTCGTAGATTAGATTTGGCCCTAGGTTCCGTACTGCTTGCAGTAAGCTTATACATATACTATTTATAATTTGTGCCTTAGGCGTGTCCACTTCCGGTATAGGTATAGGTATAGAATTGAATTCATAGATGGCTAAATTTAATAACATGTTGTCCGACCTGCGGATCAAGTGAACTCGTGGCTCGCCGAAGTTGCGCTTGCGGCCGCTACACCAACCACTAGGCTTATAATATCACCCTTTCAATGACCATCCTACCTTTGTATGATGCGCACCAGCAAACAAGGTACCTTATACTCACGGACAGAACTCGTAAAATGCCAGTGAATCGGTGATTATAGTAAAGTGGTTTACGATTATTAGCGTGACACGCGACGCTCTCTTACAAAGTAACTGCGCCACTCGCACCACGTGACCACGCCTAGTCGACTTTACAGTAACACTTGCTTGAACAATTGTCCCCCGGACGCCCCGCGCGCTCTCTCATCAAACACTACACGTACTGTCTACGTACCTACCTATTGCAAGTACATACATATTACGTATTTCTTATTTGGTGGAGCTGGAACTGCGCATTATAATAAACGCAGGTACATCTACATATTAATATCATATCAAATTGACTGTGAGGCATGTGTTTCACAATGTTGTTATGTTCATTATCTATGAGATTAGCTATTCGCATGCCCTTCACGCGGCCGCGGAGGGTGGAGGGCGGGGGGCGGGGGGCGGCGGCGGGAGCACCAGAACAAGGGAGCCATCCGATGCTGCGTGGTCACGACACCTCAGCTGTTTGGTGGTTGAGGAACCACCGTCGCGCGCCGACGGAGCGTTCGCTGCAAGGCCCCTTGTGCAGGTGCCGTCACGAGCAATGAGCGATATCCAATAACAGTGTTTGTATTCGCATAACGACATACTTACATACAGACAGATACAGACTCATAAAATTAATAGGTACCTACTCCGCATTCAACGTACTGTACCTAGCCTCTTTAGATAAACATGTGCTAGCTAGTGGTACTTGTACCTAAGAGTAGGTACGCTATACTTTATTTAACTACAAATATTTCGTTTTAAACTAATTTTCAGTTGTATCAATAGTAATTCGTTTATCAGATCACTTACTTTAGCAGAACACAATAATGATGTAAGTAGTTACAAAGTAATCTGTGGTTGCAGACAGTTAGTAGGTAGGCAAGTGTGTATGCTATGTGCCGATGTGATGTGGCATTTGCGTTCAAAATATTTATATTATCAATACTAACATATACACAGATAAAAACGATTGAAGTGTCTGGTTGTAATCAATCCAAATGAACAGTTTATTACTTAATGCATGACAGTAAATTTAAAGATCTGTTCGTTTCAGAAATTCTGAAGCAATTGGACATAATCCGTGAGAATGTAGCATTTAAATGGTAAAAGAATTTTCAAAATCGGTACAGTACATTTTGAGCCAATTCGTTACAAACATACATACAAACCTATCCTCTTTATAATACGTATTAGTTTAGATAATTATTATTACTTGATGTTATGAGGTTGCTACTTCAAAGCTTGTTAGGCTAGGTTGATTTAAAAAAATAGGCGTCCTAATGTCACATGAAATTAAGTATACGCGGGTGAAACTGGGGGGCACAGCAACATGTACCATTACTTCTTGGTAGCCTGGGGCCTTTGTTGGACTGGTACAATACAATTTCACAATTGAACGGTGCTGGCAACTGCTGGGACTAATATTAACACGACCATATTTACACCACCAAGATGTGACCACAGACACTCTCAAGTTCAAGCCGCATTGGGTAGATGGCGGTGAGCGCCAACGATAGTGTTATAATTGTAATAATAATATATAAATATCTTTTATTTGGATACAACTATTTCGGCGTGGCGGTCCAAGGGGGAGGCCTATGTTCAGCAGTGGACGTCTTCCGGCTGATGATGATGATGATGATGGATACAACTAAATTGCCGCTAATATGAAATGCAGTTGACAGCACTTAATATAGCCACTGGTGACGACGAGTTAATTTGTTGCCTGTTTATCCATATTTTCAGTTTGAACCAATATCGTCCTAACAAGAGTTCATTCGATTGCTGAAGAGATTATTCGTGGAATGAACCCTTCGACGTGGCGTGGTCATCATAAGCGTGGTAAAAGTGTAAGAAAATATTTTGTCCTGTCATCTTTGTCGTCACCAGGCGTTTCCGTCAGTTAGAACATATGCTTGCACGCTACCTATTAGTGAAAAACTGGATATAATAATATTGGTAGCTAGCGGACGTCACGCGGTTTCACCCGCGTAGTTCCCGTTCCCGTGAGAGTACGGTGAAAAATATAGCCTATGTTACTCGCTGATGATGTATCTATCCATTGCTGAAAGAATTTTCAAGTTCGACCAAGTAATTTCGGAGGCTATTCAATACAAACAAACAAAATCTTTCCTCTTTATAATATTAGTGTAGATTAGTAAGGATAGTGGTTCATTGATTGATGACGACTAAAAGATTTTTTTACTTGAGTAACCTATAGTGATGATCTAGGTACTCCCACAGGTAAGTAAAGCATAGTCTCCACTATTCGAAGATATTTGTCGTGGAACACTTCCGTGGGATTTCATTATTCAGGCCTTATAAAGTTTGGCTACCCGATACCAACCCTATGTGTGTTGTTAGGGTGGCATAGCGTTAGTAGGCAGTGTAGGTATTACTTACAGTGACTTGGTGTGGTTCGGCAACGGGATGAAGGTGGCATCAGTAGTGCATGAACCATCACTAACTCACTGCGCGCCCACAGCTCTTACTGTTGGTCTGAATGAAGTGCATAAGTAATGTGGTGTAATAAGTCATTGACGATTGTATGCTAAGTACGTAACGCGCCGAGGGTCGGGCCGGACGGGGCAAGGTCGCGCTGACACGCGAGCCGAGAGGAGCTCACACACTGAGCGTTATCGTTGTTATTGACAGCAGCGACGCGCTGTTATCGGCCGCGCGGAGTCCGCCCGCGCCGCCCGACGTGGCCCCGACTGTTTACATACAGCGGCCGCCCACGTGGCCGCCGGCGCCTCACATCTCTCGAGCTGCTGCCATCCCGCAATACAACCCGAGCATGCAGGGTGAAGAGTAAATAGCTTAGGTAACTTTACAATTTTATACACAGGAATGATTATATTATGGACTTATTTATCTCTAATAGTAGTCTCTCTTTCTTCAACGCATACTCCAGTAATGAGCCCTGTCTGTATTTAAATAACATTGCATACCTGATCGGCGACCAACCTTTATCCGCATATGTTTCACAAAAGCTCTTTTTCCACATTGCCCATTCTGAATTTATTGTATGCTTTATAAGCATGGAACTATACCAGTCTAAACATGAGTCTTCTATGAATAACCGAAAAATTTCTATTTTTTTATCATCTTCTATTCCTATACGGAGACATTCCGCTTCAAAGATAGCCATCCACTGGGACACATTAGTAATCTTGCTACTGAATTTTTCTATAATAATTTGTTCGGCCATTTTCCCCATATTAAAAGGTTTTGGTGAATCCTTCTTTATTTCAGCGAAGCTTTCCATGATTCTTGCTAGAGATTCTTCCGAAACGCCTGTCTTAGAAGTTTGTGGTTTTGCTTCTTCCTCCAATAGGTATCCCATAAATTGTTTATTTCCATCTTCATCACAATAAACCGCCATCATTTCAGGGTCCATGGATATCCACACCTGTCGTTTCTCATGTCGTTTTTGTAATGTAGCCTTTACTTCCTGAAATATTTGGGTCTGTACTATTCCACTATGTAATTTGACAGGTTGTAACTTATCCGGGATCGCAAAGGTCCGGCCATCTAAATCCGTGATTGTCGTTACACAAATAATATTTGTTTTTATATCTTCACTAGCTTTGACAATGAACTCGAATTTCAACTTCTCCATTGTTCCTGGTAACTAGCTGTAGAAATGTTGTTTTATAATGTGTTAATTTATCTTGGATATTATGATGAATAGTAAAAACAATAACCAAAATTGAGTTGCTCTGAAAAGAGAAAATTTAATTTTATTACATACGCTAGTTTTTACACCTTTTCCAAAACATTATATTACATGTATTTACCATAAGTTTTACCTGAAAAGAGAAACAAAATTTAAAGCTATTGCTTCACCAGTTCTTAATCACTATTATTAAAATCTTCAAATTACAATTTATAAATCTTACTTGTGACATAACCTCTCTAATTACCATGCAATGTCAGTCATCCAATTGTCATATCGAATGCCTGCTCTATAGAATGTACAAAGGAGTTCACAGTTCAATTAAAAATAAATACGCGGCATACTTAAACCATACAAACAAATTAAATGAAGTGTCATGCACTTTGTTTACATGTTTGTAACAGGAGATAATCAGTAAATACTCAAAGTATGTTGCGTTATATATTTTTAATGTATAAAATGTTGAGATATCAGTGGACCAGTAATTTAGCATTAGGCGCGCCCGTTACATTTCATCTTCTGATTTTTCCCGGCTTGTCGGCCGGCACCCGCACAATCTCGCCGAGAAACACTTTCAAAACTCACCGATGGAAGAGGATCAAACAAACATGCCAGAAACTAGCCAAGCTAGTGTCCGGAGGCCAGCGTGCAAATATTTGATAGCAAAGAGGAATGATAGATTTCGCTCAGAAGCGTGAGGCGAGCCCGCCGCCGCGGCTGTCGGCGTGCGACAGCAGTGCGTCGCCTCGCTGCTGCACCAGGTTGAGCGCGGCGGCGGGCAGCGAGGCATCAGGCTCGGCCGGCGCACCGCCCGGCTGCAGTGCCCCGAGTGGCCGCTCCACGGCCAGCGCGCCGCCCGGCTGCAGTGCCCCGCGCGGCCGCTCCACGGCCAACGCGCCGCCCGGCCGCAGCACGGCGCGCGGCCGCTCCACGGCCGCCGGCCCGCCGCCCGCCGCCAGCGCCGCTGCGCCCTGGGCCAGCGCCGCGCCCGACTCCCCACCCACCACATACCGCGTGCCTACACGAGACACCACACAGTTATACGTACCTTATACTAAAATGTACTTCCAGAAGAGCTATGTATATACAGGGTGTCGGAGAAAAAGGAACAGTTGTCTTCTAGAAGTTGTAGGGTTTTATGAATATATCACTACATTGAAGTCGTAAAATATCTAACTCCAACGATAATGTAGTTATAGGCTATGGCCGAAGAGCTCGCGGCCTTAAGCGATTGATTGAATGCGCGGCCGCGTTTACCTACACTACATACGCGGTAATTAAACTTTTTAAATTAAGGGGAAGGTTAATGATTTCGAAAAATGGTTTTATGGGATTATTTCAAGATTTATTAGTGGGAGAAAAAAATAAAAATGTAGATCAATTTCACATGAATAACACTATGTTACAGCAGATTTTTATGCGAAAATAAGATCTTGATATGGTCAACTTTGAACGTCAATTACTCGAAAACGGAAGAAGATATTTTTGTCATAATCATTTTATTTGCTTCCTAAAATTATACTTTCTCACATATTTTAACAGCTGTCCTGGTTTCCCCAACACCCTGTACATAGAGAAAAAAATGGGAAGGCGACGGGGAGCGAGAGTCTCACCGCAAACGGTTTTGTCGAGCATGATGGCGGGCGCCAGGTCGAGGGGGCCGCCGGGCTCGTCGCGCCGCCAGCCCGCCGCCTCGGCTGGCCCCGAACCGAACGGCTGCGACAGGCCCCTGGAACATCAAATGCCACTCTATGTTTATGGGCCAGTTATGACGGGAACAGGTGTGTGAATGTGTGAGTATAGATATTACGTGACGAGAGCGAGGTAGGTGTCGAGGCGGTCGACGACGGCCAGGCCGGTGGCCACTCCGGCGGCGGCGGCGGCCGGCCACTCGCCCGACGCCGCCTCGCGCTGCAGCGCCTCCACCACCCTGGTCGCAACAAACCATTCGTTATCCCAGAAGTTTATCGATTAGCATTTTATTAAATCCAACCGTGTGCCTGATAAAGTGAGTTTAGCAAAATAAAAGCATTAAGCATTTATAAATATTTTATGGCCAGGATTCTATTTAGATTCAATGTCTCTATTCTAATCAGCCTATATCTAGGTACACCCATATAACAAGCGAAGTTATTAATTATTGTATGCCCGGGGCCACATACAACCAAATAGTTAGTAAAATTAAAAGCTTTTCACTTGGTGCCCATGTAAATATTGTAATATTAATAGGAAATGTTCTATGTATTAACAAAAGTGATCTATTAGGGAGCTTAGAGTTATTCTCCCAATTAAACTCTGGGAAAATTATGTTATGTGCATTCCCATATTCTCAATGTTACACAGATAGGCAGAACCAATATATAAGTAGGTTAAATTACCTACTGTACACGACGTCCCGTCATAGTGACGGTTTTATATTTATTGACACTAATAAATTTATTAGTGGACTTAGGGTAACTAGGGATTCCTTTTATATCCCTAAACCATGTCTTAAACTGATTGCAACTTTGATAGCTTACAATATTAACGACGTTATAGCAAATATAACAAAACATAGGTTAAGGAATGAATCTGAGTATAACAGTACTAGTAACACTCCTATTGGTGTTTTAAACTAGTACCAGAGACAACAGCTGTGCCCAGTGTCTCTCAGCGTTGTCGCTTAAATGTTGTTCATCAGAACATACAGGGCTTAGCTGGCAAAGAATTAGAGATAGACTTGTTTTTAGAATATCACAATGTTCACATTTTATGCTTAACCGAACATTGGCTGAAGAACCATGACCACTACTACAAAATATAGACTTGCAAGTGCATTTGTCAGACGTTCAGCAATACATGGAGGCTCATTAATCATTGTTTCAAATGAAGTTAAATATAAGGAACGGAAAGACATAGTTAATATATCCGTTGAGCGCACAGCTGAGTTATCGTGCATCGAACTTGATAAATTTGTTATTATTTGCGTGTACTGTCCCCCCTCAGGGAACTTTTGCTTATTTGAATCTCTGTTAGAAGATGCTATACAGCGAGTTTGTGTACTTAATAAAAGTATAATAGTTTGTGGCGACTTTAACGTCAATTTGCTAGACAATGGGCCATTAACGGTTAGGTGGGTTAGTCTTTTTAATTCTTTTAATTTAAAACATTTATTCTCTGAGCCTACCAGAATCACAACAACTACAGCCACATGTTTAGATAATATATTTTGCGACTGCGAAGCCACAGATAGTGCTATTATTAGTGATCTCACATCTGACCACTGTGGTCAAAAGATGACTGTTTTGTATACAAGTAACTTAGATACACAAAAAGTAACATGTAGGCCTATCACAAAGAAACGGTTAAATTTGTTTAGATCTAACATAGAAAGTAAAATTCCATATTTGCAATGTTCACAAACTGATCCCGATAAACGTTTCAAAAGCCTATTTCACCTTATTAAAAATTAGTTTAACAGTACCTTTGAACTTAAACCAGTTCATAAAAACATTAAAGCAAAATTTAATGAATGGGCAACTCCAGGTATACGTGTTAGTAGAAATAGGTTGTATGAGCTATATGGGTTGAAACAATGTAATCATAACCCAGAATTTATAAATTATGTACGGACTTATTCAAAAACTTTCAAGAAAGCTTGTATAAAAGCTAAAGCTCTATACCTCTCGTCTAAAATAAAAAATGCTGATAACAAGATTAAGGCTACATGGAATATGATTAATGCGGAGACAGTGAAAATAAAAAGTCGCGATACTCGAATAGCCTTGAATATTAATAACAATTTAATCCGCGATAATATTCAAATTGCAGAAACGTTTAATAATTTTTTTATTAACATTCCGGTAGCTACAACTTGTTCTTTGCATTCTTCATCTTTAAACGCTGAATCTCTTCTTAAGTCAAGTGTGTCAGAATGCGACGCCGGCTTTTGTTTTTGTTCCGTTACCCCATTAGAAGTAATTAGGACATTTAAAAGTTTAAATTTTTAAAAAACGGGTGATTTGTGGTATATATCTCTAAAAGTATTACTAGATATAATAGATATAATAGCCCCAACCCTGGCTGAAATTTTTAACAATTGTATTAAATTAGGTATATTTCCCGATTTGATGAAATATAGTAAAGTTATACCATTGCTTAAGGCTGGTGATATTAATGATCCCAATAACTACAGACCGATTTCAATTTTACCTGCTCTTAGTAAAATTTTTAAGAAAATCATATTAAATCAGCTAGTTATCCATTTCAACATGAATCATATATTACACAATGAGCAGTATGGCTTCACCAAAGGTCGGTCAACTACTGATGCCGGTGTTGCACTTCTTCGACATGTATATAGGGCTTGGGAGAATTCACATGATATGATAGGTGTATTCTGTGACCTATCTAAAGCGTTTGATTGCGTCCATCATGAGACATTATTGCTCAAATTAAAACACTATGGAGTCAAAAGTACTGCACTCGATTTAATTGATTCATATTTAAGCCAGAGGGTACAGAAAGTAGAGGTAAATGGCGTTAAGTCTTCCGGGTCCCCGGTACTGATGGGCGTGCCGCAGGGATCAATCTTAGGGCCTTTTCTATTTCTGATATACATCAATGATTTACCGCATTTTGTTAAGAATATTTGTGATATTGTACTTTTCGCTGATGATACATCACTCTTGTTCGAAGTTAGCAGAGGTAAAACGGATTATGACGATGTAAACAGTGCCCTTGACAAAGTATTTAAATGGTTCACTTTGAATAACTTAGTTTTAAACGCGAAAAAAACAAAATGCTTAAAATTTACTTTACCTAACGTTAAACCTGTTCCGACCAAAATTATGATCAATGGTGAAAAACTGGATATTGTGGAGTCAGTAGTTTTTCTAGGTGTAACACTTGATAACAAACTTCAATGGGGCTCACATATATCTAGTCTATCGGGGAAACTCAGCTCGGCAGCATATGCCGTCAGGAAAGTAAAGCAGTTCACTGACGTAGACACGGCACGATTAGTTTATTTTAGTTACTTTCATAGTGTTATGTCGTATGCTATCTTGCTTTGGGGCAAAGCTGCCGATATAGAAGCCATATTTATATTACAGAAAAGGGCTGTAAAATCAATCTATAACTTAGGATCTAGGGCATCTTTGAAGGAAAAATTTAAAGAAATAGGAATTTTAACAGTGGCTTCGCAGTATATTTTTGCAAACTTACTACTTGTACATAAAAATATAAATTCTTTTCAAAAGAAGCGTGATGTACATAATGTCAACACAAGACATAAAAATAAATTAGTAGTACCTACACACCGCTTACAGAAAGTCCATGGATAATTTTTAGGGCAAAGTATACGCTTTTATAATAAATTACATACATGTATTGTAAATTTGCCCTTTGATAAATTTAAAGAGACTGTAAAATCTGTATTACTTAAAAAGGGTTATTATACAGTTAGTGATTATATGTGTGATAAGGAAAATTGGAATAATGTATTACCAGACAAATATTGTAAGTAGTCTCATGGACACTGTACTTATGCTACAATTCTTTTTAATATTTCTTTTGATCTTTGTTTTGACTGGCTAGAGTTGTCATGCTCACTAAAATGCCTTTGCTTGCGGCGGCGTCAGGGTGACGGGTCGCTCACTTCCCTCTATAATGGTTGAGGAGGGCGATGGCTGGCATTCTCGTCATACTTGTGAACAGGTGCTGCTTGTGGGGGCTGGTCATCTCAAGCTACGCATTTAGATATAAATAGAACTACTAGACTTTTCTTTATGTTAATTTTTATCGACATTTGTACATTGGAACTGTGTCCATGGGCTTACATTTCTCAAATGATTTATTTTGTTTTTTTTTTAAATTGTATAATATTTTTGAAAAGAGTAATTACTGAGTTTCTTGCCAGGTTCTTCTCAGTAAAAGCAACCTTCCGAACCTGGCGGTAGCATGTATAATCCTGTAAATTGTGTCATTCTGACGATTTGAAAGTGCTTTGTATAAAGTCTAATCGAATAAAGATATTTTTGACTTTTGACTTGACCTACTTGTATTTCCGTCGTTCTTGATTTTCTACTGATACTAACTAACGTCGTCCTTCCCGCCACCTATTATTTCGAGATCAGTCGATAGGAGCCAGTTCGCGCAGGTACCAACTAGACTAGGCAGTTGGCGTCGTCATCGAGTATCGTTCATGATAGTTTCCTTTCTAGCAATGATCCTATGAGTCACCTTGTGGTGGCGTCGTCGATGTCAGCCGGCGGCGTGCGGAAGGCGGCGTGCAGCGCGCGGAGGGCGGGCGGCGCCCTAGAGCCGCCGCCCAGCACGCGCCGCCCGCCGCCCAGCGCCGCGCCCGACACCACTCCACGTCGCACCACGCTCGCGCCGCCCAGTGCTGCTGCCACTTCTGCAATCATTTACATTTACAACTGGCATTTATTTAACAGGTATGCGCGCTCGGGCCTGAGCCCGGAGCCTACCTGATGGATTAGCAGCATCACACAATAATAATACGCGAGTACCAGCGCTGGAGTTGAGCTGCAGCGACTCGAGGTAGGCAGCCAGTGGCGGCTCGGAGCGCCATTCGCCCGCGTGCATGACGCCGTCGGCCGCTGCGGGCCACGCCGCCGCCGCCAGCGCCAGCCCGGCCGATACATTGTACCCTCCTCTGAAACACGTAATATTAAACTTGGCTTACTGGGAACTAGCCGCGGTGCAAATGCAAATAACTGACTAAACGACGGCAGCATACTCGCTATAAGCTGACTGTATAAAAATTTTGTTTTTTGACAGTCATCTACGACGTCAGATTGTACGGCTCAACTCAACTCAAATATATCTTTATTCGATTAGACTTTATACAAAGTACTTCGTGGATAGGCCTACCTATCCACGAAGCCGTAAACCGTAAACAGCTTATAACTAGGATAATATTTCTGGTGCCGTCGGCTTAGGTTTGCACTGTAGTAAAATAGTGGTAACCTGGCGAGGTCAATGGCGGGCTGCAGTATTCGCGGCCAGGGCAGGAGGCCCCGCTGCGCGTGCAGCCAGGCCAGCGCCGCCGCCAGCCGCGGGCCCCCCGCCGCCGCCGCCCCTCCGCCCCACTCGTACAGCGTCGGCGGCTGCGTGCGCGACGTACGGTACTCCCAGTACAAAAGCGAACCGCTCCTGTTAATTTATTGTAAAAATGTTGTTAATACCGAGCACAATAAAATGTAATGGTCCCGTAATATTTTGTAAAGCCTGTTTATATTTCTCTACTATTGTTGCCACTCTAGAGTTTCAAACGCTTATAGCATTTGGGCGGAGTGAGACGCCCAGTGTTAGAGACGACTGATAGAGGATAGATCAATAAACCAGGGTAAGTACGCGTCCAGTGAGGTGAGGTGCGGCGCGAGCACGGCGAGGCAGACGGCGGCGGCGGCCGCGGCGTCCACGGCGCCGCCTCCCGCCTTCAGCGCGTCCGTGCCCGCGCGCGAGCACGCCTCCGCCGACGACGACACGCTGCCGTGCGGCACCACCTGCACACGGGCACGCGCACACTGCACTCGATGCACTCACTGGAGAGGACTACGCATTGTGAATAGCAGCAGCGATGAGGCACCTCGTAGTCGCCGTAGTATATCTGTGTGAGTAGCGCGATGGTGATGGCGGCGGAGAGCGCGGCGAAGCTGGCGAGGATGAGCCGCGGGCCCGCCGCGCAGTACGGCCCGCCGCCCGCGCTCCCCACTCCGCCCTCCGAACACTTCAGCGGCACGTCCTCTCGCAACTCAACCACACCTTCGAGACACCCATGAAAATAACTCTACTAACATAACTACTAGTTATGAATAAAAAATTATGTTGATCTCCACTCATCTATGATCACCCTACGTGCACCAAGTGACATGCAATGCAATATTTTGGTAAGTCCAAAGGTTATCAGTTAATACTTGATAATATCAAGTACTATACCCAGTACTTCTCTCAACAAATCTGGAAATCTTTGTCACGTATGGAGTTAGAAAAAATATTTAGGTTCACGATTTAGATTTCACCCTGTATACGTTGATGAAGGAGCGTAAATGTACCTGGGGGAGGGTGGGAGTCAGGGTCCTCCCGCACGCCTCCGACCATTGTGCTCCGAGGAGTCGCTATCAAACTGGAATCATTGAATAACACTTTTAGCAAAGTAATCACGTCTTTAGGATAATAATTTCA
This sequence comes from Watsonalla cultraria, assembly GCA_964035505.1. Taxonomy (NCBI): domain Eukaryota; kingdom Metazoa; phylum Arthropoda; class Insecta; order Lepidoptera; family Drepanidae; genus Watsonalla; species Watsonalla cultraria. The sequence continues at coordinate 41,780 of OZ037713.1, forward strand.
GCAGTAATCAACATTACGAAGGGCGCTGTTTACGACGACATTCAAGAGTCAGGTTATGCCTGACTCTTGAAGCAGCGAGTTCTTCATAACATAATTATGTATTACCTTCTATGTCGTTCTGATTGGAATATTTCCAACTTAATAGGTAGAACCCTATAATCTACTGAGGCAGTATTTTTATTAGCCTAGACATAAAAATAATATTTTGTTCAAAAGAAAAATTTGGTAAAATTTGGATAATGGTTAGGATAATAGTTAATAAACATTGACAAATGATGAATGTTGATCAATGATGACAATTATTTGTTTTCTCCGTTCCTCTCTGGCATGAGAATCGGGGATATTAAATTATGTTATTTTTCATTAATAATCACATAAAATAGGGAGTTAATGCTCAGAGAACCCAAATAAGTAATGGTACATGTAGGTACAGTGCCTAGTTGTAGTATAAATGTAGCCTCACTACACTCCTACAGGGGGTCATATCGGGTGCGCGCGCACTACTTGGTGACCTTGTGCAGGTGACGTCACCGTGCTCAAGTTTCTTCGTAATAATATTATCAATGGAACAGCTGTACCTACTCATTATTGGTGTTATAATTTATGGCAAAAAATGTAGGTTTTTGGTAAATGCTTACCTTTTTTTCGAAGCAATTCACCTTGGGAAGATCTAAATATGTGGCACTTCGTTCACATTCCACTTTCACCAGACACCGGCTGAAATTGCTTGCTTAGGTATACTTAAAGATACAGTGGCCTACAATCCTAATGAAGCTCTTGCAATATGGATTGATCTTGAAAACGGTACCTAATTTCTACTTAACGTGCATTCACCGTGTTGGATATTATAGTTATACCAGTACAGACGGACAGACAAGGCGACTAGTGCCGCTAACTGTGTCGTGCGGCGGCGAGCGCGCACTGCGCGTGCAAGCGAGAGGCAGAGCGCGCGGTGAACGACCTGTGCGCGCACGTCTCTCCCCGCGGGCCCGCCTGGCCTGCCTGAGCCCACGCACCCATACATGATTCATTCACTATGTTTACAAACAAACTATATTGAAGACAGTAACAAATCAACATGTATAACTGCCCTGCAAATGCACTTATGGTCAATTTGGTAAAGAATAAAAGAAAAATATGATTTAGATTATATTAAAATATCTGTTGTTTGAAGTTTTTCGTACTCAGGAAAGGGTTTATGCAATAAAAATTTGAGTAATGATCTTAGGATATTGCTTTAGAATATACTTTCTATCAATGTAGTTACGTAATTCTTACCATCAACGGGAATAAATCTCCACAAACATGATTTTGAACTGGAATGGAAACCCCCTTGGAGCTTCTTTCTCTCAACGGTACCTAGTCGTGATTTCCCCCAGCCAGTGCCAGCATAGGTCGCGTTATGCGCGATGCATGCGGTGCAGCTTGCAACCAATATTTACCATAGGGTGGGCTGGATCCAATACTGCTTGTTTACCACAATGATCTTTTGTAAGCGCAAAAGATTCATCATCCCTATAATATTTTACTGCACTAAAGGATATCTTCCTGTTTGGGTTTTATTATATTGTTACCTACAACAATATGTACCTACTGATGGTGATGGAAAACAACCGATTTCTAATAAATGTAGCCATCGATACAAGCAGAGGCATAGTTAAGTCAAGGTCGATGAGCCACGTGTTTATGTTGTTAAATCTAATTAGTGATATCGGAAGGTGAATTTCCTGGCTGGCTCGCCGCGCTGTAGGAGGCGAGTGACGCTAATGAAGCAAACGAGATTAATATGGCTCAGAAACCTCGCAAGGAGTAATCCTGCTTATAAACTGGTTGATGTCGGCCGCCACCACACTCCTCGCCCGTCCCTGTAACCAGTAGCCAGTGCCGTATTGCTCCATCATGGTGTACAACTTTAAAGTGTTCAAGAAATGTGCGCCCAATGGCAAACTCACGCTGTACATGGCCAAGCGGGACTTTATCGACCACATCTCATTCGTAGAGCCCATAGGTCTGCTGTTGGATTCACTGTTATTTGCTTACGTTTATGCTCACTTCAACTGTTGTATTGTATTCTCTATTAATGCTGTAGACTGGAGTCCAAAGAAAATGACACATTTAAAAACTGGAAAGCTTGTCCGACGACAGTTTTTAAATAAGTCAATAAACTGTTTGAATGCAGATGGCGTGGTGTTGTTGGACGAGGAGTACGTGCGCGGGCGTAAGGTGTTCGGCCAGGTGGTGTGTACGTTCAGGTACGGCCGCGAGGAGGACGAGGTCATGGGACTAAACTTTTACAAGGAACTGTTCCTTGCTTCTGAACAAATCTATCCGCAGCCAGAGAAAAGGGCCTATGAGCTCTCACGCACCCAGGTGAGTAAGAACCAGTATATCAAAACCATTACAATTACAAGAAGAGCTGCGTAAAAGATATTTTTTTGCTTTAGGAAAGACTTGCAAAGAAGCTGGGTTGCAACGCGTACCCGTTCCGACTGACCGTGCCGGCGGGCGCTCCGGGCTCCGTGACGCTGCAGCCAGGCCTCGAGGACGAGGGCGAGCCCTGCGGCGTGCACTACTACGTCAAGCTCTTCGTCGGCGACTCCGAGATCGACCGCTCCCACAGAAGGCACTTTATATTTATATAGTGACCCGCCCTCCCTTCACTTCTACTTTGATTTTTAAGGACTATTTCAAAACTTTGACTTTTCTCGATTATCTGTAAATATGTTCAACTGCTACATGTTAGTAAAAACCTTATCAAGATCTGTAACGTAGTTTAGAAGAACGATGCGTTCAAACAGGCAAAATTATTTTGTACTTAAATAGCGACTTCAGTAATTTATACATATACTATAATTATAAAGATTCCCACGAATACCTACATTTACATTGTTCTTACCCTGAATGTGAGCAATTTAGAGTTTGCATTCTATGATAGTTACATGTAAAATGACTTCCTAATTATAAGGTATGCTAAGGGTCAGGTAATAATGATATGAACACGAGTGAGGGTGCAGTGGTATTGCAGGAGCACGGTGGCGCTGGGTATCCGCAAGGTGCAGTACGCGCCGACCAAGCCCGGGCCGCAGCCGTGCACGGTGGTGCGCAAGGACTTCGTGCTCTCGCCCGGACAGCTCGAGCTCGAGCTCACTCTGGACAAACAGGTTCGTACATACAATCATTCAGAGACAGCTATTAAGGAACTCTTTCAGATGATCTAATTCCATTATTATCGTCGTGTCGATCGTATGAAAATCAAAAACCTATTTTCTTCCTGTTGGTAATTGGATATATTTTAATACAAAAAAGTGTAATTTTTCTCATGCGCTGGCCACATTATCTACACTAATATTATAAAGGGGAAAAAATTGATTAATTTATTGTTTGTTTGTTTATTTGCATTGAACAGGCTCCGAAACTACTTGACCGATCTTGAAAATTCTTTCAGCAATGGATAGCTTCATCATCAGCGAGTAACATGGGCTATATTTTTATGCCCGTACTCCTACGAGAACATGAACTACGCGGGTGAAACTGCGTGATATGCGCTAGTATTTAATAGAATCGTCGAACCAGTAGTAAAAGAGATGTCGGATTTCTCCATTTTCTTGGTACTAGTAGAGTATGCAGTAGTATATAATAATGAATAATAGTCTTTTTGATAATCTGTCCTTATGTGAATAAAGGTTGTGTGTGTGCGAATACATGAGTACGTTGCGTGTCCAGTTGTACATGCACGGTGAGACGTTGGCGATCAACATGTGCGTGCGCAACCACAGCAACAAGGTGGTGAAGAAGATCAAGGCGAGCATCCAGCAGGGCGTGGACGTGGTGCTGTTCCAGAGCGGCCAGTACCGCAACATGGTCGCCAGCGTCGAGACGCAGTACGTTCCTCCGCCACTTGAGAAATACAACTGTAGACAGATTACAGCGTGTCTTTGATCGTGAAAAAGATAGCATTATGATCGCCGATGGTAGTATTATACCGCCATCGAAAATTCATCACTTATTCCAATATTAAGTAAAGATTTGAATTTATTAACTTGTGTATGTATAAGACAGTGAAGGGGCATGTATATATGACTGGATGTGTATGTGTGCCAGGGACGGGTGTCCGTTGCAGCCAGGCTCCAGCCTGCAGAAGGTGCTGCACCTGACGCCCTCGCTGGCGGCCAACCGCGACAAGCGAGGCATCGCCCTCGATGGGCAGCTCAAACACGCCGACACCACGCTCGCCAGCACCACGCTGTGAGACCCTCATGTTGTGTTCTTACCACATCTTGCATAACCGTTTTGGTAATTAGGTATCAAGCTCAATTGACAGCCACATGAATTCCGAGTCAGATTAACAAGAATGTGATCCCTTTGCGGCCCAGAATTATAATATAAGTGTGCGGACAGCCTTATAAACTGATTCCCGCTTATAAATGTTCATGTGGCTCTAGGTTGCTGGACCCGGAGCAGCGGGACGCGTTCGGCATCGTGGTGAGCTACAGCGTCAAGGTGAAGCTGTACCTGGGCGCGCTGAGCGGCGAACTGGTCGCTGAACTGCCCTTCATCCTCATGCACCCGAAGGTAACCACAGCTTCGCATGTGATTTTTACTGTATTAAAAATATAATTGAAATCCTCCAAAAGGTTTCCGGGACTCGTTTCGCTTCCTTAGGAGGTCCGTGCGCTGCGCTGCATTTTCGAGTCCTCGTTCTAAAAGGTATGGAAATGGATAGTACAGAAGTCGAATACTTTATGATAGAAAATAACATTGATGTCTTTATTTGTTTGAATTGATTGGGACTACCTCAGGTTATTAAATGACCGAATAATATACCCGTTGCTGCACTCTGCATCTTCTTCTAAAATAATCCCAAGGTAAGTAATTGGTATGTCATTCGTTAATATGTCTTTACACCAATGGGACTAAAAACGCAATAATGTAATGTGCGTGCCAGTGTGATTATACATTCATCACAATAAATAATACCTAATTGGTATGAGCCGAATTGAACCTAGAGCAGACGTATCGGATGCGTGCTGAGCATTCATACGAACATATTTATGTGAAATATGTATAGTCGCGAAGTAATGTATGCTGCAGTGGATTGGCTGTGTTGTGTCAGGAGGGGCGCGCCAAGGTGATGCACGCGGACAGCCAGGTGGACGTGGAGCTGTTCCGCCAGGACACCGTGCACCACCAGGAGTCCGTGGAGGTGTACTAGCGACCACTCCGCCGCAACCACAGTGGCTCCACGTACCAACCAGATAGACCAAGTCTAATCATTTAATATTTAGTTGTGCTAATATGTACTTACCTATCCAGTTATGGTTTACTTACTTAATATACTCTCAGTTTTGTAATCACTGTTTGAAATAAATAAATTGTAAGGTTACTGCGTTTCCTATTTTCTACGAATCGTCTCTCTTCCTCCTTCTCTGCGCTCTGCTTGTTCAATTGAAGTGAGTTCCTAAACTAATTTCGTTGTACCTTAGAATCTAACCGATCGTGAACGATTCACAGTTTTATTGCAACAATTGTATCACACGATTATTACTGATGTTGTTTTTAAAGGAATCCAGGAATCTCAAAAGAAGGTTTGTCAAGCAAAGAGAGAGAGGAGATTCTTAGTTAAACATTGGAGCTTTCTATCTGGGGTGGTAGAAGCAGCCGGATGGCAGAGGAGTAGGTAGGCTGCCGTGACTAGATAAGTTTCTGACGATACAACAACAAATTCATAGAAGGTAGTGACCCGTACCATAACACACATCAGGCGCCTAACAATGAGATATTATTCCAATGATAGTTGAGTTTTGTGACAGTGTCATAAATAATGCCTCATAATATGAGAGACTGTCGTGGCAATAAGAGCTCACGGCTCATGGTAGGGCCCCAGGAGGGTCGGTAGTATGCTGGTTGGTTCCCTGCTTATATAATGCAATATTGAGGATCTCAGTCTTCTTATGTCTATCCGACACAAAAGTTATTCCAAGAAACTCAGTTCAGATTTAAAACAATAAAACAATAAATGTACTTCCAAGACAACCTTTAATCTCGTTCAAAATAAATTTGTCAACAGTAGGGCGAACTCTTTGAGTTATTTTCATCATAAAACGTTTTATAAATAACAAATGGCTGTATAATAGCGTAACCTAGAGGACTACCTACAGGTGGCGTCAGTCCGTCATGATGACGCGCGGTCATATTACAGTGATACGTGTCGTCGCACCTGATATGTTCTCCTGCCTCGACACTCCTCCTACGCACACCTCTGCACACCACCACACTCCACCTTCAGCGCAAACACTGAATGAACCTGATGTACGGACCTCAACATTTTGGTGCTGACAAGAGCGCTGAACGTGTAATGCTTCCACACTTGTACCGGAAACCACACATGCGAGTACCGACACATCCTTGGATGCAATACTTTATTTACAATCTTTTGTAGGAATCATTATTTTAGAGAAAGATATATTTTTTTACGAGTAATCTTGTAGCAATCTCTCGACAGCTTTATTTGGTATTTTGTTAGTTATTCAAAATATTCCCCTTAAAATAATTATCTAAAGTATAAATGACTAAGTACGCTTGTGTGGCTTTATCGTATTCTATAAATGAAATATCATTCTATTGGTGTTTCTTTGCATAGGTGTGAGAAGTAATGCTAGGAGCATCCTCAGGCTGGAGTCGTTGAATGGGAGATTGACTCGTCGATTGAGTACCGATTTTAGATCAAGACAACCAAATCAACAATTTGTATTATTGCGTATTATTATTATATACATGTGTATGTAGGGCTGGCGCGGGGTCGCGGAGGACTGTACAGGCGAGGCCGCGCTCGCTCGCTACTAGGTACTATATTATATTTACACGCAACCATCACATCACATACACTCATGCACACGTGCACACAGCTCACCGATACATTAACTAATTACTTAATTCTAAGATAAATTTAGCTAGTTTCATAGACATGTAAAAAAGTGGCAAAGACTCAGTCGCTTACTTCGTACTATTTACATCAAATGAATGACACTGAATTATTGTTAGTCTTCGGTATCGAGGGCGAGCCGCGCGGAATATACAATTCCATCTGAAGAGTGATCACTTTCGTATTCACTACTAACTATACATACTTATAACCTACGTATAGGTTATGAATCTCGCACACCACCACTGATCTAGCACAATATGAGAGATAATTGAATATTCCGTACGGCTTACAATTAGTGACCCGCCTCGTATGATTATCACAACAAGACTCCGGTAATTCTAGCTACAACATTTACATAGGACAATTCACTGGAAATGTACAGAGAGCCGTGGGACGGCAGGTCGCACTACAGATAAAACTCACATATCAAATTTACATTTTGGATAAATACACCTTCTTCATATTATTATATTTGTGATGGGAAGAGTCGCGGAACTGCCAGGCCTTACAACGTCAGGCAGCTGTGCTGCAATCACGTCTGACCTGCGTGCCACGCCCGATGTATGAATGTATTGGAAAATGTTAATGTAACCTCTGTGGTGCAGAACTACACGCAGGACTCGGGGATCCGGTGGTCGAGCAGCTTCTCTTTGATGGCGTCCACGTTGAGGTCCGCGCGCAGCGAGGCCGAGGCGCTGCGGCCCAAGCCCCCCGGCCCCCCGAGGCCCCCCGAGCCCCCCAGGCCCCCCGGCCCCCCGAGGCCCCCCGAGCCCCCCAGGCCCCCCGGACCCCCGAGGCTCCCCGGGGCGCCGGCGCAGGCCCCCGGCGCGGGGGGCTCGCGAGGACGCGCCCCCCACGTCCACGACGCTCCCGGACCATTACACGCCTTACAAAAAACAAACTTTTTTAAGAATAAATATTATCGATATTGTTTTATGAATAAGTTGACTCTAAATTGTTCTAAACTACTCATTTTCATAGCGAGTCTTGGGTCATTTTGATCCTGTGGGTGGTAACGCAGGCACAGAGAGATAAGGCGCCATTTCGTTAGATGTAACATGGTGAATAAGGCGCTGCATTAGTCATGCGTGCGATGTCGTACCTGAGTCGGATCTACCACAGATTATAAAACATAGGTACTATCGCTAGAGTTATTTTATAACATTGAGTGCTGCTTGCAATACTAATAGTACACTACATACTTAGTACTAACACTACTAACTAACTTTTTATTAATTAGATATACAGTAATCAAATCAATCGACATTTTTATCTTGTTCATTGGAATTGTGTGAGCCTATGGAGGAGTTTACATTTTAAGGAGTAAAGTTATTATGGTTGTGACAGTCGCAATATTTACAAAGAGAACGTAAGTAATCGTATTCAAGGAACAGATGCATTTAAGTATGGTTCGGTGTCTGATCCTGCGAACAATAAGAGCGCTGCGTGAAAAATGGTTCTTTATTAGAATGGACGCCGGCGGTCGCGTTAACTCGCAAATTGAACTCACAAATCAAAGTGATATCTCATTCCCAGCTGAAGACTATCTCCTGAGTCAACGTCGGGCTGCCAGCCGTCGTCAATACTGCATACGTACCATCACTCGATTACGCTCGAGCTTTTGATATCAACGGATTACACCAGTAAATACTTGCTCACTGCCATCAGTTAGAACATGTTTTTATTATACAAGTTTATTATGTATATAAAATAGCAGGGTGAAGTTGTAGACAAGAGCTAAGCCACACGCCCGGAAAGACAATTTAGCAGTCCGTTAGGCGGCGTGATGTATGAGTGACCGACGTAAAGAAATGGCGGCGTAGCTCCCTGGGGCCGCGTATTCTGAACGATAACCGCACCGAAAAAATCGCTACGCGTCACATGTGTGAAAGTGAAAAGCTGCCGGCGATAACTGAGGCCCCGGGGACAGCCGCCGGGCGCACTAAAAAAATATCATTCTGTATTTGCGATGAGACGTACAGCAACGGACGTTATTGAGATCGACCGTAATAAAGATACGAGTGAAGTGACCGCGCCCATTATACGGCGCGCTGACGGACCCGCGCCGGCGCCCGCTCTCACAGAACATAAACTGAACTACGTCTAACCTTCAGTTGATAATATCAAACGAGCGCTGCCCGTGCCTTAAGGGCATCTCGCTAACTTTATACGCGACACTTACGTTTATGTTCTCACCGGTAACTCTCACCCTGGAATAGGACATGCCATGAACCTGTATTGTCGACATGTTACCGCATTGAAACATATTACACTATGGTGAATAAGTGAGCGGATCCTATTCTTAACTCCCAGATAAATTAGCTATAACACCATAAATGCTCCTCTACGGATTGTTATACGGATGGTTGTTTTCAAAATCAGTAAGTTGAAAACTGTTACCCACACGAGGTCCATTTGCATGATTAAGTTGCAAATATTTTTGAAAGGGCATATTTTCTGGGGCGTACTAAGTTACATTTAATGTGACTGTGCTATGTGTGTAGATGAGATGGTACCGACCGGCGGCGGCGCGGCGAGCGGCGCGGGCGCCGTCCGCGCCGGCGACGACACCGCTAGACATGGAGCACTCGCCGCCTCGCCTGCAACAACACAACATACTTGCTTACCACCCAGTTGCTTCATAATAATAACAATTCATAGGGTATAAGTTGCTATCGGAAAGGATGCAACCTATTGTCATAGTCGAGTTTGATGTACAATCGGTTCTAGTAATTAATGCCTCCTATTTAGATAATCAGCGTCTAATAAAATTGTAACTATGCGAAATGACGAAATACTGTCACATGCTCAGTGAGCTTACATTACAGTTCACAACGACGATTAGATTGTGATATAAATGTCGTGGCCACTAATAATAAATTAGAGCAACAAATAAATGGCCAATGGTAGCAAGGTACTGGCTATTGTATATGCCTAGTGCCTACCTAGTGTAAGTAGCGCGTGCGAGTATAGTGTCCGCCAGCCGCCGCGCCGCTGTATTTAGCAGCAAATAAATAATACTTACTTCTAGCAAGGCCCAGCGCCCAAAGCGCCAGTCATGCATCCAATTTGGGTCCGCCTCACACAAATACGGTCGGAGCTAGGTTTTTTCCAATTTGGAAGGCAAGCAAATTGGCCTCGGATCCGTAACGAGATTTATATTGATAAGGGATAGCTGGGGCGGGCTCGGGTCGCGAGGTGGACTCTACTACACTACTGGATTAATTGACACTCGCTGTCTCTACCTGCGTCTACCTCCTTCTGTTACATTGTACATATTCAATCGAATATTAGTATTGGTCGTTACAAGTACTCACGTGACGTGTTGAGCATAATTTGTAAATATTATTCAGGGTCATTAGTTGCGAGATTTGTTTTGACCGTTAAGTCAAACCATAATATTAATCGTGATTGATCGCACGAGATGGAGAAGTAACACAATCGGTTTGGTTACGGGCCGTACACTTGCACCTAATCTCATTATTGTTGTGCAGCGAGCTTTTTGAATACGAAAACGTATATTGACATGTGTACTATGCACTTGATGATCGCCCAATTTCTAATTCTTTGTACATGTATATGAAGAAGACGTGTAGTAAGTAGGCGAGTGTATTGTTTAGTTCCGTACGGGAGCGGTTGCAGCGCCGCGATGGCCCCGAGCGGCCGGCCGCTCATAAATAACGGCCAGATTCCGGCGAGATCGGCCGCCCGCCGGGATTTATCCGGGAAAAAACCTGATTAATCACTACATTCAGAGACGGAAGGGAGTGTAAGTCAGGACGCAAGAAATAATTAATAGCACCGTGCGCCGCGCCTACCTAATACTGCGCGCATTTATTCAAACCGCCTTCATTAACACTGCCTCCCCTTCACCTGCCAAATGCGTCATATCTACGTGTATAGTAGTGTGGTATAACGCCCGTATCTGCGGTCGGCAACACTGAGGCGACCAGGGACATCGGCATCTTCAGTTAGAGAGGACAAGGTGCGGTGCGAGCACTTTGTGGCGTGTTTTCAATTGCGAGTGTCGCTCTGAATATTCACGATGCTGCATCAATATTCATGAATAGACCTGCTCCCCCTCCCACTGCCCCCCTAACACCCCCCCCTCGCCTGACAGGTGATCTGCGGGACCGTTTGTAAATATTGTTGAATGCGGATGGCGCCGCCGCGGCTAGCTACCAGCACTTGCGGCGGTCGCAGTGCCGCGAGCCATTCCCGTGTCAACGCATGTTATTACATTCAAAGCCTACATTCACAAAACCTGTGGGGAACTTTCTTTGAGCGTTGTATTAAATTTCGTTGCGGAACCGCTTCCGGTTCGCTGATTAACCCCCTTTCAGTGCAATCCCTTTGTACGCTTTACAATATAATAGTTATGTCAAGAATATTGGTATTAAAAGGAAATGCTAATATCGCGGCTCGGTAATTGGCGGCGCGGGCACCTGTTCTGGAACAAGCATTACTCGCACTCGAATAGAGAGGGATATTAAAATATTTGGGCGAGAAGATTTAATGGGCGGGCGGCGGCGGGACCGCGGCCGACGCATAAATCCACCCTGTATCATATAATGTGGGAGAGTTTTTATTGAGGCGAGAACGGCATTCATTACCCCGCGATTTATGGCCGCGCCATTCGCCGCCCGCCCATGAATATATGATCACCTTATACCCATGTCTCGATGACCTTCTAACGTTATTTCCTGTTCCGCCTCACACTCACACTCACACATCCACACGACACAAAACACATGACAATGCATATTGCCCATGCACCTATGCCTGATACTATATTACCTATATACTATATGCCTTTGTTCGGCCTGATATATACGGATGACTTAATTCCAACCTTCATCCACTTTTTCTCCACCCTTAAGAATTGAATTTCCAAATATTTTAACTTGATTTTTAAAGTTTTTCTCTGTCTATTTGTTCCGGCGAATCTTTGAAACGGCTGGAGCGATTTTAAAGGGACTTGCAAATCGGTTGCAATGGCAGATAGTTAATGTTATCAGGACGTAACGGTAGTACTTAATTGTGCTAAGCTAATCGTAGAAGTATATGCAATTACAATTTGTGCAAGTACAAGTATATGCTTACAGTAGTTGTTGGGTATAAGGTCCGGCTCGGTGTCGTCGTGGTCCGTGTGCTTGGAGGCGGCGGCGGCGAGCGGCGCGGGCGGCGGCTTGGCGAGGCGCGGGCGGCGGCGGCGGCGGAGCGAGGCGCACGCAGCCGCCAGCACCGCGCACACCGCGCCCGCGCCCGCGCCCAGCGCGCCCACCAGCCCACCCACGCCCAGCGGCGCCTCGCCTCCTGCACACACACTCACTGCTCACCACTGCACTCTATATTATACTTCATTGCCTTAACGGCATTACCTTATAACAACGAGAACCGGAACATGGTAAATACAACCACACACCACCCGAGAACTGATTTTTTGGAACACCGACAAGACATCATACAGAAGTTATCCAGATGCGTACGGGTTGTGAAGGTACTATGGAGTAGAGACCGAAGCAAACTAAAGCAAATATTACACAGATTGTGACATACTCTGCCCGAGGGCAATTGTATTCGCTTAGTGAAACTTCAAATGCAGAGCCTGGCCGGCCACCCTGACGGTCAGGCTCTGCATTAAGGGTCTAAGGGCTATCTCAGAATGAGTACACATTTGACACAGTTTTTTTGCTTCCATGCACAGTTCAATTAATTATTTAGCGGACGGAATCGTTCGCAATGAAACGAGATGAAGACGAAGGTAAGATTATTTTGTCCCTGATAAATGAAAAGTGCTAGAGACCTGATATCGGGTCAGGACTGAGCGGAAGCGGAGAACACAATTTGCATTTGAAATAAAAGTTCTAAAGCGACTAAAGCAGGTCGTTACCTTAATAACTTAACTGATAGTGCGGCGAGGAGCGGCGTGGGGCGCGGTTGAGGACGCAAAGTAATCTGAAGCGGATAAGCAAAACAACAGCGCTGTGCTTGCAGCTACTAAGAATAATCATGAAATGGAAACTGCATTTATATTGGACTAAACTTGGCTTCAATCCTTGTCAGTTTCAATAATGTTCGAATAGCTATTTGATTTATCAGTTTGTTCTTAGATTTTACGTCCATACTCTCTGTAGGCGGCTATTGGCCGAGTGAAGATGATTCTTACGACAACATTTGTGAATAGAACCATATTATAATATAAAATAACAACAAACTCCGTCAAGTCAAATATTAAGTTACCTAAGAAGTTATATACACATAACCTTAGGAGTAAGCATAAGTTAAATCTCGGCAACGACTATCGAACCAATTACGGTAAAAAAACCATATTATTTGAGGGAGTACAGCTGTATAACAAATTACCAAACGACGTTAAGGAGTGTAACAGTATCCCATTATTCAAAAGTAGACTTAAGAAACATGTATACACGATATAGACTTATTGTAAATCAGAGCACTTATTTGTATATATTACTACCTAAATATTAAGAATTCTTTCTGTATCTCATTGTAAGTGAACTTGTTAGTTTTTATGAGAATAAATTCTTTAAACCTAAACCTAAACCTTATAATAGTTACAAAAGTGAAGAAATGCAGCCGGTCCTCTTGTTGACAGAATCGGGTCAATCAATTATTCACCCTCACATTATTATCAATGAGTTGATTACGTGTCCAATTATGGGAGACCTGTTCTGCTGCTGGACCTCTCCGCCGTACGATCGACGCTCTCTCAGATCTAAGACATATGGACGGCAAGTCCAACATGATTGGCACAACACAATTGATACAGAACCAATAACTACATTCTGGTCAATTCAATAAAGCATGTCATTACCTTAATTAAGAAATAATTCAAAAAAATTATCGCAAGTTCGAATCCCAGCGGGGCCTGAACCAATGAGTTTTTCTATTTAAACTTATACAAATGCAGGTTTTCTCTACCGATGTTTTCCTTCTTAGTTTCCATCTGAGAGAAGTAATTCAAAGACGTATGTATAGTGCTGCGTCGGCGATAGGCGGTGAGCCTATATCAGTCATATTAGCACTTAATCAACATTGGTAAAAAGTGAGTGTTGTTATTACAACACCTCTAGCTACCCCTGCGGGGAATGCTGGCGTGAGCATATGTCTATTACTGTTAACTTAATATATTTATGAAGAAGGAAAGTAAAAGTTATTAAGTGAACAAAACACTGAATCGCGCACTTCTAATCGAATTTCATCAAGGTCCTAAATATTAATAGGCCTGAATAATATTAATAGGCCTGAATAATATTAATAGGCCTGAATAATATTAATAGGCCTGAATAATATTAATAGGCCTGAATAATATTAATAGGCCTGAATAATATTAATAGGCCTAAACAATAGGGAGTAAACGTGGTCTTTGTGTTTACTGCCTCGTGTATTTTTGTGACATCGTGTATATTTTTATCAAATTTACAGAGAAGCTGAGCCTTGTCTATCATTAATCAGCCTACACATTATAGACAGTCGTTCAGAGTGCGATGGGTTCACGTGTCGTGTTCAGTGAACGATGAGCGACTTCGATGACACCTCCGTAATGTGGGCGATGCTAATTCGTCTTCATAAAAGTCTAGGGTCAGTACCACGCGGTCCGTTTGCAATACATCTTTACACCAGGGAGAGTATATGTATAAGATTTTTCTGTGATGGCAACCCTATCAATGAAATTATGTTCCATTCCCTTGTCTGGTGAGGTTAGTTAGAACTGGCCGCGCCGGTCGTTAACTACGTTAACTGGAATTAGCACTGAACGACCAACCCGCATGATATTATTGTTAATATGAATCATAAGGGTGGCATTAATGATTTAAGTTTAGCAGTTAGATGGTGTTACTGGTGTTCACACGCAACTGTGAGGTCCCCACACGTGCTCTCAATGACGCACTCAATATACATATATGCACCATTACATAACGTTCAACTAAACCTAAAACTTTGTCCTGTTATACAAACATGGAATGTGCCCTTCCCTAAGAATTAATGCTCCTAAAAATACAAAATATATTATTCATGTGCACAAATTTACCTACGTTAATGTACGATGCGTTTACGTTCAGTAAACACAAAATGTGGAAGATTTTATCAATACACTATATCTATAATATATACAGTTTATACTGATAAATTAAATTGAAGTCTGTATGTACAGCTTTTTACTAAATACATATATGTATATATGGTACTCACATAAAAGAACCAATTTTTGTTTTGTTTGTCCGTCTGTTTGTTCCGGCTAATCTTCGAAACTGCTATACCGATTTTAACAGGGCTTTCACTGGTAGATAGTAAAGATAAAAAAATAATTATGTTTGGCATCGAAGACTCATAAAGGTGTCGGCAAGGCGCGGCGCGCACGCGTCCCGTGTGATGTATTCGCGGCGCGGTGATGCGCCTCATGCTGCGCGCTGCATCAATAAATCAAACCCCATACGTAAAAACAACCAAATGAATAATCATTGCACTTTATCAATGATTTATTGTGGCTTTATTGTATTTTCCTCACGTCGTAATGATTAATCCGACAAATCTGCACCGAAATATTGCGCACTCAACTCGACGCCGCGCTGTTAGTCCAAATATGTGGATCAGCCTCAGCGCGGGTTGATAAGTATATAGCACAAAGATTTTAATTTAATAATCCCATCAGCGTAAGCGTACTTTTGAATGGTAGATTAATTCAAGTGTTTGAGATATAAATGTCATAGTGTAATGTACGTGTAATAGACAGATCCATGTGAAGCCTGTTCTCCCGAGTACAATATCGATGGCCAAGATATGGAAACAAAACGCTGGTGCGAGGCGGGCGGCGGGCGGCGTGACGTATGGCCGGCTCGCCTCTGTGATGCGGCTCAAATGCTCCTAACAAATGGCCGCCGGCTGAGCGCCAACCAAATAAAAATGATATTTTTGACGGCATCACTTTTGTCTAAATCCCTCGTATAAATCGTTTAGCGTGCACTGCGTTTCAAAATGTAGATAATATTATGCAATCCGAATCAATGAAACTCTCCTTTATTCGGCAATAGCTTACGACTCGCAAACTTTTAATAGAACCCTTAATATTTCATAATTACATTGTACAACGTACGTATATACATTTTTTTAGCAGAACATGTATTTGGTCTGTTTAGTAAAGTATAGAGTGTAATTACAGAGAGTAAAATGGACAGTGATTTAATATTGAGCAAGTATTTGCGTAGCAGCATAGCAGTCTTGTGGAAAATTGTTTTTATCTGTGGTTTGTAGTGAGTATCGAAGTGTTTGTTTTCAATTTGAAACTTATTGCCATTTGTTTGTCCCCCGCGCTCCACTCTCCCCCTCACTCCGGCTCTCTGTGCCGCAGGTACCACTGACTGGTCCAGTTTTGCTGATGAAGGCAAACAAACCACACGGTATACATTTCAATACTGGTGGGTGTTTGCAGACATAGGAGAAATGAAAAGAAATGTCACTGTGATTTAGGTTTCAAAAGCGTGAAAATTGTTTTTATTTAATTTGACCGTAATCCAGCTTGCTACGGTTGGAAACAAAAATATGTTCCTGATTCGTATTTTTCATAAGTGTTTAAGTCATAATATACTCAAAACGACAAAGAGTTTAAATCCTGTCAATTTCCTGCGTAATCTGGGTCTGGTCGTCCAGCGGTATCTAAACGAAATCGAACTGATGATGTTAATACCTTTCGGCAAAGGTCGTCGGTCCTGCGAGGCGAGAAATTAAAGACCCGTGTGTCGCCGTGGTCGGCACACGCAGTTTTTACGCGTCGTCTCCCCTAACGCCCTCCCTACCCTGTACCTACACCCGGTACATAATATATGTTTGAGTGAAACACGCTCCGGCGACGCGGCTCACCTAAGATAAATCGTCAGCGCCACACGGACACAGACTAACTAGAATTGATAATAAATTGCTGTGGCCTTATATTTTACCTCTGCTTGTCATTATGGCTATATAATGAATTATTAAATATATGCAGACGTATGCACAAATTATTGGAAGTCGCAGCAGGTAGCCGCAGGAGTGAAGGCTGGCGCCCGCGAAGTGCGGTTATTGTGACGCAATATAATAATTAAAGTGAAGGGCGCAGACACGGGGAAGAGGCCCTTGATTAATCTCGCCGGTAAATCCGGGGCGCGTTTAATTAAAATGGGATTATCTTGAGGTTGCAGCCGGAGCGAGGCCTCTGCCTCGAGTGGAAGTGGGCAGCGCACTCCACCTCCGCACTCACAACAACTCTTTTATGCCGGTATCAGTGTTGGACTGGCAGTGGACACTTATCCATTTACAACATAGCATCGGACTCATGTAAGGAACCTTGTGATTTTACAACTTAATATATCTCTATCTATCTCAAGGTATATACCATTTCCAGACGTGTACTAGCGATGGTTAAACTGATAAGATTAATATAAATTCACAAAGCACCATATTTCTTAGCTGGATCGTGGCATCTTCTAGATACATTTACATTGCATATTTGTTTTGTTCATTCGTTATACCTACAAGTATTTGCCAAAACCATTAAAGTATGCTTTTTTTCATCGTTTATAGTAAATATTCGGTTAAATATTACAGAGGACGGACGAGAATATTAAATTTGTTATTCTGACAGTTTTCCTCAATACCGCGGGTTCCTTGGCTAATGTTCCCTGGACCTAATAATTGGTGGGCTCTGGTTCCCCTCGGGACTCCAACCCATTACATTAGGTAATCCTTAGTGAATGAGAACAGAAAGTAGTACATGATGAAGGAGAGATATATCCCAGTGCGGGTTATAACGACGATGAAACCGCTGGTTGTCAAAGCTCTCTGGACCAACTCTGATTGCAGCATTTGTGAAAGGGTCGTTAGTTTATTACTAAATACGACATAAAACCAATATAAATTCGAAAAAATTATATCACAAAACCATTATAAGCAAAAGATACGCAATGAGCGGGTGTTCATTAGGCAGCGTGTGTACTGACCGGTTCTCTTCTCTGGGTCCGGGAAGAGCAGGTCGTCGATGTGTGCGGGCGGCGAGCGTCCCTTGCCGTTGACGGCGACGGCCACCAGCCTGAAGCGCACGTCCCACTCCAGCCCGCGCACCGTCCACGACGGCTCCTCGCCGCTCACGTTCATCCTGACACACGACACCATCATGTTGACAACCACATGCAATCTCATAGGTGCCCTTAAACATGTAGACCGAGTTATAACAGCGCAACACCCACTTACACAGATAAACTATGTGTTGACTCTATTACTAAGCCAGGGTCCGACTTCTAGTAAATATATATAAATAGATAAAGTAAGTATGTTGTCGATGTGTCATCGCATCCCAAGACGACGGCGACGGGAGTCCCGTCAAAAGCGCAGAAAAACGCACAATGGCCACAGTCGTCAATCAGTGGATAATTTAATGCAAAATTGATTTGTGGTATCAAGGAGTCAGTTTTTTAGCATACGCGAATACGGTTTCAGACAAACAATTGTAATAATATGAAGGAAAATTATATGATCTGTTATTGAGTAACATAATAGATTTATGTGTGAATGAGAACGGTAAAGTACCTAATACTGTCGAAGGTCGTGTGAGAACAATAGGTAGGTATCACGCATTGGCGACACGCGAAAGGTGCGAAGAGTTGGAAGGGGTAAGTGAACAGGTGCGGAGCAGGAGGGGGGAGGGTAGGGTTGGAAGGGGATGGCCGATGGTAATTCATAATTAACGTTGTTTCTCGAACTTTAATGAGGGCTCCATGTTTACACGGAACTCCACTTTCAATCCTACCTGTGCATTGTAGGTTATAGAGATTTTTCTAAGAAATTTAAACTCATTAAAAACATAATTAATATGTAATGAGTAATAAACCGACATTACGCGTTTCTACAAAAACAAAAAGTATCGTTTGAAGACTTAGAAGTCGCCCAAGCGAAACAAGTCTCGATGTTACTATCTTCCCATACCTCTTATGTCTGTCTGCCTACCTCGTGAGGGGACTAGCGCGGATAGAACAAATGGGTGGGTATCTACATAAAACATTACCGTATTCACTTACATAGAGTTGTTAGAATATCTTTATATTGTGACTGACTGTGCACGACTTAGTTCTCAAATATTACATTTTATAATGGGAATGCTATGAAGGGCACGAGACAGGGAGTTAATCATAGTGCGTTTGTTCGTGGCGGTGCATGATTGATAAATACGTCGGTGCCTTCAACGGCGATGGGACTTCGTGTTACATAATAAGATTACTTTATTTGGTATTATTCGAGAGCCGAAGAATAAACTACTACTTTAAGATATAAGCATATTCTTTTCCAGGAATGTAATAATTTTTTTGAAAATTTTTGAATTTGGTCGAATAGCAGTATTGGATGTATACAGGCAGAGCAGAATATTTAATCCTTTGTAACTACTGTCATTAATTTAGTAAGAGACCAGAGGGGAACCAGCTTTATGCCCTTACGTTATCGTTTGTATTTAGTGTTTTCAGTATAATGCTATCATGTGGGTACTTGCCTGGGCACCTTGTCTCCGGCGGAGTACACCTCGAGCAGGAACCGCTGCGGCAGGCCGCCGTCGAAGCCCGCCACACACGACACCTCCACCGAGTCCGCCGTCTGGTTCCACAGCGTGCAGTTACGTGGCGCATGCGGTTTACCTGTACCACAACAATATTTTTAATCTGATGATAGATTGACCTAAGTATATTTAGTGGTCAAATAAAAGTATTTAAATTATGCATCGTATAAAATCTGTACTGAACTTTTGATACGGAAAAAATGCGTGAGCCCTACGTGTCGTAGCTCGTTGAACCAGACGTAGCTGGTTTGAATGTGGACAAGATAAGTAAAGTAAAATCAGTGTGTAGTTACCAGCGGCCACCATCTGGAAGACACAGGGCGCGAGCTGCGTGCCGACTTCGTTGGAGGCGGCGCACGACAACGTGCCGTAGTCCAGGTCCGCCACCGGCGTGTACCTAACAAATATGAATATCATGGATTATACCCATTTTAGGTGATGTTAAATATGTTTGTGAAGCAGGTAGACGTTAAGTACTTGAGGCTAGAGGCGCTGCCGTTGGAGGTGTATCTGTCGGCAGCGACGTCGAGCGTCTCGCCAGAATTATTGAACTTCCACTTGAAGACGGCGGCGGGCGGGTCGGCGTCCACCTCGCACACGATCACCACGGACTCGCCGCGCGCCGCGCCCACCACTGACACGCCGCCGCTGCGACATGATGGTGCGTCTGTACACCATACACAAACATTATACAGTTGCATTTGACACAAGTAGTTCTAAAGATTTAACTCACTAAATTCACTATCATCAGGCCTATCATCGCGTTGCCAAAATCGGTAATCTGGGTTAAACCAGTTGTAAAACTTTCTTGGCTTCCGACTAAACTGTAACGCCTGTCAAATATGTTACATTAGCATTAATTTTCACGTCAGATTTCAAGTTGGGGAAATCCTATTATTAAGTTGCAGACAGATTAGTGAACATCGCCAAGGAAGAGTGTGCGTTGGTAGCCGGTAAGTGGTGTGGTGAACTGATTGATAAGTTACCGAAGACAAATCGCTCGGTATCGGAGTGGCGGCTCGGGGTCGTTAGCGATACATGAGCGTTCATTAGGGGGCGGCGGATTAATGAACACTGGCCGCAGAGCTCTCCGCGCTCCTTCAGATAGCGGGGCTGCTACCAATGCCCAAGGTTTTTGACTACATTCTTTTGAACTTAGGAACTGGTCTGATTACCTTGATATATTACGAAGCATTATAAGCGTTGAAAGTGTCTGAGGAGCAAGTCTATTACTTGACCCCAGCCCACACAAAGCACAATAATAAATCAGAGGAAATCGCTTCAATCACTGGCAAGTGAACGACTTGATTACGGAACGTTATATTATAATTTTCTACCGAAACACACAAATTTATTGAGACATTACCCGCAGTTATGGCGGCCATTAAAAATCCATCTTATTTGTTGGAGTGTATCTTACAATTGGCTTAATAGATCGTTGGCCATTACCGCGCCACCTGCGGCCGCGAGCCCACTGCCCGCGGCTACTGCCTCACTATGCCCGCTAACAAACGATACGGCTCATCTGACTTAAACTTTTATTTGTCTTTTTATGGATTCTATAAACATAATTGTAAATTACTCATACTTTGACTTAAATTTAGAATAAATCAACTAGTCACAATCAAAATCAAAAGTATATTTAAAGGTATTTAACTAAGGGTACTATATAACATTAGAAATTACTAAGAGAACTAAATTCACACACTTTTTTTAAGTCACGTATTGTAATAAGAGGAAATAAGAGCAGGTCATTAAGAGTATAACCTAATTGTGATACAACAAACAAGCAAGCTGAGTGAACTAATCCAGAGACTGTGGAGTCAAATGCTTGGGATAAAAGAAAAACAATTATATGCCGGGGATTCCGTCGCGATAACGGCCGCGCCGGGTGGCGACACGCCGTCACAATACCGCTTAATTTGTGTCGCGGACGCTTCGGTCATTTGCACTTCTGAGGCATTGTTCTTCTCGCTGAAGGTGTACGTGCCACGAGCCTCGGACAACAAACAATGCATTACCTTGTTTTGTGACAGACCTATTATCGCATGGCCCTCGACTAGGCTACCAAATTGGCTACTTTCGTACAAGGTAAGTTAAATTCAAAAATTTTACATACTTATAATTTAGGAATAAACTAGGGTGTCTCTCCCACGTTGTCTGCTTTACGAATATTGGAATTAAGTGCTAATTAATTATTGACAACAACTATTGGTAATAAACACAGAGCCTTCGTGGAACAACCCTACTAACCACAGGAGCACAGTCACTACTATTAAGTTATTTGGCAAAAATAACCCACTGTGAAAAAATAAGCCCCTGTTTGAGATTCTTAGCGGACTCAGATATTAAACTCCGATCTTAATTCTTTGTATAAAACTGCTTTCATGAAATATTTTTGGCATACTGGTTATAAAATGTGATGTTTCCTTTCATGTGCGCCGCGCCGCTGTGTTGGGATCGAGGAATGCACGCCGCGTTGACAGTACGCGCTGAATTTGGAATCTGTACGTTTGTTGAACAGAGCGCGTCTGTTTTAAATTATGGCTTAAGTTATATTGATACCTATTATCTTAATTAGATTCTGAATGTGCAAGTGAATAAAATAAATAACTGACTGTCCCCAGTACAGCTGGGCCCAGGGACACGAAATTCGAGAGATGTGTATAATGTGACGTCATATTATACACACCTCTACTACACATGCTGGTGGCCATAAGCTAATCTATACATCTATATCTATTCAGATAAATAAAATTGAAGTGTCTGTTTGTAATTCCAAAATAATACAGCTTTTCACTAAATGCACATGAAAGTATTCAAGCTACTGACACTAAAATCTACGCGGGTGAAACCACGGGGCACAGCTAGTAAACAATAAATAATGATGAAGGTCACACATGGCGCTACTTTGTGGTTATGTATGTGTGTGAGGTGTATATGGTAGTATCACACGGCACTCACACTTGACCCTGAAGTGCAGCTCGTTGGAGACGGTCTCGCCCTCGGCGTTGAGCGCGGAGCAGGCGTACCGGCCGCTGCTGTGGCGCGTCACCTTCTGCAGCACCAAGCTCTGGTTGCTGTGGAACACGCGCGCCGTCGCATTGTGCACCAGCGCTCGGTCCTGACACACACACACACATCATTTATTTATATTTTAATGATATTCGTATCCCTGTAAACGAGCCAAATTTTAGGTGTATCGTAGTCGAACAATATATTTATTTAAGTTTGTATTATGAACCTACTATAATCCTTACAAGGATCCTATTCATGGTTTTTATATCCGTCTGTTTTTTGTATGTACTGGCGACTTGCTAAGGTTTTCTATTACCGCCATTATCCTTTTTTTGAAAATTTAATAGACAATGAAAAATATTTATTCAGTTTAGGCCCTGGTAAGGCACTTATGAACGTCGAGAATTTACCACCGGTTCGGACTGGGCTGGGTGGTAACAACTAGCGCTGTCTATTGAGTCGAGCCGTCGTCTATCGGCGACTCGAAGTTTCCCACTATCACTTCCATCCGCCGTGGTCGCGTGAGTACCGAATTGCGTGAACGTCTATCTACCTATCCCGAGATCTCTTTCTTCCTCCCTGAGAATCGCTGAACCAGTGACCTGTGGACTAATATGCGGTACATAAGCTGAAAGTCTTTTAGTGTATGCTAACCGCCCTCCGGTCCGACGTGCAGCCCTTGGGACCCTTGGCGGTGTTGGACAATTTGCGGTGAGTCGCCAGATTTAGCTGAATATACACGTACATTAGGAATATTTGAATTGAGGAGTTTATACTCGGATAACTATATAGAAGGAAACCAGAATATTATTGCAAAAGATTGAAAGCGGGAGAGACTGGATTATTTAAAAGGGCTGAGGTGTAAATAAGTGCGGAGCTTTTCGTAATACAAAAGAATTCTGAAATTAAGAAGACAAGGAAAATCATCAAAATTCACAGAGGAAACGTGTAATATTATGACGTAAATGTTCTTGTTAAAAGGGAGGCCTGTGGGGAGGGGGCAGGACAATTACTAGAATATATTTACACAAAAGGGCCGCCATTACCGAGCCGTCCTTACAAAAGGCACCTCTCCAACGGACAAAGGTACTCGTTACCACCTAAAGGACTGATTATTTTTTTGTTACAATAGGATTTTCTAGTGTTCGAGTGGACGTGTGGGGCTGAGTGCAGCGCGGTGCTACCTCGGTAACCTTTGTACACGTGTGTTATTGTTGTGGAGGGGCACTCCTCGGGGAGGACGCGGCACTCGCTCCACTTGAACGTCTGTTTAACACTGTGTCGTCACTAAGGAGGCGGTCAAATGAGAACATAACCTGAGGATAGTGACTCAAGCTTTCTAATCTATCTCTTATTGTTTTAGTAATATTCAGATATTCGTTGAAAACGGCACAGCACGGGAGGCAGCTGAGTAGCAAAAAGTGTTTGGCTCGAGGCTGTTTGCACAAAATGTAATTCCAAGTAATGAAGTTGCCGCAAATACCGGGCGCTGTGATGTCTCTGTTCCTTTATACACTAAACAACGCGGCAGGTTGGGGAAGACGTTTATAACGCCCTAATTACGAGACCGGCCTGTGTGCTCCAATTAAAAGGACATTATTTTGTAAGTACTTCGGCCGCACGTGTTTCAATTCAAGCATATAATGATAAATTTATAGAACGACTTCGTGGTGATTGAACAAATAAAGTTAAGTTCTTAACAATTCGTACTTAAACTATTAATTTGAGTGGTTGTTCCGAATTGTTCGGTAAATAGGTCGATACAGTTTATTTGAGTGTAAACAAGTGTGTTGACGTTATGAGCCGGCATCAATCTCCCGCCAGTGGGACCCAGCAGGTGAGGCGGACGTTTCATTATTCCGCTCGTTGTGCCCCGGCCTCGCGGTATATTGGTCTCAGCACTTTTATATTACACGTGTCACGGCTGGCCGCTGCCTGTCTTTAAGATAAACTACAGCCCGAACGAACTACAATGTGATTTTAATACTATAAATAATTGCTTTTGGTTGCTTTAGTTCAATGCTGGGCTGGAAGCAGAGTGAATTGATCATAGATCTGATTAATTAATTAAATTCCCTTATTCCATCAAACTGTTAAGCTTCTATAATGAGATAGGTAGGTACGTAAGTATCTAGTGTGATCTTGAGAAACACCATTTAGATTATGTCAGTATCAGCTTCGAGGCGCTAGGCACACAGCTCGTGGATTGAGTTGTTTGTACAAACGCCTCACATTGAGAAAGTTTTGATAGAAATACATGATGCTACTGAAACGCCCTCTGGTGAAATTACGGTTCCAATTTTAGTATCGTAGCGGGACGGTCTCAGATCTCTCGCAACATACCATAGATAGAGGCTCAGGTAAGATATATTAATTATAGTATTATTATTATGGTTATATTCGAAGTGGTAGATTAAATAGTCATTGGCCTACTAATATCCGCTGTCAGTGACCGCCCAGTAGCTAAATGAGGTGTCTCAGTCATCACTGGGCACTCGGCGGACGGAGCGTCGCTCCTGAAGCGTTAGCGTTTTCCATACACGAGACGTTTATCTGAATATGGATGGAATAAAGTAATGTAAACGTTTACACGTAGTTATGTAAGGCATTTACCGCTGGCCCGTCGATCGCCTCACATTTGCGTAAATGTTTTATTCGCTTGGACTCTCGTTAAAAAAGGTCGGGTCCGGCCCAGCGCTAATTGTTTGGAATATATCGCGAAATGTGACCCTTTGTGTTCTCCATGTACCCTTTTAATGAGGATTTCTCCCTGCATCGTCTAGCCGCCCGGCATGCCCCGGGGGTAGTTCAGCTTCCACAATTGGGCGCGGTGTTTGCTCCTCTCGTGTTACTAATAACTTACACCGTAACCACTACGAGTATACCTAGTGTAATAACAGCCTTCCATATATTATTTCAACTTCAATCAAACCTGGATAAACCTGTAAGGTAGGAATTGGCATATTTCCAAATAGCCGTAAGGTTTGAATGAATAAACATTTTGTTTGCGGTAGATACATTCTGCTGTTGTAAAATAAATAAAAATAATGCTCTGTTCAAAACAAAAATAAAACCTGAATACGATTTATTGCAAAAATAAAGAAGTGATGGAGAGAGCTCGCTAGGAGTTAATATGTATGTTGTATGTTTGAATGTGAGGACACGACTCAGGCATAGCAAGTGCAGGCAGGTGGTATTTCTCAACAAATCACAATATTTTAAATGTGTCTGTACATGACCAAAGCTGCAAGCAATCTGTAGTTGTAGCTAAACTCGTCTCTCATTCGTAGCCAGCTGAGAAGCCTTGTTGTGCCTGGGCTTCGCTGAGTGAGCATTCAGGTCTTCAGATCATTAAACATGCGGCACATGTGGCCAGACCAGGCCATCATAAGTTATGCGTAATTTAGAGCGATGAAAATGAAAATAAAAATGAAAATGATTTATTCAGTTTAGGCCCTGATAAGGCACTTATGAATGTCGAGGAATTTACCACCGATATCCGTCATCCTAGCTGTTAGAACGCATTGTGGTATTTTTGAACATGTTGTTAAGGGTTTAACACGTAGAATGATGCGTCTAATGCACGTAATATCTAATTAATATCCGTCTAAGACCTTCTTTTAACACAGCGTATTGGAGTGGCCAGATAGGGAATGACAAAACGAACGAACGAAAAATATTTATCGGATTGAAGTCACACACGCACAGGTGTGCTAGTAGTGGGGACAAAGGTTCCCGTATTGTGTAGTGACGGTCTCAGACACGCAGCGAGAAATGTTGATCGCGGAATCAATCCCGCTTGAATAGAGTGCGACTGATTCAATCAGGGCTGTCCATTATTAGAGGCGAGGCTCATCGCGGCACAATCTCGCGATCTCACCTCCCGCCCCCCGCACCGGCCCGCCGCGCCAGCCCCTCCCGCCGCGCCGGGAAATAGCTACCATTAACGAATAAAGAGAGAAATTTTCCACCTGATAACGCTGTTTGCTTATGTTCTGAGAGGTCCACGAATTTCCTGTTATTGGATTCAATGTAAGTACTTTCTTTGTACGTGTGCGTCTCAAAACAATAGCGGTGCGATCGTAAAAGAAATCATTATTTTAGTAGGTAATCAAATCAAATCAAATCAAAAAGTTTTATTCAACATAAGGGACACTTGGAACACTTATTGAACGTCATTTCTCTTACACTAACTTAGTTTAATTTACTCATCATCATCATCATCATCTTCCTGCCCTTATCCCATGTTATTTGGGGTCGGCGCAATGTGTTCTTCTCTTCCATTTCTCTCTATCAACTTAGTTTAATTTACTACCGTTTCCAAAAGTAAGCCTGTCAGGAGAATTATTTATATTAAAGTATTAATAATTGTCGAGCCTACTCCGCCGTCCGCACAATGTTACCTCATCCACCGCGGCCGTATCTCGCGCCGTGCAGACGGACCCGCAGGAAACAAACGGTACTATACTCGTTCTTACCTTATTTTATGTAAACGTGCTGTCGACAGCATCGACGGTGAGGGTTTATAATATCGGAGGCATATGGACCCACCATTCAGACGTCTTCATAAAACACGCAACGAAAATCTTACGTTACTTAGACCTCTTCGCTATTAGTATCGTAATAAACTCCTTAACGTTGTAACTTGGTCATAAGTAGGGTTAGAGCCTCGATGTGATTCCGGACAGGATTTACCACCGATCCGGTGTATGGCCATATTTATAATTTTGGTTTGTACATACGAATATTATTTGTCTTCTTTTTCATCTGTTCGCGGAATTAATCTGTAACCCGACCGTTCCAAATAGGTCAACGGCTTATTTATTTAGTTTTTAGCCAAGCTACTAGTGTATTTTTTATAATAGCACTTTAAGCTAGTTAGCGCAGTTATTGCCTGCAAATCACGTTGTTGTCGTATGTAAATGAATGGATGATTCTATACTTCTCAAGTATTCACATTGTGTGAACGTTACCTTTATTTTGCCCCCAAGATGCCATTTCCACGTATGATATTCCCGCGAAGCTTGGGCTCTCGGCTACTCTCGACTCGGCTGAGTCCGTAGCGGCTAAGTGCTGATATAAATTCAGTTATCAAAATGTACTAATTCCGTTCGGCTCCGTCGCTCCGCCGCAATAAAATATGATAGTGCATTAGCGGGCCCGCCTGCTCGGCTCACCGACACTGGCCGGAGTAATTGCGCAGATTACAATACATATAAATTTTGCTCGAATTTATGATAGCTTATGGCTCGAAATTTATACAGCGTCTTATTATTTTGACAGCTCATTGTTGCGGAGAGGCCACACTCCCAGCTAATTGATGAGTTTAATTAGCTGAGCGAGCGGAGACGGGCGCAGTCGCTCCAGCCACCGGGGGCCGGGGCCCAACGTTACATGTAGCCTTACGCTTGCGTTTTATGATATTGTTTACTACATTCAGTTACGCCTGCCAAATATATCTAAAACAGTTAAGCTTAGTTGTTTCTGCACAAAGAGAACTCGCTAAAAAGTGTAATGCTAAAAACACAAGTCTAAAAAGGTGCCCTTGTCCTGCGGAAAGGTCATCCTCCATAAAGGAGGAGGTCGTAGTAGTGTGTAATTAAACCGTCACTTTGTCCGGCGCGAGTGCCGGCTGAGCCGCTTAATATTCAGGGCGGCGCGGGGCGCGATCACCGCCGGCTGCTCCTCCACTCCACACTCCACCCATTCATGACACCAGCCGCCATCTTGCCTCACATTTTTGCCATACTGATCACATTATATGCTGTTGTGACACACCTGAGGACGGCTCACATTTTGGATTTTGGGTTATGACATACCTACCGTGAATTAATTTCTTTCGTCATGAATCCAGTTCACGCAGAGCGCTACGGTAACTAATGTTTAGATAACAATCGAATTGTGACATTCGTAGACAGCAATATAAAATAAAATATAAAAGCAATAAACATAATAAATAGACTCGTTTCAAAGTAAATATTTCTTTCGATATAAGTACAGTTGAAACACCCGAGCAGTGCGCACGTTACCGATGTCGACATATAGTTGCATTATATATGTACCTATTAAGAGCTCGTCGTAGTTGACCGCTCAAAGATAATCAGGAGTGTATTGAAAAAAATAATCTATAAATATATTGGGAGAAACTCTGTTTCCAATAAATTGGGAGATCTGTTTTGGTCACAGGAACTGTCTGGGGCATTCGGATCGGCATGTAACTCCGAGTAGCGCTGTCCAGTGACACCATTGTTATTTGCGATAAAAGCAAGTATGGATTTATTTAATATCAGCGGTTGATTTTATCTTTGTTCATTGCTTTATATTGTATATGTGGTACAGGGAGTGAACTATTTTGTGTGTTGTGAAAAGCATCAGTGTGCAGGGCGGCCGGAGATGGCTACCTGTTGGAGTGCGGGTACCCACACACAACACCTTATGATGATATCCTATGCACTAATTCATAAACCTGGTTACATCTACGCATAATATTCCCATCTTTTATTCTCTTTATGATTCGAATAGGATCATGATCTTCACATATAGATATTTTTGTTTAATAAGCAATACTTAGATCGTTTTATTATTCAACAACAGAGAAGAGTTACTTATTCGGTAACAAAATGACGTTATTTCAAGAGATCTAAATCACGGAAAATTCATGATTTTAAGGTCCTCTTAGGTACGTATAATGCTGACGGTTATGTGTATCTGATACGTATAAATAAATAATGTAGTGAGGAATGCATGCTCAACAGACAGGCCGCGCCAGTGGCTCGGCTCGCGGCAGGTTTCCCTGGCGACGGGACGACGCGCGTCTTGCACTAAGTTAGCACGCATCGCGGCACTCACAACACCTATTGCATTACTTATTATATTCACGCTGTGCAACGTTTGTCGATTCATACCAATAAGGATTCGAGCCCCGGTGCGAATGGACGAAGTCTCTTGTTGAACTATGGTCTATTCATACCACGGTATAAAGTACTTCCCCGTTCCATACCATTCCATGGTACAATGTTGGTATGCTGTTCCGAACCATAGCTCATTACCGATGATTTGAACCCCTCCTGGTATGCATCGACGAACGCTCTCACGTCACCTTGTATAAGTGCGAGATCATTTTTCGTTATGCAAGTCTTGTAAAATATGTTAAATTTTTTTTTTCTGGGCGCACATTCGGCAATATTTTTTTATTCAATAAAAACTTAATTATTTAACTTAACTTTAGTTTTATAATAGATAAGGGCGCCGGTAGGTATACAAGTAGTGGTGGGTTAATATATGCGTTGTCCCCAGATGTACCCGCGCTGGTCAATGCTTTATAATGTTTAGGGGATGCGATGATAACGGCGACGCGAGGAAATACCTAACGTCAATTCTCTTTTAATATTAGGACAGCGCCAACATTAATTATGAATAATATCCCCCCCGCGCGCCCCGCCACCCTCATCACTTCCCCACGCATCTCCGTGGTCGGCCAGTGTCGCCACTCGCCGGTCGGCTCGCTCTCTGACCTCCGCCCGCTATTACCGCCCGTTGCTACCTACACCTAGCCGTAAACGCTAATTACCGGCGACGCGCCAAAAATAACGCCAATTTTAATTTATAATACTTACGCAAAAATCCCGCCGGCCTCGTTGCGGGAAACGAGCGCAGTAAATTTCCCCACTTTAATTCGGCCGTATCGCGCGTCGCGCTGTATGGCGTAATTTTTCAAAAACAATCACATATAAAACAATGACGGGTGTCGTCGGCCGTGGACAAATGGACGCTCGCTCGGCCGGCAATAAGTCGCGTAAATATTATTGGCGGCCATTGTCCGCGCTGAAATATGCGCGGCGGTACTGCGGCACCGACCACCATGCCGCACCACCGACCGCCGGTCACCGGCGCACCGCGGCCGCACCAACACCACTCGGACCATCGTTTTTGAGCGGGACATCAATAAAATACACCGTCCATAAATATAGGATCGAATAAGGGCACCCGCGTGCGGCATCGGGTGCCCGGGAAATTGAAAACCGTAATAAATATGCACGCATCTCACGCATCAGTGTCATTCAGATAAAACGTAACGTCAGAAACAATCGCATTCGAGGCGAGTACGCTCGGCGAGGACGGATAGATAAGAGGGTCGAGTTGCGAGTAACAAAAATGTGGATACAATACACAGAAAAAACAAGCGGAGGCGAGCGCGGTGATGCGTGTCGCGATCCGTGTAACAACGCGCGACTGATTGCCCCTGAAAGGGTAGAACGGCACAAAAAGCGCGTCCCGTCTGCTCGCCGCTGATTACAATGCGAGCGACACGGCACACAGCGATTATCGGACCGCGTGGTCACGGCCCACCGCCCCACGTGCTCACTACTACTGCTCATTTTATTATCACTCGGGGTGAAGCGAATCAGAGGGCCATACTGGTATCAAGCCTAGTAGCTAACGAGGATCTTTATGAATACGTCCACCAATTCGGCAAAGCAAGATTGAACGTTAATTGCGTGCAGTTTACTTACATCATGTAGCCAGGCTAGCTTCCTGGCGGGCGGGTTGGCGTGCACGTGGCACTCAAAGTAGACGTCGTCGCCCTCCTTGATGTCGCCGGCCGCCAGCGAGCTGCCCAGCCGCAGGCGGACCACCGGCGGGTCTGGGGGCACCACTCAACACATCACCACTCACTCTAATATGTACTAAAATTACTCTTAATATACCATGACAGCCAAGTACTACGTAGGTACGAATAATGCAACAACAGAAAAAATATTATAAGCGGGAGACCCATTTAGGTAGTGAAGTATAGAGTAAGCAAGGCGCTATTGGTGTCCAAGTAGCAGCTATGTGCTTCCATGTGCTACGGCTATCCGTCAGTCTATTATTTATCAAGACGCCGGGTCTCGGTAGCGCACATTTCTCTACATGTGTAAGTTTGCGGCGTATTTTTACTTCGCACTCGTGTAGTTAACGAAGTTGCTTCGCGAGGGATATTAATTGTGGAAACTGGGAATTACACGCGGCTAATGTACCACCGGGTTATTGATACACCGCGGTAATTTAATAAATCCTACTAATACATCAGCTCTCTCGCTGCGGCTCCATTCGCGTGACTTTCGAGGAAATACAACCTAATTGAAATAACCTGTTGGTTATTTCAAGAACTTGTGTATCAATAGTATGCCCGAGCACTTACATATTTCTAGTTAAATAATGTATTATTTAGAAGTACTTGTAAGTTTATCTGACTATCTCAGGCACTATTCAACACTTTTGAGTGACTTCTTAGACAGGTGTGTAAATGCAGGTCTCCTCACAATTTTTGCTTCCACCGCAAAGCTCTTGGGGTGAAATCACTACACTAAAGTTTTTTTAGAAAAACTCATCGGCAGAGACCGCTTGGATTCACACTTGGGCTGTAAACCACAGTGAACGCACTGTGACGACGTTATAAAATGCTTTAATTTTTTTCGGATATGGAATAAAATACACCAACGAATAATAAAATGAACTTCAATATTTTCCATAGGTAAGGGTTCCCGAATAAGTAGATGTTTGTTACAACACATAATTTGAGCACAAGTTGAAGTTGATTGAAGGTTTCCTCGCGAGGTAGTCCCCGCCGTATGTAACATATGTATAATATATAACGGTGGAGTGTGTGCGTGGTACAGACAGACGACGCTGATGGTCCAGGAGGCGTCGAGCGCGAGCGCCGTGACGTTGGGGTTCTCAGCGCGGCACACGAGCGGCTTGCCGTCGTCGTCCAGCGTCGGCACGAAGCTCATCACGCTCACCGTCAGGTTGTCACGCAGCTCCTCCTGACACAAAACGAGATAAACATTACTACACCTCCCAAATACAAACGTGTTTCCACGTCACGGAGACTGTCTTTGTCACATAGCTCCCACTCTCATTTACAAGAAGTAAGTATAATGACTGTAGCCAACGTGTTCGTAGCAAGCGCTCGTAGCCGCGTAGCACAGAGAGCTACGAGCGTAGCAAAACGTAGTACGCCGTAGCCTTTGCTAGTAGCCCGATATTAGAGGCACCGTTATGGTTTATTATTTCAATATGCAGTCGATTCAGTAGTTCTGTATTCGATTACGTACCAGCTCGGTTTGTCAGCGAGCATCAGCTGTGAAGCCAACCGTGGGGGCAGTGACGTCATCAAGTAGCTCGCATCACTGCGCAGTGACTACACGACAGATACACGGAGTTTATATTGCAATGAAGTATACGTAATAATATTTTTTAACCAAAATGACTCTTCATTATAAATTTCTTAAAAACGTTTCGATATTTCAAAAGTAAATAAATAGAAATTTGTTTGATGACAAATAGACCTTTAAGCTGTGGAGAGTGAGTTGCTCCACAAGTATGTGTGTCAGCACATACTTGGCGACTAATGTCGTTACAGCCACTTAGTGAATGCCGCGTGAATAATTCATGTGACACCGACCACGTTTGTTATGCGATACAGGGTATTTATGTTTCCGCGAACTATGCGATTCTCCATAAATATCATTTATTATGTTCATTATGACAGCTAGCAACATTCTTTCGCCAATGTTATA
Source organism: Watsonalla cultraria (assembly GCA_964035505.1). Classification (NCBI taxonomy): domain Eukaryota; kingdom Metazoa; phylum Arthropoda; class Insecta; order Lepidoptera; family Drepanidae; genus Watsonalla; species Watsonalla cultraria. Next base: position 74,889 of record OZ037713.1, read on the forward strand.
AATATACTGATTGCACCTACAAGTTACAACGAACATTACATACAGTTTAAAATAAAATAAATGAGCACATGACTACCAAACTACATTCACTTGGGGTACATTTGGTTATAGTCATCTATATGATAAGTCATCAGTACAGAGTTGTTAGCAAAATTAGTTACCGACTGATTTGATTAGAATGCACAAGCACATTTTACTTCATAATATTAGTAAGTAATTGGTAACTAGCTGTGCCCTGCGGTTTCACCCGCGTAGATTTTAATTTCATGGTTGCCCGCGGATCCCTAATGTTTTTTTTAATCTAAGTAGCCTAAGTTACTCCTTCTAACATTAGCTATCCGTCAGTGAAAGTCCCGTCAAAATCCGTCCAACCGTTTAGGAGATTACCCGGAACAAACAGACAGACAGACAGACAGCCAGAGAATTTTTAAAACTTGGTTTTTCTTTGTCAGTACCGTGTAAAATAACAGTTTTTCACTCAATGCATATGAACGTATCATATGCATTGAGTGAAAAACTGTTATTTTGCAGGTACAAACAGACACTTCAATTTTATTTATCTGTATAGATTTTCTCAATGTCCATTAGTAAGTACTTACTATGAATGTGAACATCACCAATAATTAATTTAAGCATGTTATTAAGAGTGGCACACAGAGTGAGATCACTAAAGTCCCCACTACCAACAGCCCGGAGGACGGAGTATTGAGCAATAAGAGGCACCGCGTCCCGTAATGGGAGGCCATAATAATCGGCAGCATTATAACAGTGTCCGCGGCGAGCACGCGTCGGCGCTCTATGGAGGCGGCGCGGCGCGGCGCGGGCGCGGGATTTATCGCGCGGACGTGACGCGGGTGCCGATGCCTCTAACGAACCAGATATAATCGCTGCATTATTGATAATACCCAGCGACGACGCGGTGTCTCGGTGACGGCTGAGACCACAGTTCGAATCGTGCTAAGCTTTACATATTAAACATTTGAAAATACTTACTAATTTAAAGTGATAAAGTTAATATAAAATCGAAAGTTCTGTTTATGTTAAAGTTATTTGGACTTATCAATAAATGAAGTGTACTATTAATTATTAAAATTAACTATTAATAAATTAGAATAATTATTAATTAAAAAAAAATATAGTTAATTTTTAAATTAATAGTACACTTAATTTTTTGATAAGTGATATTGATATTAAAAAGTTCTTAAAAATCTGGAAAAAGATTTTTATTCAATAAAACTTAATTATATATACAAGGAACAGTACTTAAAACTAATATAAAAATCTTATATTTACGTTAAAGGTACTCCCAAATCTTCAGAATATAATTATTATTATAAAGGGTTATGATTGTTACCGTTGGGTTCCAAAATGTTACCTATACAATGGTCGGCCCATGTGAACGAGTCTCAATGCTCACACGTCGTAAACAGGTCAATGCGCCGCTCCTCAACCAAATCCTCCAGCAAAAAGTTGATAGCACGTCAATATCAGAAAACAATGACTATATACTAGGAACGAGGAAAACCTCGATCTCGTTTGGGAACGTTTCCGATCAGTTCGGATAAAATTAGAAGTCGATACATAGTGCGTGAGAGGAACCCGATCCCGGCGACGTGACGACAACCGATACATTGTAACTTGTCTGTGTGCTGACTCATATTACTATAGCAATACGACGACCTTTGTATTAGAAGAACATACTAGGATAACTACAAGGTTGCTGGCTTGTTAAGTTTGCCTGAGAACATCGAAAACAAGCGAGTCCCTACACATAACATTGGAGTCTGTTTTCTGTCTGTATGTCTGATCTGTTTGTAATTCCAAAATAACAGCTCAATCACGAATACAAAATCACATCGGGCTCACCAGTGAAGTGGTTTGTGTTGATTATGTAACACAAACAAAATATCTACTTATTGAGGGAAACCAAAGTGTGACGTAAATAAAAGCGCGGGAACATAGTTGGATACTATAATGCGCTACATATGCCAAATACCAAAGCAATACCAATGCTCATACTCATACATACATACAAATGCTCACGCCTGTATCTCACTGGGGTGGGCAGAGACCACCGTTTGCCACATGCAACATGCATATGAAAATATTGCAGTACTCACAAAAAAAAGTTTTTTTCTCTTACTGTCTGTCTGTTAGTTTTGGCTAATCTCCGAAATAGCTGGCCCGATTTAACGGGACTTTCACTGTCACTGATAGCTAATCTTACAATATTACTGTGGCTACTTTAATTTTAATAGGGTATCCCGGGCCACCTATTAAAATAAGTCTACGCGGATAAAAGCGCAATGCACAGCTAGTTGAAAAAAAATTGTAGAGTGATAGCCTTATTTATTATGATATTTGTGCGTTCAATGTAATGTGTGTGAGAAATAGCAGTAACACACAGAGTACGGGAGCCGATGTCCTCTGCAGGTGGCAATTTGTCTTCCACGCGGGATCGGACGCCGCTCGTGTATGAGGGACGATACAAACAGTCCTTGTTTGCGTATCCGCACGGTGCTCACTCGCCACCTGCCCGGAGCCCCGCTCGCCCATACATATTGGTGTGCATGTGCGTGCCACTCGATATACGATTTATACACGGATTGATCCGGATACTATTCGAGTTTATTTTACTTAAGACCATTAAGTATTTATTTTATACTAGCTGTGCCCCGCGGTTTCACCTGCGTAGATTTAGATTCATGCTGTTTTTTTAAATAAAATGAGCCTAAAACACTCCTTGAAACTTGAGCTATCTGCCACTAAAAGTCTCGGTAAAATCGGTCCAGCCGTTTACGCGTGATGCCGTGACCAAGGGAAATGGGGATTCATTCTTATATGTAAGAAGATTATGACATAGCAGTCACTCATTGGACAAGTTTAAAGTGCATCCTATTCCAAGATTGGTATATTTTTTGAAAAGCAGTGAAATCGGGTCAGGTCATAGTTTGGATAGCGGCAGCGAAATCTTAATCAGTGCTGAGTCGGCGCGTGTGGTGCAGCATAGTCATAATGCGCCCGGGCGGCGGCGCGGCGTCCGCTGGCCGCGCTCCAAGCGCTCAAGCTGCTTATTAAGCTAAGCGATGGTCGCGTGCGCGCCTGCGAGATACGGCCTCGCACCACCACTAATATATTGTCTCGGGCCGCATCCATTCTCCGAACTGCACGCTCCTTACTGCCATCTTTATGGAACCACAATACCTAACATATTGTTTTGATTCATATTTCGATTACAAAGTCTCCACATTGCCAAGCTTTATGTGGCAATATTTGATTATTTTTTCCAAATCTTTTGTGGTTTATTGCATTGTCACAGATTTAAATGAGTTCTGGTGCAGTGAGGGCACAATGTGAATCGGCCGGTAAGTGCGTCACAGAGCGGGGTAAGGCCATTAACGAATATCTCTGTTTAATTAGCACCGTTTCCTGACGGTAATTGCATTTTAAATCGTCCGGCGCGCGGTAATGTCCGCTGCGACAGCTCCGCTTCCGAACAAGCAATCACAGCGCCATCCCACTACCGCCGCACCGCGCCGCGAGAATGCCTCTCGTCATTCTACGGCACACTGTTCACCGCAACTTATATAACAACGCACATCCTAGAGCAGTTCAAGAGATATGACATTTGGAGGGTGTGGTATGTGTAAAGTTGAAGCAAATAGGAAAAGATTTAAAAAAATTATCCCTAAAGGGAATAAAAAGCTAAAGTCAGTAAAAATATTAATTAATCTCATGACTTATCCACCGTTCATATTAATCCACAAAACACGATTGATTGCTTGAGGTTCACGATACTCAGATGGAGAAATTCCTCTCTGAGAAGTGCCGAGGTTGAGTTATTGAAAACCTGCTAATTGTGTGCATTATTATAAACATATATCTTTCTGACACGTACTGGGAAAAAGTTGTTTTTATGCTAATCATCATAAATGTACAATAATTAAGAACTTTCCGGCCATAACTAAGTTAATTGTGTTGTTATCCGCGCTAACGCGGTTTACGAGCGTGAGCTGACGAACACTCGAAGGTGTTTTATATGAGAGATAAATAGCGGGCGTTGCACTTTATACGCCCTTCGGAGCAGCTAACGGGTTTTAATTAGATGACTTCATCTCAAGTTTATTATGTTGAGTCTGTCCATGCTCTCGTCGCCTCAAACGACCTGAATTTGCATGTTATTTGACTGAAGCAATTGATATATGTGTCAGTACCTACCCGCCGGATAACTGATTTGTTAACAAGTCCGTTTCTTTATAATAATCTTCTCCCATTAAAATAATTGGGTAGACTATTTGATGTACATACTAAATACATACATATGCTCGCAAATGTATCTCATATTACTATCCGACGGGGTAGGCAGAGGTGTTGTTATTACAACACCCCACTTTTCACAGATGATGATTAAGTGCCAACGTGTCAGATGGTGAGTTTATAGCCGTCTCAGGCTCTTTTCATTCAATCAACTTAAGTTTTTAGAAAAACTTATTAGTACAGGCCCCTCCGGGATCTGAACTAGCGTAGCAGGCGACTGCTCAAACCCCAAAGCCAACAGGGCTCTCTTTTTTGATGTGTACTAAGTTAACGTTGTTAATTATAATAAGTGAGTGTTGCTTGGACAGACTTGTCGCAGTGCAAGTGCCGTGGCTGTGTGGGTGTTTATTGTGTGTAGTTGAGTAATGTCAGCTCGCATGTGGGAGGGCAGCGGTGTATAACAAACAGGCAGTTAATGGAGCCGCCGATATGTTTGCCAACCGCGGCCCGCAAACACCTGACCGTGTGTTTGCGTCCGTGCTTGACGCACAACTCCTTGTGCCCAAACATCAGTAATTGGTAACAACCGACCTCTCGACACATTGATATTATGTTTGATTACTAGTACTAAGCACTATCATTAATCCCTATTCTATAATAATCTGTTTGTTTGTTTTTAGATAGTGAAGTGCCCTAATAGAATAAATTTAACTTTTTTCGGAACTAATATTCTTTTAATTAGTTAGGTCACTTATTCAGTTTATTAATGAACTATTTAGGCAAATGATATTAATATATAGTTAATTAGAGATCTATACCCTGAACATATTCGCGGGGAATGTTGCCTGTACTGTACCCGCGGCATGGGTACAGTACAGGTACCATCGGCCACTAATTACCACTAAGTAACAATGTAAGTTTCAAAGGAGAGATTACAATTTTTAGTTAATTGTATTAGGCCTATACATGTGAACTCCAAAGTTGTGATGATGACTGACTTATATATCAACGCACATCCTGAGCTGCTGTTCCTAGAGAAGTGATATTTGGAGGCTTAAGCATCTACTTGAAAGGGTTTCTCAAATTTCCATTCCTTAGAGGTGGTAAAAAGGGAAACCAAAGTTTGTATTTGAAATCACACAGGCAAAGCTGCGGGCGAAGGCCAGTGTGTTTAAAGTGCTTCGACACAATTGATATTCTGAAGATCGTAATTAAGTCAAGTTCTATTAATTATTCTCAAGATAAATCCTAGGAAATGGTAAGGTTTAGTAAGAGAGAGTAAAATATAATTAGGGCGTAGTCACACGGGGCACATTCTGGCCGATAATCAAGTTGCGGTCCGGAGCGAGCGGCCGCACCACTCGCCGGCGCCTGCAATCAGCGCCATTGAGTCGCACACACCTCGCCACTCCACCAGCCCGCACATTCACTCTCTAATACATAGTATTGGAAAACTCCCTCGTAACGTACGAGTAACGACCGCCGCTTAAGAACGTATTCAGTTCAGTACACTTTTCACAGAACGCTTACTACTTAGCATAATTGCAATACCAATGCAAACGTTAACCAGTTGCATTGCTTTATTAATTAATTTATAGGAGGACCTTCCTTGTCAATCCTATGCACTACTATTAGTGTATTATCGTATTAAATGCGTTTCTTGTGGAAGCAAGATGGAATGCCTTCTTGAGTGGTAATTGCATTAAGTTGTGTCACTCGGGGAATGAAAATGTTCGAGTCCGAGACGTGAAGTCGTCGCAGAGCGGTCCTCAGCGCGGCCTCGGCGCAGCCACCGGGTTTCCTCTCAGTTTTATTGTCTAATTAGCTGTGTTTCATGGCGATTTATTGCGATTTAAATTATGCACGAAGGTGCTCCATTTTATCTGGTTGTTCCAAATTGCGGCTGTATTCATTAAGAAGCACGCCGCGTTTGTTAATGAATATAATTTATTCACAGATTACTTCGATCGCTTGAAAAGACAGTGAGCTGTCAGTTCAACTACAAGGGCGTAGCAATCGTGCTTCTACGCGCTTTAAGCAATTGTATGTAAGCTTAATGGTGAAATTGTGGCACACCCGTATGGCCGGGCATTAAGCATTGTTTGCGGCCAAATCCCCTGTATCGTGTCATGAGCCAGCAGCTCCAGTTTTTATGTGGGCGCCGACAGCGCAGATTAGCCGCAGACAGCTGAGAGCCCGCCGCCGATCATGCGTCTCCCCGCGTGACTAATTGATACACTTGATTACTAATATCAATACCGCTACAATCACGTGTTGGGACAAACATTAACATTATGTGGGTATAGTTCTTTATACCGTCGATATTACGATATTGAACTGCCTCGTTGGTCTAGCGGTTAGTAGGTTCGCCTGCCGATCACGAGGTCCCGGGTTCGATTCCCGGGTCGGGTCATTAACAGATATTGGGTTTTTCTGTCAAGAAATTCACTATAAAATGCCCAGAGTTTGGAAGTTGGCGGTGTTTACACCCCAGTGCCTCGGAAAGCACGTTAAGCCGTTGGTCCTACGCCTGATCTCTCTCCGGTCGTGTCGGATTGCCTCCCATCCCACTATGAGAGTGAGGGAATAAAGAGTGCACCTGTGTTTGCGCACACACTTGTGCACTATAATATCTCCTGCGCACATGGCTAATCCCCGTTGAGATTATCCGCCGTAACCGAAATTCGGTAGGAGATCATTATTATTATTCCGCTAGTGTTCACGCATGCTGAACTATTTATTTTCCTTCAGAGTTTCATGGACAAGGTTAAACTTTGTTTATTCAAATACATTTATCTCAACGAAGCTTGGTTCACCACTAGTAAATATTCATATAATTGTGCTTTCGAATACTAACGGCCTCATACACAACAATAGAGCAGTTATTATAAAAGCTCTGTTGTATATGTATATGGTCCAATAAGTTCCCGACTTAGTAGCGGAGTCAATCACCCATAGTGAGGTGATGGCTACCACTAATCTAGTTCACCAACTGATTACAAATATTATAAAAGCAATAGGACAAGAACCCAAACTCCTCAAAATTCGCGAAAGTTCTTGAAGTGGAGTGAAATGAAGTGGTTGCCAGTTTGATAAGCTACGAGGAGGACACAGGGCCCTCACAACAAGTCGGTCAGTTAGCAGTTTATCGGTCAAGTACTGGCGGGTGAAGTCAACGCTTCCTGCTACGCAACCGCGCAATGGCTAAGATATTCAGCCCTTGATATACGACGCTGGGGATTTGTATTATCTCTCCCCCCCGCTCCCCTCTCTGCCTCCCTCTCCCCTGCTGGCAGCCACCACAGCCGTGATGTCAAAAGTATTTGAAATTCCTCATTTATATTGGCGGGACGCTGCGGTCGCGTGCAGCAGGCCAAGTTAATTCCATATTTGGTTCCATTGTCGAGGGTCGGCTCGGTGGCGTACGAATGGAATATTCAAAAGATTTCAATGTGACGTGTGGCCGGACGCAGGCCATGGAATGATTGCAATACAGTAGCGAGTACTGTGGCAAACACTGGATATGGAATCCATCATGATACTTAATAATACACAAGCTTTTTGAATAAATTCTGATTTCTATGATACATTATGGCCCATAATATAGTTGATTGCTTTACATTCCATTTCCCACAACCATACAATGTTATTGTTACGCCTAATGAACTATTTGCACTCTTGCCAATTTCAATTTGCAAATTAATTTAACCAGAATCACCATGAAACTGTTCAGCTGTGACTATTAATCAAATTCTTTTGAATATGGATAAAGTTAGTGAGTTGTAAAGAATATTGTATGAAATTAGCATCTGCCGAGACGGGGGCTCAATGGATCGGATACTCGTTATAAATGGATCGCTTATTTACGGTTACGGCTCCAATCAACACCCTCCAACTTAGTTCACAGACTTTTTTAATTGTGATCAATTTGATTACGCCTCGCTCTTGTCCTCGATCAAACACTAGGCGGCGAAGAATGAGGTGAACCAGTTAATTAGTTTGATCAACAATTCATTCTACAATTGGTAACTTTTATGATATCACCTTTCAAGAACCTATCCACTTAGGTACAGTGTTATCGACTTAGCTATTCTGAAATGAGTGTTAAATCTATACTAATATTATAAAGCTGTAGAGTTTGTTTGTTTGTTTGAACGCTCTAATCTCAGGAACTACTGGTCCGATTTAAAAAAATTTTTCAGTTGTTGTAAAGTCCATTTATCGAGGAAGGCTATAGGCTATATTTTATTCTCATAAAAATTAGGGGTCCGTAAGTAATTTGCAATTTTGTAACCTCAGGTGTAAAATCGAAAACCTATTTATGCGTACGCTGCAAAAACTATTGACATTGAACAAAATTATGTAATACGGGTTTGTAGGTCTTACTATGATCTACAAAAAAAGTCCGCGAGAGCATCTAACTCTCATAGTTTAGCCACAATAACCGCTTTAATGTTCATAAAAAAAATTTTATCGCTTGAAGAAAGAAATTACGTTAAATCTATACTAATACTATTTATGTTTAATTTTATTACTATTTACTACATACTAATACTATTTAATATTTATGTGAGTTATTTGCTAAAGAGTTTTATCAACACGTCTCTTTATTTCGGGTAATCTCTGCAACGGCTGAACCGATTTTAACGGGACTTTCACTGGCAGATAGCTAATATTACAAGGAGTAACTAACTTTTATTTAAAAAGAACATTTGGGGTTCCGCGGGAATTAAATTAACTCTGCGCGGGTGAAACCGCAGGGCACAGCTAGTGTGTATCATAATATTCATTCTTATCCGAATCAAGCATTATGCAAAACGCAAAGAATTGGTACCTAATAATGAGTTATTTGCCAAAGAGTAATCTCTGAAACGGCTAGACTGATTTTAACGGGACTTTCACTGGCAGATAGCTAATGTTACAGGGAGTACCAAGGGCTTTTTTTATAAAAAAAAATTTGGGTTCCGCGGTAATCAAATTAAATCTACGCGGGTGAAACCGCAGGGCACAGCTAGTCGAATTATAAATAGAAAGAAAAACGTCAAAATCTATGCGCTCTCAAATTACTAATAGTATGCAGGTATGTACTCGTACATATACCATGGTTGAGGTACGCTATAGCTCCGACTTCATTTCTTTACGATTCACTAAAGATAATTCCTTCGAGGTTTACCCCCCGTCGCATGTCGCACTTAATCTATAGCAAACCTCATCGGTCAGATTGATTAGTTGGAACTCACGTCGCTTTTGTTACCTAGTAGCAGGCTTAAATAATTTGAAGAATAAATAAATAAAATTCAAAGATCAGTTTGTAATTTGACTGACTGAAGTCAAAATCAAATCCGACATAAACGGCAGAGAGTAATGTGGTCTTAAATTAAAAAGTGTGTTAACTAAATGTAATCCGCCTAACGAAGGATCCTGTAGCCCCGTACACTACGGTGCGAGGGCGGGGGTTGAGGGTCGCGGGGCGGGGGTCGAAGGCAATCCCGCTAGAAGCGTAGTGTTTGACAAACAACTGGAAAGTATGGCAAACAGTGCCGATAGCTTGCACTTGCAGAGTGATTTCAGACAGTTGTATAATATGTCCTACTGATATTTTTTCTTTTGGTTGTCTTTGTTCTTTTATAGTATTGAAATGTCATCGAAAAAATCGGCTTAAACTATTGCTTACCACAATCAAAACACTCGCGCGCGGGCCTCGTTACGTGCCCGGAGTGCAGACTGCAGCGGCCAGCGGCACGAGGGAGCCCCGAGCACCCCGACCCAACGGAATTAGCGGCGAGATACACACGAGATAAGCGCTATTTTATTTACCCTCATGTGAGGTGCATTTTTCAGTGCAGTCTCCGCAACAGCCTCTTTGAATAATAAATCGTTTCAATTTAAGTCAACGGCTAGGATTTAAGTTTAACAATATACTTTTTTCTGCTTAGCTTTTCATTGACAATTTTTATTGTTAATTACCACGAATGGGAATTGGAGTGAGGATACTTAGTTGTTTGTTTAATCAAATTGATGTTAGGTGTCTGTATGAGATTTGTGAGCCGGCTGGCATGTTCGTTGTTCAGTCCTCCGGTCCTTAGTAAGACGTCAGTACATCTGATTGAGCAAAGGTTTAATTAATTGCCATCGTACATCGAGAGAAGTACAAGATATAACGTCATCTTTTGGTACTGTTTGAACCGCAGTCAGTGCTAATTAACCATCCTGGTGTACATACGAACATTTAAAAATAAATATCAAAGGTTTAATTTGAATAAAGGGTGGAGCGACGGCGTCGCAACAGCGGTAATCGAGGACTGGCGGAAATAGGAGTGCCGCCTGCTGCTCATAGCTTTAGTGCAGTAAAAATAGGTAGAAGTAAGCTAAAGAAGACCCACATGTTATTTAAGAATTTTAAATTCATCACAATATTTTATAACAAAGAAATTACTCTCGTTAAGCAATATCTGTTATTCCGTTTTTAATTGATTCCCAGAAAGAAATAAGACGGGTTAAGTTAATAAATGTGCCAAATGAATTGAGCAAGTGTTGTATTGTGCAGTAAGCAGTAGCAGTGGGTGCCAGGAGCACTGTGAGTGGAGCGGGTGTGCGGGGGTGTGGGGGAGGGCAGAGGGCGGGCGAGGTGCTCGAGGACGGCAATCGAAGCGTTTGCTCGAGTGTTTAGCCTAGGAAATTACTTTATTGTACCGCATAGATTGCGCGCTCAGAACACCCGCACTACAATGCCGCCTCTTAGCCGGGGAGCGCAGCATTATGAAGCGGTTGAGCGCAACTTATTAGACGTTGCAACTTGTTAATGCAAACCCAATCGCGCACAAGTATTTCCCGACAAGATTTTCTTCTCTTACGAAACCACTTTTGGGAAATTTATAACAAATCAGGTTAATTATAGCCGTGATAGTCTGGAGGCTCGAGTATTTGCCTACAACGACAAAAAACCTGCTTAAAGAGCAAATTCTAGTCCGCTTTTCGTCTATTGTAGGTAATAATGGTTTAATAATGGTTTGGTAATGTTTGATCTGCTCATCGAATATAAGTGGTCGTACATATTTTCTACAAAAAATTACACTATGAATAGTTGAATAAGGTCTCATTCTCATTGCATGTCTCAGTGCATGTAGTGTTCCGCGAGGGCGGATACAGCTCAGCACAAATTAATAGCCGCACTCGACGCCGTGCAAGTTATACAATACATCAGACAACACACTACACCGACCAACTCATAACAGCTAAGTGAAGAGTTTCAACCACAGCGCGCACTACATAAAACTTGCACTGCGTCTTCCAATTACTCACTAGATCTGTGTGAGAATGCGCGGAGTGTTAATCATTCATTTAATTTAGGAATCAAGAATAAATGAAAATAATGTTCTCTCAGAATCGGCGGAAAAGTATATTTCTTTGAACAAGGTATAGCAATAATTTATGTGACCCCGTAGTCTGAAACGTCACGCACTACTACCTGTTCAAATTCTACATATATTCAGCATAAGAAGCACCAGACTTAATCTAAATAAATCTGAGGGTAGGCCGTAGGTATAGTAAGGCGGCAGTAATGAGAAGGTGTGCGATGAGCGCCAGGGCCCGCCAACTGAGTGCGGCGGAATGCAGTGCACCTTGGACGGGAGCCAGCGGGCGACGCGCCGCTCGTGTCCGGGAGGTACTCGCCATAATCAACCCCGAGTTAAACGCTATTTGAATTTAGTAATTAGAACTAGGACCAGCTCAAACTAGTCTCTTATGTTCGCTCGCGATGGATTTTAAGGCAGTTTTCAATTAAAAGTCCGGACGGTGAACTTGCGAATGCGCTGCGCATATTTTGAGGACAGAACTTCTCCTATTAATGGCTAAGTTTCAGGCGTTTTAGTGTTTGCACTGATGGTTTTACTTTCGCGAATTATTGTTGTTGGCAAGATTTAAGGTAATTAAACGTACTACTATTGAGTTATATTAATTACTAGCGGACGTCACGCGGTTTCACACACCGAGTTTCCTTTACCATGGGAGTACGGGGATAAAATATAGCCTATATTACACACTGATGATGTAGCTATCCTTTGCTGAATGGGGTTATTCGTTACATACAAAATTACAGTTCTAAAAAATAAAAATCTTTATAATATAAGTATATATAACATACACAACCCAAGTAACAAGATATTCTTAATCCATAACTACTTATCAGTGCAAGCATACAGTATCAATTAAATGGTATTCGCGACGAAGTTCCTCGTTAACTATAACTGCGAGTATAATGTACGTAGTGTGGAGAAAACATGTCGGCGTGTTGGATCGCCGTCAGCGAATACCGGCGGAGAGCAAGTTCCTACTAATATAGGAACGTGCGACATTCCGCGGGAGCGCCCGATTCCATCGCGCCGCCAATTACCTATTAATTGCAATCGGTATGTACCTACTTATGTTGGCATGTCGGAGGAGAGGAATATTGGTCGGGTTTTGTAGCTCTTGGAAATGTATTTCGATTTCAATATAATACGTTTTGTATTGTGATATACAGTTTGGGGAGAATAAGAGAGACAATGGAGCGAAAATACAGGGTGTCGGGGAAAAAGGAACAGTTGTCTTCTAGAAGTTGTAGGGTTTTATGAATATATCACTATATTGAAATCGTAAAATATCTAGCTCCAACGATAACGTAGTTATAGGCAACGGCCCAAGAGCTCGCGGCCTTAAGCGATTGAATGAACGCGCGGCCGCGTTTACCTACATTCCGTAAGCGGTCATTAAACTTTTTAAATTAAGGGGAAGGTTACTGGTTCCGAAAAATGCTTTTATGGGATTATTTCAGGATTTATTAGTGGGAGAAAAAAAATAAAAACGTAGTTAGATTTCACGTGAATAACTCTACGTTACAGCTGATTTTTATACGAAAATAAGGTATTGATATAGTCAACTTTGAACATCAATTACTCGAAAACGGAAGAAAATATTTTTGTCATAATAATTTTAATTGCTACCTAAAATTATACCATATCACATATTTTGAGAGCTGTCCCGGTTTCCCCGACACCCTGTATAAATGATCAGGTTTTGCTCTTGAGGCCCGAAACCCAAAATAATCGCTGTTTATGCTTTAAATATTTATATTAATTTATTCAATATTATATTATTATACATGTGAAAGAAAATATATCTGTACGTCTGTTCACCGCTAAGCCGCTGGATCGATTTGGCATCATTTTTGCAGGGTAATAGCATTGACCCTAAAGACATGGGGTAAAAATTAGTTTCCCATAAAATTTATATATTTGAACTTTTTTTAAGCTTTTATACATGGGTAGTGAAAAATCAGTAGAAATGAAAACAGGACTGAATAGTGCCCAGGAGACTTCACAAGGAGACCAGATGTAGCGATAAATTGACCCCTAGCTGCCCCCTACCCGCCCTCGCTCCGGACAACGAGTTTTTTACGAGAACAAGCATCTCGTTTGTTGCTCTTTTCGCACCTTGGCTTTTGATTACGTTTATTATTTACACGCGCTGTTCGTCTTATCTTAATTACTTTTTAAATTACGGCTTATTTGCGCCTTTTGTGTTATGGACTCAGCTTGGAGCACGGCTATTGTATTGCGCTTTGTCCCTGCGCTTTAATTTTTCCCTCATTTTTTTGCAGCATTCGGAATATTATAATCAGCTTATTGTATGAAATTGTGTCATTATAATTGTCCTTCGTCAGGTATATGTGACTGAGCAATTAGCCCGCCCTGGGCCAATCAGTGCGATGCCTGTCATTGGACGTGTGACGTCACAGGAGAGCGTCAGCACCCACCGCTGGAATTAACGACGCTAGTGGGTAATGGCCGGGACCAAATTGGTAACTGGCAGGTGTCGGTTCAATGTGACAATAACAGGGGCTGCGCTCAGACCAAGTGGACTGTCTCCCTTGTGACGAGAATTACACACACGGACACTCGATTCACCAGTTGTAAAATATCTATTTACATAGCTAGCTGCGCCAGTGACTTCACACGCGTAAAGTCAATTTAATAGGTATTTATTTTCTTAAGCTGAATCCTTAATCTATATCTATACACCTATACATACATACATACATACATACATACATACAGATAAATTACATACATTACATGTTACATACAGATAAATAAAATTAAAGTGTCTGTTTGTAATTCCAAAATAACAGCTTTTCACTAAATGCATACGAAAGTGTATACGGTACTGACAAAAAACCCAATTTTTTAATTTTTTCTCTGTCTGTCTGTCTGTCCGTCTATCTGTCTATTCCGGGTAATCTCCGAAACGCTAATGCTAATCCGAAAAGCTAATGTTACAAGGAGTAACATAGGCTACTTTTAATTTAAAAAAACATAAGGATTCCTCGGGACGTAAAGTAGCCCACAACATAATGGAAAGAATTAAAGGAATTACTTACTATCCACGTTTGTCTAATTGCTCAATAATGTTTATTAGATATTAGGTATAGATAATCATCATGTATAACTCTAACTATAAAGTAAACACACTCCGCGGTAAGGAGGGTCCATTCTACAAAAGGGAGTGTAACATAATCTGTGTGTTAGTGGCGCGGTGCAAGGTCGGGGCGGCCAATGTTAATTAGGGCGGAAAACTGGAGTACCGCTGACCCTGGCTTTAAGATACTATCGTACTTTATTTGACACATTATTTAAATATTTTGATTGTGTTTCGAAATAAACGTTTTGTTAATTGTAGTCATCAATCATAATAATTCTAATGTTTAATGCAGATCGACACATTTATTAAGGGACCACTAACAGCAGTTATAGCTCAATGTGATTGAAGTGGTGGTGGGGAACTACTACCTTGTTTATATCTAATTAAAGCTTAATATTTTGTGAATGAAGTTATATCAATTTAAAGGATAATCTTAAAACGTAACTACCCTGAAATACGACCACTTACCAAGCTACCTTCTTTAGTTCCATTTGGAAGTCAGAAGATGAAGTTGCGGCTTACAATTGCAGTTCCCATATATATATACAACTTGTCCCCGAATTGAAAAGTGTTAACATAGATGGTGAGCGTTAGTTAGAGCATGCGATGTGACTGCTAACAGACATTTGGTATTCAATATCAGTGACATCTGTCCACCGGGCTCAGGCGAGGCGAGGACGTCGATTTCCCTCGGGACACGACGGCTGCTTTAAACTCAACACATTATCATAAACTACCTCCTTGTTAGTTGACGGTCGCGATGTTTACAACTCGGCGACAACACAACTTGATCAAAATCAACTAACTGATACATTGTATTGATATCTTAACTAACGGCACGACGGGTTTAACAGAACTGACATGCTTGTTAAAACTTCGGAACTGTTTTGTATTTACCATCTTTAAAGATCAAAATTCACTGTTACTTGTAAGCCCAATTCTGATAAATCATAATTTTAGCATAAAATACGAATGTTGTCACTCATAACCGTAATTTAGATTAAGATTCGCTTAGTTAGCGGATAGGTGACTTAATTAGGGATTTCTGACGAGTAGGTAACTTTTTACGCGTAGGATAAATATTATATGATAATCGCTCACATGCAGTAAACCTTGTGCATAAACGTTGATGTGCCGGTAACGAGGCAGGGAGCCGATGCGAAGGCTCGCCGCGTCGGTATAGTTTTTGTTCGATGTATGGGGCGCTCCCTCATCAGCGCGCCGACAGCTGCGTGACGTTATCAACCGATGTTATCGATGTGGGACCGAGATGTCACGTCGTAGGTATTTAATCAATCAGACATTCGCACACGCTGAGCCTTTTCTACTGAAACTATGAGAATATTCGGCTTTTCGTTTCAGCTTCGTACTTACGTGTTTTCGCTTTTCAAAACACGCGTTCAAAAACATTTGTTATCTTTTCTTAATAATGCAATATTTTGACGTGTTTTCTGTATGTTAATGTGTACCTAGATTTATTATCGTAATGATGGTTGTTGGGAGAAGTAAACACTTTTAATGAAGTTTTCTCTTGAGCGCGCCGGCGTGTATTGTTCGCGCGCTGATTACCATAGAGGTGGTGGATTATGGTAATTACCGCCGCGGATGTGTATGTGCTTCCTTGTACTCTATACGCACCCCAGTCCCTAGTATACATTCAAATTTATCTTTATCCCTTTAAATTATATTAATATGAGACAGGAATTTTCAAATTATATCTTTGACGGATATTTAAAAAGTTCCTTGAGAATTAAACTATACGGGCTTCTATAAAAAGACATGCATTACTTATATAAGGTCCCCAAGTGGCAATAACCGTCCAAACCCAGGCTGGCCGGGAGCCAGCACGCCACGTGGAGCGTACGTGACGCGGCTCACGGCACCACCAATGTCCTCCCATGCTAATTACACTCGGCCTCTCAACACTGGAGATATAATTTTTTACAAAGTGTCTCGAAAACAGACACATTATTAATAATTATATAACAATTTTCAATTCTAGAGTAAGTAGGTATAACTTTCGACAGACTTCGTGTGACTTCAACAACTCTGCAAAACTACCTTTTACCATGCAAGGCTCGTGCTTTAAATAGGAATTAGGGGTAGGAATATAATAATTTGGTGTTACTAATCGACACCAAATTATTCACAAAATATTTCCTAAAATAACTTCTCATAATGTTGTAGTGGGGGATAGGTTATCAAATGACCGACTATGAAGAGGCGAGTTCCTATGTCGCCCTGTGGTACGCCCATTGTGAAGTATACTTTATTGAGGCATCTTTGGGTTGAAATCCCGTTGTGTAGGCGAGGTCCAAGTATGCGATCATAAGATGTATAGAGCGGCTAACGGTCGGGGATGCATTGTGGCGGACATTCTTGCACAAATTGTTTGTGACAGATCTCGTTCCGAGGCGTATGTGCTCCGCTATTCATGGAAATACGCGGTAATACTCACAAATTCCAGTAGCTCCTCCATTGAGTTTTAGTGGATTTGTTTTGCACCCGTGAGGGGACTGTGGCCGGGTTATTGATTAAATACAGACATTATAATTTTATTTAAATAAGTACGTATCTAGTCTAGTTCCAAGCTAAGCAAAGCTTGTATTTTGGAACAAAACTACAGCCAGACCACAGACATAATATAAATAACTTAAAAGCTAACATAGTAGATAAAAAAACATATTGTTTATTATTTATGTTAGGCTAATTATTTATTATGATACTATTATTAAATATTATAATAATACCTAAGTCAAATGACACATTGCGCGGACCCAAGTAACATAGGATGATGATGCGGCTGGAGAATGATGTTGATGATGATTTTATAAATAAAATATAATAGCTTCTTAATTTGAACGACAACCAAATACAATTCACGGGGCTATTTTGTCACTTCACAGCGAATGAATATTTAAGTTGTTACGCTTTTGAACACTTTCAGAAGTTTGTGAAGACACACCCGTCTAGAGCAGTAGTATATTATAAATAAAGCCATTTGATAATAAAGTGATCAAAACCCAGACGCAGAATATTTTTTATATGCTCATGCGTGTAGGCCCCGAAGGGGTAGGCAGAGGTGGACTTATAGTAGAGCCACCTTAAGTCCTATTATTTGGGGAGATCAAACTGGCCTTCCAAAGATTTCAGGAACTAAATAAAACTAATATTCATATTCAACGGTTCGTTATTAATGTCAAAGAAAACGAGAAACGCGATAATGATAGACGTATTTATGTAACACCATCTACTTGTCTATACATCTATACAGATAAATAAAATTGAAGTGTCTGTTTGTGACTGCAAAATAACAGTTTTTCACTAAATGCATGTGAAAGTATACACGGTACTGACATAGAATACAATTTTTTTTTATTTTTCTTTGTCTGTCTGTTTTTTCCAGGTAATCTCCGAAACGGCTGGACGGATTTTAACGGGACTTTCACTAACGGATAGCTAATGTTACAAGGAGTAACTTAGGCTACTTTTCCGCAACAATAAGGATGAAACTAAATCTACGCGGGTGAAACCGCGGGGCACAACTAGTTATTTATAAAATGGTCACATAACTGATTTGCATATATATTACACCGAGTTAAAACATAAAACTTTACACAACTTATGAATTCTAAGTGTGTAACGGTCTCAAGTTTTCAGTTTAAGACAAAGAAAAATTTCAAAACTTGGTTATTTAGTGTCAGTAGCGTGTATACTTTCATATGCATTTAGTGAAAAGCTGATATTTTGGAATTAGAAACAGACAATTCAATTTTATTTATCTGTATAGATGTATAGATACAGATAGTAGACAATAATTGCAAGTACTAGTTCACTTTAGGCCGTGTCCCTCTCACCTTTAGCCTAGAGGAATGTACAACCACCAGCATGGAACGGGCAATCGGCAAGCGATAACAAAGACACAATGGAGTGTAGTTGAACGCTATACTGAGAGCACGCTGTGTACCAGATGATATTATTGTTAGTATCACAAGCGATCGCATTGTCCAGTAAATGGGTGTAGTGGTCGGTTCGCAGTTCATTGTCGCCTCATAATAACATATCCGAGCATCGCCTCGCCGAGTCCCACCACGACCGGCCACTCTGCGCTCGACAGGTATCACATTTGCTTTGTAGGGTTTAAGGAATGAGCTCCCCTTTTCAACTATTCATGTACGAGCTTGAAATGGTTTTTGTGAAGTTTACAACTTACTGTATACATGCCTTATCCGGCGTTTCAGTGATTTAGCAAGGAAACCGTTACACAGACGACACATCAATTAGTAACGTATTATGTATGAGTACCTGGTTGACCGAGCAGTGCTCGGTTCCTTTTTCTCATAAAAAAATGGAACCAAAAGAAAAAAATCGAACCGGTGAACGTCAGTCTCGAACCGGGGTACTCTAGTTTCGTTATCACCTCGTAAGCTGACAGCCTCACCTATGAGCTATCATAGCTTGACATTTGTCGGCGAAATTTACTGTAGTATTGAACTGATATTTTATGAGTTTTTCAGTGCATGAAAACATGGTCACATCGTTTTAACCGTTTTTCTGAAAGTGAAACCTAGCTAGATCAATTTTTTGCCCCCGAAACCCCCTACATACAAAATTTCATGAAAATCGTTGCAGCCGTTTCCGAGATCCATTGTTCGTTTAAAGATATAAGATAAGATACATACATGTTATGCTCACGCCTGTATTCATGGCGGTAGGCAGAGACCACCGTTTGCCACATGCTACGATCTTTACATACTTTTTTCGCTCCATCCACATTCATGCATCTCTTCATACATTTCCTTCGGTTACAAGTTCTCTACATTTTTATTCAACTTCAGCACTTCAACTTTCAATCATAATTTTTTTTTATTTTGTATTTTGATAGCATTTTACTAAAAAGCTTTAGAATTGTGTCGATGGGTTTATATTCATGAATTATATTGTAATTACTGAGTTTCGTGCCATGTTACACGGAGAACACTTTGAAACAAAATGTTGGTTTCCGCAGACAACCCATGAAACCTACGCGGGTAAACCCACGGTGTACAGCTAGTTTAAAATACAATCTGTGTGTCTTTTAGGTAATGTTGCAGATATTGCATATTGAAGACTAAAACTGTTTGCACAGTACAGAGTAGGAACACTAAGCTGTTAGTAGAGCTTTTATTAAAAAAAAAACAAACCTTACGATTGCCTGCTGTACATTAGAATATTATGAAGTGCTATCGGTGTAGAGGGTGCTACGAGTGGTCTACGAGTACTTACGACGTGTATTTATGTGCTACGCTATGCTACCATATATTACATGTCACTATTTATAGACGACTTTTACTATACTGTTTTTTTTTTTAAATTAACGTATATATTATCCTATGTATATCCATAGAGCAAGTAACATTTACTTTTTGTATTTTTTACGATTAGGAGGATCGACTATCAAACCGTTTATTATTGAGTAGAATCCATCATTATATAATGTTATTTAATTACCTAATGCTATGAAAGGTATCGCATTTACACTGAAACATTTGCTTGAAGCCTCAGTTAAAATTAAAAGTAAGAAAGCAATTTGTGAGGTGGTACCTGTCACGTGTTTATTATTAGCAATGTGGCGGGAGACGCCGCGACATGTGCGTGTGTTGGGCGCAGAGGCCGGGGCTCGGGGAGACCATTATTGTGCGGAGTGTGACGACTGTGACGACTGAGACGCAATGAAACAATATCATACGTCACACGGATGGATCGGTGACAGCGTGTCACTCGCTCATACAATTACACACCAAATGGAAAATGCGCTATTGTTTTCATATAAAATACCGAAACCATTTGCTATACTATACAGTATCCAGCTGTGAGGTACAAATTGGATAGAAGCTTTTGTAGAGCGGTTTCATAATATACAATAAAATAGAAGACGTGGAAAACGATGTAGGTACTAAACACAAACAGCGGGGACGTACTGTGGACGTCTCGTCATAAACGCTTGGGAATGGAATTGGCATTTAATAGAAAATATCGTAATGTACACATTATGGTACCGCACAGATACAATAAGTATTGGGCGTTAACAAGTAGTATCGGTAACAAATAGTAGGCCGGCACCGGCAGGCGGCGCGGACACGTGGCATCCTGTGACGCGTATAATTCACTACGGACACCGGGAATTGGTACACCACCGCTTTATATTGTACCTGGTGCTATTTCAGTTGAGCTTTAACCATTGATACTGGATGTAAAGTAATATTTTATGTGATTGAAAACGATAATTAGGTAACTATGACAGGTCCCGGACAGTACCGGAGCTATGTAGGTAAACCATAATCATAGTATGCTGAATTTTGTTACGCATAATTCAATTAGTTGGAGGATTCAACATAGCGTGAGTTGCATTTAGTGCATGGTGCGGTGTTCCGTGGTTGCCCGGCGAGGCTGACAGCGCGCGCGACTGACCGCCGGCCGCGGCGCACCGACATCATGCGCCCATGGATAGGATTGGCCATTTCATTGTTGTGCGATTTACTGACGGAAACAGGATACCACTATTACTACGATTTTCGAAGGATAATTTACGAACCTATGGCAATTTTTTTAAAGTTAATTTTTTTTTTTGTAATTTCATTACATCTATTATATATACTCTGAAATAAAGTTCATCCTGTTCTAGTTGTCATCTTATTATTTCAATATATTGTTCTAAATAAGATTCGAGTACTAATGATTTAACTTCCATCTTACTTAGACTAATTTTATAACGTACAGTTAGTGGCCTAACTTAATACGTTTCGCTAAAGTACCTGATTCTGAATATCACAGTGAATTCAATTTCAAAATACTCTATAAGGTGGCAGCAAGTGTAGAACAAATATTAGCAGAGTGTTATTATTTAAATTTGTCTCAGTGTTCTGTGTAGGTACTGCGCCGTGTGTGAGCGCGAGCGGCGACAAACAGCGCGACCCGCACCTGATTTATTGGTGTTCATGCGTTTGTTCTGCTTTAAACTACCCACTTTTATGTGAACGTCGATATTGAAGATTTACTGTCATATTTTCTCACTTTGATGGCTCAGTGAAAATCTCTGCTCGAGCGCTTGAGGTAACTATCACACTCTCGTTTGAATCGATCATTACATCGTAATTATGACAAATTTTACAAAGTTTTGTATCCCTCTTTACCCATGCTGGCCTCAGCCATACCTACATCACGTGAACCGTATCATGAATATTAAGGGGTAATTGATCTCTGTTCTGCCTAATATGTGCTAATATGTAGAAGATACGAATTGTAAGAAGGTAGTGTTGTTAATAAGAATAATTTATGATAACAGATTTGTGTTCAAATATTTCCTCATCACACTAACAAGGCTATTAAGTTATTTAATATGTCCTAATGTATCCTATAGCTGTATTGTTCTGTATTAGGTTAGCTTAAAAGGAGATCGTTCGGGCGGTTCGGTGAGATTAATAGGGGATAATTATCTGAGGGCTGGCGCTGAGCCAACGCACGCACACACCACCACGCCGCCGCCCTGACCACACAATCTAAGCAACTTCTAAGCAACTCCACAGAATATTGCAAAGCACATATTGGCAATGGCAAATGGTAAAGCAATACATTGGCAGTATGAAGTGTCTAGTACGTCTTACTGTCAGCATACGTAAGTTAACAAGTTTATAGCGACGATATTATAGCGATGACCAGAAGTAATTGAACAGCTGTTGAAATACGTACTAAGATACAATACAAGGAAGCCAATTAATATTTAATAAAAAAAATACTCTTACCAGATTTCGCGGAAGTAGCTGCGATATATATTTTTTTAAATTAAGGCATTTTATCCATTAAAGTGCACCTGCAACTTTTTTTATCTTTATATGATAGTTATTGCTACAACCCATACAATGTAATTCTAAGTGAGTGCCATTTATTTATATGTTGAGTGTGAGTGACGTCATATGAACATCAATTTAATAATACAAAAAGCCATAGATCTTCTTGGGGACAACTGCTCGTATTCCAGAGACACAGTCAGTATTTTTTAACTTAACTACTGAATAAGATAACTTAGAAAACATGAAATGAATCATATTTTGGATTCAACCAGTCTATGAAAACGTGTGGAATGTAAATGTATCCATACTACACCCTCCACAAGCACTTCAATATACAAGAGATAAACTAGCAACAAATTATATCTATTTGTAAAACAGCGATTGTGCAACTCTCGCCCGAGATGAACGGTTGCCAACTAAGCATTCAGTGCGCTAAGAAAAACAGTCCGCTTACGTTCCTTGCAGAGACAAGCCGCTGACTTCTAAAGCTATTTTCGACTGAATGGACAATTTAGTTTCACTAACTTGATAGAGGTTATTTATACGCGCTCTCGGGCTGCTCCACTCAGCCTTTCCTCAACTCCACTTTGCCAATATATTTTTAACAACGCTATCGCTGCGCTGGAGGACAACCTCGCTGCTTTTATAAAGTGATCGTTAATCCCAATTAGTAATAGTTTATTGTTTCGTTTATTCCATTTATTTGTCTGTCTAAAAGTTCACTTTTATTAAAACATACGTGTCAGTCTGGGCAATAATAGCGCCCCTAATATAAACCGCAAAAGGCTCGTCAATACGTTCATTATTCATATAAACGATTTTCCTGATTCCATGTATAAGCGTAACTAATATTAATTTTCCAATAGATTACCCTCGGCGGCTGTGGCCAACCGCGCCGAGGAGTTCTCGATACCTTTGTAATTATCGATAGGTTGTAATCATGAATCGAATAGGTGCATATTATAGCGAGTATGAGCGAAAGAACATTGGCCGAGGGCCAAGTGGAGTGCATGCAGGCACCGATCTAGATGTGTGGTGTGCAGTGAAATCGAGAATCGATACGATAAAACTTTTATTTGATCCAATTTGAATGGACTCAAATTTGTGAAGAGGAAGAAAATTTTACGTCCGAATAAGCACGTTGCATGGAGCCGGCGAGTCGCGGCCGACATACTGTCCGCTTCACCGAGAACCTACACGAGCGAGGCACCCACTTGGACACCGATATATACCATCACTAATACACCTATACGCTCTAAGTGAATATCGTGTGGAGATATCTCATACTTTGTATTTGAATGAAGTGAGGATAATAATATTCGTAAGTTCTTAAGCTCTCCATTCATGCTCACATTATTACTTGATTGCATCTATAGCAATCTGCTAGATGTTGTGTAAACTAAATAAATTACTAGAACTACCTTTATTTAAGACTGGCCACTCTTTAAATATGGATATTCTTGACGTTGGATGTTCGATTATAGGTAGTATAGGAAACAATACTCACACCAAATTATAATTTAATTTATCATCTATATTAGATAAAATATCAAATGTTTTTTGCAAACACCTGCAATGTGCAGACATACTACTGGTACTACTTGACTATCATTGCTTTATATAGTTACGTTCCCTGCGTAAGTTTGGGAGCAGTTTATGAGGTGTCATAAACAAGTAAAGTTAGCGCTGCATGGTGGTGTGTGGGTGGCGGCGCGCACGTGTTAAGTAACAGGGCCAGCGCCAGCGCCGCTTAGTGCAGTAATGACCCGATGATCGACGCCTCGCCTCGCGCACCTGGCCGCCGTCCAACACACACGACCTGCCAATATTCCTAGGGCTGCCACTCCACTTGCGTTTCGTATCTCAACATGATACCATTAAACATAATTATTATATTACTGCCGTGGTAGCGTCGTGGTTTGAGCAGTCGCCTGCTACGCAAGCGACTTCGCATCCCAGCAGGGTGTGTACATAGTTTTTCACACCAAATTACGGCGAAGGAAAACATTTTGAGGAAACCTGCATATGTCTGAGAAGTAATTCAAAGGCATATAGTGCCTGAGACTGCGATGGAGTCACCCTCTGTCACGTTGGCACTTAATAATATTCGGTTAAATGTAGATGTTGTTACAACACTTGTGCTTACCCCTTCGGGGACCCTTCTGTGATGGCGTGAGCATATTAATTTTATTAATTTATAATTACTATATTACATATCACATAAATAACGCACAACCCAAACCAGTGGCCGAAGTGATATTCAGTCTGAAGAAATGTTACCTTGCATCATTCAATAATGGTCGCGTGCGGAATTTTCTGATATGGTATTTCTAAACAAGACTTAATAATGGTGGACACAACATCGCAAAGGCATTTAATAACAACCAAAAACGTAGGCCTCTGGAACAATTGAAAACCAAGTCGAAGAAAATTCAAAAACTTTTCACATCAAAAGCTCAAAATGAGGTTGTTATGCCTCAAATTATATATATAGTTAGTCTGAAAGTATAGGCTTATGGAAACAGTTATTGTGTTCGTTGGTAAATATCGTGTTATTTGCTCAGGTATATGCATCTGATGTACGCACATGGCGCTCTTCGAATCAAAACACGTTAGCTAGTGTTAGTTACGGTTTTACTGTTTAACATTTTATCGAAATGAAAACATAATATACAACATGTAACAACAAACGAACACTATTTAATTCTAAAAATTATATACTTTCCCTTCATTCAGTTTCACCAACGTCTTCAAACACGCTTGCTCGTATACATTTTTAGTAAAATTTACTTTTAATTTCCAAGCTTCATGAACAGCTGGCATCACGACGATACACTGGAAATGCTGTGAGTGACTCGATATGAGATCGATATCGGGTAGTTCGGGGAGTCCAGGGAGTTAGGGGAGTCCGGGACAAGTTGGGCCCGGCCTCGCCGCTGACAGGAAGTAGCTTAGCTAGTTCCAGCAAAACGTCGCGACGGAATTAATTAGTTTGTGGAGAGCGTATCGGAGCGTCGCATTTTACTGGAGAAATGCATCACAACTTTGTCAGGCCAAAATTAGCCATGTGAGTTGTTCGAGCACGGGCTTGTAATAGATACAGCTCACCTCACCATTATACAGATAATCTTCACGTTATACAGCCGCGCCACTGGCGAATGTATACCTGTCGCTATATCGACTGGGATCTGTGAACTGTCATTATGGATAAAACATGGTTTTTGTCGCAGTGATATGGTTTTGAGAACAGAATTTAACGATACTTCTTTACTTATTAACGTGTTACCGTACACTGTTGCTCTCACAATAGTCTACACATATACATAGTTAATGAGTAAGGGTATTAGAGTAGTAATACAGCACGGTGGCCCGCGCGGGATGAATGGGGCTAATTTGGTATAACTTTTATACACCCCCAGTAACTCCATATCACACGTCAGAATTAGCCACAACAAGAGCGCAAACTAATCACAATATTTCCTTGCGCCGCCGTTCTAAGAAGGAAAACGCGGGATATCCGTAAGTGTTGCCAAAAGTTTGGCTACTGTTTATTGGCCTGTGTTGTAGGCAGCGTGTGTATAGTAAGCAGTTGGCGGGGGATTACTGCCGGATTAGAACGCCAATTAGTGCGCCTGCTCGAACCCGCCGTATAATATGGATTAACTTCCTATCTACTCTACTAGGAGGGCGAAGGGTGTAATATCAAAGGTTTTATGCAAAGAGCTTTGATTGCAACAATATCACACATTCGAATATTATACATATCTTTCAGTACTTTAGTGGCATTCAACCTATGTGCATTGATGGACATGAACATTTGCTCACACACACAGCAACTAGCACACGAAAAGCTGTCTACTGGAGTCTGGACGCTAGGACGCTAAATAAATGTCATTAATGCAATAACAAACCCTATTTCCACCATCCATACGGAGGTAGATATCGTCTAAGCAATTTTAAATTCTAAAAACAAACGCTACTAAATAAAGCTTATAAGTGGTAATAGGTGGTGGGTGATGTGATTGTTAGTAAAGGAGGCGTGGTGATCGTAATCTGATAAAGTGGCCCCGGGGAAGCCGCTATTAGCGGCCACTGAGCCGAACACGGGCCTGGACACAGGCCACAGCTCATGCACTAATTAATACTATTCACATTCATCACTTGAAGAGAAACTTAGGACAAACGCAAAGCTTGTAATTTCTTTAGGTCATTTTTATATCTGACTTCAAAACACAAGGATATAAGTTTCGCACTAACTATATCAATGATTTGTTTCTTATGACAGGAGTCTAAACTCAAGAAATAAAATAAATTCACTGTAATTAACCCCAGCTGTATCCCTCTATGGTACGATAATAAGGCAGTTAGCATTTAACTTTAAGGGATCTTCAACATGGAAAACCTGAAGTCCCACAACTCAAATAATTCTGCTGCGTACTGGTGTAACAGTCAATCCTGTAATGCATAATATATTATAGTGGAGTAGTATGGTACTCACGGTGATCCTCTTCAGCTGCCTCTTGCCCTTGTACCAGGTGATGAGCGCGGGCGGACGGCTGCCGGCCGACTCGCACGCCACCTCGTAGCGCCGCTCTGCCGTCAGGGCGCCGCCCTCCCCTACCTCTGACGGCTTTCTTATGTCCACTGTGAGAGGGCGCACTAAAACAAATAACAAATTAAGGCTGGCTGCAAACTACAAGTTGTTCATCGTGTAGGAGTACGGAGAATACGTCATCAGTCCCTTAACATACATTTTTAATGCAGCAGACATGCTTACTGACTCAATGCCTTATATTTTGACGTTCTTAAACTTTTGTAATGATAGATTGATACAAATTAGACTCTCATTCGCATTGCAGTTAATGTTGAGAATGTTTGATGCAAGTATAATGTTATAGTATAACTTACAGAACATGTCCAGCACAAGTGAGACCTCCTTGGGCGGCACGAGGTGTGAGTTGGCGGCCTGGCAGGTGAACACGGCCGCGTAGTCCGCGCGCCGGATGGCCGGCCACAGCAGCCGGTTCTCGATCACGTCGCCCGTGTTGTGCTCGTACTCCTCGTCAACCAACACTCCGTTCACCAGCCACCGGACTGACGGCTCCGGACGACCTGAACAATCATTATCATTCCTATACATATGGATATAATTCAAAGTCCTACAGTTCAATTAACTGGTCCTAGAGATTTAGAATTGGAAGGGTGTGTCCTTTGTAAGATTTAGGCAGGTCCTATATACCCACTCACTACGATATTTCATTACAAGGCATCCATGATTTTATTACCACCACCTCCACGGCTTTTGTTTTGGTGTACAAAATGAATTCTCAGGACATCCAAGATATTAGTAATTCTATCACCAGTATCTAAACTGAAATTCATAGCGTCATCTTTCATTCACAAAAATAGGGCTTTTATAGCAAGCCCTAGCGAGTACAGAAGTTACCTAAAATGGATCCAAGAGAAGCAGACTAATGAAATTGTTTATTGAGATTTCAAGTTCTGTAGAATTAGCTAATATCACGCTCGAGCTGTAATGAGATAGCTAAATATAATATGTGATGTATTATAAACGTCTGTACCAAGCTAGTTCGTAAAGTTCAAGTAATATCGCGCAACAGTGTAGTACACAATAACATTATGTGCATAAAATGCATGTAATAATATTGTAACGGAACTCCGGGATTTGCTGCAACTCACACAAGATACACTTCATTTCATGTAAAATGCATCTCCTGCAACTACCGAAGGTTCAACAAAGTCAATAATTTGTTTTTTATGTTAATACAATATGCGGTATAGAGCGAAACTTCGCTGGAAGGAGAATATAATCTCGATATTCTCAGGAGCTAAGAACTGGGAGTAAGTCGGATGCAGGAACTAGGACTAGGGAAATATTCAACGTACAATGAAATGTAAAAGTAACTCTCCACGCAAAGGGATAACGATAATGTTATGAGAACAACGTGCACCGACTGCGCCGAATCAAAAGGGAGGGTTATAATTTTGACCATAGCGATCTATAACCTTCCTTTTTGCTTGTATGTATGTCTAATTATCATGATTTGACAAACGAGATATCGTTGTATGCGTCTTGACTGTCCACTGGTTACAGCCTATATATAAGATCGCATATACTTGGATGTATACAAATTTTCTTAATGCTATCAAAAATACCCACAAAATCATGTAAACGAAAAACAACAAATAAAAAACGCTCTCAAAATATGAAACAAGGGAAGTTCAGAGAAAAGCCGTGGTCATATGCCACTACACTAATTGATTGAACCGTTTAAATTTGACAGTTGTCGGGTTATAATATACTAATGGCGAAATCGGCAGTTAAGAGACTTGAGAGGATATGGACAAACAGATCTTTAAACCGCAAAACCAAGATCAGACTCATGCGGACCCTCGTCTTCTCGATATTTTTATATGCTTCTGAAACCTGGACATTAAAAGCCTGTGTGCGTTCGAGGATTGACGCATTCGAAATGTGGTGCTGGCGTCGAATGCTGCAAATATCTTGGACGCAACGCCGGACAAATGAGTCAATCCTCAGGCAGCTTAACATTACGACGAGACTATCAACAACCTGCCTACAAAGAGTCCTTAAGTTCTTCGGGCACACAGCAAGACGCGATCCAGACAGTCTAGAAAGGCTGATGATCACGGGACGAGTCGAAGGCAAGAGGAGCAGGGGTCGTTCGCCAACACGATGGACGGATGCGACCCAGGCTGCAACGAGGACCACACTTCAAGCTACCATCCAGATGGCACAAAATAGAGAGGCATGGAAGGCAATGTTGGTGCAGACGTCGCGCCATGATCACGTCCCTCAGTCATGAGGTTACGACTTAAAAGATAATATACTAATAAAGCTCCTTAATACATAGTGTGATGTAACTGAGTGTATATCTCGGGAGCATTGAACTCTGGCCCGATAAAATAAGTCCCGAATGCTCGGTCTTACTTTGTGGCCTTTCTCAGTTAATATATGTCGAATGCATATGCCCCATATTTAATTATTGATGTCAGTGTGCTAACTTATTATAGACAAGTGTTGGAGCAGGGTCAAGCTTGACTACAAAGCTCCAGTAATGATTGTTAGGGCGATGGAAGCCACGTCGGTGCTAAGCGGAGCCACCACCATGTGAAATCCGGCGAGAGCTGAGCGCTTTTGTTTCCAGTCCAGTGTGCAGCGCGCGGCGCGCGGCAAACAATTGCATTACTCCATTGTGCCGGGCTCACTACAGGTGCGCTTCAAGTACGGTATCGAGGAGACTGCACCATTTTCAAAACTCTGTCCCAATAATTGTGTCGCTCTAATAAGAATGGCGAGTACAGTTTCCAATCCCTTAGTCCTCGTGTTCGACTGGTAAATAAATATCAGAGAAGGCATTCTCTTTCAGTGGACGCAGCCCTTTGTCCTCTGTTTGCTTGTTTATTTGCCCATCAACATGTGCGCTTTTGTCCGAGCCGAGGTGAACTATCCTGTATCCACTTCGCCCAAATTGAATTAGTTCAGCTCTCGAGGACTGCAGGAAGATCTAATTCGAAATGTTAATGGAATTCATTTGGATTTGTGTCGCATTCACACGTCTGTCATATACTGAACCCGCTCTAATATGTTTCAGTCTACTGACCAACTGTTAGGAGCGTTATTTGCCATAACTGAAACTATTTCAGTAGTTTCAGTAGTTTCCAATTTACCGAGTGCTTCTGATCGGAACGGATGCCGCGTCTGTGCAAAATACTTGTTCCTAGTTGTTGCGGATATTATATACTTTATTGTACACCTTTTCGTCAGCGTTTCGTTTTCATTAGCATATTTTTCACAAAGCCACCCTTCCTCCACTCCAGGCATCTCGACATATCAAAACAACTTAGTACTTTTACTTTGATTAGAGTCACAATGCCCAATCGGGTAGATCCGTACTGTACTGTACTTTCTTAAAAATATGAACGTTTTAAATGAGTATGACATGTTGTTGCCCTCGTCCATTGAATGGAGGAAGTGCGGAAGGGGTCGCGCCACTGCGGCCGCAGTATAATTGATCGCTCGCGCCAACTCCGCCTAATATTTGTGGAATCAAGCCGAGGTTCCTTTGCTTTGTTTCGTTGTTTCCCCTTTGATAAACAACGACAGCTCCTTCGGATTGAATTCTGGTGTTCGGTAAATAAAATGTCCTCGGTTGATTTGATTTGCTGTAATTTAACAATGACTTTGTTGATTATTAAATTTAGAATGGTGACTGGTGGCAATTAGTGTGCTCCATCATTTAACTTTATCTTAATTTGGGTGCGAGCCATGATATAGCTATAATATCTATTAACTTAGATATTTTCCCTTTCATTATAAGTAGTCGATCTGATAATCAACTTATTAAAACTCTTGTTATTTTCAAAAATAGCCCATTCTTGATGTTAATGTATAGATAACTCTTTGATTTATTGGAATCACAATTTAACATTATAACTGTTTTGCTATATTGATGCAAACTTGTGGGATTGCACTAATCCGTAGCAATTGAAAAACTATTTAATAAAGTTTCTATTGCTATTACACACATTTAAACATTCTACACTGCAACAGGTTTTTGAGAAAACAATGGCTCCGGCTCCTGTGTCATTAGAAAGGCATCTGCGATCACAAGAATTGAATATTTTTTACTTTCCTTCCCGTATTTTCAGGGAGTACGCTTCAATCAATTTGTCGATTATGCAAATTCGGTGGCCTCTCATCAATTCAAATGTCGCTCGAGGTATATGCTGATCTCGTGAAATCCATTTTGATTGGGATCGTGTAATTTTAACTTCGTGATTTTAAATCAACTATTAACATCTTTTTCCTTCATTAACAAACGGTTTTACTTTTATTTCTTTTGTTTTGTGCGCTTGTTCATTAGCTCGTGATTCTACGGAATTTACGACCATTGTTAGCTGTTCATAATAACGACCAAATTGAAATGATGTACAAGCTCTGTGAGAAATTTTATTTCGAAAAATATAAAATTTGCCGGTTATCGGAATTTACTTTTCCTAATATTCTTCCATAAAAATATTTTAAATTTCCGAGAAGTCATTCAAAGTTGGAGTGTAACACGGCAAATATCAGGCATACAACCAATCCAAATGTCATTTGATTTCTGGAATCCCACAAGTATTACAACGACAGGGTATAGTTATACTGCGTCGTTTATATCTAAATCTGGTTTCACCAATACCATCGGCAGTAATGTAAATGTTTGAAAACAAAAATTTCCGCGCTACCTTTATGTGTCGGGAGTATTTGGCTGAGATTGGTTGATCTGGAATGCATGTAATAACTCCTGAGCTCCATTGCACAATATAGTGATTGTGTTCCAGGAGGGGGATGTTTTGTCGAGTAGAAGCGTTTCTGTGTCAGCAGCGGGCCAGATGGCGACGAGAAAAATGTACCTTTGTGCTCCCATGCATTTATACATGGAGGTGGTGGGTTGCATGTAATGTAATGTCTACTCTACTATACAATGTGCTGCATGACAGTCATTAACAAAATACATTTGATTCATAAGCTAAAGTAAAACAATGTTCAGCTTATGAATTGTGTTAGTGAAATACTGATATTAGGTATACTTACCCTATTATTTACTTTTTGATTATAAGATCTATATTATTATTTTTATCTGCACTACCACAGCATGGGATGGGTATCAAATAAAGGCCTTGCTGAGAAGAACACCAAATATTGTTTGAAAAAAAGTTTTTTACGCATTTTCTTATTTAGATATCTTAAGGAAAATGCAGTAACTTGACAGTCAATCAGTTTCTTGGTAGAATATTTTAATTTAAAAGGTATGTCTAAGAGTGGTGCGCGGAGTGTGGGCTCGGACAGTGTCCGGTTGTTTCAGCGCGTCTCGCCGCCAGCTGTTTGTTCGCGCAGACTCCACTACACAGGAACGCTTTTATCCTCCGCCTCGTCTTACCAAAATACAACCGACATGTTATTATAACGCTCATGCTGTATATTGTATTGTGCTATGGAAACTGATTCCTATATCTAAACCTGAACTTCTTAAAATGTTCCCGTGCTCGAATATAGAAATGATTGAAATATGTACAGAGACCCGTGTCTGTTTTACAAAGCATTATAAAATATGCTCTTATAATAAAACTAGCTGTGCCCCGCGGTTTCACCCGCGTAGATTTAGTTTCATCCTTATTGTCGCGGGACCCTAATATTTTTAATAAATAAAAGTAGCCTAAGTTACTCCTTGAAACATCAGCTACCTACCAGTGAAAGTCCCGTTAAAATCCGTCCTGCCGTTTCAGAGATTACCCGGAACAAACAGACAGACAGAGAAAAAAATTAATACTTGGTTTTTTTGTGTCAGTAGCGTGTATACTTTCATTTAGTGGAAAGGTGTATTTTTGGAATTACAAACAGATACTTCAATTTTATTTATCTGTATAGATATATCGGTAGAAGACAAGTGTTCTTTGTTATATGTATGTGATTCATGATGTCATGTAGATAGTAAATAGTGTGCAGGCGTTCGCGGAGGGGGCATTGTTTGATCTGTGATCAACGAAGAACGTATAGGTAGTACACAAGGACTGGCCAGTTACAATATTTGCACCGATCACAAACAGCGCAGTGTCACTGATAATGGCTGTTATTACATCAATGCCGCTATTAACACCTGATCTAATTAGTAAAGTAAGCAGCCCGCCTCCAACAATAATACCGCTACCACGCTCGTGTATTCGCATATTACATCATATTATGTTGAGCCTAAATAGGCACCCTGTTGTATTCTTGGTTGATAGCGTATACTAACACGCTATCAACCAAGAATATTTGCTGCGATTAAGGAATATCTTTGTCTATAATTAAGATTATATTTAATGGGCTGTAAAACTTTGATTTTGAAATAGTTGCTGAGTACGAACTGAAGACAGGCTGTCGCCACACTAGATCTTAAATAAAGCAAACCCTTTAAGTGCCAGCCGCGGATCAGTATAAGGGTACATTCCACATAGATACAACAATGTGGTTATTATAGACGACCCTGTTCAATTACCTCAATTTCGAAGACACGTGTGAACGTGTCTCGCATTCTCTGATATATTATATGTACGCGTGACGGTGGATTGTATCAAATATTCAATGCAATTATGTATGCTCATTACGATTCGGCGCCTTATAATTTATATCAATTGAGCGCGAGTGTGCGCGGATTAGCAAATTGTGGCGGAAGCGGCCTGATTACCGGGAATTACTGCCTAAGTGGGTGTAGTGTCCCGAATACAATAGCTCCCGTATTCATAGTCGCCTTAATGCCAACTAAATTCCGAAGGCGGGGGCGAGTGGGGAAGCACACAATTTGCACACTCGCCTCAATATCTACTTTTGTGTGCAGTCCTTCAACAAAAACTCATTGTTCTAGTTTAGGGAATTCTGTTGTGCCACTTCAGTGACTTTCAGGAGCTCAGTGTTTATTTGTGTGGTCACTGGAGGCTTTGTCTAAAGCTGGTTGATTCAATTATTCGTACTGTTTCGGCCCCTATGCCGTGTTATTTAAGATCAGAGTAATATCTCTTCCTGTTTGTTGTCTTCCTGATGATAATATTGTTGTTCGTTTGGTATGTCCATGTTTTCCTTTCCTTTTACTACTCATTTTAAATGTAAATAATATTTATTTAAATACATAATTATTATTAAAACATTGTTAAATAGAAATTGATGTTATTGTTTCATATTTCCCAAACCATCATACACCTCGCACACTCGTGGTCTTTATTGGAGTATCCACATGTAGTCCAACAACGCCTCGAAGAATTCCCGGCCAATTTGCATCTAAATCAACATCTCAAATAACAACAGAGTGTCAGCTATTCAATATGTCACTAACGAAACCACAGCCAGATTACAACATAACATATTTATGGCAATAAGATCTATTCAAATTGAGTAAAGCAATTTATTATAAATTCATCGAGGCTTCTCTTCTCTGGATCCATTAATTCATCACACTAATCCATTGTAGGTAGATAAATTTGCGCAAATGGCAAGGATTTGAACTTGCCACCTTACAGCCGCAACGCGGAATAGGCTGCGACCACAGGGGGATGGTTATCCGTCTTCCGGCAATATGACCGGCTGGTTACATCGTTCGGCTACTGTTGTGAATAAATAATAACAGTGGCTTTGCAATGTGAGGGTGAATTTGTATGCTCCTATTAGGTATATAGCACCTAATGAATATATTTTTCACACGTGGAAATAAATACTTAGTATACAGGTCGTTAAGCAGTCCGTACTGACCTCCGAGGACCCTGCATGTGAGCAGCACGTCGTCGCCCTCCTCGTGCGGGCCCAGCGTGGTGGTGTTGATGACGCGCCCCCATCGGTCCACCACCACCGGCTTCTCGGGCGGAACTGCAAACATGCGCGGGTTCAATCCAACATGCTTTATAAAATATTACACGTAATTGCCTAATATTTTGTTTTCTAATCAGCTTTTTTGGATATCTGAAGAGGTGTGCTTTGTTTAAAAAACTAGAAAGTTACAGTAATATCTATTAGAAACATCAATTCAATCAAAGTAATATAGCATTGATCAGCAAAAGAATCTGTGTGAGGTGTAGAGCAAACCAATCCTCGGTTCGTTACACAATGACGGAGGAGCGACGTCTGCACGCCGAGGGCTGCTCCTCTGAAAATGACCCGACGGTGTCGAGAAAATAACTTTCTAATTATAATTAGGATGTTGTTTATGAAAACGATTCCAATCTATCAACATTTTTATTTAAGTGAGATTTGCAAACACAGACACTAAAAATAAATCATGTATCCCATTATTACTGTACAATAAATGTAAGTCTCTACTTGATATTAATCTATCGGTAGGCTAATATGTAAGTACATCAGATACGCACACATGAAAGGCACGGCTTAATTAAGTCAAATGAAAATGAAAATGAAAATGAAAATGAAAATGATTTATTCAGTTTAGGCCCTGGTAAGGCACTTATGAACGTCGAGGAATCTACCACCGGTTCGGAAACTAGCCTTCTGAGAAGAACCGGCAAGAAACTCAGCTGGCATCATGTACATAAATGCCAAACAATATCCAGGAGAAGAGTTTCCGGAACAGATAGCAATGAATCAGCTCAATACATCGCAGGTGATTGTTAACAGCTCCCCGCGATTAGCATCGAGCCAGCGGCGGAGGCAGCCCTGCGCCGGGGTCGAAGCTAACCCGACGGACTAAGGGCCACATCCACCCGGCCCGAGCGCACCGCTCGCCACCGCGCCCACACCGCACCGGTCAGCTATTTCGGTTCGTGCCGTTTAAAGCATCCGAGCCCAATTGGGTTTTACATTCGACATCGGGTTCGTCCAATCTAACTTTACTCTCTAATATTAGATGTACTAGGCAACTTTGCAGCAAAACACTGCCAGTTCCAAACTCCAATTTATTTACAAGGTAAAAAATAAACGGAACTTAAAGTTTCCAAGATTTCAGCCCTTGGGCTCACCTCGCGATTAATCTGTTAAGCCGTAAACGCAATTAAAATTGTTCAAGATAAGAAGTTGGAAATTAATTTAAACTTGTCCGTCTATAAAGTAACGAAAAGTGACATGATCAGCATTGAAATTCAAAGGAGGGCGTTCAGTGAAACGACACGGCTAATAGAAAGACAACACAGCGGTAATCAGATCTCACAGCCCGCCGGAGATAGGGATCTTTGATGGCCTCTCCAAGTGATTTAAAGTTTAAAACTCGATTCTCTCGGGATGATCGTCCTCAATAACGACGATAACACGTTTCATAGTAAAGCGATCGGACGGGAGAGGACAAACAAGCCTGCTAAAGTTGGCGTGACATCGACCGGCGCGTCCCGCACCGACACTTGCCTACTAGACTACACTGAACAATTCCATTTCAAAATACGGACACAAGCGTGGCTGTGTGATACACACTGAACACTGAACACTGAACACAGACACATTATGGCGCTCTCTTTCAGGCGGGAATGTTGAGTATTTACTTCTAGATTGGAAGAAGAGAGGTCTGTAAAGAGTATTTATCTCTTATGGGTACAAACGGGATCTCCTCGTTTGGGTACGGAACCTCCACCTTACAGAAGAAGGCAGTAAAATAAAGTGAGACCACTAATCCTGCGTTGAGGACGTCAAAAATAATTCAGGGTGCATTTTATTTAAGTAAGTCTTCATGTATCTTATTTTGATAGAGTTGGTCTGGTACTATTGCTGGGAGATAAGAAATGGAACTGGGTATTAAGAATATCCCGTGAATATCAGCATAAATTATTCACCATGAAGAAAGTTATTCCGATTTACAAGAGACGGTAAGAAGGATTCAGAACTTCAGTCATTGTAGGAAGAACGTCTTGAATATGGATATACGACCATTGTTATTAGTGTGCTTGTTTTTTTGCCAATTCCACTAGTATGATGGTATGTTAGAGCGTTAGATAATTTAGCATCAATGAATTATATTTAGCCTAGTGCGTGCTACATCAGCAACGGTGATTTCCAAGTCCCAAGCCGCTGTGACGTGTTCGGAAAGACATCGATCCAATTAACGAGGCATGTTGGTAGATAATGATTCGCAGTCCGCAGGGAGCTGATATTGACATGCTCGTTACACACAGTTATTCAACAAAAATATTATAATACTCCTTTCTAACAAAGAATATACGAGTAATGTTTCCGTTCTAACGGAATCAGACGATTGGCATTGCAAGCCATGTATTATATTCGTATTAATAATGTATATCCTTTTCTTTACTAGCTTGTATGACATTGCTGCTCAAATCGGTGCTCAAGTCGGTCCCTCCGAAAATTGTGTTCAAGTAATAGTTGTATGAGATTCTGCATGTTCTTCATACCATCTCCCAGCAATGTTTGAAACTATAGAGATGGCCCAAGCTTAGAAAGTGCAAACTATTAACAACTTTGCAATCGATATACGAACTACGCCGATATAAACCGCACTTATCGAATATCCATAGTGATCATTGCATGTGAATAGACGCATGCTATATTTGACATATTTATTTATTTAGAATGCTTAGAGAAGATCTCACGCGCGTTGTTGTCTCTAAAAATGTCTTCACGCCCTATTTGTCGACAACATCCATTTCCATAAATATGTGTAGATGTGTGTAATAAGGGGAGACATTGAGCGGCGGCGGCGGCGGTTGTTCGGAGGAGGCGCGTCGATATTGTAGTAAAGTAACGCAGAGCCCGCGCCGCGCCGTGACTGATTAGTTTCATGCGTGTAGTGTAGGCACGCACACAATTACTAATGCTGTAGGCACTAAAGTACTAATTCTTGGAAAACGACTGCTAGTTTTGGAACTCTGGCTTGGATAATAATTCGTGATAATTTCAAGTCTGAACCATCTTTAAGCAATGCCTGTATAGAAGGACTAGACACGAGTGGAGTAGTGGCAGAGTATAATGTAAAATAGATACATACGTATATATACATGCCTGACATTTTTATATCCACCTCTCACCTTCAGCGAAGTGCGAGGAATGAAGCGATTAGCATTTGCATGACATTTAGATATATTTAAGCTAAGGTCAAAGTTTATATGCGGAATTGCTGACGATTTCCCTTCTTTAGCAGCTCCTGTATTTAATATTAATAACGGCTCACTTTACTCCCAAAATATTTAAGAAGGCTTGGCATAAAATGGCGGAGACTATGTCTTGTCCCTAAGAGATCTTCTTTATCCAATAAGTAAATAATGAGTCTGGAGACCCGACTCTCGACACTTCACTGCTCTTCAAATCTCATCAACATTTCAGATTTGTGCACACGGTACGATATATTTGATAGTTTCTCCCATGACTAAGATTTCTTGGAATATTTAATGTTTTGCGAAATCGTTTACGGCGTCTTAACATCAAAAGGTAACAGAAAAACAGACTGAAAGTCTTTGGAATTGATGAACGAACAAGGAATAGCTCTATTTAAAATAGCTATATTCCTTGTTCGTAAATAATTCAGATCAGCTGAACGAATCCAAGTATTTTCAAAGAATAACATTGTGTTTGAAGTGTTGTATTAGACCACGTCCCAAGGACTGCCTTTAATCTAACTGTTGTACCTACTCCACCACAATTACATTATAATGGGTCTGTTTGATGTTTTGTTGTGTTTCTTTGGAGGTGTCGTGTGCCATTTGGCATATTCAACGTGACATTTCAAGAAATAGGTATATCGTTTGTTTGACGCACATATATTTTGTGAATTAATATTGTTGATATATAGACATCTTAATGAGGGTCTTACTTAATCAAGTGTAAACAAAAAATCTAAAATGCTGGTCATGACTTAAAGAAGTCGGAGAGAAAAGGTTTTATTTTATCTAAATACTACATGTTTGAACTCACTCTGTGTCTCTGTGCCTTCCCGTAAGGGATTGACTGGGCGTGATGAAATTGCTTAAGCAAAAGTCGTTTGAAAGAGTGTAAATGTATTATATACTACTTACAAATATAAAAACTGAAGAGAGAAAACATTCATAAATTGTTAACAACTAATTCTTCATATTGATTGAAGCATCAAACTCGAAGACTATTGTGAGACGATTATACGGTGACGTATAGACGGTGGTAAATTCTCGACGTTCATAAGTGCCTAACCAGGGCCTAAACTGAATAAATATTTTTCATTTTCATATTCATTTAAAAGGACACACACTGCGAATGTTAGCATGCTCAATCAATGCAGGCCCTGAGAGAATCGCTTCATCATCATTGCGATTCAATTCAGGCGAGCTGTTATACTTGTGAATTATTCTTAGACATACAGAAGACTCAACTCTTACTTGGGTAGTATTTAATTTTGAATTACATCTTCATATCTCAGTATTCATTCAATGACAGAGTAGCTTAGGTTAGAATTGTAAAGCAATGTGGTGAGATGTAGCCCACGCTCATAGCTGGGCACCACGGTGCAGTCAAGTTGTCCACTATTAATGTAACCGCTGCGGCCGCCGGCGCCGTGTCCCGAGGAGTCCCATTCCCTAACTACTGTTTGAGGTCACCTCGCTACTTGCTGGAACATTCGATATTGACCTCATTATAAATCCTACAGATTTAAGTCAAAGGCACATGTATTTCTAACAATCGATTCCAGCGTTAGGTGTTATTCATCTGCTACTTTTATTAAATGTATGAGGTGAGTTGAATTAAATAAATAAGGTAATTAAAACTGAAACGCTACAAATATGATCGTTGTTCAAACAGCAGTTATTTTACCCTCTTAAGTGATTAAAGGCTCACTTTTAAACCTGTTAAATAGGTACTTATAAATTAATTAAACCAAATTTTTCTTTGTCGTACTAATTTTCGCTCTTAGGCCTAGTGTTCCCTCCTCCTCATTAGAACGTATAATCAATAAGTATTAAAGTGTAAGTGGTGTTAGACAGTGTAACACGTCTACCAATTAGAATATGCTAGTAGTGGTGGAGAGGGTTCCAACAGTGAGAGCAATAGCAATAAACCCTCAGTAAGTGTATCCATAAGTCAGGCACGTTGCCGCCGTATACATGTCGTTGAACAATTAAATGCACTCCACTATAGATCCAAGTGAACTGCAATTGGCTGGAGATGGAGCATGCTTTGTTTCCTCGGTGCCTGCACCAGTGGCTTGTTCTATGATCACTTAATTCCTGATTACGAATTTAGTGACTTGCACGTCCTTTGTGAGTCCTATTGTCATTATGCTCTATCGTCATTTCTATTTTATCATTACTATGATGATCGTACTGTCGGTCAATGCATGGGATCACGACTTGACAGAGCTGTTATTTATTTATTTTCCAATACCATGGATCTGCTACTCACTGCAGAGCACGAGGTCCTGGCGTCGATCCCTGGGTCGGGAAAAGTGTTATTGGGTTCTTCCAAATGTAAGGAAGAACTATTTTAAGAAATATTAGCAGTCTGGAGTCTAGATTAGTGTATGTTTAATGGTAATAAAATAAATAAATAAATAAAAAATAAAAAAAAAAAAATAAAAAAAATAAAAAAGCCTCTTTATTTCCTACTAATTAACATTTAGAGATATGTTCTAAATTTGTATATAATTTAACACTTAACTAATTCTTTTGTTAATTTTAAAAACTTAATATATACTTAGTGTTTTTCTATATCTTAACTACTAACTTTTTACTTAGCTAATATTATAAATACACATGATTCGTAGGAACCCCATTATTGGGTGAAGGCCTCCTCCAAAGCTACCCAGTTGTCTCTGTTTTGTGCAACCTGCTTCCAGTTTAGGCCGGCTGTTTTTGTGATCTCATCATCCCAGCGTGTCAGTGGTCTTCCTCTCTTTCTTTTACCTGAAGGTCCTTTCCAAAAAGTCGTCTTTATGGTCCATCTCTGGTCTTTAAGTCGTGCGACATGACCAGCCCATTTCCACTTGAGTTTTTGTGCGTAAATCAATGCATTTGTTGCTTTGGTTATTGAACTTATTTTTGTGTGTGCTATTTTGTCTATTTTTCTTATTTTAAGCATGCTGCGCTCCAGACCTCTTTGACAAGTCGTTATTAGCTGTTTTATTTTTGAAGTGAATTTCCACGTCTGGCATCCGTATGTCAAACTTGGTAGGAGGCCGGAATTCATAACTTTTGTTTTAATGGAAATAGGAAGGTCACTTTTAAAAATTTCTTTTAAACTCCAGTATTTGTTCCAAGTTTGTTGTATTCTTCTAGTTACTTCTAGTTCGTTATTTTTCTGATCAAAACTAATTCGTTTCCCTAGATAGATATATGAATCCGTATATTCGAGTGGTACTTCGTTTATTATAATTTGTTTTCTACTTCTGTTTGTCATCGCCATAGTCTTAGCGAGATTCATTTCCAGACCCACATTAACGCTAGCCAAGTTTAAAGTTTCCATCATTTGCTGTAGCTGGGTGCTGGATTCTGATAGTAACACCTATATGTATACCAGTAATGGTAATAGGCTCGCCTTTATCTCATGGAAGTTA
This sequence comes from Watsonalla cultraria, assembly GCA_964035505.1. Taxonomy (NCBI): domain Eukaryota; kingdom Metazoa; phylum Arthropoda; class Insecta; order Lepidoptera; family Drepanidae; genus Watsonalla; species Watsonalla cultraria. The sequence goes on from OZ037713.1 coordinate 116,464, forward strand.
AACATAGCTGTCGAAATGTGGGTGTTCTATAAGTAAAGTTCTGCCTACGCCTTCGAGGCATACATCGGTGAGCATATGTAGGTATAAATCAATGTACACCTATACTGAAAAGAAGTGTAATATGTGGTAGGGTGAGCTTGTCAGCGTTGTGTACAGAACTTAAGTATAGCTAGCAGTCACTTGGCATGGCACTCACGAGGGCAGGAATTACAGGCACTCCACACACAACCGTCAAAGCACAATATCCAAAAAGGATAATATCCATAAGTCACGGGCGACTCGCGTGCCGCGCCGCCGCCAGCTTTTATTATAATGTTCGCTACAGGACGTGCTGTTAGCGAAAACTTTAGGTAACCGACATGCCATTACATGCGTACTTATTACTGAAATTGTTTTGGTTGACGTCATTGTTTTTTTTGGCATACTGAATTGCTCAAAGCTCAGTGAACAAAGATAGTATGCGTTTCATTTAGGGCTGCTATGAATATTTTTTTTAGATGTGATGTGACGGTCTTGTCTTTTCCCTGCAAAATCCAAACAGAAACCTCATCATTGAACTACAGTCTTCACTTTCCTGAAGATTGTTCCATACCTTGTAAAAAACAACGTACCTACCTATAGAGCTCATTTCACACGTGTCAGCTAACTATAGTATGAGTATAAGTACTTCGTCATTGTGTGCAATACTGACCGACGACAGTGAGGTTGTATCTGAAGCTGGTGGTCTGCGTGTTGCGGAAGTCGACGCGGCACCGGTAGACGCCCTCGTCGCGCCGCTTCACGTCCCGCACGAGCAGCGCGGCGGGCGGCGGCGACGTGGCGAAGTGAGCGCGCGGGCCGAACACGTCCGGGTCCGACCAGTGGCGCGCCTCCGACAGGTGCTTGCCGCGGACGTCAAAGCTGCAGGCAAGAACAAACAATATTATATTGTGATGTGGTCTCTTTTCTGCAAAGGTGACAATGAGCCGTTCGGCAGGTCTGACATAAGCAGCTACAGCAGACTAGCCTAAGCCCAGTAGCAACATTACGCGCTTGCTGATGTTATATCGTTACAACAAATCATTGCACTATGTTGCTGGTGCAAGGTTTTTTTTAACCTACCACTTATTATTATTATTATTATTAGCCTGTAGTGTCCCACTGCTGGGCAAAGGCCTCCCTTCTACTACTACTATGAAGTTTATTCAAACAATTCATTTCACTGAATGAAATACCGAAATTCTCTGTTTACTCATGAACTCTATTAAAAAGCTCCAGAATTTATTTACATGCCGCCGAACAACTGTACTTTCTATTTTCCGAAATAGCTGCTATATAAATCAAACCCATTGAACAAAATTACCTACGTATGAAACTGATAACTTGTCGACTGGGAATAAAACAAACGGAAGTAACCGAAACCCCGCGGCCATGGCCCTCGACCCGCTACCGGCGCACGACTACACGTTGTTTTAAAATATTTGCAAACGTGAAAATATGGAAGAGAGGCCGGCAGCCGGGAGAGGCCGGGGGTAGCCGGGAGAGGCCGGGAGCGGCTGGGAGTGCGGGACCATCGACAGATCGACAGACCGCACGTCAGCCACACGACAGCCTTTCAGAACTCGCATGTAACTTGGCGGACGATATTTCATATGTTATCTAGCGAGATACGCGGTGACGGCTGTTTCACCGCAGAACTTTATTGATGGCTGCCATTGTCCTATGCTTAGATTGATGTGCTGCTGCGGCACCCAGGCAGGTGCTCATTACACATCACTATTAGCTCAAACGCGATTGCTTATAGCTGCCAGCTGTATTTCATGCAGTTAACTTTAGCAATATTATGGATTTTGCTAGTTTAATATCTATTTGGCGACACCGATGGTGTGGTGGTTGGTATACCTGACTGCTGCCTTGTCTCTGGGTGTTGGTATGTAATTATAAGTATATATTAACAAAAAAAGTGTATAAATGTTATATCTGTAGTCCCCATAATGCAAGCCTCGCTTAGTTTGATACAAGATGGGGCCGTGTGGTACTTTCCGAACATTATTCATCTTATCCACAATATAAGCCTATTTACAGCTAAACAGGTGAACCGATTATGCTCAGATTTGGCACCGATTATGGAACCGATTTTGCTTAAATAATGAAATGTCGCGGACGAAGTTGCGGTTAAATAAATTGTATGATATATATTTACAAACATTAAACATATAAGTATTTACTACGTTCAATTGAAATTATTTAAAAAGCAAAGAGAGCAAAAAAAAACCCTGGTTTTTCAATGAAAATATGGTATTATAAACTGATTTGATGAGATACCTATTGAAGCAAAATAAAACTCTACGCTAATATTACTAAGCTACCATTTTATTTAAAATTTACAGATACCAATGAGAACATGAGAATATTGCTCACATTTATAAAAACATTTACTTTTGTCAAATATGACGTTAGTCGGTTTGATCCGTTTGTTGTATCTAAGAATACATACCATAATAATTACTTGTATTATAACACCTCAAGTATATGTTATACACAAAACCTTTCAGGATTACGGTTCACGTTACACAAAATAATATTGACTCGGAGCATAATACCAAAACAAATATTAACTTGTTCTACAACCCGAAAAGTGTAAATACAGAGAAATAAATAGTTCACATCAGTGAATAAGAATAATATATTATGATCCCTTTTGTGTTTATTGTGTGGTGTCCGAGGGGCATTAGAATAAACACGGCTATATTAAGTGGGCCCCGTCGGCCATTAATCATAGGGATCTTACGTGGCCCGTGATTCGGTCGGGTAGTTACATGCTCGAAGCCAGGGTAAATATGGGGCCGCCTAGAACTCACCTTCCCTAAACATTTTGGACAGTTTATTTTCATTTTATGCAGTTTAGGCCTATGTATCCAGCCAAGATATAAGTTGAGACGATGTAGGCAGCGGGAATAAAGCTTTGATGTTGCCAGTTGTTCTCAGAATGCTAGTTTCTGAACCTTAACATTAGACTTTCCAAGTGCCTTGATTGAGCCTAACAGTTCATATTAATTTTCATTCCATTAAAGACAAAATTGTTATATTATACCAATATTGTCACAATCACATGGAACCGGTACGTGCACCCACGATACTGGTAATCGTTCTGTGGCATGTATTTATTCGTTGAACCAATCTGATCCACCCTCTATCACTGCCGAATCATCGACTTATTTCTTTGTCGCACTCCTCTCCAATGGCGACCGTTCTCTAAGCAGGAATCCAACATTACTCTCTGGTCGATTGATTGAATAATGTCTATTAAATAATTATAATGTTCCTTGTGTTTGACATATCCATCGATATGTATTACTACGCACAGTAGCGCAAATCGAGAGATTAAAACGCGACTCTAAAAATAATATGAAGCTGAGGGCAACGGTCATATAGCGGTGCTTGGCGCGCATTGAGGCGGCAAACGTGGCCGGAATATAAATACGTCACTCCCCGAGCGGGCGCGACACTCACACAGAACCTCCACGTTTACGATTGCTTTCTTGTTTATACTGCTCTCACACAGATCCGCCGACTCATCTAATCAACAGTTTATTAATAATACAGCTCCCGAACAAAGAACAACGTCACATAAAAACGGAGAGAGAGTGTAAACAAAAAATAATAAAAAGAAATTCCCGTCGGTTTCTCGCAATTCCACAAAAGTAACTCTATCTGTCAATCGACACGGGACGCGTGAATATAATTTATAGTTGGAACTCACACGAGGGATCGGCTGTAAGAAACTTGAGCCCTTGAAAAAATGATTGGCGCTGAGTACGAGCTGGCAGGCACAATAGATCGCGGCTCGCGTACATTATTGACGGCGGCGCCTTCGCGTCATGTTTGTTTATCAAATATAGAAGCAGTGACACGGCGCAGTTAGGGCGCGACCTATACTCGTTGAATTGCAAATTTAAACATGACTCCCGCTCATCTGCCTCTTCCCCGGTGACTCCTCACTTTCCTGCGACTATATTCGCGACCTCGAATATAGTCGCCTCGTACTCGTATATACCCATTGTTTTATTCCCGACTGTATTAGGTTGTAGGAACTCTTGTTTTACGGTCTACTTGCCTTTACGGAACACTCAATGTATGTAATGTGGGTGGGTACGCATTACATAAGGCGATTTCTAGACGAGTGCGTCATATTAACTTGGCTGTTCAGCTTATTCATTTTCAAGATTATGCTTCGTTGGACATTTAAAAAAATAGCCCAGTATGAGCTGACTAAGTTTAACAACGTAAGTTTTTAAGCAGTTCTTAAAATTCAGGTAAAATAGCAGTACATTTAACGGAGTTTCTAGTAACAAATAATCGCTACTACGGACTAATAGACGATTAAGTCCTCAATTTCCTTAGTTTCTGTTAAGTCTGTCTTTAAAGTAAGGATATAAATTATACTCGTAATGTGGTTAATAACGTGACGATGAGTGTCGTACAGAATGCATAGAGTGCGTCGGTACAGAGGCGTCGTTCGTATATTCCGTCCGAGCGCAGCGCCGACATTATCCATTAGCGTATCGTTTCGTGGCATGATTGACAAAGCTGTACATGCATATTGACAGAGATTCATCCACATACAATTCATCAACATCGCGTGTCGAGTAATGTATTTAGCGGCGTGTGTGAAATGTCGTGTGTACAAATATGTTTTTGGCACAATGGCGCGGAGCGACAAAGGCGGAGTATTATTTATTCGCGCCGCGCCGTGATTCATTACAAGGGAACAGCTGTGATGTGATCATCGAATGTCAGCCATAACTTAGTGGCATGTAGTCATCTGTCTGCTGTCGCACAAGGATTTAAGAAATAACAGCGCTTTGCACCATCACGTAGTACTTATTTATTACAAATTGTATAATTGGTTTCAGAGTTAAATGCGTTCTACACAACGAGGGTTTTCAATAATGCTTTCAGCAAGTTAGCGTCGTATTTTGAGTTAAGTTCTCTTGAAATTGCATGATATATGTGGAAGCATAAAAATAGAGTATTATCTGTTATGTACCCTTTCCAGTACAGCTATTATACATAAAATGATACAAAATGTCCCCCGAGTGACGTTAGTACGAGGATCTACTATTCGAGGGCTGGTACTCAGCAAAGCAAAACTATTTACCTCACAATATGTGGTAATATTCTCGTTGGTTTTGGACCCCAGTTTAAATTGTGCATAACTCACAACAAATTACTTTGAAGACATGAAGATGTCTGAATCACACGTTCTGATATAAGTAGCTTAACTCATGAAGTACGTTCATCTGCTATAGTTTAATATTAATAACATGATTAAATACTTATGGAGTACTTCTCGAAATTAGCTGTAAGTTCCAGATTGGCTCATTTAAACAATTTAATTCAATAAAATAAGCCGAGAGAAGCTCTTAAAAGCATTTATAAATTATTTAGATTATGGTATTACGACGTTAAATCGATTCGTTATCTTATTTACTCTATTAAGGAACTTTGTATTCTCTTTCATTGTAACCCAACGCACTAACAGACGGGTATCCATATATGCTTTAGTGCTGAAGAAAAGTGCACACTTTTCTTCATGTCATAATGCTGCTTGGGGTTTGTTTATAACAGTTGTGTGCGGAGGCGCTGGTTATCTAAGCTCGTGTGGTGGGCGCCGGCCCGCCAGCACTGACGCAAGCTATGATTCATCGCCGGCGCTACATCCGACCTGCTTCCGGATTTGGATTTATAGTCGCTGGAACATTTGCTTACAAACACACACACACCTCTTTAATAATGTTAATTAATATTTACCTTGCCGCTAATGTATTCATTGCCGGCTTGTGTACACTCGGTTGCGTTGGTGGCTCTTCCTTTACTACGGAGTAAGATCGAACGAGGATCATAGTATGTACATAGTATACATCCGAGCAATTCAATCCTTCAAACAGCTTATGAGTTCAATAAAATCTTTATACTGATATTATAAATGCAGCCGTGTTTCTATCCGCCTGTCAGTTACCTCTCCACGGCTAAATTGCTGAATCAATTTGGCATATAAATGAATTTGACTAGAAACACGAACAAATTAGAGTACCTGCAATAAAATTATGCGGACGAAGTCGTGGGAAATAAGCTAGTTAACTAATTCATAAAATACCTATCTCGTAAGAGGGCAGGCAACAGCCAGCCATATGTCTCACCAGAGTGGGAGCAGGCTTGCACTATTTACACGCACATACACACTTTACGCCACCTTAGTATGTCAGTGTCTGTACGTCTCTAGCGATATTGACTGCGCGCATTGAATTAAATATATTTCACGCACCCGACACGGAACTAGGATACTTTCTGGATATTCTGACGCGAAACATGCTTTTTCATCACTTAATTTTAACACATCGAAGCCACACTTCGTCAAAAACCTGTTCAGTGAATGAACCCTGTTATTTGATCTCCACACAAATGAAAGGTTTTCAATATGTTTCACAAAGGAATCGTCTTATTCGCAATCACTGCACTGTATGTTGTAGCAAGCGAATTACACACCTAAACAACGAATGGAATAGCTATAAACACAATAGTAATTTCCATAGGTTGTATCTCATCGCCAGGCACATATTGGCCAATCTGTTTACGTCTTGTTTCGAGACGGGAGCACTCTATTACGGCGTAATAAAAAACAGACTTCGATCAACATTGAGGTAATTCAGATAAAATGATACCTCCTTGCCTGGAGCTCTGTTATTTATGGATCCATTTATTTTCTTTAATGAGGTTTATGTTATACTTTTTTTAAGTCTTATACTATTGTCATCCGTTTCTCTATGCTACGGTGATGAGGTATTATACAGGATCGGATTCGGTCTAGGATTATTTTAAATCTTTAACTTAAATGATTGTATGTATGTACTTTGAAAGTACTTTGTATGAAGTCTAATCGAATAAAGATATATTTGAGTTTGAGTTTGAGTTTATCTGCGTGTCTATCTGAGCCAACGTAGACCCTAAACTAATGATGAAATTTTGATTCAGATTTTATCTAGGTGAAGTGATGTGAATAATGTCTGCAGGTGTGATCGATTTGTTATGGTGCATATTTATATAATCTTGAAAATACTACAGCACTGACCAGATGATGCTGCATTACATGAAGGCCCAGAGAACCGTCATACCTCTTTACCTTACCAACTTGCGGCTGAGTTAGCATGTTCGGGCTCATTACTGTCGTCTCAAATAATATGCTATCAATAGATAGAAGGCCCTGGTATGGAGGTTGGAGCAGAAAAAATATTTGGACTGATAGGAGTCCTTTAAATACAAGAGAGTGCAACTGAATTAAGTATTACTACGTCCACCAATGAACAATAAACTGTTAGTAAAGTCACATTTCCAGAACACTAGATTCAATTTCAAAGCAAACCTATTCAGTACCTTATCCATAAAAGTAACTAATTCACCAACAACCAGTTCTGGCACGCAAAGTAAATCTTAATGCATTTTTAAATTCACCCCTAAATATAATCCTAAATCTATTTCCACGAAACGTAAATTTCCTTGAGCGATCCGGTGGATTTAATCACGGAAAATATTTTTGAAATTGTTTAAGCCTAAATGATTAAAAAAGTTTGTTTGATGTCTTTGACGGTTTGTCGTGAGGTCATTGACCCGGGATTGGGCAAATTGGTAAAACTGTGATTAATTTATTACAAGTCACGAGATGTTTATGAAAATATTATTCTGTTTTGATTTGAAAATTTCAAATTTATATAACACCCCTTTAATATTTCTAATATGGAGTTGGATCTTTATCATAAGGTTAACGTTCACTAGATGAACTTAGATTGAGTAATAATATAATCACAAAATAATCACGATTAAATTCATTTTCCATTTTCGGCTCCAAACAGTTTCATAATCGATTTTGTTCAACAAAACCGCGGTAAGTAATAGGGGTGGAGCGCGAGCGGCGCGGCGCGGCGCGGCCGATATTGTTCGCTCCATCCAACTTGTTACCGGAGTTCTCTCAAACGTTTGATGCTTGCAGCTATACGAGTACAATACTCTTAAAATGTTTGTCGACAAAGCTTTTCGGAGCTTTGGAATTGTTGGTATCGAGTGTGTAGCTTAATCTGAGGCGGACAATGTGACAAAAAGCAGAGCGGCACAAAGGAGGGCAGGGCTGTACCTGTCCCCGTGTTCCCCGTACCTGCGCTGTTGACACAGCCTCCATTGAACTAGGAACGTGAAGTGATTACGACAACCCTGAACTGAAACTCATTTCAACCTGTCTAGTTACTGAACTTTTTTTACAGCTTTATTTACTACACTTTTCATTAAACGTTAGAGACTTTTAAAGACCTCAAACTACAAATGTAAGTCAGAGATTACATAGTTTGAAACGGACAAGTTTCACTAAAGATACCGTAGTGATAGTCTTATCATCTGCAGTGGCGTGCATTGGATTTATATTATAGTTTCTTGCCAGGTTCTTCTCAGTAAAATCAACCTTCCGAACCTGGCGGTAGCATGTATAATCCTGTGTAATTGTGTCATTCTGACGATTTGAAAGTACTTTGTATGAAGTCTAATCGAATAAAGATATATTTGATTTGATTTGATTTGATATAAACAATAAGTAGCTAAGTAGGCAGGTTAAGTACATACCAATGAGGCGCGAAATAGGTACATACGTTTTGGCAAAGACACACACACGAACATAAACACACACACGACACGCGTGTATTCAGTGATCACTATATGCAATGGACATCACTGACCATCTCGTCGGAATTTTCAGCAAAAGGTCATTCAACTCATAAATAGAAATTATGTGACTAAAAAACTTAGCAAACGTTCATTCGCTAATGATCCCTAATAAATAAGCCAGTATGACATTTCCTGTATAACAGGCGGCGTTGTAAACGACGGTGGTCGTACACCAATAATGTGGTGTGTAACATGCGATCCATTACGGCAGACCAGTGTATGAAAACCGACTCCATGCCGACGTAACAGTCGCCGAGCACGAAGCTTCGCGCCCACCGCGCAAGGCATAAGGACGGAGACGATGCTATATTTTGTACTTCCAAGTACGATATACAAAAACCGAAAATTAAGCATATTATATAATAGCTTCTGGTTGTACACAGTGGTCATTTACTAAATCTCATTGCTCACCACCATCTACTAACTACTGTATTCAATTGAGCGTCAAAATACAACGTCTATAATTTTGTGCTCTGTATCACCTTCTTCAGAAAATATCAAAGAATCTGTTCGCTTATCCCTTGTTGCATATTCCAACAAATTATGTATGAAAATAGACCCCATCGATGTTACCCCGCACGTGGCTTTCAGATGAAGCACTCTACGTGATGTGGACTCATTCCAAGAGCTCGAAGATATTACATACATTACATTTATAATCAAATTATGTTAGTAGTTATAAATAAGCAGAAAAGATAGTGTTTGGAAGGGGGGCTAATAACTTATCAGCGTTTAAAGTAATTAATATCTGATGAAGTAGGTACCAATAGAAATTTTCGTATCAATAGAAGTACTTCAGATCAGAACAACAACATAGGTAAGTTCAGGCAGTACCTTAAATTATTATAACACAATTTCCTCCCTTTACATGTTACACCTTGATGGGATCTAATGATGTGAACTCTCAACTGCTCGAATGACTCGCAATGCAGAGATTATGAACTCCTTCAAAAGGCAAACACACCGGCCCGTGCACTAGACTGTATTACCGTTCTATCTACTACAACTAGCGGACTTCACGCGGTTTCGCCCGCGTAGTTCCCGCTCCCGTGGGAGTACGCGGATAAAATTTAGCCTATGTTACTTGCTGATGATGTAGGTATACATTGATGAAAATTTTTTTTAAGATCGGTCCAGTATTTTCGAAGCCTATTCAATGCAAGCAAACAAACAAAAAACACCTACATTGTATTGTGGAGAACAAATGTGTGTGCGTGAAGCATCTTGCAATAACAAATACTAGTACCACTAACACGAGTTTGCTACCGTTTTCCTTATCTACACGCGCTAGCGTCTCCGACAATATTTGTATGACATATATTAGTTCTTCACGTCACCGCTTGGAGGCGCTGTACAATGTCTCATACAAATATTCGGCGGAGACGCTAGCGAGTGTAGATTAGGAAGACGTTGGCAAACTCGTGATACCGGTTCTGATGCCATCACAAAAGTGGAGAGGTTCAAAATTGTTTTATTTCGAGAAGCAACCTGTTCATTAAAGCACGTTTTGTTTTGCAACCTTCATAGACATACATTTAAATGATATTGTGCCACTCTTTCACAATACCCCTCAGGCACGTGAGCAATATTACTTACTTCGCAGAATAGCATATTATGACTATATACACCATAAACTAGTCCAAAAGTGTTTGATGCCCACTTTCTGACGCGTGTGAAGGTATGTCGTAGATATTCCTATACATCGATATTTTAGTCTATTTATGTACCCAATTCTGGAAGGAAATAAAAACTTCCACATAAGACAGCCAAAATGATAAAGAAGGATCCACAAAGCATTGAGTTGGAATATACTCGTACGTCTCTGATCGTCTTTCATTCGTTTCACATTATTTCAAGACACATATCTTAGAGACTATTAACATAGAGAGCACCGTGTCCTTTCTGTCCTCTCAAATAGAAGATTTTAAAAAGAAAATAGATCAACTGGAAGGGCAAAATAAGAAAGATAAAGAGTATATTGCTATATTGGAGGACAGGCTTGAGGACGTACAGCGTGAGAGTAGGAAGACCAACTTTGAGATTAAAAATTAAATGTAAATAGCACATCATCTCAAGAATTACTGGACATAAGTTGTTCCCCACAAAAATCTGTAAATCTTACCAATAAATACTTCACAGACGTGGGTAAAGATTTGGCTGAGGAAATTATTGCAAGACAATCTTTACAGCATGGGCATGACACGAGTAAGTTAACTGAATCACAACTCTCATCCTTTGTACTCAGTAAAACAGACCCCGCAGAAGTGCACACTATTCTCATGAACCTCAGATCTGACAGTGCTTCAGGCTGGGATAACATTCCAATACGTCTCTTAAAATATGCTCACGAATTAGTTGTTCCGATTATATCCCACCTGGCAAACCTCTGTTTTCAACGCGGTGTTTTTCCACTAGCGCTCAAACAAGCAATAATCACACCTGTGCACAAGAGTGGAGACCTTAATGATGTGTCCTACTACAGACCTATCTCCGTTTTACCCGCCATCTCGAAAATAATAGAGAAGTTAATGAACAACAGACTCATGAATTATTTAAATAAGTTTAACATTCTCTCGGATGCTCAGTACGGTTTTAGACGGGGTCTATCTACTTACTACCAGCATTGTGAAAACAGTGGACAGTGGCAAAAAATGCTAAACGGTATTTCTGGATCTCCGGAAGGCATTTGACACAGTGTCGGTCCCTATCCTCGTGCACAAATTAGAAAAAATTGGTATAAGAGGTGATTCTTTGGCATTATTTTCTGATTATCTTAACCACCGTTAACAACGCGTCCGAATTGGTTAATATGTAAGTGAAGAAACAAGTATTACATTCGGTGTCCCACAAGGAAGTGTCTTAGGGCCAACCCTATTTCTCATTTATATTAATGACCTTTGCAAAATGAAAATAAAAAATGGCCAAGTTATTTCCTACGCAGACGACACAGCAATCATTTTTACTGGTGACACTTGGGAAGCTGTACGTCAGCATACAGAGGCAGGGCTAGCCGAGATTGCTCGTTGACTCAATTTCAACCTCCTCACACTCAACACTTCAAAAACCAATTATATTCATTCACTATCTATAGTAGTACTCAGCCGAATGTCAATTTCCGAATAAAAATACACACTTGTAATGATATGGTCAGCAGCTGCACCTGCAAGGTCATAGATAAAGTTGCCATCACAAAGTACCTAGGAGTGGTAGTTGATCAACGACTTTCTTGGCATGCTCACTTGGAGTTGACAATGACCAGGATCCGTAAGATGATTTGGGTATTCAAAGAACTTAGACATGTTTCTGATAACAAACTACTCAGGCAACTATATATGTCACTTGTACAATCTTTACTAACATATTGTATCCCGGTATGGGGTGGGGCAACTAAATACAAATTCATAGAATTAGAAAGAGCGCAAAGATCACTATTAAAGGTTGCCTACTTCAAGCCCTTCAAGTTTCCTACTCATAGCCTCTACACAATCGCTGACGTTCTCACAGTAAGACAGCTATACATTCTCCAAAGCGTTTTAAAATTACATAAATCACTAGTATATGATCCTGGTAAGCAACCTAATAGACGTAAATACTGTGTAGCTCCAGTTGCTAGAGTCAAGACTGCGTTCGCCAGGAGACAGATGTCAAGTCAATCCGCTTATTTGTATAACACACTAAATAGAACACTCAATATCTACCCAAATTCCAACCATGTCTCCAAGAAAATTGTTACAATGCACCTTAAATCAATCAGCTATGACGAGACTGAAGCGTTATGTTATAAATACAGATAAATACACACAAACATACACACACCCACACTTTCACACAAACGCGCGCGTACACACACACACGCTCTCATACGCACACTCTCTCTCTCTCTCTCAAACACACATACTTGCACCGCACACTTACTTACTTATTTTAATATTTTAATCTTAGATTACTAAACTGTAAACTAGTAATAGATATTGTTATGGAAGAGCGGGGTTCCCTAACACAGGTATTTTTATACTTAAAAGGTAGCCCCATCCACATTAAAGATACTGTAAACAACTTGTTTAATGAATAAATAATTTTGTATTTTTATTTTTTTTGTATATCTGTATTTTCTAACTCAGCATATAAAACACAAACATTAGAGACGAAATCCAGCGTAGTAATAATTTTTGTATTGCGGAATTAAATTGAGACGGGAATTTGGTATTGAAGCCACAGAAAATGATATTCCATTGGAGATAGGACTGGCAACGGATTTGCTAAATCCAAAGCTTAGAACACAAAAGTTCGCTTGGATGGTTCGCTCGCTGCGAGCGGAGCGGAGCGCGACACTGCCATGCGGGGAATACCACTTCGCCTGCTAGATATTACACACATACATCACTGGCGCATTCATATTCACCATCAATATTCGTAAAACGATTTAAAGATTGTAAGCAAGTAAGAATTACTTTGAAATAGGTACTCTATCGGAATTTATAAAAGGTATCACAGTATCGCAGTATCCGTGAATTGGAAACATTCCATTAGATTGCAGTGTAACCGATACGTCATTTAGACGAAAAAGAAGGAGTGCCGCTCCTTTGAATACCAATGTCATTATGCCGCGCGCGAGAGTGCGCGAGCTCAACAAGTCTCACAAACAAGGGGCGGATTGTTATAGTATCACTGGTTCACGTATTTTAAATATACTGGGCCTTCCAATGCTTATCAAATAGTCTTAGGTGTCCTCTAGACGGTAGGCAGAGAGGGAACAGGGTCATATTTTTACAAACTTCATAAGTCCATCTACAATGATCAAACTACTTTTACAAGAAAAAAAACAAATAAATAAAAACCAGTCACCAAAAAAAAGATAAATAAAAACAAAGTGGGACGTACTTCAACATATACCCTGTGCATTAAACAATACATATATAATATATGCTGACGTCTGTTTTTCTTCACCGTAAAGCATGTGGTGCGCCATTATTGCACATTGCACATAAGTTTTTAGAAAAACTCATTGGTACTGAGCCCGCTGGGATTCGAACTTCAGACAACTCTGTAAGACATTATGCATGATAGGTAGCTAAAAAAACACAGGTGGCAAACAAAAGTGATAAAATAATACTTTTTTGTAATCTTAAAATAATTATTAGACCCCCTCACCAGGGTATGGTGAGGGGGTCTAATAATTATTTTAGTCTAACACTATATCGTTCAGTTCGTGTAATACAAAAAATTACGAAATAATCATCATGAAACAAAGCTTATCGTATCCGTAGAACAAGCTGGGGGCCTACTCGCTTTCTCCGAAAAACGAAGCTTCGGCCGAAAGTTCGCAAAGTTCCTACCACGGTTATTATTCGTTCTAAAATTACGTCCGAACGTGGTCCGCTAGAAAATTATTTGTTGTTTATATTTTCTAAACCAACTTTAATTAAATTATTAGGCGAAGAAAAATTTGAGTATGATAAAAACAAAGCGATAATGAAACTACGTTTAATTTTCGTTCGTTCACGAAGTTTCGTTTTCGAAGAAAGAGAGTAGACCCCCTGTTCCAAACGAATATCGGCTAGAAGTAGGTTATCCCTTCCTGTCTGTTTGTGGGTATTTGTCGGCAATAGCGCGCTGCGTGCACCGTTTCATAACTCGGAAACTGAATTGGAAACGGCACTTCGCACCAGGATATTAGCTCTCCAATAACCGTCTCTCTGTTTATTATTGAGCTTATTTTGTTTGCAACCCATGACGCTATCATACATTTCATAACTGGTAAAAATATAATGCATCTGTAGGTACTATAACCTCATTATAATTACTGTCACAGATAATTTTACTGAAATAGTGGAATTATTATTAAAAATTCGTAATGTTATAATTTACATATTACGGACATATTTTCGCATTGTTTCTTCAGTGTTCTAGAGATGGTGAAGGGATATTATTCTGAAAGTTCAACCGTACAATTTAGAATAGGGAAACTGAAGTTTGATGTCACAAAGAATCACACTGAGAACCAAATTAAACACAGGAATGATGTAGAAGGCATAGGAAGTAGTCCAGATGGACTTTTCTCACGTTTAAAACATATTTGTAAGGTTTGTGTTCATTTTATAAACAATACGAAAACCAAAATTCTAAATCAACAAAATTACGAGGATATAAAATGAGCACGGCCATGGCGCTCGCGTACAATAACACAGCCGACAATACTAGTTCTCTGAATAAATATTGCCAGCCCAAAAATATATTACAGCGTCCGAGACCAAATGATTAAAATTACGGTAATATTCCCGGAGGAGGATTACCGAACATGTCGGGCGGGTCGCAATCAACCGGCCCGCGTCCTCACGACAATGTGGGACGGACCCACTGATTACGTCACCTTTTCTTAATCAGTCCGAGTAATACCTATCCTGCAGCCCACCGTGATGGGGAGCGCTATTTGCTGCCACCTACTAATGAACGAACTGGCGAGTTGACATCGGTCAACGTGTGCCCGCCGCGTCCAATCTACTGACAAACGCTTAAATCATCATTCAATTTGGATGTCACTGCAGACTCATCGTACTTGTAATGATATTATAGTCCAAATATGGCATGATATGTATATTTAAAAGTAATTCAATATTTCGCTGTAGATCAAAGAACCGGAGAGGCATCCTTGTGTGTTAAACTTGGCTCGAAGTGAGATTAAACTATCACCACCCTGTTTCACCCCTTTAAGGAAAGTATTTCATAAAACCCTCTTTAGTGCTGCACCCCTTGGGTACACGAGGAAGATTTCTTCCAAATTTCAAATCCCTAGTTTGACCGGTCGCGATACCTGTGCTATAAGTATAATGAAGAATGTAAGTTTAAAAACTAAGACTCGACTGCAAAGAAATAAAGATTACACTTTCAAAAGTATAAAACATGTGATATTCAAAGGATAGTCATGGTCATGTGATTTATTGATTGTCTTGTTGACGAGTCGTAACAATAATAACATTACATGAATTTTTTATGTAAGTAATTAATAATTATTTACTATGTAATGAAATGTACATGATGTAAGCTGAGTTTTATGCCAGTTCTTCTCTGATGGCTAGTTTCAGAATCGGTGGTCAATTCTTGGACGTTCATAACTGCCTTACCAAGGCGGAAACTGAATAAATAATTATCATTTTCAAGATGGCATAAGGAGCACAACAAACGGACTATTCAGTGTCTTTTGTCGTGGTTGTGTTGGGGCACTAATGATTAATCTATTACAGATTGTAGGAGTAGGGAGGAAGTGGCGCCGTTCGCTACAGGATCACGTTGCAACTTTGTTTGTCATTTAATTATATTGTCACTGGAATTTTACAAGTTTAAAATAAATATTTACAATGTGTATCCAGTCCACTCAGATCGCACAATGATGACGACTTTTCATATTTATAACTAGCTGTGCCCCGCGGTTTCACCCGCGTTTTCATCCTTATTTTCACAGAACCCTAATATTTTTAATAAATAAAAGTAGCCTTAGTTACTCCTTGATATATCAGCTACCTGCCAGTGAAAATCCCGTTAAAATCGGTTCATCCGTTTCAGAGATTACCTGGAACAAACAGACGGACAGACAGACAGACAGACGGACAGACAGATAGACAGAGAAACATTTTAAAACTTGGTTTTTCAGTGTCAGGAGCGTGTATACTTTCATATGCATTTAGTGAAAAGCTGTTATTTTGGAATTACAAACAGACACTTAAATTTTATTTATCTGTATAGATTTACATATTATGTATCTAACAGTATAGACGCGATGCATACCCTCCATTGCGTATTATAGTTTCTGCTCACTTCTTTTCCCTCTCACAAGTATAATATAATTAATTCCCACAATTGCCTTGTGTTGCGTTGGTCGGGAACATTAGTTACAGGCTAACTATTATGCAGGGCTTGCACCGTTTTCAGTCACAGGAAATTATACTCTATTATAAAGGAGTTTTTACGACAACTTTACAATATACGATCGCTTCACAACAGTGTACACTGCATGTACCTTACTTACATACTCGCTTTAATTGTTTTTGTATCGAAGGAATGCGCTGGAAATTAAACAAGAACTAATTATTAACGCAAACGTAGCATGTAAGCTCACCACCAGCCTTCCCATAAGAGTACCTATTGGGGAAGGCATTGTTAAACGTCAATTTATATCGAACTAATTTCAAAATTATAATGAGGATACTTCTTATTGCTTGTTTGTTTGTTTGTTAGGAATATGTTCAAAAATAGCTGGACGCTTTAAAAAAAACAATATCGTAACCACAGAGTCTATCTTTGTGTCGGGGGGTCATTTGTCACGATTCTTAAGTCATTTTAAAGCTCTTGTTGTAAATAAAGTCATTGGTACAGACCAACCGGCTGAAGCCGGATTGCATCGCTTGTGTAGCAGGCGATTGCTCAAGCATTCGGGCACCACGGCTGGTTTCATTATGTTAAGGTATATAGTAATTTGTATGTAGGTGATACTGATTATTGCAATTTAAACAAAATAAAAATCTAATGAAAATTCTAATTAAATTTATTTTTATAGTTACTTCATAACATTAATTAAATCATGGTGAATAGGAGAGTAAAACACATAAAGTTACTTTTTAGGTAAAAATGGGTGAAATATAAGTTACTACATTATAATTTCATACCTTCCATGAAATAAACCTTTATTTTAAGTTTCGTTCACTTAATAAAGCAACGAAATAAGTTGGCCAGTAATTAGAACGACCTTTTCAGCATGTTATTTAAAATGTAAAAGGGTATACTCATTCATGCACAGTTACCATTTAATAAGTAAGTGCGTCGTTATATATAAATTACAACTCTGACTTGCTTTGAAAATTAAGTTATTTTGTTTCAATTCAACACAAGTGCAGAGTAAAAACATCTTGAAGCCGTCTTTAAAGTATAAGATGAACTGAAGATAATAAGGTGATGTCACCTCTCACACATTAAACATCACCGAATATCCACTCAAATAAAAAAATGGTTTTGTTGCGATACTTTTTTAGTCTTGTATTTGACATATCTCATCACTTCAGTAAGAAAACCTCATTGGTGTCAACACATCATCATGCATTTAAGAGTAATGGTTCCACCGACAAGAGTTTGTCGATGGAACCGATGCAACTCTTTCCATTAGTCTCTGTCCAGTGCCATCTCTTTGACCTCCTTATACGTCATGACAGACACCCTTTCTTTATCTTGTCCCATGCTTGGTAACCTTGGTCTCCGTCTCTTCCCAACTACATTTCTTTCTATAATGCTTTTAAAGAAGTTGTCATGTCGTATGAGTGGCCAATTTTAGACCGACATATATTTGAACTCGTGTCGCTCAGGTTCCGGGCGACTAATACAACCACGAGGTCACCACGGCTTTATATATTACTAGCTGTGCCCCGCTTAAGTTACTTCTTGTAACATTGCTGCCAGTGAAAGTCCCGTCCGGCCGTTTCGGAGATTAGCCGGAACAGATAGACAGACTGACATTAAGACAGACAGTCAAAAATAAAATATTAGTTTTTTTTTCATAGTACCGTATATACTTTCATATGCATTTTGTGACATAACAAACAGACACTTCAATTTTATTTATCTGTATAGATGTATAAACTAGAAGAGCAGCACGCGCAACACTTCAACAGACTATTGATAAGGTGACTTTGAGCGAACCCTCTCTCTCAACATTGAATTACAGCAGGGTTTGTGGGGTTTATTTAGATGCTATTATTGTAAAAGCTAGTGTGGGATAATGACGCCATTAATCCGTCTGCTAAGTTAACCCGAGCACGTTAAACCAAATGGCACTCTCCCAGTTTTTATTCATTAAACATTAATGTACGGTAATAGTCATAAGCCCGTTGGTTTCTCTTAATGCAGAGCAGTAAAGGTGCACCGTAGTCGTTAGCGCGCACTTCATACGGGCGCGCAACTTTCTGCTAATTATCGTTATGGCTTAATATGAAGGATGGAAGGGACAGCGTGAATTATTTCGGTCTAGCAACTGTTTACAAGCAAAAGGAAAAATATCGCAACATACAATTTTGTCAACGAAAACCCGAAACAGGAGAACGGTTAATTTCCTACCAACAAAAAACCAACACTCCACTGCTTTCAATCACCCCGCGCGGACCAATCAAGGGGCCTAATTTACCCCATTAGGCGGCGTCAACCCACAACTAATACAAAGAACCCTGTCGCTCATTGTCATTTGGTAAATTATCGGGAGGAGCCGGCCCCAATGTACCCGGCCTTGGGGATAACATGCCGATACTCTGCACTGCGATAAATGTCACCTTCATCCACGTGTATGTTAGTAGACACATTCACATTCGGTTAACTAGCTGCAGTTTCACATACATACATATGCTCACGCCTGTATTCCTCGAAGGGGTAGTGAGACGTGTACCTCCTTTTATTTTTGTTCTATGTAATAGGGCACGAGCCTATTGCCATCATACAGTCACTACTCCCGTCTCGGTCTGCTGCCGGAAAATTACAGAAGGAAAGACCCAATAACATCCAAACCTAGGATATTATATACATTTCGCACTAGTTCTAGACCAGCGATTACACTAATAGTAATAATATGACACTTTATTGAACACCACAAAACAGAAACACACAAAACAATAAGATCAGTAAAAGTAGATACACAATATGGCGGCTTTATCTCTAAAGCGATCTCTTCCAGGCAACTGAAGGGTACAGAGATAGGTCACGGTCAGGCATGTAAAGTAAATCAATGACGTATGTGCAGTTGTTTTCGAGGGAAGACAAGGTGGCCACTATACTTCGTATGTCAGCAATTGTTCTCGTTCCAATAGAGAAGAAAATATAAATGCTTTGTCTACTGTATGTGGGTAGAAAAGTAAATGAAAGTTTTCAAAACCTCAACACCAATTTGGTAACAAAGTAATAAATCCCATAATTATTCGGATGATTGATTGAAACGTAAATAAACGATCCCATCAACAGTTTAATAAAAGAATCACGCAATCCTGTGTAATGACTACCTTTGTGATCGACAAACTGATCTAAAGTACAAATTATATTGGAACTTATAATAGCACGACTGTTATTAAATTCTTATATGGAGCTAACAATGAAAATTATTATAGTTTAAATCTCAAATTATATAAAGGGATTTCTTAAAATTCGTTTGTTTGTCAAAGAAAACTGCACATTTTTAAGGTATTATTTTGTTCTCTTTATGGTAGTCATATAAGTTTTCAATAGTAAGCTACTGATGACTTTTTTACTGAGAAGCCTTGCTCTTTCAGGTAAAAATAATAAAAAGCATATTTCGGTGATCATTAAACCATTAGAATGGCTCAACAATGTAGAGCTAGGTCGTACAAGCCAGCATTAAAATACTTAATCACCTAATAATATTTATTGCCCGCAAAATATGAATATACGTTGAATGAACAGCGGAATTTCCGAACCTTACCAGCCCTGCGGTCCGGCGGCACAATGGCTTGACAAACGGCCCGCGAGCACGAATAATGCCACTTCATTGTAATCATAACATTATACAAATTGGGACACGTCACAATATTTACACAAACATTTATACCACGACACTAATCGCTTTGTTTCCTACGAGCTGGATTTTGCATGCTTGACCTAAAAATTAAATCTGATTTGTAAAAAGTTTCCTTCAAGTGTTTGTACTTACAACCAGACTTCGGGGGTCCTACGTCAAATATAATATACAGGATGTCGGGGAAACCGGGACAGCTCTTAAAATATGTGATAGGGTATAATTTTAGGAAGCAATTAAAATTATTATGACAATAATATCTTCTTCCATTTTCGAGTAATTGACGTTCAAAGTTGACCATATCAATATCTTATTTTCGTATAAAAGTCAGCTGTAACGTAGAGTTATTTACGTGAAATCTAATAACGTTTTTATTTTTTTTCTCCCACTAATTAATCCTGAAATAATCCCATAAAACCATTTTTCAATACCATTAACCTTCCCCTTAATTTAAAAAGATTAAGGACTGCGTACGGAATGTACGTAAATGCGGCCGCGTGTTCATTCAATCGCTTAAGGCCGCGAGCTCTTCGGCTATAGCTTATAACTACGTTATCGTTGGAGCTAAATATTTTACAACTTCAACATAGTGATATATTCATAAAACCCTACAACTTCTAGAAGACAACTGTTCCTTTTTCTCCGACACCCTGTATATACACATAACATACTTAATCAGTTTTTATGAGTGATACTTGCACATTAATATAATATGTTCTCGTAATGCCCCTACAAGTAGGTACTACTTAACTATAAAGTGACCAACAGTGAAGCATTTAAATATTGTGTTTTGCTAGCTAAGTGCATAGGTAATTCTTGATTATGTAATTGTTATTATAAGAAACAACTTTTTGACTGGCAGTTTTGTTCAAATCCATGTACTTCTAACACCTTTCAGGAAAATGTAACATTATATTTGTGAAGTTAGCAAAGCTCAGTTATAATGAAGTTCCGTGGCCGCGGGCGCTGTGACTGCAGGCACACCGCTCTACGCGCCGGCCGAGCGGTGTACGAGCACTTGGCGACTTATTAGTTTAGTTGTCAACCACCGACCTACCTTTCAATTGGAAATGCTTTCAAAATGAAAACTGTGAATCAGATTTTCTTTTAATGAAATTTCTTTTAGCTTTTTAGAAAATATTTTCTGAGGAAAATTCTGTCGATTAACACATAGTCACGCTTGGGAGTCACTTAAGTTATTCAAACCGGTATTCTATTGGAATGTATTCTCAGTGCACTTTGGATCGTCATCAAAGGTTTAACGACAAATTTCAATGATGGCAAACAAGTGTAGTACCGTCCGCCTGGTGGCAAGTTATTACTGCGGCCATAAACGTGACCAACACTAACGCCCGGTTTCCGAAAGGCTTGTCAAGTCAAAAATTAAGTAATCATCGATCAAACGGCATGTCAAGTGCGAATTGGGTTGCTAGAAGGATGATCATCTAGTTTGATTTGATCAGAATGTCAACTGACATAAATGCCAAATCTCTATGATCAAATCGAATGTTAAATGCATTTTGGGTTTCCGAAAGGCTGATTAAGCCGTAATCTATGATCAAAGTGATGTCAAATGGCATGTCAGTTAATTACGACAAAGGGACGAATTAACTTATTACCAACATTGTATTTTATCGTAATATTTATAGAAATACTGACTCGATCCTAGAAATGGTTTCACTCACAGGAAGCTACATTATTCCCAAGTGCTATAGCATGTTAATTTATATATCAAATGGAGATAACAATGCTAAATCAAGATTGAAAAAAATGTTGACAAAATGCAGGTGTATGATCGCGGGAAAATTGAAAATTTTGCCAAACACATACTACGGCCCTGGCTCTCGATCAAAACTGGCGATAACATGAGACAAACACAGAAGATGATTATACTGACGAAATAACTGGATAACAATCTACCTATAGTGATAAATTTGTGGCGAAAGTGATAAAATTAACAATAATGTATACACTCAAAAGCTGCAAAATCATAATATCAAACTGCTAACTAATAATAAGAATGTTTATGAAGCCTTGTTTTGTTATTTACCTGCTAGCTTATTTACATATATAGCCTCAGTTCTTAACTATATTCTAAAAGTGAAATTAATAGGTATTAAACTCTACTTATTGGAGAAAAAGATTAGGTATGTGCTATAATGTGACAACAAAGAATAATCATAACATCAAAAGTATTAGAATAGTGTGTGCAATTCATAAGGTAGGTACCTAACTAAATTGGTATGAATCTAGTAAACAATAGGTGCTGGATATCACTAAATTTAACTTATTTTTGAACAAATTGCAAAAGCAATAATATAGGTTATTGGGATAAAATATTTAAATGCCTAGATCTTGAGTCTGTACAAAACAACCTATATTACTTAACTTATGTACAAACTTATTCTACCCTGAGGTAGGTTTACAATCTACTATTATTATATCTCAATCAACGGTGTGAATTTTATATTCATAACTAACTTTTGTATGCAATGAAATCAATATATAATGTAGTAGGTATGTGTTCAATTCATAGGAACACACTATGATTCCAGTCCAATAGTCCCATTCCATACATTCATAACATCCTCATAAACAATCATACTCACAATATGTAGTAGGTTCAATGTTCAAATATTAATGTATTGCATAATATTTCCAACCTTAAACCTACCTAAGGGTAGAATAAGTCTGTACAAAACAACCTATATCACTTATATTACTTAACTTATGTAACATTATACCTAGATAAGTAAAAAAATTTTATTCTGTCTTTAGAACAATTTATGTTCTACATGTATGATTAACCACAAAGCTCATGAAATGTAAAGAAATAAATAACCTATTATATTGATTTCATTGCATACAAAAGTTAGTTATGAATATAATATTCACACCGTTGATTGAGATATAATAATAGTAGATTGCAACGGGATCATTGGGTTTATCGGTCTGAACCTTCTCCTTACCATTGAAGTAAATGCACAGTATAAGAATTAAGTAATGAAATGTTTCTGTGTAGTTTGTATCTGCTATAAGTATCCAAGGATTAGATAACTCATTTGCTAGCAGCACCGGATCTAGTTTTCTTTCTCAATACTGCAAGAGTAATTTACATGTTGCTGGCCTTGTAGTAAGTAAGAGTAACAAGATTACTATTTTATTTATAACAAGGTTATTAATAAATAATATCAATGTTATTTTTATTCCATACATTTTATTACAATAAACAGTAACAGGTAAGTACACACTTTTTTTAATTTTGATAGATAATAAGTAGCACTTCACATTGAAACAGTAGTACTGCAAACATTGCTTGTCTGGGAAAGCAAGACGAGCCACCGCGTCCTGCGGCTAGAAGTCCTTTAACGAAGTGGTATGATAAAATTATATTAGTTAATCTTATTTCGGCACCAATCTAGGTATTGCACTATATTTGTGTCACTCTCAGTTTTCGGTGCACATGCACCTTTTTATTCTGTGCAGAGTAGAGCCGGTGTAATAAATAAATACACAGGAGAGTGGAAGGCAGTGTTTGATTTTGCGACATGCAAGGATATGGATTTGCCTGCGTCGTAAGACCTTGCTGCGGGGATTCTGAAGAGTTTGCTTGCGACGAGACGGTGATCCCTCCGATTCACTAATACGCTCACACATATACAATACAATTTTTTCTCGCGTTTTTTCGTGTATGTAATCGTAAACAATGCAACACAGACAGTAATAATATTAGTTATTTCTGTCTCTTTGACAGAACGAAGAAGAATAGAACGAACGAATGAATGACAATATTGAACTATTTCACAAATGTGGCCATATTTAAAAAGAATTATAATGTTAACATTATGTTAGCTAATTTTTGCTTGACAAGCGTTCGAGAAACCCAATCAAAGTTGACATCGCATGTCAACTGACATTAATGTTAGTTGATTTTGATTTTGACAAGCGTTCGAGAAACCGGGCGTAAGTGTCAATCGCACATTGCCTACCTTGCTCATTAAGAATGGGATCAATACGCATCGACAGGGCCCCATATCTTAAGGCATGGTTTAAGATATGCCCTTGAGTTCCTTCTAAGTTGACTATTTAGCGATATTAACCTTCACGTGGTGTGACAAATGCCAGTGAACTATTCACTGGTAAAGATCGCATCTTTATCCCACATTATAAACATCATGCGGCCACAATGGCTTAATGGGCTTGGAAATAATAACAAAAAAACCTTTCAACCTTCAGTAAAAAAGTGAGATAGGATTGTCATATCTCTTACTCCCTGTCATTACAAGTCCGTGAGTGCGGGTTTAGTTGTAAAGAGGCGGTGATCGTGGCTGCAGCCATCGCTCACAGTCATTTGATACGCTCTCACCGCGATAGCCAGCGTTAAGCGATACACCCCGTACCGTTGCTTGTTGTTTGTGCCTCTTTATTGCATTTCATACTTTGTTGTAAACAAAAACAAAGGGGAAGTATTTTTAACTGGAATGAAAGCTGATGATTGATTAACAGTAGGTGCTACGCTAGCGTATAGGTGCTACGACAGCTACGGTGGCTACGGCATAGCATTCATGTAGCAGGTCTACGCAGAATGCTCTAAATGATAAGCACAATTTGTAAATCTATACATCTATCTATACAGATAAATAAAATTGAAGTGTCTGTTTGTAATTCCAAAATAACAGCTTTTCACTAAATTCATATGAAAGTATACACGCTACTGACACAAAAAAACCAAGTCTTAAAATTTTTCTCTGTCTGTAATCTCTGAAACG
Organism: Watsonalla cultraria; assembly: GCA_964035505.1. Taxonomy (NCBI): domain Eukaryota; kingdom Metazoa; phylum Arthropoda; class Insecta; order Lepidoptera; family Drepanidae; genus Watsonalla; species Watsonalla cultraria. The sequence goes on from OZ037713.1 coordinate 141,538, forward strand.
GCTGGATGGATTTTAACGGGACTTTCGCTGGTAGGTAGCTGACGTTTCAAGGAGTAGGCTACTTTTATTAATCAAAAATATTAGGGATCCGCGACAATAAGGATGAAAAAAAGTCTACGCGGGTGAAACCGCGGGGCACAGCTAGTATGTTAATAATTGAACTCGTAATGAATTTATAATTATATTCACCTATCAAATTATATATTTCATCAATTCAAAGTGGCTATGACTTAGCCTTATATGCAACTAGATAATTTGAATCCCTAATTGTAATCATGTATTTGCATTATAGGTCTTAATTAAAGAAACTTCTGGATTTCACAAACTATCTGAATACTGGTGCAAAATAGAGCCATAATTTTAGGGGCCAAATCCAAATAGCGTGGTGAAAGTGTCAAACATACGCGGACCGCTCCAACTTGGGATATTATATGAGCAATTATAATATTAGAGGACTCGTAACTGCTGCGATCCAAATCCAGGCACGAGTCTGCGGTTCACTAGATTAAGGAACTGATATAGATTCGAACAATTTTAATCGTAACTAGTGTGCGATGAAATACGTAGGTAGCTACGAACACGAACTAATAACACGAAATAAACACAAAATTGTAGCTCCTAGATTCAGGTTAGCAAAGGTAAATAAATCATTCATGGGGAATTGTGTTCGTTTCTACAATAAAATCCCACAGTCAATAAACGCGTTAAATTATGATAAATTTAAGACACACATTAAAACTGTACTGATGAAGAAAGCTTATTATACAATTTCGGATTACATAAATGATAAAGACATATGGAATTAAAACTCTGCACAAGTAGCTCCTGGCAATGACATGGTATGCAAACATGATATGTAAATCATTTGGTATTGTTTTTACTTTTTTAATTATTATTTTTTACACATGCATGCTGATACAATTTTCACTATTGTGAATAATTTATGATGTTTTTGTTGTAATTATCATTATTTACTGTGTAATGAAATGTACATGATGCCAGCTGAGTTTCTTGCCGGTTCTTCTCAGAAGGCTAGTTTCCGAACCGGTGGTAAATTCCTCGACATTCATAAGTGCCTTACCAGGGCCTAAACTGAATAAATCATTTTCATTTTCATTTTCAAGATCAGACATGGTTACGCAAATACTGCGCACGACTGAAACGATTTTCAGAATGATAATAAGCAATGTTATTGATGAATAAATGATAACTCATCAACTATCAGCTTCAGTTCCTTGTTCTCAGAAGACTAGTTCCCGAACCAGTGGTATTCTAAATTAAATATTTTTTATGTTGTTAACCGACTTCAACAAAGGCAGACAGAAAGTTTTTTTAATCAACTTATTGGCTAACACAATTGATTCTCCTGTTTGACTTGCTTAGGTGACGTAATAAAGCTTTTTTTATTTTGTGTAGGTTTGCAAAGGTTCTCTAATTAGGTATTTAGGCTTGAAATCCTTGGACACCTCTGACTTTTTGGATATTTGTGAAAACTGAATACAAGTTATTCGAGGATTCAAATTCAGTTCTAATTGTTTTTGTAACCATAGAAACTGGTAAGCTGTAGCAGCTACTTATATTTTAATAAGCTTAGCTCAGCTATTAGCTTTGCTATTATTAAACGTATATATTTTGTATCTACACATAACATATTTTTGAGTTTGAGTTTTGACTGACTGATACTCTCATATCACAACGCACAGCCTAAACCTGGTTTTAGAGTCATAAAATTTTGATATCCCCCAAAAAATGTTTCTCGAGATTACCTCTAAGAGGGTTAAATTATGGTAATATTTTTTTAAATCTAACTGTCTCGCAAGCAACGCTGCGGCCCGTACTAGTGTGTTAATAATGAGACTATAAATGTGTACCATTTATTGGCGTTAAATAATGTACACGAGTGTTTGGTTCGTTAACGATCGCAATGAAATGTTAATTAGTGATACTAAATCAAATTATTACGTCCATTTAATTATAGCTTTAGCCGCATTATGTCTGTCACGAGGTGCTATAAGTATAACAGTCAGTAACTAACTGCTCGATTGGCGACTCTCTCTTAATCTTACAGAAGCTACTTTGAATTAACGTAAGATGGTTAACTTAATGCATTTTCTACCAGTTCACCACAGCCAGGAGGTAATATAAAGCGGACGTGCATCAACAATCATGCAGAGCGACAAAGTAAATGATAACATTAATCAACAGCATAAGATAGGTAGGTTTTTAGGTTTGTTTCTGCAGCAAGCAAGTTTGCTAGTACTCTATGGGAGGGGGAGGGGACTGGAGTAATTGTACCAAACATGCTCGTTGCAGTGTAGTAGCCGCTAAAAAAAGGTTGTTGTTACCATTATAGGATAAAGTAAAGCAGTAAGTAGAAAATGTACACAACATTCGGTATTGAGTGTGAACCAGTCCGTTATAACTGAATACATGGACCAACTTAGGTAATCAATCTGCCTAGCGCTCGACATATCCTTGAAAAACTTTGGGCATATCGGTCAAAAACTCGGGGGTGCCACTCACCGGGGATCCATTGGGTGTTTAAATCAAAAGTTGTGGCAATAAACAGTTTACGACACCTGTAATACAGCACCGGGTAATGAACGTGGTATAACATACTCTATGATTAGTTCGCAAGTTTTAACGAGACTCTGATATTTGCGAGCACTGACGCGTGAAATGTCTCTGATCTCACGCGCCGGTGTTTACATCGATATTATGGTTACAGCGACATTTATGGGAGGAAAACACACTTCAAAATTTTCATACATTATCCTTTGGTAGCCATACCAAGGATTACCTTAGCTTTGTTACCATCAAGATGCCTGAATGTAACCGAACCGAAGGAAGCATGGTTCGTAAACATACCTTACATACAAACCTAGTCTCTGCCTACCTCCATGTGATATAGGCGTGAGCAAATAATATGTACGTATGTATTTATGTAACTTCTCCGACTGAAACTATTGCTATATGTATTGGACTGTACTAGGCAATAAATGTTGGTAATATTTTTCCTTCTTGGTAAATTCATAAAAATAAATTAATCCCTACCCGAGGTCTTACTAAGAAAGGTCGGGTACCAACGAGGGAAAATCGGAAAAACAGCGAAGTATTACTTGGGTCGGGATTGTAATCTGCAACAGGCAGAATTTAAAGGCAAGATCCTATTGGCAAATCAGAGCAAAGAGAAAATCAAAGGTGAAGTCAAATCACTTATTCAGTTTAGGATTTAAAAGGTATTTACGGAAAGAGATTTACCTAAGGATTATATAAAGGGCTTTTTCCCGGAACCGGAATGAAGACAGATGAAATCGGGTCTATCTTTATTGTAAGCGCGGGGTTAGTTCATCGGGAATCATCGACATGAACGGTTTTATTAAACCAATAAAGATCCAAAGTTCCCGCTGGAGGAGCGTAATCCTTAGAAATTATAGTAATTAACTCCAACTTTGACAATATCAGCCGATCCCTGATTTATGGTGCAAGTCAATTGCTTCCACGATTGTGATACACACACAGTCGCGCGCTGGCGTGTGTGCCGTGACCTACTTGCTTTTGCTGGATTAACAACTTACTCTAGTCTAGTGGTTATCTTGAGCTACGACGGAAGGGATTTCACTTCAAAGCTAAATTCCTCGTGAATAGAAAGCCTGACATTCATATGTGACACATTGAATTGCTAGATTGAAATTAATAATTATTAATTTGAATTTGAGTCGTATGGTACGAAATTGTCGTAACAGACAATGACAACGGTAGCGTAGAATAGAAAAATAAACGAGAAGTCATTAAGTTGTTAAATGCACCGGTTAGTATCGGCCCCTACAGTGTCCGTCTGTATGTCCCGACAGTGCAGCTGCTGGCCCATTACTACTGGCGCTCTTATTGTGTTGTTTTCAACTGTTGTGATACATTCTACCTGTTTATGTGAATGGATGTATATATTTATTGTATTACTAACTGTTTCACCCGCGTAGATTTAGTTTCATGCTTCATGTCGCGGGAACCTAATATTTGTAATAAATAAAAGTATGTTACTACTTGAAACATCAGCTAACTGTCAGTGAAAGTCCCGTTAAAATCGGTCCAGCCGTTTCAGAGATTACCCGGAACAAACAGATAGACAGACAGACAGACAGACAGAGAAAAAATTTAAAACTTGGTTATTTCATATGCATTTAGTGAAAAGCTGTAATTTTGAAATTACAAGCAGACACTTCAATTTTATTTATCTGTATAGAGTATAAAGAGTATGTATAGATTTGCATGAGAAGGTTTACTCCACTATAATATTGTGGTTATGCTTTATAATCATTATGCATTTAATTAAGTGTACTATAATCAGGCAAATTCCAAATATGAGTGTAATTAGCATCAACATTTGCGTTATTTGACACGCACAGAGTATTTGCTTTTTCCAATAATTAGCCGAAGTGGTCATTCAAAATGGGCAATGCGTAGTAATTAGTGAGTTATATCACGCGGCACCGTGTCGGGAGCTATTTGTTTATTATTTGGCTCGGATGTACGTCACTGGTGGTTTGGGATTACGCGCAACAAATGATGCTTTTATTTTACACTTTTCACCGAACATGATTAAGTGCCAACGAGTCAGATGGTGAGTCTATCACCGTTCCAGGCATTATAATCATACATCTTTGAATCACTTCTCAGATATATGAAGGTTTCTTCACGATGTTTTCCTTAACCGTAAAGCACGTGGTGCAAAATCACTGCACATAAGTTTATAGAAAAACTCATTGGTACAGGCCGCTTGCGCCGCTTGTGTAGCAGGCGACTGATTTTTAATAAACTAAAACAATAAATACGATATGTATTCAGAAATTGTCTAAGAATATATTGAACGTGTCAGCTCTCCGCAAACAACAGTCTCGGGCCGGCCGCGACGCGCCGCTCGCGCTGGAGTACTCGCTGGAACCTAACTGCAGTGTTATTAAATATAAATTTGTTCCTAACTTTTTTCATACAAGTTTCAGTGTCCAATATCCGTTCTGAAGCGGTGCTCGCCAACTTGGAATTGAATGTAATTTTCTTGGGAACACCTGATCAGAGCCGACAGGAAATTAATTTGGTCAAGCACCCGTCGGCTATTCACTTATTTCCTGTTAGGTATTTTGGAAATGTTCTGTTTCGTACTATTTCGTTGTTAACTTCAGCACTAGACTCCCGCCGGCTCGAGCGCACTCGAGACTACCTTCCTTTTCATTCCTCCAATGTGAGTAGTTTCAATGTGTCTTGCAAACTCCTATTCAATTTTATTTTTCATTTAGTTAAAAAAGCATTTTGCATACTACTTAACTTTGTAGACATTTCTAAGTAAGCTTTTCGTTGCAGATAATAAGGTTAAAACAGTGCACAAACAACAATAAATGTAAACATTGATTAAATAACAAAAGCCTCGGTCAGTGAATTCTATTCTTTAGTCACATACGCGAGTGTATGTGAATAATATCTTTATTAGTAAGTAAAAGGTAGTGAAGTATTAAGTGAGGGTTGTATCGCGGACATAATGGTGCAGCGTCTATAAATCAACCGCCGCCGATACCCTCATAACGAGCACTTTACGAGCTCCTGTGCTCCTCCAAACTTATCTCTGACGACTTTTATTACTTCCCAGATCAAATTACCAGATTATTAGCCAACTTGCTATTGTATTTACCCATTATTATTATCATATTCTCTATTTGTATTGAAACACAATAAATAAATAAACACTGTTAGTTTATTATACATTTTCATATTCAAATTAAAAATGCTTAAATCGATGTTATTGAAATGGAAATCTATACAGATAAATAAAATTGAAGTGTCTATTTGTAATTCCAAAATAATAGCTTTTTACTAAATGCATATGAAATTATACACACTAATGACACTAATAAACCAAGTTTTAAAATTTTCTCTGTCTGTCTGTCTGTCTGTTTGCTCCGGGTAATCTCTGAAACGGCTGGACGGATTTTAACGGGACTTTCATTGGTAGGTAACTGATTTCAAGGAGTAACTTAGGCTACTTTTATTTATCAAAAATATTAGGATTACGCGACAATAAGGATGAAACTAAATCTACGCGGGTGAAACCGCGAAGCACAGCTAGTATACAAATAAAATGCTTTTGATGACTTCCACCTGCCTTGTCATTTATCTATCACTGACTGGTTGAAGGCAGGAGCATCAAGCCCGCTTGTGCAAATTAAAAAAACAGCAGGAAGTGTATATTAATATATTTTTATGTGTAAGTTTGCTCCTTTAAACAGGCATAGAGGCCGTCCGATATTAAGTGGCTGCCACTGCCTATATACGGCTGCAACATTAGGGTTGTCACTCGCGCATTTGTAACTTTATGATAAATTGTATCATGTCAACAAAATTAATATATGATCACCGAGACTATCAAGATTGTCGCAAATGCGGTATAATGACTGCTATAAGAACCGCTCAAGTGGCCAAATAAAATATTGAGGAGACAAAACGTTCAGCTGCTCCTTCACGGAACAATCTCCAGCTAAGATACGGCTCGAGTAACTTGTTGACACCTCCTATCAAGCGAAACATCAGTTTGGAACTTGCTATAGTTTTCCGGTCGGTTGCAGAGACGGAAGGGGGGAGCAAGGGAGGGGGGGGGGGGCAGGTAGAGTTGCCAAGCTATAAATAGTAGCAAGTTTGCGTTGACAGGCGACACGAAATATTGTGAGCAGCCACCGCTGTACCGACTTTTATGTTATGATTTCTATCCGACAGAAGAACTCGTGTTGGCTCGCCATCTAGGATCGCGCAGGTGCTCTTAAGCGCCGCTGACAGGACAACATATTCCTTCAAAAGTTTGTAAGCGCTATTGTTACGCTAAATTGTAATGTTTGCGTCTCAGACACTTTTTCCTGAACAAGAGTGAGTTTTTTTCGGTAGGTGTGGTAGTAGTAACATGCGGAGAAAGCCACAGTTCATTTTATAATCGCATCTCAAGAAATGGTGATAAAATGCATACGAGTTGGTACCTTACCTATATACGACACAAACATACGACACAATTTGATATTAATATTCATAGCCTTGAATAATTTAAAGCTGATATTTAAAGCGGTTTATTCTCACCGACACCTATTTTAGTCAGTACGTAGCAGGCCGAAAATATTCTTCGTGTAAGAACTAAAATTAAACATCGTATATTCCAGCACAATTAAATAGCTAGTTCATATAATCTATAATTCAAAATCAACAAACGTAGTGATACAAATTTGGACCGCACCTAAATTATCGCCCAAAATGTTACTTCTGGTTTTGTTGGTAAGTACCTAATAATTTAAAAAGAAAAGTTTCCATGTTCAATTGGACAATTTGTTTGTGAGGGGACCGATCGCCGGCCACCGTCTCGCCACGCCGCCTCCCGCGCCGCCGGCCGCGTGCCAAAACAAAGATGTCACCCCGGCGGTAAATCATTATTAAAACAATTAAAAAGATAAGTAACTTTCACCGCAAAAAATAATTAAGTTGTAATTTCGGTTTGTTCGTTACGGAAAGCCCTCGTTATCGAGTTACATCTAACCAGATCCCAAGAAAAACTTCAATTTGTTGTTTTGTGTCTTTTATTTAGTTGAATCTTTTTACTTTGTCTACTAAATAATACCTTCGGAGGCAATGGGCGTCATCAATATGAGTACGTAAGATATTCAGCGCTGCGTTCATCAAATATAATACTAGCATAGAGTACTTAGCTGCTCAGAAAGTGAAGCAGTCATAATAAATGTATAACAGAGAGGCATGTGGAGTACTATGGCCTTTATTCTTCGGTGCACGGTTTACGGTAATAGTTACCAACACGCCACTGCAACAGAAACTTTTATGTCCGCCCCACCTGTGAGGTAATGTACAAAACGAGCACCTTTGCCGACTTCAAAGAATGAGAAGGTGAAATATTCGCGACGCTTCGCTCTCATACAGCACATCAAGGTTGGATTTAATATCGGAATTAGTTCAGGAATTAACGCCAATCCGTGTGTAGCTGCCATAATTAGAGCATGTGACATCGAGATTCCTTTTTGAATTAATATTATTAATACAATATTATAAAGAAGAAATACTTGATAGATTTTTTGTTTGTTTGTTTCTTTGATTGTTTGCATTGAAGGCTCCGAAACTACTTGACCGATCTTGAAAATTCTTTGAATAACTACATCATTAGCGAATAACATATGCCATATCCCCGTACTCCCACGGGAACAGGCACTACGCGGGTGAAACCAAATGTAATTAATAAAACGAAAAACATTAAACCTTACTTGAAATGTGAGGGTGTGTTCCTTGAGTCATATATACGTGAAGTGAAGTCTAGTATATTTAAGTAAACTAGGCAAGTGCGAGTCGCGAGCTAGAAGTGAACGCAAAGTCGACCAAATCCGCGATGCCGGCGCGGCGATCATGAACACGTAATTGTCATTAATATTCCGGACGCGTGCTTCGGAATATGAACCATGAATTACCCCCAATTCTTAGATACGCTCCTCTCAAAGCTAAGGATTATTATTTAGTTTCAGGGTAGTAACGCAATTACACCATTGTTTGCTTCTAATTATTGATTGGTACTTAACCAGCATTTAAAGTAGCAAATAAAGTTGAAGCATAGTATCGTCATAACATCTTATTATGTACCTACATCAATCATTACTATGCAAGTTACTACATAATATTTCAAGACTGTTCTGTTCATAGCGTTTTCTTCACGTTCCTACTATCAGATAAGATTATGAAATTGCTTACTTCTGGCTAACCATTTGAGTTCAAACATGACTAAATTACAAATTAAAGAGTGTCCCTCTTTCCAACCAAGTTCGAGCATGCTTCATGCCTTTTTATCATGTGTTTTACTCAGGACACCAAGCTTGCAATGCTGTCGGTCGTCACACACACATATTATTATCCTTCTTCTGCATTGCCCGAAATATGCGTCGTGATATTTTCATAGTCGTAAACTCCCAGAAAATATTGTTGATATGTGATGATGTAGCGACGTGAGGATCTTTGCATATGAGTATTGTCTGCCAGTACCATAGATCGCGCGAGCGGTCGCCCGTACATTGACAATATTTCTCGATTCCCATCGGCGATAACTCACCGGACCGTTTTAAATGGTCGTCTAACTCCATTAATATTTCACCAAGAGGTCACCCCTATTGGACCACCCCATAAATCACCCCCAATCTTGGATTATGAACCCGGAAAGTTACATGTGGTAGATTCTAAGTTGGGATTATGAAGGTCGTTCATTTAGAGCAGGCTTCGGCGATTCGATTAAGTTCGATATGATTGGTTCATTTTTCAGTAGTATCCGGTCGGTCGATGAGTATCGGTGTAATAGCTTGGCGCCGGTTCAAACTACCTATGCGATACACGCCTGTGTTCGAATATTTTTAAAAGCTATCTAGAAATAAGTGATTGCTTTATCTAACCGCAAAGCGGAATAAGTCCAATTTAAAAAAAAGGGGTTTTCAGAGCGTATAAAACTTGGAATTCTGGATACCTACGGGCCGTTCTCACTCATTGCTGAATTTAGATGATCTCTATATTAATATTAGGTCTGGATAAAAGGTGCTGAATATATACAAATATTTCTTTAGCGTCCTTCTTTCTGAACATTCCTTAAGGTTAATAATTTCTTAAATTCAAGGCTTAAAGTTTTTATGAAAAAACATGCCTAGTCTTATAAGTTGAAGCTTCGTGGAAATATCCTAAAAGCAAATTCCGAAGTGATTTATTTCATAAAGTTTTATGTTGAGTTTCAAGACACTAGTTACTAGAAGTCGAAAACAGACGTGAAGTACTTAATACATAACTATATTATGTACTAAGTACTTCAACTTGTGGAACGTGGAACTCAAAATAAAACACATATATGATAAGGATTAAGTACAATAGTGAGAGATGAGCGTGTGATATAATGTTGTTTGTGATATACGTATATATTTGCAGGTGTATTGTGGCCGAGGCTTTGTGGGCCTCTCGTTAATCAAGGCGGCGCGAGGCCTCGGGCGATCGGCGATAAACTGATTCAGATCTAAGCCGAGGCAGATTAAAAGTTGTCCAACTGAAGATTGGAGATACTGGAATACGTCTTACTGGTCCAATCACTGTTCTTGTTACTATGTTCTACAAGTTAACACAATTGAGAATAGTTCTCACGGCGTTCATTTGTTATTTCAATTACAAAAATACAAGTGATAGCGTGATGACGCTACTAAAGTAAATCTAAGGGATCATTTGCCAGAACTCACTAATAATTGCAGAAAATAAGAGCCGTGGTGGCCTTGGGGTTTGTGCAGTCGTCTGCTACGCAAGTGACGGAAGTTCGAATCCCAGCGGAGTACGTACCCATAAGTTTTTCTCAAAACGTATGTACAGTGACATCACACCACGTGCTTTGCGGTGAAAGAAAACATCGTGGGGAAGCCTGTATATGTCTGAGAAGTGATTCAAAGACGCATGTATAGTGCCTGAGACTGCGATTGACTCACCATCTGTCACGTTGGCATGTAATCATATTCGGTGAAATGTGAGTGTTGTTGTTGCAATACCTCTGCTTACCCCTTCGGGGACCCTTCTGGGATGGCGTGAGCATGTTCATAAAAATACGATTAAGTATATTAGTAAGTAAGTCAGTCACAGCTGTGTCTCAATTATAATTTCATTATAAACTGGGCGTTTTTTCTCCGGAATGAAATAGCGTGGGCTGAGGAAATGAATTGTAGCGTTCGCCACGAGATGAACATTTTGATATGGCATGAATTGAGTGGCGTCAACGTCGCGATACCACGTTTAGTGTAATCTATGAATGTTCACAAATTTTAACTAAAACTATACTATAAAACTAAATATATTAAGACAAAGGAAAGTTTACAGGGTAGTTAGTTAAGTTTCTTGTATCAAGCTTGGATCAGAACTTAGACTTGTTAAACAATAGTATATATATTTGTAATGTAAATCTTTCGGTTGGCAATTATTATTCATATTCATATATTTATTCCATAAGTTAGTGAATCACTTACAATATAATATTACAGACATTGTGAAACATTACCAATAATAAGTGAACGCAGGTATTGGGAAACTTATGAGGCAGGGAGGAAGCAAACGGTGTTTACCGCAGGGGATGATGCAATCTATAAGGAAATCTTGGGTGGAATTAAAAATAAACTCGTTCGCAATTTGCAAATTGTAAAATGTTTATTCAGCTGGATTTGAATTGGAAATACTTTGGGGTTGTGTTTGTCGTGGAGCGGTAATTATGTAATCAATTTACTGACGCGAGTTTCTACGCAACACTCGCGGCACGAGTTTGTGGTTTGCGCAACCTTCACAACATTACGATTACACGATATATATAAATCATTTTCTACGCCTCGTCCCTCACGGGGTACAAGAAATCTACAAGCTTTTGTTTCATCCACCTTCAAGGTACCGTCTCCTCATACATGTTTCGTTGTACGATAGATTCGATGTAAATAGTTGTTTGTCACAATGTAAATAGCCTTCATATTTACAGTCTCAGTCACTTCTGAAACCATGTCTAGACCTACAGTGACACTTTGTTTTGGCCACAAGCTGGAATCTATAGGTACTTAATATATAAAGCGAAGAGTTTGCTTGAACACGCTAATCTCAGGATCCTATCATAATCGTAGGATAAGGTTAGCGTTAGCCCAACGTAACTACTCCACGCGGACAAAGTCAGTCAGAACCTAGTTCTACTATATAGCTTTTTTCATATTTATGCATCTCTTGATAAGCTCCCTTCAATAATGGTCGCTGCGAATGTGGCCTATAATACCCATGACATGGTTGTAAAGTAATCTAATAATGTTATGTCACATTTCCATATTTATTATATTTCCTCGGTTCGCCATTATAATTATTGATGTGTCAAATGCTTGATTGGAACTCAGATTGAATTTCCAAAACATTTTATATTTGATCGTATTCACTTTCTGCGACTTCCGTAAATTGATCAAATACATTTTATCGGAGAGGAAATTTAATGTATTGAACTGTTTTGTAAGAGACTGCTAAGGGTGCGAAGAAACGCTCACAATCAATGTTTGTAATTCATATCACATCACACTCGATGTGCTTAGTGCTTTTAGTTTCTTTACTGACCAATTAGAAGGAGGAATTAGATTGATTATATTCTGCGGGTATGATATGAAGTATGAACTCTACATACATACATATAGAGTTCAAATAGCCCGATCAACACGCAATTGGCAGCGTTATACTACGAGTTTGATATCTGGAATCAATTCAGGTGTAACGCGAGCGAACCTCCTAATTTGACGGCGTGTCATAGATGCGTGAATATATTTGTTTGTGAGTTATCGATGCCTCACTCGCCACTCAATACCTTGACAATGAGATACATACTTAACGCTGTCATTGATGTATTCTTATATGTATAATATAAAAATGAATCGCTCAATGTGATGCTAAGCGTAAATCTCGAGAACAGCTGAACTGATTTTGCTAATTCTTTTTTTAGAATATTCCTTGTAGTACGAGGATGGTCCATACAGAGAGAAAATTAAAAAAAATATTTAAATAAGTAAAAAAATAAGAATGTTAGGCGGAACGAAGTTCGTCGAGTCAGCTTGTTTCTTAGTAAAAATGGTATTCATCAACACTAGTCTAGTCAATTGATCAATCACACAATCCTTCTGCGACACCGAGACGATATTGTTAGCCCAGTCTGATGGCAATGGTATGTAAGCGTTGGTATGCAAAAAGCCTAGTTGCAGTGGAGTCATTGAACTCAAGTAGACTCATCGCGTGAAGCACGAATTGATACAATATAATACACAGACATATAAAGTCAACCAGAAACTATACTTTACATCATCAAGCTAAGGATTTTTTTAACCGCACTAATCACGTTTTTTACCAGATTGATTAAACCGATGTTTTTCTAGTTATACGTTTGCAATATTCAGGAGGAATAACATATTACACTTCTCAGCAGTCCATAAAAACAATTAGTTACGTAATATGTAAATTTTTCCTGTTAATATAATATTCCCTGATCACTGGCGGGTATTCAATCGCGATAATTTCCTAGGTTGATTTAGTACGAAGTTCCGAGCATTCATGAATTGGTAAAATATGGCCCCTAGTCCGAATATTGAAGCACATTTCCTCTAAGCATTGAATAATACCTACAGCGTAGCGATTACTGACAAATCAATACTTATGGAAGTATATCTTGAACCGACTGAGCAATTTGAGCTTGATTTTGTTTGCAGATTGACCGCAATATCTAGGTATAATTGCCACCCGCCGTTCTTAAAACGGTGTGTTATTAACGCTTAGAACCTAGGCCGTGCGTGAAGTTGTTGTTATCGATAACTTAAATTGGGAATGCCAGCAACTCTTTAGTAACAACAGTCGGCCGAGGGTAATTGTGTGTCGCCATCGTGCCAGTGTATCCAGACGACTGAATGATAGCGAGTACAGTTACACAAATAATTCCTCTGTCAACCCTTCCGTGCGGCCATAACTCATGTTTCCAGCCGAGGGGACCTATTGTGGCGACTGTACTTTTTCGGGCACAACATGATTGTTTAAAATCACAGAGCGTGTGCTTGATAAGATTTATATACTGCTTCTGACACTTAATTTCGTTCGCTTTCTTGACGCGCCACCGAACAACAATTTTGTGTAACGATTTTCAACTTCACTTTTTGTTGGTAATTCACGTGTTGACAAACAAATTTAATATTTTTTCCTCTACCAAAATTTGAGGGACCGATATGATAATGATAATGTTTAATATTTCGTAGATATTATAAATCCTAATGATGTCCGAGATGACTAATTGACATCTCATTAACGCAAGGAATAAATGTAAAAGAGGGTCTTGCGAAATAAATAAACATGGACGATCTAATTAATTCTTTAAGAAACCTTCAATGAAATCTCGTCAAAGGCGCTCGGTTGAAGGATGTGTAGTCCCGGGGTAGACCGAGAGGAGGAAATAGTACGTACCAATAGCTGAAACATGTATTTGTGCAGGCAGTTTTATGGGATCACACTGTGGAGTAGAGCGACAGTAAATCTAGAACACAAATAAAGTGCTTTATTTATAACGCGTTTGTAGATATATCTTATACATTTGATTTCTTAAAAACTGTAGCTAAACAGTTCCTATTTAAGTATTATGTCAAATTGGTGACACAAAAAGGTGTGCGGGGATAAAATAACACATTCGTAGTACACTAAACACAATTAGACCTTACTTAGACAGTTACAGATTCACTTTGTCTATTTTAAACACAGCAGGACACAACAATTGGTAACCATAAGCGACACGAGGAATTAAATAGAGAAGATCACATGTAGTGGCACAATCAGTAAACTAGATCACGAGAACGACTCCATTCATTAGCATTCTTCACAATAATAGAGCGAGCCCTGCATATGTCTGAGAAGTTATTCAAATACGAATGTATAGTGCCTGAGACGGCGATGGACTCACTCTCTGTCACGTTGACACTTCTCAGGCATAGCGATTACTCCTTTCCTAAGCCCACAGCCACCACGGCTCCTACAATATTAATATCTTCAGTATTCAGATGTTTTCCCTCACAAATTGCAGTTAATTTGGTTGACTTTTCCTTTAAATTAATTTCAATTTGTAGTCAGAATTAAACACGTACGAGAATCGAACTATGAGAAGGGCAGAGTAGGAGGAACAGAGATCAGTTGTCTGAGGATCAGCTCCAGCAGACATAGAAAGGTCCCACCGTAGTGAACAAATTAAATCGAAAGGAGCTGTAACAGTTACAAGCTATATACTTAACACCAATGGAATTATAATATTGTGTACCGCCTTTTAGTAGAGGAGCCGAAGAGGGGATTTTGGGTTTTACTTAAGCGCGTCAGAAAATCATATAAGGTGAAACCTTGCAACCTGTTATGTACCCCCACCAAGTATGAGCCCTTGACATAGGGGCGTTCGCTGAGAGCAGCTCACTCCCCCACCTAAGTGCATACCTTCCATAGAGTTTTTTTCGTCCTTACACCTAAGCTTCACAAATCAATAGGTCTCCATAACGCTTTACCGACTACAGATTTAGCGGACCGGCCTCCCCTACTATTTATCGTATACAAAAACAGAGTTGTTGTATGTCATCGGCCTGGGTGGGTGTGTTCCGGCCTCAGAGGCGCACAATAGCCCATCTGAGTGTTTCACTTAGGTTTATTAATTAATACATACCTAATTAAGCCGCCGGCCAGCGAGCCTAGGTGTACTGGGCAGGCGCAACGGTTGTTGAAGTGATTTATTACCGCTACTTAAAGTAAGGTTATTAAAGCACTTTGAGTTCACTCTACATTTATTTGCCTTGCGCTATTTAAGGTTCTTCATTAAATAATGAGTTATTTTTATAAAGAGCCGTGGAGGCCCTGAGGTTTAAGCAGTCGCTTGCTACGCAAGCAACGCAAGTTTAAATCCCAGCGGAGTCCGTACCAATGAGTTTTTCTATGAAGAACAAATAACTTAAGTACAGTGATTTCACTTTACGTGCTTTACGCCGATATAAAACTTTGTAAGGAAACCTGCATAAGTCTGAGAAGTAATTCAAAGACGTATGTATAGTGTGTGACATGGCGATAGACTCACCATCTGGCACGTCGGCACTTAATCATCTTCGGAGAAAAGTGGGTGTTGTTATGATAACAACTCTGCCTTCCTCTTCGGGGAGTGCAGACATGAGCATATGTATGTATGTGAAATATTTTTCAAGCTTTATTGCGAACACAGCAGCGTCCAATGGGAATAGCCAGATTTACACTCATATTGCATTTCATATTTGACTTTATAACGTTTTTTACAAAAACAAACTTACTAGCAGATAATTCACGAGTAATTTGAATATTACAAGTACAGCTTGTAGTTAGTTACCTTTGGCGAGGTATCGTAGGTACATTAAAACAGAAATATAGTTTATGATTCCAAATAACAGAGCTGGCAAAAAATTTACAATTCAGGCTATTTTTTTATTCATTTTCAACCAAAGCACTGCAAAGGTACCTATTATTTAGTGGAATCGCTGTAACCCGTCTAAGTTCGCATGTCAGTCGGGTGTTAAGCGCGGCGTAGTTACGTGTACCGTTTAAAATGGTCGTGTTCGACATTCCCTAACCGCTGTTCCCACGAGCACCATTGTGGAAATATATGATATTAGCCCAATATTAAAATAAACCCTCTATATATGCGCATAAAGGCGTACAATTATATATTACATTACCGCGGCTAGACCCTTTGGTATTGAGAAAAAAGCGCCATATTATTTTGACCTCAATTTTTTTCTTCAACCGCTATTTCACTTTCGCTTCATATAGATATGTGTGTGTAAATGGTTTAATTAAATTATTTAATTAAATACTTACATTTTTATAATGTTACTAGCTGTGCCCCGCATACACTTATTTTCGTGTGTGACCCGCGGCACACTAATGGAGCTGAGACGTGGACACTCACGGTAGGGCTGGTCCACCAGTTTAAAGTCGCTCAGCGACCTACGGAAAGAGCTATGCTCGGAGTCTCTCTGAACGATAGGATTCGTAACGAATACATCAGACCGAGAACTAAAGTAATCGATATAGCTCAAATAATTAGCAAGCTAAAGTGGCAGTGGGCCGGCCATATCTCGCGAAGTACCGACAACCGCTGGGGTTCTTGAGTGGAGACCGCGACTCGGCAAACGTACACCACGAGGACGCCCTCCGGCCAGGTGGGATGACGATCTGCGAAAGACTGCAGGCAGATACTGGATGCGGCAAGTTGAAGACAGGGCGCTATGGTGCTCATTAGGGGAGGCCTATGTCCAGCAGTGGACTAAAGTAGGTTGATGATGATGATGTTGATATTAATTTAGTATTGCACCGTCAGCACTTGAACTTGTGGGTTCTATACTCATTAAAGCATTATGATTTGCGTGGGTAGGAGCAAGTTAAATATATAATGTTTGGCTCACTAGTGAGATGTGAGCTGAGGTATACACACTAGCCAATTAGGCGATATGCCGTGAGTGATTACGAACAATATACAAACAATGGGATCCTTATATGGTATACTAACTGTGCCCCGCGGCTACACCTAAGTATAATTTAACTGCCACAAAAATGTTTTTCTTATAGCCTATGTGTTATTGTGATGTATAAACTATATCATTGTAAAGTTTCATCAAAATCCATTAAGTAATTTTTATGTGAAAGAGTATCAAACATCCATCCATGTTTAAAAACTGTCGCGTTTATAATATTAGTAGTATATATATAATATTAGTAGTATATATTATATAGTTATATATTAAACACAAATGGATAAATTTCATACCTTTGCTACCTTTAACACGTTCCTATATACCTCGTCAGTGTTTAAAGTGACCTGAGGTGATTTTTCCAGTGCACTGTGTAATTGTACGGCATTAGCCGATGGAAGGTGTTATTACCGCGCACGCGCAGGTTTCAATTAGGTTCAATCGCTACCAGCCGGTCGTTTGCAAAGTATAGGCGATAACACTCAATAATGAATTTAAATCACCGACTAGGGCACGGTACGTTAGGCTATGGAATGCTTGCATATTTCATTTTACTGAATAAGCTAGCTATGCTTCCCGACTTCTTTTAAATATATTTAGGTCTCTTGCATTGTATTCAAATTGCATAACACAACGATATTTTGTTTTATTAAAAGTATTACGACCGCCTCGTTTGCCTAGTGATCGCAAAGGCTTCTGTGGAACACGATCGCCTGGGCTCAATCCCCAAGTATATTGGGGTTTTCATCTGTAATTTCCCAATAGGAGCCTGGAGTCTATTATAAGTATCTATCCCAGGGGCGTGCATTGCATACAAACAGATAAGCAGTGCTTACTATTTTTGATGACTGAATACACCCGTGTCGTGTGTGTGTGTGTTCATGTTTGTGTGTGTGTACCAAATACCAAAATGTATATACCTACCCCGCGCTACATTGGTATGTACTTAACCTACCTACATGCCTAATTATTGTTTATGCTAACCCCTCTACAAATCCAATGCACGCCCCTGCCCATCCCGCTTCCCCTGGGAATACAGGAATGAGCATATGTATGTATGTAAAAATAACGTCTCCATGTAAAATATAAAGGAGATTTTCTCGTTAGAATGTAACATTACGGAGCAATTATAATTTTCCATTGGAATACTCCATTGTTGAAATTCGTGAAAGTTTCTACAAGAAAGTTGATATGAGCTGTAAGCATCGGCACCGGTCGTGTCTGAGCGCTCATCACACGAGCTCATTATTCGCCAGTCGCCGAACGAGGACGGAGTTTGTTTCTCAATCAACATTCTCTCAACACCGGCTCGAGTTGAGATTAAATTATATAATAATCATATTACAACATAAGTAATACATTAGCGCGATTTATTTCAAACTTCTTCGTAACTTCACATACACACATTACATACATATGCTCACGCCTATATTCCCCGAAGGGGTAGGCAGAGGTGTTGTAATAACAACACCCACTTTTCACTCAAGATGATTAAGTACCAACATACAACAATACATACGTCATTTTGAATTACTTTTGAGACATATGTAGGTTTTCTCACGATGTTTTGCTTCACCGTAAAGCTCGTGATGTGAAATCTGTGCACATAAGTATTAGGAAAAACTCATTGGTATTGGTAACGTTCGTTTAAGTAATTCAATTTCACGAGTATGGTAGTTGGATAAAATTTTGAAACACACAAATAAAAAGTGTATTTTTTCTGAGAACTCATTTGCATTCTTTTCATCAAAATTTTTAATTTTTACCTTTTACAGATTCATATCAATTATCATGATATTAGATAACTTTATTGCTTACCATTACAGGTACACATTGAGTACATGTGTGTGTTTCCTATCGTATGAGCGGTCATTGATGTAAGCCAAGTAGTTTGGCATACACACTAACCATTGTATGCTTGTAGTAAGGATGTAGTCTCGTAGCGCTACGAGTGCTACGGCGTAGCAGCGTAGACTACCATCGAGACCTCTTCAATCAACGATAGCTGCATGTGTTGTAGTGTGTCAGTCACTCGGAATCATTTCCAAGCTATCCTATTGGTCAGATTATAATACTACTTTATATATTTAGAGGATTTATTATATTTAGCACTAGCTGACCCAATAGATGTTGTCCTGTCTTTATTATGAATATTTTATTCGAAGCTAAAAAGCAAAGCAAAAATAAATAAAAACAAAGCGCTAAGGTTAGATTACAAATAATTATATGTGAGGATAAAATATTTTTAAATTTTCTTATTTTCCGCGCAATTTTCTTATTTTTTTCTTTCATAAGAACCTTCTCCTGGCAAAAACAAATACAACAAAAGAAGAATTAGCGAAATCGGTCCAGCAATACACGCGTGATGGCGTGACGAAGGGATATAGGGATTCATTTTTACATATTAATATAATACAGTATCTAAATACAAGACTTAAAATGTATTCATAGGGA
Source organism: Watsonalla cultraria (assembly GCA_964035505.1). NCBI lineage: Eukaryota > Metazoa > Arthropoda > Insecta > Lepidoptera > Drepanidae > Watsonalla > Watsonalla cultraria. Next base: position 161,094 of record OZ037713.1, read on the forward strand.
CCGTAAATTCAAATAAAACATTCAATGACAGCATCTTCCTATACCAAACATTTCCATTGTACCTAGTAACGTGGGTACAAGCTTAACATCAAACATAATTAAGCAATTAGTGAATTTTATAAATTAATTACTTTGAGTGACTCAACCTCATTTAAAAGTTATATTTGACATCATTATCTATGATTAAAATTTAGTTGCAAAATATTGTGAAAAAAGGAAGCAAAAGACACGGAAGGGAAGCGTTCTTGCGAAACTTTCCTTGAGTTTAAAAATATACTGTTATGATTTTACCTGATGCTAAGATTGATTAGATGGCGAAATACCTGAAAATAAGGAAAGCATACATTAATAGAACGTTAAATTTGACTCGACCCTCAAAGACAAGTTAATATCAAACAGAATATTTAACTGAATTCAAATTGCAGAGAGCAATGTAAATGATTAATTCTGTGTTCATATTTAACATAGTTTCGTATAAAAATACCAGAAAAAGTAAATGGAACTTTAAATATTAAGTTGGGTTTGAAAACTGACGTTAAAGTGCTTTTTGAAGAGCATGACCGAAAGTCGTTCAGATGTGGGATTAGAATTATTAAATTATAATGGTTTTCAGTGCACTTAATATTTCGAACCTTCATTTTATTAACACCTTTTACTAAATAAATAAGTAAAAACCTTTTTCTAAATACTAGCAGTGCCCCGCGGTTTCACCCGCGTAGTTTAGTTTTTAGTTTCATGCTGTTTTTTAATAAAATTATCCTAAAACACTCCTTGAAACATCAGCTACCTGCCAGTGAAAGTCCCGTTAAAATCCATCCATCCGTTTAGGCGTGATGCCGTGACCAAGGGAAATGGGATTAATTTTTATATATAAGAATAAAAACGTTTGCGCGTGAGCCACGCCGTGACACCCCTTACGCCGATCTCGCTTATTACCCTCGTAGATGCATCTGTGTCATTTGTTCCTAGATTTCGTACTGCTTGCAGTTAGCTTATATATACTGTGCTTTGGACATTAATCATTTTACACTCCTCCAGCATTCCATACTCGCTCCGTACATGTACACTAATATTATAAAGAGGGAAGATTTGTATGTATGTATGTATGTATATACTTTCACCGTTTAAAGCTACATTATCACTGATTAATATAGGCTATATAAATCAGTGATAATGTAGCTTTACTCGTACTCTCACGAGAACGGGAACTACGCGGGTGGAAACGCGTTATATCCTCTAGTCCTACGTACATAACATTTTATAATTTTGTAGATTCTTGACGCAGATTGCAGCCAAAAAACGCTAATTCACTATTTACACAAATTAATAAAATACTAAAAGTTACAAATCAGGTTGTATCGCGATGCTCCTCCTCACCTAATCATTATTTGTTGGCAGAGCCGATCGTGTACGGTTAGTTGAGTCTTCATTATTCAAATGGCATATGAGAGTGACTTTATAGCCTCGTATGTGAGCCGAATTTGAATTTAAAAGCTATCTCCTATCTCTAGAGCAATCGTGATACTATCTGCCCTGTCACGAACTGTATGTGAGCTACAATTTTACACCTTATTTTTACTCCATTTAGGTCCAGAGTGATTCGTCACTTGGGACAACTTATCGTATCATTCTTTATGAATAAATGTGACAAATCAGTGACATGATACGGGTTTGAATTGCTTCTTGTTATATCTATATTACACTTCACAAACACACTTTGCAATTTGATGTACACTTTGATTCTACAAAAATACTTTTGGATTTAATTTGATGAAATGAAGTGTATATACAGTACCTGCGTATAATCTTTGTAATATTATTGTTTTTCTACCTACGGGACTTTCGCTGACAGACAGCTGGCATAATGAGGAATAACTCTAAAGCCTACTTTATATAAGACGAAATAATGATATCAATCCAATCCGGTGCAAGTAATAATTAAAAGAAAAAAGTTAGTGTTCATTGTACACATATAGAATACCTCAGTACAGACATTGAGTGTTGAAACAAATCTGTTTTATGAAACTTGTCACATTATCAAAGCGAAGTACTCGTATATTAAACAATGCGTCCGAACGCTAATCCGACCAGCATTCACGACGTTAATCCAGTGCTTAAAATATAGGGACAATTCCGGCTAATAAAACGGCTATCCATTATAATACGTGGACACCCGGGCCCGAGTCTGCTTAGCACTTCCATTAGGTATAATAGTCCCGCGGGTTGGCCCGGCCCGGGATGCGACGCCCGATTAATGAAATTTGGAAACGTTGACATTAGTACCCTGTCATGCCAACCACCTACATTCATTCTACATTATGGAGATTGGTTGGGACACTGGTTACCATGACTTAAGCTCTGCAGGATATAGGAAAATATTACAAGCTCTCCAACATCTAAATTAGTACATTGTGGTGGTCAGCACTCGAACTTAGCCTCATATTAAGTAATTAAGGGATGAAATGTATGAAGTCACAGTAATTTGAAAGTCTTAACTCCCCCATGGCGACCCTATTCACCGCAGGAATATCATTTTTAAGGAATTAGTGTTAGGCTGCGATTTTCTGTAACGTAGAGTACGATACAAGTTGTTGTAGCTACGAAATTCGAACAGGGAACCCCGATACGTCGTAGCTCTCTTCTGTTCCCTGAAGTATGGACGGACCCCGGGCCATCACCCATCCAAAAATTCTCCTGGTTTTATGACAATATGCGTTGTACAGTGCAACCGCACAGAGCGCGCGATCAGCATAAATTTGTATAATTTTTCGTTAGTTTGTAGGCAAAAGTTCAGTTCACAATCAGGCTGCGTCATCGCCGCACATTTTATCAATATGCAAGAGAACTCAATATAGCAATCATCAGTGATTTATCTTTTATTTCACACTTACGAGTATGAAATTCGATACGGAACCAAGCAATTCGACGGGTACATTACACTTCTACTATCCTGCACCATTTGTACTATTCGTTTGAAAATGTTCTTGTTAATAAAACTCCATAGTAGGCTAGAAATAAATAAATCAATCTGATGCAAAGTCAATCAATCAATCAAGTGGCCAGTACTAATTATCTCGGAGGAGGCTCCCACAGGACACAGTGACTGTGTCTACTCCTACACTACCGACCACCTGGATCATAAATTACACCGATCACGTCAATTATATCGAACACTTAATGGAAAACAATAACACCCACAGTGATGATGGCATGTAATAACACAATTCGATTGTTACTACGGGAGAGGTAACGAAGAGCTTTTTGAATAAACAAATAACTCGATGATTTATTAACAACTCGGCACATAATTCACGTAATACTAATTTAAGATGCTTGACACTTTAGAACAATATGTGGGCAATACTCAATTGAAAATGAAGTGTTTTAGAAGTTGTTCAAGGAGCTCCTTTCGAAAGTGTTTTGTAATGGTGGATATGTTAAATTGCAACTAACTGCTTGCACAGCAAACGCCACCAAACGAAGGGGCACAGATGGCTGCAATAACCTTACTACTAAGCGGGTTGTATGTTTGTTAACCATCTTTCTATTGAATCTAATAATCAATAATTATTCTAATTGTATGAGTGAGTTCTGAGGAATACCTTCTATTTGTTTATGAAATGCTTACTACAGAATTGCCTTTATTTAGTTGTGTGCACGTTCATTAAACTTAGCACTTTAATAGCTAGTTGGCAGCAAAAGTATACGATAGTAACAATTAGTAAAGTAACAAATGGGTGTAATCTACCGCCTGTAGGCAGGGTTGAAACATAACCGCAAAATTTTCCGCGTTCAGTTGAATGTGTCGGCATTCGCGGCATCGCAGTCACGCCACGCCGTCAATCAAAGTTATATCGGGCCACCTATCTACTACTGTCGGGGTTTATTGTTTGTTATATGCTAAACATATCTATTACACTTGCTGTACCTAACAGTATCTGTCGTATTAAGTACTAGTATTAAAAAGTGAAAATCACGTATTATTGCTTATGAAATTTCAGACAGCAATAAATAAATCATCATACTGAAAATGAATGTAAAAATTAAGTTGATGAACTAACTAGGAAGAACCTTAACCGCTAACGCGATCTTAGAGATTTCAAAATTAGAAGCCTTCATTCAATAGGTATAAGACTTTTGAAACTCCATCCCAAATCATGGTGAAACGGTGTGTGAAATGACGTTTGACTATGGTTAAATTAAGTCTTGGGAAGAGCCTGTGGTACACCTAGAACATTTCAAAATATCCATAATGGATTCAATTTACAGAAAAACTTAAAATAAAAGCCTCCGCTTTGTGAGAAATAAATTGTGACGACGCAGTCCGGGATATGTGGAATATTGTTGGGTAAGCCGATACGATTAATAGATAAAGGTGTATTCGTAAAATATTGACACGGGTCGCACTCCATGGACACAATCAACCAGTACAAGGGCCAATAAATGCTCCCTGTTGCGACTTCCCTTCCTGTTTTTGTTACAAAATGGCTTACACGTGAATAAAAGAGTGGTATTTAAGCTTTTACATGTACATTTTATAGACAATTATACTTCGAAACGCTTAATATTTTAGTATCAAGGAGTTATTCGAAAATGTGTGTTTGTGGAGATTTTAATCAGAACTATACTGGTGCAATTAGTGTTTGATTAAATTACCTTTTCAGTCTGCGTAGATGACCTATTTCTACTGAACGTTTTCTAATATTCAATTAATAAACAGCTCAGATAACAATTGTCTCTGAAATTTAATTTCCTTTGTTGAGTGGCGCGACGACCCTGTCCTCGTTGTAATGTGAGCTAGAGGCTAGGAGCCGGTGTCTCCGCACAGGTGAACACAACATCACTATTATATTGAGTTATGTAGAGCTTCATTAGAATTTTGTATACAGGTAGTTCCTAACGTGATAGCTCAACGGATCTTTATAATATTAGCCAAATTTGTAGTATTATTTTTTGATTTTTGTACCGTAAACTTAAACGACAAAGCTAAGAAGTTCTTAATACGCGCTGCTTAGATGATCATAGCTGGCCTCCTGTTTGCGCTTTTTCGATATAATATTTTGAGTTGTTAAATGAAACCAACGAACTTAATTGTAAGTGAAGTTCTATCATAATTAGCTATACGAGCGCCTCGCCCGAAGTGATTAGTAAAAGTGTTCTTACTTAACTTAGTTCGAGGATGCGAAGTATAATATTATATATTCGCAATCAATCTGCTTCTGCGCGATACAGATTATAACTTGATTTTTTTCATCTGTGATCCTATGTTGTATCAGGTAGCTGGAAAAAAGTAGGTGATAGTGCACGAGGTGGCACACTATATTGTAGTGACCAGCCGGCGGTGCTAATGGCGGCATGCCGTGCCGGAGCCCGGGCACCACTCGTTCCGCTGAATGCCGCTGATAACTTCAAATGGCTCGCGGGAACCAACTCCTTGCAATTAGCTCACACTCATTACGTTGTGCCTAAATATACGTAATAATGTTCGCTGATACTGTACCAGTATGCTGTTCTAGAATATCACAGGATAAGAGGCTTTATATTGACCAGTAAACTCTTTTATTTCACATACAGAATATTCTTGTACCTAGTTGTCGAAGTGGTATGTACTTATAGGACCCACACTTCGCCAGGAACGTTTAAGTCCCATGTAATAGGGAGCGAGCCTATTGTTTTATTTCACCACAAAGAAAATAAGCATTTATAGTCAACAATTAAAATTTCAAAGACTGGCTATTGGAGTCACCATGGGCCAAGAATAAGGCTTCTTTACCCCAAATCCCATACCAGTACAAAATCTAGCAGTGAGTTGGGTTAAAAATGGCAGGAATTTCATTTTCTCCGTTACATAACAGTATGTAAATTACGATTGGTATCGTAAATCAAATCCCAAAGGTGGTGAGGGGAGCATCTGATAATAACGCAAAGATTTACACCGATATTCGTATATAAGCATACGAGAATCGTAAACGTATGTACTTACCTATCTCACGTTTATTACCTTTCACATTTGTTATTATTCTCTTGTTTATATAATTTATGCAAACGACCTCAATATATTAGAAAGCTCATGAAATTGTGAGCAATAATTTATTCATAGAGTGCGCGCGCGAGGAGCGTCTAATACAGAGCCAACAGCTTATTGGATACTAATAGAAAACAAACACGAGCACCGTACACAACACGCCGGCCGGAGCGTAGCCTCAGACCCTTCCGGCAATAAAAACGCGTTTAATTACTCTCTTCTGACACGTAACTGCCATTATTAACACTAAGGGCCTCGTATAGATAAACGGGGCATTCATCTCGATGTCACATCGCGTCTCGAGCAACACCACCGGCTCGCTCCACGTACATTGTTACCTATCCACCACCGGCGCGTCGTGAGTTGCTCACTGAACGAGCAATGTGGCTCATTGTAAACAATACCTCTCCAACTCCATGTCACAAATAGCTACTGTCTCCTTGAGACGGTCGGGAGGCTGCTCTCGTAACTAACTCACTAACGTACCTACCTCCGTCTACGATAACCATCACTCGTCCCGGCTCTCGCAGTGTAATGAACATAAGTAGTTAGTCGGCAATGAACGACACATTTGTCGTTGTTATATTAAGTTAAAGTTTTTGGTACGGTGCCAGGAAGTGGTATGTCTAAATGATATCATGAAAGGCGGTCGTTCTGTAGAGCTTTCATGTTATACTCCTTTGAATCCCAAAACTTGCGACGTTATTTGTAACATAATTAAATGTGTAATATAATGCGGGTAGTTTAAATAAATGTGCAAGCGGTGTGAAGGAGGTCAAGATACTGAATATCTGTAGCCACTTGTGTAAAACAATTCGTAATTAATTATGAGCATCTTCCGAGAGCGGTCCGATGAATCATTGATCTCTTCGCGTACTTTTAAGAGCTTTTCAACATTTTCCCCACGTACCGCTTTCATTTGAGTTTCGTTGGTCCAGTTAATTAAAATTCATATTTTTTTCCTCAAAGACAAAAAAATACAAGTAACTTTATAAAAGGTCCGTATTTTATGTGCCTTTAAAAATTTTACTCCGGACTTGGTTGACTTTTGAGGTAATTTGAAACGTTAAAATAACATAACTAAGGCATCTGAATGTTGGGCCACAAAGGTGACGGATGAAAGGAAGCTGCATGCAACTGAGATGCGGATGTTGAGATGGATGTGTGGCGTAACGAGATTGGACAAGGTGAGGAATGAGTTTATAAGGGGAAGTCTGAAAGTAGCACCAGTGACTGACAAGTTGAAGAATAAACATTTGTCGTGGTATGGACATGTTATGCGGAGGGATGAGGAAAATGTTGCCAAAAAAGTTTTGTTTATGAATGTGGATGGTTACAAGGGGAAAGGAAGACCTAAGAAACGATGGATGGATTGTGTGAAAGATGATATGGCTAGAATGGGAGTGAATACAGATATGACGGCTGATAGAGAGAAATGGAAGAGAAGAACACATTGCGCCGACCCCAAATAACATGGGATAAGGGCAGGAAGATGATGATGATGATAAGGCACATCGATACACGTGATTACATGAGATTGAGATCGCGAACAAACCAACACAACTTAGTTTGTTTGAGACATACAAACAATTGTTTGACTGAGAGCGCAACATTATAAAAACAAAGTAAAGTTTATACCAAAAACCCATGACCAAACGGATAAAACTTGTGATGTCAGGAAAACAAGCTTACGAGCTTAGGAAAAATCCGCTTTTACTTAGATATGTAACGTACCTACTTAATGTATGGCGTAACGAATAGTCATTGAGAAGGGTCACCGAAGGTCAGGCATAGGTGTTATAACACTCAGTTTTCCGTGAAGATAGTTTAATGCCAACGTGCTAGACGGTGGATATACACAAAGATATATTAGTACAACGATGAAGTACAACACTAAACATAGAAGTTTAAAGCAAGCCAATGAATTTGGCACTCGTTTGAATGGGAACGAAGCAAGGTTTCTTTGGAGACAGAACTAGTGTCGGCGTGGCGTGTCCGTGGCGTGACAAATGGCGTGTCGCGCGCAGGGGCCATTGTTTCGGCAATTATGACGAACGGTCTGTTTTAAAGGAACCTTCTGCGTCCTTTATCTCAACTGTGTTGTTGTTCATTATGAACATTTCTTAATTAAACAGACTATATATACTACTTTATACATATTATACAATCATCATAATATTATAATTCAAATATTTCGTCTATATTTTGCTAGCCAGTTGAAATGGATTCCAGGGATGGGGTTCAAGCATGTTAAGTTGACTGTGGAGGATGCGATGATGTACCTACGTGTGTCTTAACTGGAATACCGCTCTCTCCTTGTCTACCCCGCAAAGTGCTCGGCGTGACTTATACAAACATACTCTTACATGTATACTACCTTCCGCCTGTGGCTTTGCCCACCTCGGATATTTTTTTGAAATTTGATTAGTATACAAAATGAGTACTAAATGCGCCTAAATTTTACGTGATTGAGCTACAAACTACCAAACATTCTGATTTATAATACAAGAAGGATGACAATAAAACTAATATCGGAGTGACCTCAAGGCTGCTCTCGCTAACCCAATATTATTGTATACACTCTGATCCCTACAATATAAAAGTTCAATCTATATCTAAACATCAATGAAATTGAAGTGTATGTTTGTAATTCTAAATTAACAGCTTTTCTCTAAATGTAAGTATATGTTCCTCTGTCTTTCTGTTTGTTTTGGCTAATCTCCCAAAGAGCTTGACAGATAGCTTACCTTCATTTCAAAATGTATTATTTCATATATAAGTGATTCTCATTTTGCCTCAGTTGCTCAGTCACTACAGGCGTGTTAGTGCTGTGTTATTTTATGAAACCAAATAGGAAGCACAAACACTTCACTTGGATGACATTTCATACGGACTTGCATATTGACATAAACGTGATTAAATAACGAACAAAGCTTTGTTATCAAGTACGTTTAGGTATATTATGTTTATGAATCATTTCTTATATTATTCAGACTAAATATACCCACTTTAGTATATTACTAAGGCAGTGCGATAGTTAGCTGACCGAGATCATAACGAACAAATCATTAAAATACCGTCCTTCCGACAACCGGTGGAGGACACACAAGGGTGAAATGATACACAAACGTGGCGATTAGGCTAATTGTAAATAACAGAGCTAAATGTCAGTGACGTGTGGTCGCAGAATGACAGTGGACGCGCCGAACGTTAATTAATGCTGAAATATTGTGTTGTCCGTCCGCGAGCACCAGATTGTTGGACAACTATGTTTAGGCACTCGCCGCTGGCTGGCTCACTGAGCGGAATGGAAATTGTCGGCGCACACGATGCCGCTGCCGCTACAAATAATATACAACTTTACTATACGAATATACAAAGTTTCACAAACTGGTTGTTAATATCAGATATAAACTACAAATCGTAAATAAAACTGCCTTTTATTATTTCTTGTTGATTGGAGTAGAATCACTTCCATTCGCAATTATTTCAGGTAGGGCACATTAGTGCTCAAGTGATAACTTATTATTACAGAACAAAACCCAATTGCTGTATCTAGTGATGAATTACATCAAATATTCACCACCATGTTAAAACAAAAAACAACAAAAATAATTACGTGTCGAACATGAGAACATTTTTAGTTATATATCATTACAGCCGGCAATAATTTGTATGATCGTGACACTTCGTTTTTGGTGAAATTAGCAGCAAATAAATTACTAGGATCAGTAGCCAAGATTCATAAGCAACTAAATTGTAATTCATAGTTAGTGTAGCACCTGAGCCCTTTGTAATTACCCTTGATTAATTCCGAGTCATCCATCAAATTTTAAACTTCATCAGACTTTAACAAGAATTACACTCTATTCTACAAAAAGCCTAAGTTCTACCAAATTGAGCAGAGCTAAATGGTGTTGCATTGCATCGCAGCTTGATAACGTGAGCTCGGCTCGCCGGATTGCCGGAATGCCGCTAATTGCTGGCACTAGCTCCATCACACACACGCCGCTGTACTTACACGTATATTAAATAACTTTAAATCGCTACTTATATGATGGAAGAATACGCTCTGAGCATTATGCACTTTCAATGATTACGGGTGCTACGATCATTGTATGTTTGTAAGAGATTGCGTTTGGGCAGTTACTTATACATTTGCATGAATGATCTAGAGTGATCTATGGATCAAAGATTTCCAATATTTAACAACAATTTAAGACAAGTTATCATACTTATCAAGATAAATACGACTATATAGCCATCATGTCATGTAGTCAAAAACAGTAGTAAAGAACGAAGTAAATAACGATTCATTCACAAAACATTCGACAATCCGAAAAAAAGCGAAACAGCAACAAACATGCCCGCCCCCGCTCCCCCCCCCCCTCACCCCCACGATGGTTGCGGCGCTGGAGGGCGACAAAAGCCGTAAAAAATAGTTCGGGCAATAGCGACATCACAGGGAAGGAAATAAAGGGCGCGCCTTGAATCATAGCCCAAATTGAAAGTATAACACGGATTCGACCGAGAAGCGAGAAAAGGGCGCGCGTGGAGATGGAGCGCCCTATTGTTTCATTGAAATATTGCAAGCGTTAGCAATATCCATTACGATGCCTCCCGTCACGTCGAGAATATCGCTATGTAAGGGCTACGGTGTCAAATTACCATCAGAGAGATAAATTATATTCATTTCGACTTTTGGGAAGCTAAACCGACCATGTGGAAATTATTCCAAATCCAACCGTTTTAGCTAAATCTCCCAAAGTGATTATTTCCTTTGAACATAACGCGCTTTGAATTTGTATACTTCTAACTATAAGGAACTAGCTACTCAGAGTTTAGCGAGAGAACTAAGCTAGTGTGAGTAAAGTAATCTGGGCACAGTGACTTCGTAGCTCGTTGTATGTCGCAATAAAAGGCGAGTGGTGCGCGACGCGGGGCCTCGACGGAGGCGTGAATTCTCCGGAAAAAAAAGAATAAATTCGCTTACGAGGGGTTTTCTTCACATGCAAATTATTATTATTGTGCCAGTTCCAGTATTAGCGGCCTTTATACGCTCCCCCCTTTTTATGGACCGATGCCAATGTACTGACGAATCCATTCGTGCCCGTTACTCCTAGGGGTCGATTGTTTACTGGCTCAATGGCGGATATTATATGACATCACCAATACTTGTACGATTTGATATATTTGCACTCAAGGAGTAAACGTATATTAAGATAATGCTAGCCTGAATAGAGTATTTTTGGTCACAACATTGGCTTGTTTTAGGTAATCTTCCAATGTTCGTAGAACAGTAGTAAATCTGACTTAGTCGTGGGACTGGCCCGATCGCCGCGGCCTAAAGGTTAATTAATAGGCTTTCGGGTTAATTGGTGCACTGGGCCCTGATCGACCACCGCTCCGTGGGCGTCGGATGGGAAAGGACATTAACATAGTGATGCAGCTACACTACTGAGATTTATCGATGTTTTCTAACGACAACCCCATGGTTCGGCTCGCAGCAATAGTTCATATCTATACATCTTCTATTGTACATTATATTATTATACTGATAAATAAAATTTAAGTGTCTGTTTGTAATTAAAAAATAACAGCTTTTCACTAAATGCATATGAATGTACACGCTACTGATTATGAAAAACCAAGTTTTAAAATTTTTCTCTGTCTGTCTGTCTGTCTGTATGTTTGTTCCGGGTAATCTCTGAAACGGCTGAACCGATTTTAACGGGACTTTCACTGGCAGGTAGCTGATGTATCAAGAAGTAACTTAGGCTACTTTTATTTATTAAAAATTTAAGTGTTCCGCGACAATAAGGATGAAACTAAATCTACGCGGGTGAAACCGCGGGGCACAGCTAGTTTATATTATAAAAATAAAAGTAATTCATTTGGTTTTAATTTTGTTATGATTATAAACAACACGCTTAATACATAATTTATTTAGTAATTCGAAAATTTTTTTTGGTTAAAAATGTGGGTGTAATGAAAGAGGCATATATTGGTGGTACCCTCAAGCTGCAGAACACTTTGAGGATACCACCAAAATATTATGGCTAGTATTTTAAAACGTTCAGGGTGGATACACTGCACGTTTTTATATCTTTAAGAACTTTAATCTATACATACATATACATACAGATAAATAAAATTGAAGTGACTGTAAAATTGAAGTATTCCAAAATAACAGTTTTTCACTAAATGCATATAAAAATGTTCACGGTACAGATATACAAATTACAATTTCTTAAATTTTCATTTCATCGGTAACTGATGTTTCAAGGAGTAACTTAGGCAACTTTTATTTATAAAAAATATTAGTATTCCGAAAAATTAAGCATGAAACTAAATCATAATATATAAATAAAATATGCCCTATAACTAACTACTCTGTGCTCAAATTATATAATATCTAAAATGAGGTCCGCAACAAAGTTCTGGTAGTATCCCAATAGAGTCGGGTATTGTTTCGGAACTGATCGTATCTATCGACATTAGCATCGACGTTCGGGGAGCACTAGATTACAGGAAATTGCAATTAGTTAAATAATTGTCTGCGCAGTCCCACCGGCCCGCCCCTGGCTCTACTGATTGAATTGTTTTATGCCAAGACTAATGACTTCACATTCAGATTACAACGGCGAATTACAATACGTTACTTGCTCCAAATAATCATTGTTGAGGAAAGCCTCTCCGTTTTCACATAAATAATAGCTATGCAATTTACAATGTTGCTCTGGCTAATATTATTAATCTCCATTTATTTATCACTATTCTAGTAAATGTATTTGGTACACCATAGCAGTTAGAATAATTAATTAATTACCTTGAAGATCACTGCGTAATACGTATAGTCTGCGATATAGAATACCTAGAAAAGTAATTCAGAGGTTCATCCTAAGCTTTCGCATCGTTTGGTTATTATCCACACTAACCAATTTGTTCATAAATTAATTATATTCAACACATATTAAAATAATACAGTATTCATATAACATTATATCATTAAAACACATAAATATAATGGAGTGGCAGGTAATATTTTAGCTGAAAACGTAGGGTTCCCGCGGGGATATAAAAAGACCGCAGAATGAGCCATTCTCGGTGTAAAAATGCCCTTGTTTCAGCAATTATCAATGTACGGCGGATACAGCTCGACTTATGTATGCGACGTATTATATACACTTACTTTTACGGACGCTTTGAAGATGAGAATGAGTTTAGCAATTCAGTACCTACGTGACTATATATAATTATGCATTTGAAGCAAGTCTGTGCCTTTGATACTACCTACTAGGCTAGGCTTGACGACGTATGACACTTTTATATATATATATTTGCATACAAACATACATATTCTCACGCCTGTGACCATTTTACATTTTAGTTAATCTATACAGATAAATAAAATTGAAGTGTCTGTTTGTAATTCCAAAATAACAATTTTTCACTAAATGCTTATGGAAGTATACACAGTACTGATAATAATAAACCAATTTTAAAACTTTTTCTCTGTCTGTATGTCTGTTTGTTCCGGGTAATCTCTGAAACGGCTGGACGGATTTTAACGGGACTTTCACTGGTAAGTAGCTGACGTTTCAAGGAGTAACTATATTTTTGATAAATAATAAAAGACGTAACTTTTAGTTATCAAAAATATTAGGGTTCCGTGACAATAAGGATGAAACAAAATCTACGTGGGTGAAAACGCGGGGCACAGCTAGTCTCACTAATAAGTCTCACTAATCTATACTAATATTATACAGCTGCAGAGTTTGTTTGTTTGTTTGTTTGTTTGAACGCTCTATTCTCAGGAACTACTGGTCCAATTTCAAAAATTATTTCAGTGTTGGATAGTCTATTTATCGAGGAAGGCTATAGGCTATATTTTATTCTCATAAAAATTAGGGGTCCGTAAGTAAATTGCAATTTTGTAACCTAAGGTGTAAAATCGAAAACCTAATTATGCGTACGCTGCAAAAACTATTGACAATAGAACAAAATGATGTACTACGGGTTTGTAAGTCTTATTAAGATCTACAAAAAAGTCCGCGAGAGCATATATCTAACTCTCATAGTTTAGTCACAATAACCGCTTTAATGTTAATAAAAAAATTTAATCGCCTGAAGAAAGAAACTACGTTAAATGTGTATCATAATATTAATTCTTATCCGAATCAAGCATTATGCTATCAAGGGTATTCATGTAGAAGTAAAATACTGTTTGTTTTATTCCAATGGGCCATTGCGTTTAGAAATTATCACGAGTATAAAAACGCAAAGAATTGGTACCTAATAATAAGGTAAAGAGTTATTTGCCAAAGAGTAACCTCTGAAACGGCTAGACCGATTTTAACGGGACTTTCACTGGCAGATAGCTGGCAGATAGCTAATGTTACAGGGAATACCATGGGCTTTTTATTTATAAAGAATATTTAGGGTTCCGCGGTAATGAAATTAAATCTACGCGGGTGAAACCGCAGGGCACAGCTAGTGTTCAATAAAATCAATGTTAAATAACGTAGCTTATGAGTATGGCTTCACGTCATTTAGTAACGAAACGATCAATATTTAAATACCATCTGATAACATCTGATAAAATGTATCACCAAATTGATTGATCGACATTGGAAGTGACAAAATAACATTTAAGTTAATAACACAATAACTTTTTCATTTTTATTGAAAGCGTCCTTGGCAGTAATGTAACTCTAAATTACAATAAATAACCGCTCGTTAACGCTATCATTTGATAGATATAAAACAACATAACATTTTACGGCGAAGAGTGTAACAATGATTGTTGGACGTCATCGTCCAGTGTCAGGGACTCAGTCACCATTCTGTTAGTTTTAAAAAGTACATTAAATGAGGTATTAGATCTTAATAGAAAAACTCATTTAGCTAGTTACTAGCTGACGTCACGCGGTTTCAGCCGCGTAGTTCTCGTTGCCGTGGGAGTACGGGAATAAAATATAGCCTTTTTTACTCGCTGATGACGTAGCTATCCATTGCTGAATCGAGAGTGAGAATTTTGCTGAATTGAGATCAGTCAAGTAGTTTTGGAGCCTATTCAATGCAATCAAATCTTTCCTCTTTATTATATAGTGTATCTACAGGGTGTCGAGGAAAATAGGACAGCTGTTAAAATATGTGAGAGGGTATAATTTTAGGAAGCAAATAACATTATTAAGACTAAAATATCTTCTTCCGTTTTCGAGTAATTGACGTTCAAAGTTGACCATATCAAGACCTTATTTTCATAAAAATCAGCTGTAACGTAGAGTTATTTACGTGAAATCTAACTACGTTTTTATTTTTTTTCTCCCACTAATAAAACCTGAAATAATCCCATAAAACCATTTTTCGAAACCATTAACCTTCCCCTTAATTTAAAAAGTTTAATTACCGCGTACGTAATGTAGGTAAACGCGGCCGCGCGTTCATTCAATCACTTAAGGCCGCGAGCTCTTCGGCCATTGTCTATAACTACGTTACCGTTGGAGCTAGATATTTTACGACTTCAACATAGTGATATATTCATAAAACCCTACAACTTCTAAAAGACAACTGTTCCTTTTTCTCCGACACCCTGTTTATTGTATATATATCTCACTAATATAGTATAGATTACACCGCTTGGCATGTGTGCATGTACTACTGGGTAATTCGTATATTGATAACTATCACAGATTCTAGGTTACTAAATATATATATATATTATAACTATGTTAGGAGCAGGTGCTGGTGAATTAAGGTTGTGCACAAAGTATTGTAGTAGAGTGTAGTCTAAAGTCTAGTAGTGGCTGTACTATACCAAAGTATCCAAAAGGTATCGTAATCATATACAATATCGTAACAAACGTAACGCCAGTGGGGCATAGTGTTACACACATACACTTTAATGTATATACAACGGTTCTTGGTGTACAAACAAGTAATATGTCGGTTCAATGAGTTTTATCTCGACGTTTAATCTTAAAACGCGTGATTTTCGGAATGACGCGTTTTCCAATTTAACTTGAGAATGAGTCTGGATGTTTGAATTAGTTGTCAGAGTCTGGTGTAACTTGGTTCTTACTGGCTCTAGGCGGGTGTGGTGTAGGCGGGACGACACTATACTTATATCAACAATAACTAACTCTAAGGGAACTTTAAAATAGTAACATTTTACACATGTGAAAACATAGAAATATTAGCATTTTCCTATTTATCATAGCATAATTATTATCTGTAAGGTCTTGAGGACGATGTAAGAAATTGGCACTGAGAAATCAAATAACGTCAAGGTATTCTAAATTGTATGCAGTTGTAAATAAGTTTCCTTAGCGAATGGTTGCATTGTATGTTGTCACTAGTCTGTCCTGAAGCAGGGCGCCTCGGTGCGACAGCGCCAGTTATTAGCGAGCTGAAAAGCAGTAAAATTCAATTGAAGACTCGATGCCCGCCGTAATTGCCTTCCTACGAGGACTCTCCGAATGCTTCAATGGCTGTTGTTTGACTTGTTTCAGAAATGGCTGCCTTCAAATTACAATGTTAAAACATGTTAAAACTTCCCTAGTACCATTTTATGCTTGGAGACAGAACGGGAGAAAATGCCACTTCCTTAAACATCTTGATGAGTTACATTGAATGTTATAGAAAGGAAACAAGAGTACCTAGAGTTCACTACCCACTATACCCATATAGATCCTTGAGATTAATTTCAAATGGGATTAAGCAAATAAAAAATCTAATGTACACGACAGGCTTGTAAAGCAACGAGGGCGTAGTGATACCATTTATTATAAATTAAGCAATACCCGTTCATATGCTGCAACATTGCCTTACCATCAGTCGGAAGGCACGTTTGTTATGTTGCCACCCCTGTAGTATAAAAAATCAACTTTTAATTATTGAAATAGATCTACACCTTTTTTCCATATTTCCACATTTATTCAGGGATTTTAGCTAGAAATGAAACGATTGAGATTAAAAGCCGACGTGAGTTAGCTTTGAGCAGTGATTGGGTATTTGGGCCGAAGCCTCGGTTGCCATGGCGGCGGGCGGCGGCCGCCCCGACGAGCCCAATTTGCGCGCCGAGCCGCGACATCCGACAATGCGCCCAACAATTCTCATTTAAATTTCGAAACGAGCCCGACTATTAGATTACACCGTTTTTAAAGGTACTACACTTACAAATGAGATCCTGCGACGGTATGATCGGCCCTTCTTACTCAGATACCACAGTTTTATGTACGAAACTTGGTCTTGAGTTTTGTCGGTGTTTGGAAGTCGAGGGACTTTACTTCATGAGAATATTTTTCTTGATAAAAGAACTTGACATCTTGAGTGCTTATTTGTAATCTATTCTAGGCGTAATATCATTTTTTATCCGTCACATTGTTGATTAATTCTGCATATTATTATTTTTATCGTGTCTTAGCTGTTGCGTATTGTACGTATCACAAAACTATTTTTGCACTTAAGAACTCATCGTAGATACAACCTGTCGCGGGACAACGGAGGGATGCTGGATTCCTACTACCCAAGGGTATCCCCCTGGTTACTTATAGTACACGAGGCGAGATAGTACTAGTCAGTCAGTACTAGCAAACCAAAATCAACTACATATTTTCAGGCTGCCAGTCTCTCTTGCCAACAATACGAATATCAATCATGGATATCACATCACTTCAGCTTAAAATTATTGGGAATATATCGGCGCCTTTATATCGATCGAAGAGTATATTTGGCAGCGCGCCTAAATATAATAAAAAGCCTTTCGCAGACCAGAGGTGGACAATAACACAATCACGAAAGGAGTGTTCCGTCGTCAGTTCCGGCCATCGGAAGGTGCGCTCGGGCCCCTTCCGTGCGCTCCCAAATGTATCGCGCTTTACTTTATTGCTGTGCGATTATGGCTGCTATGGATTGCTGTATTACTGTTTACATTTGCTAATACATAGGACCTTCAATAATTCTGCAGCCTAATTCCATAGGCATATGAATTGATCTAGAACTTGTAGTTGGATACACAAATAGGGATGGAGATAATTTTGTAAGGTTTAAAATATGCGGACCAGAATAGTAACGAATATCTAACCTTAATGTTGTTTAAAATAAATAGCATTTATGTTCCCCAACAGTTACGTTCTATGACGAGTCAAAGGAGCGTGGAAGTGCCTCGTTATCTGACTGAGAAAACTGGTGAACTGCAATTTTGCTGATAACATAGTGTTAATTTAGATACGTTTGTATGATTTTTTATGTGTGATTTCCAATTGATGTGTGTGTGTATTGTAATGTGAACTCTTTACTTTCTCTAGGTTTATACTGTCAACATTAAATTTAAAGTTCGGAGGTATTTTTTGATGTTACCTACATAATAAATAATTATATTTGTCTTTGCAAAGTTAATTTCAGGATTGTGTTCCATCAATCAGAGTTCAGTTTTGTGTAGAATATTATTTAATGTAGCGTTTATATTAGACGTATATTGACATGATGCGAGCAAACATATTTTAATTGTATTCCACATCATAAATAAACACCGCCGCTTGTTACGTCGAGACCGAACATATTTGGAAGGAGCTGTACGGCCCCACGTAGTGTGAAATAATTATTTCCCGTTATAAAGTGCAGTCTCCCGGCAGGCGGTTGATGCTTCCTCGGCCATGCTAAGGAAGACCTTTTGAATAAGTTTTGCACGCTTAATTAAGATATTTTTTTTCCATTTACTTGTTTAAATACATACATATGCTCACGCCTATATTTCCCGAAAGGCAGAGGTGCACTTATAGTACACCCACATTTCGCCAGTAATGTTTATGTGCCGTGTTATAGGTAAGGGGGGCTATTGCCATTAATCCTAATGCCCGACTTGGGGATCGAACCCAGGACTTCGTGTGCCACAGCACTTGCAACCACTAGATCTACGAGAGAGATAGTTAGAATAAAAAAATATAGCACTCGCTGAAATAAAGTGATGTTTACTTTTCATTATGTTGCGTGATATGAATCATTGTAGCAGTGGACTCGTACTGACCTCTTGCAATATTCGAATTGTTGCTCATTTCGTAATTTCCAGTGATTACAATCAGGGAGTAAAATGTAATTCCCGCTGCGCGGCCAGCCCACAGCGTTTTTATTAAAGCCAACCCATTAGCGCAAACTAATCAGTGAACTAGTTCATTATGCTGAAAGCTCGCGCAAACCACCTCACGTGCCGCGTCACGACCGCGCCAGCTCCTCGACACGCTCTCGACAACACAACCCTACGAAAAACTCCAAATATCCTCCAAATGAACCAACCAAGGGTGAAATTACTGCGTCGTGAACGTACTCTCTTTGCCGGGAAAAAACACCCCCAAACGGGCCAAGTAATTTGTCTTAAGTGGTTAAAACAGTGAAATATTCGGGAACTTTTAAAGCGTATTAAAGTTTCACCGGGACCTTTTGTAGATGTGAGGAGGATAGCAGCAGTTAGTTAGCCGCGGCTCTCCTCCCGAGGTGATGACGCGAGCCGTGGACGGTTTTTAATTAATTCGAAAAGTTGGCCGGAGCAGGCCCCGGGGGGCGGGGACTTGGGACCTGAGGCGCGAGGGGTGGGGGGGGGCGGAGGTGTCCAACTTATTGTGCGTTTTAATTAGACATATATACTAATACACGGGTTGTAATGAAGAGGCGACACTTCGCCTACTTCCAAACTTTTATAAATAGGGAAATATGAAATCATAAAGTTAGACAATGCGCTCGTTACTGGGCTGAAATATTTCCGTCTTGAATAAATTAAAAGGGACGCGAGCTCAGAGGGTAATATTTTTATTTTAACTCAGGATTGTTGGATATTCGTGTTCCAAGGTGTGGGCTCTCCCCGCGCCAAGTGGCCAGAAACGCCTTCTTAGTTCGATTAATTTTCTTTTTAATATATTTCAAGCAGAAAGGAAGGCATATTTTAAGGCTGTTTACACATTTTCCTCTCTAACGCACATCGAACAGGGAACGACCTCCGTCTACATTACGCTTACTTGGTTAAGTGAACTTGCTTTTAGTGGAATTGGAAATTAAATAGAATCCTTGTGAAGCGTTTCATCATGCTGTCAGTTTGAGCACACAATAGTTTGCCTTTCCAAGGAGTGAGGAAAACACCTGTTGTCTGTACATCAAATAATCAATCTTAATAATTGTACGCCATGGTTTATATTTGCAGCTTATTTTTCAACCTTCCTTCTTTGAAGATACTTTCACCACAACAATAATAAATGATTGAATAATGTAAGGCAATAAATATATTATCTCAGGCACATGAAAATAAACTGCAGCTTTATAAATAGAAAATAAATCCTCGACGCCTCAGAAACCAATGATAATTTAACTGCAATCCATCCAATTGATATTGTAGCATGTACTATTATTATACTAATAATTATCTAAATTGTATTATTCGGTTACAAAACGGTCAACTGTTATATTATTAATAAGATATATTGTAAAGCGACAGCCGAGATACAGGTTCAACCTAGTTCGGGAAGAAGTGTAATGTTAGTTTCTACGGCACTATTTTGTAATCTACACTTAGGTAATTATGTATAAATTGTATGGTTTAATAGATAAGTATTCCGTTCTATTCTATTCTTTTATTTACGATATGATCCATCCCTAATATCCAAAATGGTCTGAGCTAAACGGCTGTCAGCTCAGTAATCACGGCCACGGCCTCTGGCGCCGCGGTAGTGACAAGAAGCCGCGTCGCTGCGTCTCTCCATGAATTAATTATTGCGCAACAAAAGCTCTGCTTCTTCAGATACCAAGTTGTGTCGCACGGGGAAGACACCTTGGGCTGTGCCTTTTGTGGGTGTTGAGAGCGATTTGTTACTGATTGTTTTACTTAGTATGTATATAAGTAGTAACCTATCTTGTCACAAGATGGCGCCGTGCTATTCTACATCTCGATGTTGAGATTATCTTTCCGTATTGTATATAGCAGATTCATTATCCTACATTGTTGTCAAACCAATTAATACCAGTTACGGTTTTTTATTCCAGTCAACCAAGGTTCGCTCCGACTGTTCCTGGCTCACACGCCTAATTTGTTCTATACTGATATTGACGTTTAAGATATATGTATTTATATATAAAATATATATATATAGATAAGCTTTCTCTAATATACTTTGTTATATTATAATATAATACCATAACATCGTTACGCATACAACATTTCAGCAAATCATTGCATTATCCTAGGTTTGGTAACATTTAAAGTCTACAAACAGAAAGACAAAGACACATTCGTATTTTTAATCATGATACTGTGTTCACCAAAGGTACTTTGAGACCATTTATAAGTCTTATTCTTATTAACATAAAACTATAGTTATTAACAAATTATATTGACTGTAATGATTGAGCCGCTCTTCGTCACACCGAGACCTCAACCCGGAGTCTAAGGGGAGTTGATTCAACGCGCAAAGTTTGGGGTAGCAATTACAGTAAGCATGGCTACCGTACTACATCTGACATACATTATTATGTATTTATAACGACTTTTAGGGATAAATACTCATACAAAAAATCTGCGCATTTTTTTTATTGTACAAAAGAATTCCTTCGGTGGTCTTTTCTACGCTAACTTATATAAAATATTCCGAATGTTTATTTGAGCGAATGGACTCGAACTATAAATACAATGCAAAGGTAGAGCAGCCAGTACTGCGTGGACACTCGCTTAGAAAAATAAAAGGCCTACAAAACAGCTGCTAAAAGATTATTCCATTAGCCCGTCAATGTTATTCCACATGTGGGCATGAGGCATAGCTTCAAAAGCTACAAAAAGCTTAGGGTCTTCATTACTTAGCGTTTGTCTCGGTATTATTTTTTCAATGAAATATCTAGACAGAGTGTAAACACAGCCAAAGAAGGAGGACGAAGGACGAAAGTTCTGGTTCAAAAATAACAAAGAAGGACAATGTTGAGTTAGAATCTCTCATCATCTCCCTGGCCTTAATCCCATGTATTTGGGGTCGGCACTTGGTTCAACCCGATGTGGCTGATCACCTGATTTTTATACGAAGCGACTGCCATCTGACCTCCGCAAACCCCTTTTTCGAGGAAAATCGGCAATCTGGGTTAAACTAGTTGTCAGACTCTCTTAGGCCTCTGCAGAAAGAGGCAATCGTTACAGGTCAGTACCTGTAACGATTGCCAAAGATGTTAAATTGGCAACCGGGACCGACGGCTTAACGTGCTCTCCGAGGCACGGAGGGAACTCGGGCGGTCACCCATCCAACTACTGGCTAGGCGTATGGTTGCTTAACTTCGCTGATCGAATGATATGCGCAATAGCAACTGTGCCACGAGCTCCTCGTGAGTTAGAATCTCTATATTATATAAATGTGAATACTTCTAAGATCAGTTAAGTTTGTTTTTGAGTTAATACAAAAATAATGCACCTATCTTTATAATATAATTCACCCGCGTAGATTTAGTTTCATCCTTATTGTCGCGGAATCCTAATATTTTTGATAAATAAAAGTAGCCTAAGTTACTCTTTGAAATATCAGCTACCTGCCAGTGAAAGTCCCGTTAAAATCAGTCCAGCCGTTGATGCGTGATGCCGTGACCAAGAATGGAAATCATTTTTATATATATAGAAATTATATTAGAATGGTGACTGACCTGTAGAGTGGTATCCCGGCGTCGTCCCGGAACCAGAACACCATGTAGACCTTGTCGTTGGCGGCGGTGCCGAGGTCGCAGGGGAACTGCGCCACCATGCCCTCCACCGCCTGCACGTCCACCGTGCGCACACCCGCTGCAAACAACACAACGTGTATAAAAAGTCTATACAACGCGTGGTCCTTATAGCGTCTAAACGATCTCAATATACTTACACCAACGAGATTTACGGTATTTGAAAACCTGCGGATACCTTATAAGACATTGTATTATGTGCCATGGCGGCCATGGGGTTTGAGCAGTCGTCTGCAACGCAAGCGACGCAAGTTTGAATCCCAGCGGGGCCTCTACTTATCAGTTGTTCTAAAAACTTATGTGCAGTGATTTCACACCACGTGATTTACGGTGAAGGAAAACATCGTGAGAACAATGTCTTAGATTTTATTCAAAGTATGTATAGTGTCTAAGACGGCGATAGAAACACCATCTGCTTCGTTCAATCATCTTCGGTGAAAAGTGGGTGTTGTTATTACAATTCATCTGCCTACCCCTTCGGGGAATACAGGCGCGAGCATATTATGTATGTAAAATTATGTCAGTTGTGCTTAAACTAAAAAAGTATCTCCGATACAAGGTGTTTTATTCTGTAGTCAAGAACCAAGATGTACTACGGTCATAATAGGGAGTAGATACAGCCGTTCGGCCACAGCACAATGGGCAAATTCCTTATTCCTTTGTCACTTTCAACGTAGTAATAATGATTATATACAGTTTAAATTAGTTTGACCTTGATGTGCAACTCCTTCAATGATAATCCAGTAAAGTGTAGTTATCCTTACGCTGGTAATACGTAAGCGGGCAAGGCGGTGTTCCCAGTGTGAGCGCGCCCCGGGCTGCGTATCTCGTTATCATACTAATGGAGTCGGGCTGCACATTATTGTATTGTTACTGCTCCCACGGGAGTGTTGCGCAACTTGTTATTACGTTACATATACATACTATGGAAGGTTCCACCACCATGTGCGGTTTGTACCTCCTTGTAGATTAACGAGATCACTTGGAGAGAACACAGAGAGCTTGGCACTTGATGCTCGACTTAGTTTTATAAATTGACTAAAAAATAGGTAATTTACTCTGTCTAGAATGAGTAATGTAAAAACATGTAGTGAAAGCAGAAAACTGCCTTGTTGGTCTAGTGGTCGCCAGTACTACCGCGGAACACTAGAGTCTAGGTTCGATACCCGAGTCGGGCAATATTATTGGTTTTCCTCTGTAATTTCCCAGTAACAGCCTGGAATCTGAATTGGTGCCCGATAATTGGCAATAGGATCGCCCTCTATTACATGAATGAAATATAGCGAAATGTAGGTGTACTATAGATACGCCTCCCCCTCGGGCTCTACAGGCGTAGCCATATGTATGTATTTAGTGAAAGTTATATGAATAAAAACTCGAGAGATAACAGAATGAGTAGAAGTAAAGTTCTTATGCGCGGCTTTTTGTTATAATAGTTGGGTTGTTATTTTAAATGGCAAAGTACTTATGACTACAATCAGATAGATTTATAACGACATTACATTAAATATAGTACACCTCACATTAATGTTATTCTACGCTAAATAAATAACAACACCGTGGGCGCCGTCTGAGCCTAATTCGTCTCGTTGTGTGGCGATGGATCAATCAATGTCCATTAAACTGTCTTCTAAGACAAATAACAATATCCAGAGGAAGTAATGATTTTAAAACAAAGCGCCGTTTCTGAGCACATTTCAATACAGTTGTTCAAACGACCAGCTGGCTAGGACATAATTAATATCTAGGTGTACAAAGGCCGGCCCGAGACGTCGGCACAATGGCAGCGAAGGATTACTCCGAATGAATAGCCTAATGTACACGATGATATAATTACACCAAATTACGGCCATACTTCAAAATGTACAGAACATTTTCTTGTTCATAATAGGCTTTAATGTTGCCAGGAGATGTTCCAAAAAGTATGAAATAATGGCTGAAATCCCTATTTGAGAATTTGTAGTTTTTTTATTTATTTAAATACATAAGCAATACTTTCGGTCTGATAAGAGCAAAAATTTTTTTGAAATATTGTAAGAGATCATTTTTAAACGTAAATAATACTGCCTCAATCTAAGGATGTATACAAAAAGTAAGAGATCGAAACACGTAAAATATAGAGGCCATGCAGGTAATTTGTATGGAATAATTGTATAAATAGGAGGAATTTTCCAATGTTCACTCCACGGTTTTACAAGCTTTCTTAAATTGTAGATTTCTATTTAACTATAATTATTTTATAATTGCCTTAACGAAAAGGTTTGAACATTTGGAACAGGAAAGTGATTAAAAAATCCATCTATAAACGTGAATGAGAGACAGGGTGGGTAACAATTACATTCACTCAACTCGGGTGAAACCACGGGCTTGTCTATACACTATACACTAGCTGTGCCCAACGGTTTCACCCGCGTGGATTTAGTTTCATCCTTATTGTCGCGGAACCCTAATATTTTTAATAAACAAAAGTAGCCTAAGTTACTCCTTGAAACGTCAGCTACCTGCTAGTGAAAGACCCGTTAAAATCCGTCCAGCCGTTTCAGAGATTACCTGGAACAAACAGACAGACAGACAGAGAAAATTTTTAAAACTTGGTTTTTTAGTGTCAATATCGTGTATACTTTCATATGCATTTAGTGAAAAGCTGTTATTTTGAAATTACAAACAGACACTTCAATTTTATTTATCTGTATGTATGTATAGATGTATAGATATATACAGATAACTAAAATTGAAGTGTCTGTTTGTAATTAAAAAATTACAGCTTTTCACTAAATACATATTAAAGTATACACGATACTGACACTGAAAAATCAAGTTTTAATTTTTTTCTCTTTATGTTTGTCTGTCTGTCTGTTTGTTCCGGGTAATCTCCGAAACGGCTGGGCGGATTTTAACGGGGCTTTCATTGGTAGGTAGTTGATGTTTCAAGGAGTAACTTAGGCTACTTTCATTAATCAAAAATATTAGGGTTCCGCGACAATAAGCATGAAACTAAATCTACGCGGGTGAAACCGCAGGGCACAGTTAGTATAAAATAAATGTAGTATAAAAATCAAATTTCCATTAAAAACATGCGTATCATTTTCAATATGACAGCGTGTACAATCATTTGTAAATTGGTCACGCGACTATTAAAATAGCTTTGTTGCCGACACCATTTATGTCTATTTGTCAGAGATTCACGCAAATTAAAACTCTATTAGTGATCCAACTACTATTTATTTTCGTGATTGATGTATTTTGTTTTGTTATATTCATTACATACAACATAATTTAAAAGGCTTTTTTAAGGTGCTTATCACATCAAATCCAAATATTACGTACATGGTTATAAGAGCATAATATTATGTAACTTAAAAAAAATCGTGTCTTAATCTCTCTGATTTAAAAATATTGACGTTAATTGACAAGCTGTCAACATATTTATTGTATAATACTCGTAGGTAAAATTGAGAAGCCTGTTGTTGCTGAGGAAGCGAGGAGACACGACGCGGCGCGACGCGGTGAGCGATCACCGAATTTGTTGGCCTAATGAGCAGACACGGACCTGTCACTAGGCGTTGTAACGAATGAATTTTTAATGTTACAAATTGAATGGAGCAGTAGTCTGCTCTACGTGCCATCAATGATGCCAATCCTGAGGGACAATGAATAATTTTGTAGCCGTTTGTTACAAGGCGGCCTTGCAGCGAAGTAGACGACAGATTGTGTTCTGATTGCTACTCTTTATTTTTCCTTTGTAAACCGTTGTTTGGGGTGCCGTGTTTGTATCTCTCGCGAAATAAATAAACGTCTATATTTATTCTAATGTTAACCTATACTTTATTTGTGAACAAAACTCCCCGAGGCGACATAGAAACTTGTGTGTGGGTGACCGTACCAAGCGAATATTAGAAACTACGTCATGAAGATACAAAATCCCAGCATATGAAGGCATTATGAAGTTAAAGCATAAATCTCTTTGGGACATTAACGTCGCGGCTTGTACAGAAGTAGTGCTAATTACGCGCTGTGTCCACTTACATAATTACCGCAGAGCCCCAGGGTTTTAATTACCACGATAATTGCACGCGCCGCCGATTACAGGACTGCCTTTGCTACCGCACCGGCGCGCGCGGTACTCATTAATTGACAACGCTATGGCCATCCTTCAGCATTCAATAGCTATCTGATAGATACCTGTAACTATCATTGGATACCTCTTTCCAAATAATTTGAACGATATTGAATTAAATGAGTATGTATGTATTTACAACTCTGTTATTTACCCGACTACGGCAAAGTAAAAAGGAAGGTTATGATTTTGACCGATGGTCATATTATAATTTAATATCGTATATTTCGTATATCGTGGGATGCGTCTTGATTGTCTAGTAATATTTTACTGTTTGTTGGCTCTAAGTATAAGTCCCGCAAGTGGTGCGGGTGCCGTACTCAAAGCCCAGCGGTTACGCTTATTCAGAACCATGGGTCTGAGTTATGAAGTTTGTTGTAGAATTTTTCTTTTGTTGGTGATTTTGAATAATTATTTATGTAACATAACATTTGTAACATGAATAAACCACCTATAAGTAAACATTTAGAATTTGTTCTACCATGCTAAAACATTACAATTGCGTGACAAAATAAACCGAAATGTCATTGAGTGATGACATTGTTGATATTTAATGGCTGTGCCTTTGTCACAATGCGATGAATGGGTACGGACCCAACTTCCTTGTCCGAAGGAAGCCTGCCCCCTTTACCTAAGTAATATAACATTGTTCAAGTTTCAAATTACCTAATTGAATTGTTGTTTAAGCTCTACGTTCCACTTACCCTTACTTATAATATCTTTACGAGATATATTCTAATTAGCTACCACTTTAATCAGTATTATACGATTCCACTTCAAACTTTCATGGTTGTGAATGTAGATAGATGGTATTACATAGACTATATCTATACAGATAAATAAAATTGAAGTGTCTGTTTGTAATTCCAAAATTACAGCTTTTCACTAAATGCATATGAAAGTATACACGCCACTGACACTAAAAAACCATGTTTTAAAATTTTTCTCTGTCGGTCTGTCTGTTTGTTCCGGGTAATCTCTGAAATGGCTGGACGGATTTTAACGGGACTTTCACTGGTAGGTAACTGATGTTTCAAGGAGTAGCTAAGGTTACTTTTATTTATCAAAAGTAAAAAAGTATTTGGGTTCCGCGGCAATAAGGATGAAACTAAATCTACGCGGGTGAAACCGCGGGGCACAGCTAGTATAATAATATGGATGTTGTTTCTCTCCGTGGGTTTTGTTGCGCAGTAAACAACAAAGGGAGTTAGTATGTCATGTCGTTAAAATACGAGTATCATGAGTCCATCTTAAATATTGGTTCAGTAAAACTCATGAATTGCGATCGGCCACGACGTGACACCTCTTTCTGACGTTACTATTCTTTTTCATTACGATTTTCTCGTACGAACGATTTTTATATTATTTAAAGGAAAATGAAAATAAAAAATATTTATTCAGTTTAGGCCCTGGGTACTTATGAATGTCGAGAATCTGCCTCTGGTTCGAAAACTAGCCTTCTGAGAAGAACCGGCAAGAAACTCAGCTGGCATCATGTACATATCATCGAAACAATATAAATCATATGAAATCATCATACAAAAATCAAATTTGATAACAGGTATAAATATTCACAATAGTGACAAATTGCAACAAGTTTATTACTAACAAGTTTATTACTAAGCAAACTAAAACAAGTTTATTTTTATCTATCTATTAATTATTTTTAAATTTGATTAGTGTAGTAGATGTTTTGGAGTGACATGTCACGTGTTTGATAAATATATAGGTTCAATAAAGCTATACAGCTATTCTGTTAAGCTATACAGATATTTTTTACAAAGTTAAAACTATCCTAACCAACTCAGTTGTTTTGTGGCATCTACCTATATAATAAACAAAAAGGTAAACATTTTTGACAAACCTTTTTGACAAACAGTTAAAACTAATGATGGAACAGCTTTTAACTGATGACTTGGTGTAAAGTCCAAGCTAGGAAGTTTTACAATTATTCAATGCAGAAAATGGTGCATGGGTGATGTCGAGTGACAGCAACATCGATACTTGTATTCACATTCCTATTCTATTCTAGTGTCGATAGAGTATAGTAGAGAAATACACATATTTCATAGTATCGTGAGATACTTAAGACTTAATTATTTAAAATTGAATCGGGTAAACGTTAAAATGTTACTTATATGTATAGTACGTCATCCAATGAGCGACTTCGCCAGAACTATGATTTTGGTAATAAATAAGAAGTGAACATCGACTGTATAAAAATCTCGATACATTTTCTCCATGTTATACAATGGTATCAATATCCGTAAGTGCTGTCGAATCAAATCGAAAATATCGATTCTCGATTAAATTTAGGCGGATGTAAGCTCTATTTGCGTATACAATCACGAACGTGTTATTCATCGCCGGTTGGCTTCGACGCGTCTCGATTGAATTGATACCTTGCAGTGAATGTATCGTGCACGGCGCGACACCATCACAATTATTAAAGATGCAATCGTGAAATGAAATGTCGATTGGGTCTACTGGCTTTCATCCGAGTGATTCATCGGTTGTATCGTTTGGGGGGTTTTATCCGGCTTTGAGAATTATTGCTTCTCATATACGCTGTTCGGTTGGTGTCTATATATCTAATTATAATTTCATTTTGTGTTAGAGTGATAATCCACTTTGACAGACACGGAAGGTCATGAATGATTAAAAACTAGCGATACACCAAAAAAGTACCCCTAAGTTTACCAAATTCGTATTATTATTTTGAAAAATCATAAAATAACGTTACCATCACAAATTTCTCGTTGGAAATCGTTCGGCTGGCTGCATGCACCAAGCGTAGGAGACGCGAGTACAATTTCCTGACGTATGGAAACTTCCGATGTTTTTCCTCTCAGTTTGATAAATAATGCGGAGGATATGAAAACCTTTGCGGAACATGTATTATCATCGTACAGATTGCATCAAAGATGATATAGGAACACAACTGAATGGTGCGTAAATTACAAAAAAAAACGTATAACTAAATTCCATTTGAAATAAATAGTTAAAATAAACTTTGCAATCCCAAAATAAATTGTAAAATGTTCTCTGATCGAGACCGAGTTTAGAATTGCTCTTTAAAATGGGAAAAGTGTGTCGCCGTGAGTAATTAATTAGGTATACCTATCCCTTTATCCGACCGTGGTAATCAATCAAATGATTCCCGCAATTGTTTAACGGGAATTACGGCAATATGGAAATAGCGGGGAGGGTCCATGGCGGATGATTATCCAAACATCTATCTTCATTGCGATGGGTTCTGCTTGTTGTGCGGTAAATTAAAGGAAAATAAATGGTGATTCATGGTGTAATTATTAATTTTACACGAAATGTTTAATGGACCATACCCATACTCTTTTGTTTCTCGGTTTTAGTGCCTTCATTTAAACGTATATTCGAAGATAGGATCTATGTATCTCTCGAATATGTGCCCCCAGTACCTACCTATCTCCGTAAAAGAGTTATACTGCATAGCGATGCATCGCTCATCCCTACATATTCCTTGTTGTGCCCCAGATTATTGAAGCGCTCCCGCCACTACTTTAATATTAGCGAGCAGAACATTAGTATGTAACCCAAACAAAACAAGTGACGGTTACATTAACATTCTGTAATGGAAACCCATTAGAGCGATACCTATGAAGACAAGTGTCCCAAACAAGTTGTAACGGGCCACTTAGCGAATTGGGCCATCTGCTTTGTTTACGCGCAGTGGCCGGGTGGCTGGCGGCCAATTAATATTCATAATCGCACTGAAGAAACCGCAGTTAATCCGTCTTAACTGTTTTATGATAGCAATTTTCCGCTCGTGTAATTGATGGCCGTCGTCGGTGCGAAATTAGCTGGTTCATTCAATAAATTGTCTTTGTCACTTATTAACAATTAGATGTGACCTGATCTTCATTCTCCAATTACAATTGATCTATTCCGTGGCTGAGGTTGCGCTTCCAATCTGATGACCAGAAATCCAGTAGGTAAAGTACCTACTGGATTTCTGGTCATCAGATTGTAGTCCATCTGATTTATTTATATATCTAAAGTAATATTATAAAGAGGAAATATTTGTATGTAACAAACTGGCTCAACACATTTTAAAAATTCTTTTACCATATCGATGCTACATTATCACTGATTGATATAGATTTTATCCTCGTACTCCCACGTGAACGGGAAATACGTGGGTGAAACCGAGTGACGGCCGCTAGTAAGATAATAAAATAATATACCCTCTGCCATAAAACTTACAAAATAAATAACGGCTTCATTTTTGTCCATATAACTGGCCACTCGGTTGGTAATTAAAAGGATTTTATATGGCATCCTCAGTGGCTGCATGTTGGCGAAGAAGCCACGTCAATTTAACTTAAGTAAAATACATTTCTTAGTCCCATCAACTTTATTACGCTTCTCGAGAACAAAACAAAAAGTTGAATCATTTTTTGTAAACGGCAACGTTTATATCATTTTAATGAAATTATAAATCTCCCGTGCAAGTCTGCTTAACTTATTTCGTCTTGTTTCTCACAAGTTAAAGAGTCAATCCATCAAAATAAGAGTTGCGACATTTTCCCGGCTATTTTTCAGCGGCGTGTTTATGTTAAAGAGCGGTATTTATGTTGTAATAAGATATATTACGAGGTCGTTAACGTATCGCGGTGGTTAGGCCCGTGATGACGTAACAAAGTGGCTCGCCCGCGCCGCCCACATGATCGCGTCTTATCTACGCCAATACGTTACATAACGTACCAGTGCTTGATGCGTACACCACACGCCAAACTTTTCATTATAAAGTTGTTAAGCTACAAATTTGATGTACGTATGCCATTCTAAAACATCATCATCAGCCGGAAGACGTCCACTGCTGAACATAGGCCTCCCCCTTGGACCGCCACGCCGAACGACAATGCGCTATTAGCATCCATCGGTTGCCCGCGACTCTCACGATGTCGTCGGTCCACCTAGTGGGAGGCCTGCCTACGCTGCGTCTTCCGGTCCGTGGTCGCCACTCGAGAACTTTTCTTCCCCATCGGTTATTAGTTCTACGAGCGATGTGGCCTGCCCATTGCCACTTCAACTTGCAAATCTTAAGAGCTATGTCGGTGACTCTGGTTCTCTAGCGAATATCCTTGTTCCGGATTTTGTCCCGCAGAGAAACTCCGAGCATAGCTCCTTCCATTGCTCGTTGAGTGAACCTTAGTCTTTCTAAAAGGCCAGCTCTCAAAGACCACGTCTCAGCTCCGTATGTCATCACTGGCAACACACACTGGTTAAACACCCTAGTCTTAAGGCACTGCGGGATTCTCGATGAAAAGATGTCACGTAGCTTCCCAAACGCTGCCCATCCGAGTTGGATTCTTCGGGCGACCTCTTTGTCGAGGTTGGACCTACCTAGCTGCACAATTTTAAATAAGTGTACAATTTTACAAGTAATGGAATACGATTACCAGTTCTGGTTCGGGAGCGAACGAGTGACACCCCTAGCGTTGCAAGCTCATGCAAAAGTAACAACGTATAATCAGGTGGGTAGTAGTACTTATTAATAAAACATACTAAATTTATAAAAACATACTAGCAGCTACTTCATTCCAAAACGGATTGAGCTTTCGTCTGATTGTTAATGGAATTAATACTGAAAGCTAAAACGACAGGTAGCTTGCAGTCGATCTAGTGACTCAGGCCGTCTCGGGGGAAGGGCAGTGCCTTGAATAAACAAAGATTGAAGACCGCTGCTGTCCCGGAGTTAGCCGAGCCTGTCTTAACATTTAATCTTGCTTAGGGTGTTGAATATTCCATTTTCATATTTTTTACAGTGGAAATTTATATTACGGAACACCCATATTTTTTCCTTATAATTATTTGATCTTTGACAAACGAACCTTGGCATGTAATTTTTAATAAATTATTACTGAAATTAAGGTAGGGCTAGATACACAGTCTCTCTCCAGTCAGCTTTTAGTTTAATCAATGATAACCCTCGAAAGTTCTTCAAATCAAGACAGTGTAAATTTAGCCCGAAAAATCGCGCTCCATTCTACTCTCGTAAGAATCTCCCCTCAGAAACTGAAGCGGCGAGGTTTATTGTTAACGTAAGTAGGTACTTAATAAAGGTAATTACGAAGCCAATTTATTAGCGAGGAGCATCGAGAGTCGCGGCTACGCACAGAGATAGGGCACGCGTCCAGAGCCCGCAATGAACTGCTATTTGTGCAATTATGTCGCACGCACCGCTCGGCCACTCGCTTTGTGACACACTATGGACACACATCTAATTTGTATACATGCTACAACGCTCATATTTTGTTTATAGGTGAATTTTGTTTTTCTATTTTATGTTAGATAAGTATAATTTATTTATTTTATTTATTAGTGTAAAGGAAACATACAGTTTTATGTAAAATAAATTAAACTAAACACATTTAAATTAAACATAAACCAATTAAGTTTACAAAATTAAAATAATAGATACGTCCTGTAGTTCTGTGCCTCCTGAAGTTGGGATTTCTTCAAATACCACATTTGTGCGATTATCAATGCTCAAGAAATCAATCAACCTCCTACTACAAGTTTGTCAAAGATAAAATCTGTACTTAGAAGTGTATACATTTTCGATCGATCGATAAAACGATAGGCGACTTTAAAATGATACTTTTCGATTTATTCTTACCAAAATCCAAAAATAGAACACGTGTGGTATTGAAGGCAAAGTCGCAACATAAATGCGAGCGCGCCATTAGGCAAAAATATCAGTGATCGAAGGCACGAGTGGGCTCGCGCATTGTGCGCCGCCACTGAAGTACTCTTAGCCTCGAAACCCGCATAGAGGGCGACCGAGGGCTCCACCGCCTTAGTTTCCTCTCCGAGTGTGGCCTACTACACGCTACACGCGACACGTTAAAAGCTACACGCTGGGCTGCACGTGCCGTTATACCCGTCGCTTTTTAACGTTCAATTGATGCGTCAAGAAAATATTTCACGAATTGCTTTTCCCGACTCCTATGACGAGTACGGCGGTGACGACTCGGTATTGAGAAAAATATGTGTCTTTGTGAGAAGGCAAAAGGGAAGTTGTTTGGGAATTTTGCAATCAATATATCGTCATGACGGGTGTTAACGTATTCTAATATTCTTTACTTATATGTTACAACATGGTACAATTCCGAGCGTATAGTTCTAATTAAGTTACAAGTACGTTGCAGAGACTTAATAATGGATATAACTTGAAAAAATAGATTTGTGGCATTTTTATGGTTTTGATAATATTCAAAGTTTTGATCTTAATGATGACGTTTATATATCTCACAACATCAGACTATGATAGTTATAAATTAATACTATTATGTACGATATATTCATCTGTGTACTAGCGCAGTAATCGTCGTTAGAATATCTCTCCAGACAAGTAATGGTCTCGTTACGAGTCTGACGTCACAAGCAAACCTTCTCACCATCCTAAATCAATTCCACATCACAATGGCCCCTGGAACTCGCTGTTAATTAACTATGAGTCTATAAATAATATTTCATAGAAATGTGGGTACTTAACCGTTGGCGGGTAGTGCGTCGTTTCAATAAATACCGACAAAGCGAGACAAAGGAACAATGCCATTGTTTACCGGACCAGCAACAACATGACCACCACCACCAAGGAGAGAATACTACTGTAACATCATTTATGTGATATTCAATAACATGTATATATATTAGTCAAATAAATAAATCAATGTGTACGCTTGTCAGAATTCTACATACAAACATACATATTCAACTCAACTCAAATATATCTTTATTCGATTAGACTTTATACAAAGTACTTTCAAATTGTCAGAATGACACAATTACACAGGATTATACATGCTACCGCCAGGTTCGGAAGGTTGCTTTTACTGAGAAGAATTCCCCGAAGGGGTAGGTAGCGTTGTAATAATAACACTCACTCACAAACTTGCGTCGCTTGCGTGGAAGGCGAATCCTAAAACCCTACGTCCACCACTCTTGTATTCTAAATATGTCTGACAATTTGTGTAAACGAATATCACAATAAGCCACTTCGCATACAAAGAAAATCATCAGTTAGTATTCCACCTCTAAAGCGTACGGCACAAGGCTAATGATATAAGTATAGAGCTGTACTTAAAGTCACTATAGAAAAGTCGCAGGACCATACATATAGTTTGTCAGGAATAAATCCAATATCGATAAGCGCCCCATCCACTATCGGTCGGGCCAGCCCTATTTGCGTTGACGCGTTCCGCCGCCGCATTATCAGCGGCTATCAGGGTGATTGACACGGGCCGCGCCTGCACAAGAAAAATATGCCTTCCAAGCCTTTATTAAGATTGATGGCACCGACGATACACGACCGGATTCGACCCGAGTCACTTTCGGATTTCGCTAATATCGCTCTGTCATTATTTGCTTGATACCTTTCACTCATTGTTATACTTCATCCTATTGTAGAAAATAGACTTGTATGAAAACAAACATTTTTATACTGTAAATATTGGAAAACAACCTGATAATATGCGGCTGCAGCGCGCCGACTGTCATCATTATCTTACTGACTTCTTAGCTTTGATGTGGCATTTTGGTACCGTAAAATTTAACGTCAAAACTAAACATTTCTTAATAAGCGCTGCTTATACTATCATAGTTGGCCCCTAGTAGTCACTCTCGCGTTGCCTACTTTATAACGAGTTGGAATTGCTTCAACACACCGACATCACAGCTATTTGCTACTAATGCAACTTAAATTCCTTTCTTTTCCTCGTAGGAGCACTTATCACCTGAGGTATAGTCCCTCGTCAGCGTCAGCTCAGAGTGGATGATTTCTTTACGAAAAGTGCTATGTCACAAAATTCGTAGCAGCTCGTAGGATGTATGTCGTAGCCTGCTACGATGTTCGTAGCATCGTAGTAAGAGCTACTATTCGAAAACTGATTCGTTTATTACAATCTAAGTACGTTAATTTCATCAAGACAAACTGTTTAGTGTGACGTCTCAACGTCCATTAAAT
This sequence comes from Watsonalla cultraria, assembly GCA_964035505.1. Lineage (NCBI taxonomy): Eukaryota > Metazoa > Arthropoda > Insecta > Lepidoptera > Drepanidae > Watsonalla > Watsonalla cultraria. Next base: position 196,983 of record OZ037713.1, read on the forward strand.
CCAGTAAGAGGTAATTTTTAATGTAAAACAAAGGATTACAAAGAAGCGCGTCGCCACGCTCCAGTAGAACAAACTAATTAAGTTTAGTAGCGCAGGTTAACAGCATTATTGGAGATGGTAGGATCGTGTCGCGTTAATAAATACAATTTCACTCGCAAACAACACTGGGCGGACGGTTCCGTTTGGAGTTTTAATAAACCGTTCAGTTCCCTAGTTGAACAAATTCCAATCAACGATATTGTTTCCGTGATCGAATGTTTACATTTACCGGTAAATATCAACATTTCATTTCTGTTATTCATTTTTACACGTAATTATTACTACATCATCACATTTGCGATTCACTCGTGTAGGATTTTCGTGACAACTTTAAATGAATGCTGGTGTTGCTTGTAAGCGGATGATAAAATCAGACTATTTCGCATTTAGTAGTATCAAATTACATACATATACTCATGGCTGTATTTCCCGAAGGGGTGGACAGAGATGTACTTATATTATATTAATATTCTATAATTACATTTCTTTCAGTTTTATACCGAGTAGTAAATTTCCTCCGCATTAATAAGTACCAACCTAGGTATATATTGATTGCAAATAAAGACAAAAAACCGGCCAAGTACCTTTCTCTGTTAAGACGTTTGCTGTATGGGCGCCATCGGAAACATTCCTTTTTTTTTTTTTTTCTGCTTTAAACTGTCTAAATATTACAATTTATGAGATACAGCCGGTGACAGACGATCATATAGACAGACTGACGGACAGCGAAGTCTTAGCAATAGGGTCCCGTTTTACCCTTTGGATACAGAACCCTATAAAATATTGTTTCGATGCTTCTACATCAAATTAGTTGATATATTATCACAACTTGAATTGACGTGATTTTAGTTATGAATATAAATGAAGCACAAAATATTCAAACTTTATTAAAAGGCCCATTGAATTCAAATTAAGTATAAATTATTCATGAAAGTATTTGGTTCAACAAAAACATGAAGGCATATTTATCTACACTTAATTCAATATCAACTATTGAATATTCCGTTATATTATACTAGCTGTGCCCCGCTGTTTCACCCGCGTAGATTTAGTTTCATCCTTATGGTCGCGGAAACCTAATATTTTTAATAAATAAAAGGTAGCCTATGTCCTTTCTCAGGGTCTAAAGATTGTCTGTGCCAAATTTCATCAAAATCGGTAGAGAGTTACTTTTGCATTTATAATATTAGTAGGGATTTTTATATCACCCAACCTAGCAACCAACCTACCCTTTTAAAGCTTTCAATAAATGTATTAAAAATGCTTTCCTTCGTTTATCTACTGATCTCTAGTGCTATTGCGTAACACGAGGTTGTGAGTTGGATTCCCGGGTCGGGCAGACTGTCGGGGTTTTCCATTAGTAGGATTAGTGCCCGGTTAATGGTAACAGGGTCGGCTGTCATAACATTGGACTTAAACGTAACCGGCCAAATTTAGGTGAACTATCAGTAACCCTAGTCCGTAATCGGACAATACCGCCTGTATTGTATTAGCTTATGTATGTATTAAAACTATTATTTTATTCCAATGTAGTGAATTATTGACTTTTCCAATAAAGTGCTATATTTACGTCTGTAAGATGACAAATAAGCACAGATTTCTCCTGATGGTGAGCACTTACTGCAGCGCGACACTTGCAACACATTTTTGTCATGAAGTACGGTAAACAGTTTGAGCTGTATATAATATAAGGTAAGCCTGTTAGTGCATTACTGATCGTTTGTTTCACTGTAAATGAGACGAGCACACGAGCGTGCATTCCAACTGTATATCCTTCTTATTAGAGCACCAACGTTGTTTTAATATTTCCTCTTTTCATTTCGCTGTATCATCACCGTCCTGCGCATTGCAACGTTCTAAGTCTGACTGCGAACCTCATACAATAGGAGCGCCACTAAATAACATTATATATAATTAGAACAAATAGACGAATGCAATCCTTATTATTTGATCTCGTCTACTGTATTTAGTCCTATAAATACCCACAGAAGGAAGATGAAGAAGAATTGCTGATATCTGACACGAAATATAACGGAAACTTATTTTGACCACCAATAAAAATATGATATCAGTTTCAATGATCATTAGAACACCCACAGCGGCTATCGAGGATATCGTAGTACAACAGAACAATACGGTTTCGATAATAAACCGTTAGTGGGAGGAAGCAAGGCCGGTAAATCAGTTGCACGTAAAATGGTTTGCAGCAAACCGCCGCGGGCGGATATTTAATATTATTATTGCATTTCCGAAGCGGACACTCGGACTCCGGCTACGTTACCGAACGAACATATGGATTGCAGCTTCTATAAATAATTTATGTATTTCGATTTATTTTGACACGCAGCGTCGCATCAGACGGCATTTGTTAACTTGTCTTGTAAAATCTGTACTGTCACATGCCAACTATGATCGTTCAGGCAGCGCGTATTAATAACTTCTAAGCTTTAACGTTCAAATTTACGGTACAAAAACGAAACGTCAAAGTTCAGAATACGATGATGGTATGGAACCAGAACTATTCACATAATCTGAAAGAAGTAGTTATAACCTGCTTTAGTGTTTGCCCAATTATTTTCGCCACATGATTTTATTGTTCTCAATCTGTTATGTATTGATTGCCGTGCTGTGGAGCATTCATCCAATATGATCGGACTGCATTCTACATACTTAATTTACATAAACATGGTGTGGTTTTGCATTAGTGCCATATCTACGGAGGTCAATATATACATTGAAGAGTACATAAATCAATAATCAAACAACAGAATATTTACGAGCTTTCTTCTTTCAGTTCTACTTTAAACTTGTTTATCTATGTTTAGGAAAAAGCGATGCATATACGAGTATTTTTCAAAAAACTAATCATTGACACAATTTTTAATTTTATTGTTGATTTATGTTCGATTTAATGAACAAATATCAATTTCCGTAAATATGGCACCAATGCAAAACCACACCGCGTATTTTGGACATGATTCAATAACATCTCCACTCCGTGGTGAGCACAAGATAAATTCACGCTTGGTAAAGACATTTTTGTTACAAACAGTAACCACCTTGTCTTTTTCTTGCTTACAATTATTTGGGTAGACACAAACGTCAAGAATGGGGGTTATTATGGAAGTATATGTTTCATAAATAAGATAAATAAGCAGTCGTTCACAGGCCGTAGGTTGGAATCCCTTTCAAGTGGCGCGCCGGAGCAGACCCACAAAGTGAGAGAACCTCACTTTATGTGCTCATTACAATACATACAAACGGTAACAGTAATACATGAGACCGAGGTGAGAGCTCTTCTAGTGCTGTAGTTTGTCGATATTTTCACTTTGTTTTCGAAATTAATTAATGCAAGAAACTCTTGTTTAAGAAGTGAATTTAGACATTTAGCATATAATGTGCATATGCTAAATTCAGGAATCTTTTGAAATCGTATCGGTAACATGGGCCACGACTCTTTGCTCGTTTCGTGTTACAAGTACTAGTCGTCAAATATTAAGCAATATAAATTTACAGTGCTTGCGCCCAACAAATATAAAGCGAGGCGGAAAATATCTGCAAAGTGTGTAAAGGAAGTGTAACACAATAATTTGTCGATATCGCCACTTCCCTAGCCCAGGTGTAATAAAATATGTACGCTAGAGTGGCGACGCGGGGCCGCGGGCCGCGGCGTGGGTCCTTCCTCACATCGCGATCCAGCACGTGTTCCCGACATCTTATCGATATAACCATAAATTGTTTCAGCTTTTTAAGAATATGCGCGACGCGGTGTCACCAGTATACAGCTGCGCGAATGCAGCATCTGTTCACACCATGTGACCTACACGAGCAACGTGTTACACTACACCGCCAGTGTCAATAGATTTTATTAATTAATAAATGTAATACACTGTCTCGATATAAATTAATCAATCAACGTGTACGATAGATTGTGATAAATGTTGTAGAGTAAGTAAAGTGCCCGATAAAAGTCGAAAATAAGTGTTCATCGAACTTGGTCGTATTTCATTATGTTTGTAACAGCATTTATTTTAATACAATATGATGGGAGCAAACCATTATAGGTTTCAGTAATAGACATCCTATCATATCAAAATCCGTCGAATTAATCATACCATTGATGCTGCATCTAAGCTGTGTCGCACCCTCGCAGTTTATTTCGCGGACCGGTCCCCAGGGCGGAAACTTTTTAGATGATTCGTTTCGTACAAAATTATACTTACAGAGCACTTTGCGATGCCGGTGTAACGGCCGCTGCTTTGTTGTTGATAAAGAGTTAGACGCTCCCCCGAATTTTAATTACCGAAAAGTATTCAGACTTTCGGACTGAAGATTCGCTTTCTGAATGTTGATTTCCGCCGGAGCTCCTGTCTGTTTATTTTGCGTTCTTAATTTGAAATTTTCGCCATCGTTCACGGCGTTGGTGTCAAAGAATATAGAACTAATAGAAACGCACTGTTGTCGTTATTTAATGCAAATAGACAAAGTGAAAGCTGAGTTCTAAGTGTCCCCTGCTGATACGGGTTAAATCCATATGTATGGGTGATAGAAATGACTATTTTACCAGTACCAATATATATAAAATTGGTATTATAACAGTACCAAAATCATGTTAAATCAGGCATAAGCGCAATATATGTGTGGAGCATACCTATGTCTATACGTAATTCTATATGTAATTCCAAATTAACAGATTTTACTAAAAGCTCAATAATTACTATAATTTCATACTTACCTTAAAAATAACTATTTTAAAATTTTCTCCCCTTGTCTGTTTGTTCGGGCAAATTTCTAAAAAGCTGGACACATTTTAATCGGGATTTTCACTGGCAGATAGCTAATGATACAATAGATAACGAAAATTGTTAGGTTAAATTATTTAATTGATGCTAAAAGCAACCTTATTCTGCATAATATAACGCACGGAACATTAAGTAACCCAACCGGCTACAGAGCGTGTGTCCACAAACCAGTGCCATTGACCATGCATTATCAGAATGTTGTAGGGCGGTATATTATCACACAATCGCCGGTTCATAAAGGCCAGTATAAGCGTGACACGGTACCATTTGCATGGCCGTTTCATTATGTGTGGAACCATGTCGCACTATGAATAGAGACACGTTATTACCTGTTTACGCGAACAATGCTCTAACAAGATTCGCCTGTTAATATTGTTAACTATTGTGCTCGGGTTTAGGAAGTAAGCTCTAGATTAGAGATATTCTACTTTAAGGGAATGTGAGAGCGGACTTGAATGCTAGAGATGAGTATGACGAATATGTAATCAGCAATGTTATACAGAATTGAATGGCAATCTCAAACTCAGTCAATTAAAATGTGTATGTAACCTAGCCCCAACTACAGGTTGTTATATTCCTATTGTATTTTGAAAGAGTGCACATAAATGCTAGTGTTGATTGTAGCTTACATTAACGCAGGTGTAATGAACCAAACGGATGCAGCCATTACCCACCGCCGCAGGACGTACAACAACATGCTCAACGAATTGTTATATCATTACAAACGATACCATACTTACAATGTACAAATGTTATATAATACTAGCTCTGCCTCGCGGTTTTACCCGCGTAGACTTGGTTTCATGCTTTATTTCACGGAACCCTAATATAATACATTTTCTAATTAAAACATCGTTCTCTGAAACATCAGCTTTCTGACAGTGAAAGTCCCGTTAATATCAGTCCAGCTGTTTCAGAGATTACAGACAGACAAACAGAGAGAAATTTTTTAAAAATTGGCTCTCCTAATTCAATACCGTGTATACTTTCATATACATTTAGTCAAAGGGTGTAATTTTGATAGTACAAACAGACACTTTAATTTTATTTATCTGTATAGATGTGTATCACAACTATAGAGGAGGAGAAATGTGGCGCTGATTTGTGGAGATCCAATCCAATAATAATAAACAAAATTCAGATTACAATCACAGCAGTCTCTGAATATGTAGATAACTGATTACACGCGAGTGTGTACCAAATTGTGCAAGCGAGTACATTTGGAAATAATATTTTTAACAAGAAAAAGTCAACGTTTGTTTGGGGTTAGAGCAGTCACCTGCTACGCAAGCGACGCAAGGTCTAATCCCAGCCTGGCTTGTACCAATGCATTTTTCTAAAAACTTGTAACGTCTAAGAAGTAATTCAAAGACGTATGAGACGGCGATAGACTCACCATCTGTCACGTTGGCACTTATAAATCTTCAGTGAAAAGTGGGTGTTGTACTTATAACACATCTTCTTTGGGGAATACAAGCGTAAGCATATGTAAATTATAGCGAAAAAAAAACTTTACTTATTTTTATGATTGTACTAGCTGTGTCCTGCGGTTTCACCCGTGTAGATTTAATTTCATCCTTTTTGTCGCGGAACCCTAATATTTTTAATAAATAAAAGTAGCCTAAGTTACTCCTTGAAACATCAGCTACCTACCAGTGAAAGTAAATTTAAAACTTGGTTTTTTAGTGTCAGTAGCGGGTATACTTTCATATGCATTTAGTGAAAAGCTGTAATTTTGGAATTACAAACAGACACTTCAATTTTATTTATCTGTATGTAGTATGTATAGATTTACCTAACGCATGTTATAAATACGCAACTTGACGTATTTTTCCAAACTATTTCAAGAAGTTGCATAATTTAATGTCGGAGGACCGTGATGGAATGCGTAGTTACAGAGATAGTTAAATGCGCAGTGATTACGCAATAGTATATAAATGGTGTACAATTACCGCCGCGTCTGGCCTCTCGTGCACTCTAAGAGGCACTAATTTGCACCACACCTGTAATTGTCGGAGCTTTGTGCCAGAATCACTGAGGAAGTCTACATTTAGCGTCACACTTCAATACCTGTAGCGATACTATTCATATATTTAGCACACTATGTGCTCTAAGCATATACAGAGTTGTCTGCCGCGTACTTTCTTGGATTTGCAAATTTTAATCCTAGAGGGTTTATGTATTATCCTTACTAATATTATTATAAATGTGAATCTGACTGGTTTATTTGTATACTCCCTAATCAACCGACAATCATAAAATTTTGCACAAACGTCGTTAGGGAAACAGAAAAGGATATAGGGACAGGATTATATTGTTTGTATTTTATTTTTACATAGTGGATATTCGTTCACAAACTCTCATTTATGGGGAATGTCAATGGGGATTAGTGGAATAACTCCCCCACTTCATCACCACGCGGGAAAAACCGTTGGAGGAGGCAAATTTTTTTCCCTTTATTGTCCTCGTACTACCAGCTTAAGCCACCAGTGGTACCGGAAGGAGTTTTCTTTTCCTCTTCGTACCACTGATCGAAATTCTAATAATGATAATTCACTATTTTATAATAAACGTGGGAATCAAAATTAGGTGAATAATTTCACAACTTATTTCCCAATTCAACTTAATATAGCAAAAACGTTTAGGTACTACGTATTTGGCCATCATAAATGACCATCTTAGAACTTACTTTTTATAGGATTAACTATAAGTTTGGGTTTATTTGAATGTTCTAATAATATTAATGCAGATAGTTAAAACAAAAATTGCTCCAATTTACTATGATAACTAGCTTTGCCCCGCAGTTTTACCCGTTTAGAGTTAATTTAACCTTGATGTTTTTTTAACAAAAGCAGCCTTATTTACATTTTGTAAAATTAGCTAATCTGATAGTGAAGTTAGTCCCGTTAAAATCGGTCCAGCCGTTTCGGAGATTAGCCGGAAGCAACATACAGACAGACACACATTTTAAATTGTTTTTTATGTCAGTGCCAAATATACCTAGTTTCATGCATTTAGTGAAAAGCTATTATTTTGGAATCACAAGCAGACACTTCAGTTTTATTTATCTGTACTGATATGTTTTCATCTTTACAATGCATTTCACGGCGAGTGATATAGAACCATTTATATGACACGACAAGAGTTACAGTCCTTATGGACATCGTTTTAGTTTCATTCATAACATATTCTGTAAGGTTCCCACATAATGTTCTAGTCATCTAGTAGCAAAATCCCACCGTCTGGCGATCTTGCACCGATCTATTTTTGGCTCAGAATAAAATTCACTGAATGACGACTTGAATGGATGATAACGCTCTCAAATCCACGGAGGATATGTGTAATGCGTGATCCAGTTTCTAAAGAGTATTGGTTTCGAGACAGCTGTTATGTTACACGTAATAAAGATGTATTAAGGAAATGTTTCGTAGATGCGTCGGCTTCAATGTTATCTTCTGTATAAAATATCACAATGAAATCATATGAGTACGTACATTTTTGTATATCTATTCTGTTTGACTGCCTTTTTAATACTCTGTGCAATTTACATTTCGAGTTATTTACCTAATGTTCTACGAATGTTAGGTACTTCATTAATTTGTAAACAAAATCAACGTACTTAGATAATAAGCTGTCTACGCGTAGTTTCAGTAAGGGGTGAAACGACTTGGCAAATCACGTATACGAAATTTACGTATTTAACAGACTTTTTCTAAATTTAAAATTAAGAAATCAGCATTACTTCGACAGAAAAGAGCGGAGTAAAATGTAAAAAACTTAAACAGTAACCCTCAAGCATTCGATTCATTCAGTATATAAAAATATGTGAAGAAAATCCAAAAGAGCTGGTACCACTTACTTTCATTCCCGCGGTACCAACTTCATGAGCTTATAAAGTCTTATACAGACACAATGAAAGACAAAAAGATCCCACTGTAATATCTAGTATGAGGAACTCCGCAAGAATACATCAATACTCTCAGAGTGGATAGTGGGCTCCTAGCTACTCGCATACACAGGCTATCCTGTATGTACAACTACTTCTCTTAAAGTCTCTCTGCTCTATGTACGTGTGTAGGTATATTATAGTATATTAGTGTCGTGTCGAGAAGAAGCGTTTGTATATGTCGGCGCCTCACCGGAGTTCGCCCCAGGATCCATTATAATCGTCAAGAAAAATAAGGAACACAGCAGGATAAATAATTATATTTCTTTAACAACCTTACTCTTCAACGATCAGCGAAAGAATGCCACATACTGCAACCTCGACTAACCAAGTTATTTAATTATTAATTACAAGACCACGTGTTTCACATTATTACAAAACTATTTAATATTAAGGTTTTATAATTCTAAAAACAATAAAACATTATTTTTATGTTAACTAAAGTCGAAATACATCTTAATTAGCTTAATTAGGTATTTTAAATAACAATATAAAATGAACCGGAAACACCCTATAAAGTTTACAGTTTTGTTACAAAAGTAAATCATAATTGTATTTTAAAATAAATTATTCAATAATTACAACAATATTAGATAATAATGAAACATTAATTAAACTTCTAATTTTACATAATTAACTTAACTCGTTTCTTAAAATAATACATACGGAAATCATACAGTAGTGTAAACACAACAAAAACATTAGTGACCCACTTAATTCATATTACAATACAAAATTATATAAATAGGAAATTCTACTTCGTTAGTACTTTTAATTAATTCTAGAATCTGAATTACAATTTATTATCCTAAATTTAAGAATTACATTATTACGAAAAGTAGCTAGTGTTGTTTCCTGTCTCAATTTTAAATTGAGACTTGTTTCCTACAATTGAAACTAGATGGCAGCTCGGTTGAGCGCGCCCATACGGCCATACTGACTCAAGCGCGTTCTCTGCGCTTACAAATTTAGAAAATCATTGACAGAATTGAAAATCATATAAGATTGCACGTACACACAATTACATAATCAAATCAAACCAATCTCATATTTCCTTATAACAAGGTTCTCTTTTGTTTTAAGGATAAACACTTAACTTGTAAATTATAACTTAACAAATAATATGGTAACTTTACAGCCTTGATTAATTAGTAAACATTTCGTCAAAAACAATACTTTGACACTCATAAACATAAATCATTCTTGAGACTAGCAATCTCATTCTAGGATCTACCCACACCAAAACAGGCAATCACCCATCCTGGGATCTAGCCATCAACAAAACAGGCAATCACCCTTCCCGGGATCTAGCCATCATCAAAACAGGCAATCACCCATCCTGGGGTCTAGCCATCATCAAAATAGGCAATCACCCTTCTTGGGCTATAGCCTCTAAGACCGGTATAAAGGATGCGCATGGTGGCCAGCCAGCGCGAAAGGAAGGATTTTGGATAGGAACCAACAATAAAATAAAGCAGGGGCTAATTATTGGAAGTGGATGCCCCCAAATTAACTGGTATGTTCCCACAGTTATTAGCGGATGCAGTGGCGGAAGATAGTGATTCAACAGGTACTCCAGAATTATCGTTATTCGCCCATACGGCCGACTGCTCAGAGTCAGAGTCACTTTCAAAAGGGTCATATTGTGCAAGGGGAGCAGCTCGCAAGGAATCATGACTAGCAATTTTTTCTGAACAACCGCGGAGATTGACATGTTTTAGTCTGTATCTGTCATTGGGCAAGATTTCTAAAACTTCCATAGGCCCTTCAAATTTGGGACCGAGTTTAGTGGTGTGGCGTTCATGGCGCCGAAGTAGAACAAAGTCGCCAACTTTATAAGGTTTGACTTTAGCTTTACCTTTATCGAAACGAGACTTATCCTGAAGGGATCGCTCGTCCATCCTATCCTTGCAAGCCGCTCGCATTGATTCTAGATCATCAGTTAGTACATCGTCATCAACTTGTAATAACTTAATACTCGGTGGTGAACATTTCTTTCCCAGTAAAATTTCCAGTGGACTTTTGCCGGTACTTTTGGATACACTACAATTTATAGCTAATTGTAAATCCTGAATAGCCGAGTGCCAAGGCATATCAAGTTCTACAACCGACATATTGTCTTTAATTACTTTCATAAGGCGCTCTACCTGTCCATTCGCCCTACTAGCGCCTTTTGCCACCACATGATGCTGAATACCATAACGTTCGCAAAAACTTTTGAACTCTGTGGATGTCATGCTTTTATCTTGATCAGTAATAAATAACGTAGGGGTGCCAAAAATAGATATAAAATTTTGAAAGCACTTAATTGCGGTTTCCGTAGTGCGGTCATTTGTATAGATCATGTGAACGTATTTGCTGTAACCATCTATATAAACAAAAGCATATTCCGCTACGTTTCGCTGGCCATTCATTCGTCCAGTAATATCGCCGTGGACAGTGTGGAAAGGAATTGGGACTTTGTCGATTGGATGTAGCGTAACCTGTCGAGCACCCGAAACACCTTTCCGAACTCTACAACTAACACAGTTCTCTACAAATTTTCTGACCAGCCGCGACATATTTGGGAACCAGTATTGTTCACGTAATTTAGCAAGAACTTTCTCCCAACTAAAATGTTGAAGAGAATTATGATAGTGACTGATAAGATTCCATCTGTATCTAGCAGGGACAATAATGAGCTTATGAGTTTTATTATCAATTTGGACTTTACGCCTCAATAATTTATCTTGGGTAATGATGTAAGTATCGGCAATAGATTTGGGAATAGAGTCTCCTTTTAATTGATCAACAATTTTACTTAAGATAGGATCGCGTTTCTGCTCAATGAGCAGCCAATTGTGGTCAAGCGAGTTGACTAGGAATTTTAAGGCCTGAGTAGGCGATTTTGGTGGTAGAGCGACACTGACAGTTCGAACGGATTTTTCAGTATCTACGTGGTTGCGACTGAAATAGTCTGCATGAGCAAGGCGGTCTCCCTTACGGTATTCAATTTGAAAATCAAAATTCTGTAAATAAGCCCACCATCGATGTACCCTGGGAGTCAACTCTTTCTTATGACTGGAAGCTTTTAAAGAGTTGCAGTCCGTCACGACTTTAAAAGCCCTCCCGTGTAGAAAATGGCGAAAATGTTTAATTGCTTTTACAACTGCGAGGGTTTCCAATTCATACGAATGATATTTACTCTCGCAATCAGTCGTCCGCATACTAAAATAAGCAATTACCAATGGATTTTTATCCTGTCTTTGAATTAACACGGCGCCATACCCCAGAGAGCTGGCATCGGTGTGAAGCTCTGTGGGTAAACAGGGATCGAAAATAGTCAGAAGGGGAGAAGATATAAGCCGATTAATGACCTCGCGTCTTGCAAGTTCATGACGATCTGTCCAACGCCAAGGAACGTTCGCCTTTGTTAACTCGTACAGGGGAGCCATTATCGAGGAGAAGTTAGGCACAAATTTCCGGAAATATCCAGCTAATCCATTAAACTGACGGACTTCTTTGGGACTCTTAGGAATGGGTGAATTGACCAAGGCTTGGATCTTCCGTGGGCTAGGTTTAACGGTTCCGTTTTCTATAAGGTTTCCTAAATATTCTACTTGCGTTTTAAGAAAAGAGCATTTGGCAACGTTCAAGGAAAAACCAGCTTGCGTTAGTCGATCTAGTACTAATTTTAGATTATGCAAACCTTCGTCAATTGTTTCGGATATTACCAGAATGTCATCAACATAAACTAACGCGATACTATCTTTAAGTTCTCCTAATGCCGAATTGATAGCACGTTGATAAACCGACGGCGCGTTACAGAGACCAAAAGGCATACGCAAGTATTCAAATTGACCATCGGGGGTCACAAAAGCGGTCTTTTCGATCGAATCGGGTGAAATTGGAATACCATGAAAACCTGCAGCCATATCTAAACAGGTAAAATAGCGTGCTTTTCCTAACTTATCGATCTGATCTGCTATAAGCGGTAAAGGAAAGTGATCTCTGAGAGTATTGGCATTAAGCTCGCGAAAATCGACACAGAGCCTGTCAGTACCATCCTTTTTTTTGACTAGTAAAATAGGGCTACTGTAAGGAGATGAACTATCTCGTATAATGCCATTACTCTTCAAATCCTGAACTATTTCTTTAACTTTTTCACGTTCCACAGGTGACATTCTATATGGTCGTCGCTGTACTATTTTGTCCGGATTCTTTAATCTAATTTGTAAAGATCCAGTTTTCACTTGTGAAACGCGATTCCCACTTGTAAAATTATCTTTATATTTAGTAAGTATTTCCCGTAATATTTTAAGTTGTTGGGGATCGCTTATATCAGTATCAAGACTCAAAGTCGGGTCAACATCAAGCAAAACGTTGTTAATAAAAAGCTCACGCTTTAGAGAAATACTGTCTTTCTTCAGTGTCACGCTAAGACCTGGCACATTCAAAAGGTCGAATCCGATAAGGATATCAAATTTCATGCGAGTATCACCAACTACATAAAATTCTAGCTCTACATAAATACCGTCTACTTTCACTACAGAGGTGATGCTTCTATTTGACTTTATTGGTGAACCACCAATGCCCGAAAAGGTAACGTCTACACATTTACGTTTGCCGGGTACAGAAAGAGAAACGCTTTCTTTAATTAATGAACAGTCGGCACCAGTATCAAAAAGACACGAATAACCCTTATCACCTATTTCTACAGTAATCAGACTGCGTTCTAAGGATTGACAATAGTTTACAGACTTGTTTATTGATTTGAGGCGCTCATCATTCTGCCGACGAAAACAATTCCTTTCAACGTGACCTGGACGATGACAATACCTGCACTCAATATTTTTAGCCATATTCGAGTTACTAGAAGGACCTGGTTTATTGGGTTGATTATTATTATTTTGCATCGGCACTGGGTTGGCCTTAGGGACCACCCTTATTTCCTTACAATCACGAGACACATGACCCACCTTATTACAGTTATAGCATTTAACAACATGATCCCTTTTAGAAACACTGTATTCAGCGAAACGTGGTTTTTTGCAGTCATGATGATCGATACTTGGTTTTATGGACGGTTCTAGCTTGCGTTTGCGATAAGTTTTCAAAACAGAAATTAATTTGGGCAATGATTCTGGCGTAATACGTAATAAATCTGAGCGAATAAATTCTGGAAAAATACCTGTCACCACAGCATCAACCACCTCCGCATCCGAAGCCTCAGGTCGGACTCGCTTGAACAGCGTCCAGGCCTTTGTAGCGTATTCAGCGTAACTCGACGCGTGATCAGAAGTGAAGGCTCTCCACTTCTGAACGTCGTCCGCGTACCGGAATTCCCTGCCAAACGTTTGGATTAGTTCACATTTAACTTGGTCCCACGTGGTAGAACTCAGCGACCACGTGTCAGCCCATGTTTTTGCTCTTCCTCTTAGTTGTAAAATAGCTTTCATGCGGGCCTCGTATGAAGGTATGTTGAATTTTGATATCGTTTCGTCCACGTGAGCACACCAATCCCTAATATCATGAGATCTTTCATCGGGGTCGAAAGGCGGCAAGTAAAAATCGTGATGGTGACGCGATGGCAATGAACCAGATGAGAGGGCAGCGGTCACAGCACTAGCTGCCGATTGTTTCGTAATAGAATTAACAAGACTCATGACCTGTTCCATGGTGAAAGTTGGCTCCAGTTGACGTGGTGGTCCGGGATCACCGGGCTGCGATCCCACCGCTGCTGTCGGCGCCTCACCGGAGTTCGCCCCAGGATCCATTATAATCGTCAAGAAAAATAAGGAACACAGCAGGATAAATAATTATATTTCTTTAACAACCTTACTCTTCAACGATCAGCGAAAGAATGCCACATACTGCAACCTCGACTAACCAAGTTATTTAATTATTAATTACAAGACCACGTGTTTCACATTATTACAAAACTATTTAATATTAAGGTTTTATAATTCTAAAAACAATAAAACATTATTTTTATGTTAACTAAAGTCGAAATACATCTTAATTAGCTTAATTAGGTATTTTAAATAACAATATAAAATGAACCGGAAACACCCTATAAAGTTTACAGTTTTGTTACAAAAGTAAATCATAATTGTATTTTAAAATAAATTATTCAATAATTACAACAATATTAGATAATAATGAAACATTAATTAAACTTCTAATTTTACATAATTAACTTAACTCGTTTCTTAAAATAATACATACGGAAATCATACAGTAGTGTAAACACAACAAAAACATTAGTGACCCACTTAATTCATATTACAATACAAAATTATATAAATAGGAAATTCTACTTCGTTAGTACTTTTAATTAATTCTAGAATCTGAATTACAATTTATTATCCTAAATTTAAGAATTACATTATTACGAAAAGTAGCTAGTGTTGTTTCCTGTCTCAATTTTAAATTGAGACTTGTTTCCTACAATTGAAACTAGATGGCAGCTCGGTTGAGCGCGCCCATATATATGTCCAAAAATATTCCGCTCACATCCACCGCAGGGTGCTATTACGATTTTATTCCGTGCACAGACAGGGAATTTATAATTTACGTAACATAACCGTGTAATTTGCATTTAAAGCATGTATGATAATGGATAACGATACAGCCACGAAGTTATTAGCCAGCAATAGCAGGGCGATAACACTGCAAAAGAGGCTTTAATTATATCAGACTAAAAGTTCAATATTGGTAAAATTCTGCGTTGAGTTTCTGTATTATAAATTTTTTAATAACTTTCAAGCTGTTTGAGAAGCGAACATTTCACTATCCTACGAGTATGGTACTAATATTTTTATCACCCCATTTGTCACATTTTTCCATTCATTTTGAAAATATTAATAACTAGCTGTGCCTTTCGATTTCACCCACGGAGGATTACCATTAAATTAAGGTAGACAGAGACAATTTGCTAGCCACATGCTGCGATCCTTACAAATTCTTTCAATTAATCGCTTAACAATAAGTATATGTTAAATAAGCACATGTAACACGCACGTGTGGTATATGCGCATGTACTCCGGGCGAGTTCGTTAGCTTTCAGCTCGTATCGACATAATAAGGTTAACGCAAGCACCGCACTCGACGCGACTCTGAGCAGGAAATTTACTTGTTTTGTCATCAACTTTGTTATCACCACGCTTTTGGGAATACATATTCATATTATCCACGCTGTATATTCTAAAGTACTTAAACATATGACGTAATTGAAATAGTAGCTTATACGTAAACGATAACGGTAACTGATTGCAAGAGTGTAAAACTTAAAACGTCTGGTGATTATTTTTAAAGGGATACGGTCTTTTTCCACTGGATATCTTAATTTAATCGGTACAATTATTACACGGCACTCGGCTCTCAAATTTATCTTTATTAAATCTTATAAGACTTCCCCGATTGTTAAAATTGGTTTAAACTCAGGAACTGACATTCGTAAACCAACTTGTCGTGTTCCCCACTCGACTGTGTAATACACAGTAAGTGCACTGTGCTCGGTAATGAGAACTCTTATAAAAGCTCTAATACCACCACTTGGTATAAGTGCGCTTTAAATGCACATTATCGTGGCTCGGGAAGTCCCCAAAGTATTACTTAACATGCTCTACCAAAACTGCAACAATTATGTGGGTACATATTTGAATAATATTGAATGTATTGGTTTTGATTTTAATTCGTACTAATGATAATTACTGGGCTTTTAGGACTAAAGTTTGATAATCGAAAGGAAAATTTTATATTTATAAAAAAAATATCTCTGCATGGTTCCCAGAGAATTTCTAAACGACCACCGAGTAGGGGGACTAGATCCGTGCCTGAGAATACTATACATACTAACTAAATAAATACTAACAGAATCATCGTTTGTCACAATTTCTTTAGCTGTCTGATATCTTAAGTCTACTATACCATCAGACCGCTATGACCCCAAGGAAAAAAACAAAGTAGCGGGGAAAAGCAAGCATGGTATAATTTGTAAAATATTTGCAACTTAAACCCTGCAATAGTGAGTTGAGCGATGTTAGCTAGTATCAGCCGTTTGAATAATGCACCGCAGTTCAAATAGAGAGGCCATCAATAACCGTCGAGCGCACTTTTATTTGTCCGCCACTCGCGCCCGGGCTGTCGGCGCGGCATCTTATCACAACTTAATTTATCTTCTTATGCATCCGATAAGTCACCGCAACGTTACATTACATATAGATACTGTTGCGTTTCTATTACCATTCAACCGTTTTAGATGGCACAAACATACATTACGGAGCGTATATCATTCAACCTTTTTCTTCTATCACTTCGAAGGTTATAAACAAGCTCAACTTAGTCGAATGCAATCGCCTCACCTCACTTGATCTACCACAAACACAACAGTACTTTAAAGCTGTGTCATTCGTCTGCAATCTATACATCTATACAGATAAATAAAATTGAAGTGTCTGTTTGTAATTTCAAAATAACAACTTTTCACTAAATTATTATGAAGGTTTAGACGCTAATGACGCCGAAAAACTAAATTAAAAAATTTTTCTCTGTCTGTCTGTCTGTCTGTTTGTTCCGGGTAATCTCTGAAACGGTTGGACCGATTTTAACGGGACTTTCACTGGCGGGTGGCTGTTGTTTCAAGGAGTAACTTAGGCTACTTTTATTTATCAAACATATTAGGGTTCCGCGACATGAAGCATGAAACTAAATCTACGCGGGTGAAACCGCGGAGCACAGTATAGTACTAGTATTATATATGGAGGGAAGGATTTATCTCCAACATACATACATTTGCTCACGCCTGTATTCCCCGAAGGGGTAGGAAGAAGTGTTGCGATAACAAAGGTTTTAAAGTTCCAACGTGACAGTTGGTGAGCCTATCGCCGTATATTCAAAACCACCAATTTCTAAGGAGACACTGTCTGTACTAAAATTATTGCACATCTCACAGACCTGACAATATACGGCTTCGAATTTGGGCAATAATAAGCGACAAGCATCCAAGACGTCACAGGTAACACAGAGTTACAGCCTGAGAGGCATTCTAACTCAGCCTTAACTCAGTGACAAAGCGGCAACCTCAGTTTATAGCGGCTACAAATATCAGTTCGCTCAGCCGGTATTACACGCAACCTGTACCAAACTAGTTTACTTGACATTTATCCGTTCATGCTAATGTTTGCGGCTCAAAGCTTCGCTACAAACTGCTTTTCCCTTCTTGTTCCTTGATCTTGTTTCACTGATCGTTTTGTTTTCCGCCCCTGAACACAATTACCTTACTTTGGTACTTATTGGAAATAAAATGGGATGGAATTAGGGACGGTGTCGTATACCAAATGTTTTCTACCCACGACGAGCTGACAATGTATGTACGCTTACATTTTCCTAGAAGGTTCCCCAAAAAGGTATGTTGGGGAGCTACCACCAAAGGTCACGTGCCAACCTGACGGAATGTGAATACATCATCTCTGGCACTGTACATTACATTGGATGATTTTTAGCAATGTTGAAAAACCGGATACTCCTTTTGATATACTCCTGTATGCCAAAAGACGTAAAATGTAATGATACGCCACCATGAACATTCTGCAGACAACGTTCGTTACCCTCGACTCGGCGTGAACCGAACACATAAAGCACAACAGGAACAAACTGCCATCACAGCAATGTTAAGTGAAAATAAATTTGTAGCTCGTAAATCGTGAAGCGAAGCCCCGTGACAGGCGCATTCGTTTTTGTTGGGAGCCTGTATGACGTCACACTCGCTGACACAAGGATTACACCGATTTGATACTTTTCACGGAACCAAATAATTCTCACTGACTTGACAAGAACACGAGACTTTTGCCGAACAAGCATTTACTAAGCTAGTTTTATAACTCCGATTTGTGAATCATTAATCACATGTATACGTGTGTGTGTGTACGCTGTATGTAAATACACGGGAAATGATTAAGTGATCACATGCTGTTTTAAGTAGTAACAGGAATATCAAACACAAAAATGACGTGATTAATATTCGAATACTAGCTGTGCCTCGCGGTTTCACCCGCGTAGATTTAGTTTCATCCTTATTGTTGCGGAACCCTAATATTTTTAATAAACAAAAGTAACCTTAATTACTCCCTGATACATCAGCTACCTGCCAGTGAAAGTCCAGTTAAAATCGGTCCAGCCGTTTCAGAGATTACCCGGAACAAACAGACAGACAGAAAAATATTTAAAACTTGGTTTTTTAGTGTCAGTAGCGTATATACTTCCATAAACAAACAGACACTTCAATTTTATTTATCTGTATAGATAAAAAAAAACTCATAACTATTTTTCCAAAATCCTCGCAGCAGCCCACGCTAGATAGACCATATTAGCTCTACGCCATAGCACCTCCACGCGCCGTAGCCCCTCTACGCGTCGTAGCACCTCAACGCGCCGTAGCGTGTACTCATAGCCGATCTCAAAAAAAAACAAAGCTATTTTTGCGATAAACATTTCATCAAGGACAATACTTTTAATTTGATATTTAGATTATAGTTATTCTTACACTCGAAACCGTCTTATAAGATTTTGTTGAATTACTAGCTGTGCCCCGTAGATTTAGTTTCACGCGTAGTTTCGCGGAACCCTAATATTTTTTATAAATAAAAGTAGCCTAAGTTACTCCTTGTAACACCAGTTACCTACCAGTGAAAGTCCCGTGAAAATCGGTCCAGCCGTTTCATAGATTACCCGGAACAAACAGACAGACAGACAGACAGACAGAAAAAATATTAAAAACTTGATTTTTTTGTGTCAGTAGCGTGTATACTTCCATATGCGTTTATTGAAAAGCTGTTATTTTGGAATTACAAACAGACACTTCAATTTTATTTATCTGTATAGATATATAGATTAAGGAATTATGTAACACATTACATTTATCAAAAACAAAATACTACAAAGTTTTAAAATGGTATAATTTTTTTTGCTTAACCATTCTTAACCGATTTAATATAGCCAAAGTCAGGCTTAATTTGTAATACTTGAATTTCGGACCAGCAGAAGTAACTAACAACTGCCACTCTTTATACAGGTGCGTTAGTGTCACCTGAATGAGGCAGACCGAGGTGTCACGTGACGCGGTGTCACGTCAGCGTGACAAAGTAACCTCACGACGTTCCCCGCCTGCACCAAATTAATTAAGCCAGAAATGTATACGACGTGTGTTTCCACGTTATTGTTATAACGCGACGGTGATACCAACACTACTTGGCAGTTGAATCCAATCAAATTTACATCTATACAGATACTGAAGTGTCTGTTTGTAATTCCGAAATAACAGCTTTTCACTAAATGCATATGAAAGTATACACGGTACCAACATAGAAAAACCAATTTTTTTTTCTCTTTCTGTCTGTTCGTCTGTCTGTCTGTCTGTTTGTTCCGGATAATCTCCGAAACGGCTGGACGGATTTTAACGGGACTTTCACTGACGGATAGCTAATGTTACAAGAAGTAACTTAGGCTACTTAAATAAAAAAAAAATAGGGATCCGCGGGCAACCATGAATTAAAATATAATAGCTGTAATTTTGGAATTACAAACAGACACTTCAATTTTATTTATCTGTATAGATTTATGGGTCTTGGACAAAGTGCTGAGTTCAAACTGCAAGGAACTCATTAGTAACTCACAGACCGAGGGAGAGACTGAGATAGCTATTGACGACTTATTGAAGTTACTTCTCCAACTAGTTTTTGAACCGAATGTGTTTTTCAAATATATTTACTGCTTGTATATATATTTTAACATCAATGATCACGGCATTTTGTAAATACCTGGGTAACAAGCACATTAACAAGCGCTGTTTACATACAAATTATCTATACAGATAAATAAAATTGAAGTGCCTGTTTGTAAATCCAAAATAACAGTTTTTCACTAAATGCATATGAAAGTATACACGCTACTGACACTAAAAAACCAAGTTTTAAAATTTTTCTCTGTCTGTTTGTTCCGAGTAATCTCTGAAACGGCTGGACGGATTTTAACGGGACTTTCACTGGTAGGTAGCTGATGTTTTAAAGGAGTAACTTAGCCTACTTTTATTCATTAAAATATTAGGTTTCCGCGACAATAAGGATGAAACTATATCAACGCGGGTGAAACCGCGGGGCACAGCTAGTAATAAATAATGTGTAACAGGGAACAACCATCATCGATTTAAAAAGAGCGTATCAAAAGATATGTTCTTAATACGCGCTGCTAAAACGATCATAGTTGGTCCCCAGTTCGCATATCAGATGTTAAGACACAAGCGAGGATAGGATGAGAGATGAACAATATTTTTTGGGCAATCGAGACCGTAAAAGGTTTAGAAAATACTCCTTTAAAATTATAACACGGCATAGGTACATAAGATTATTTAAGAATAAACTAATCTAAAAAAATATATAATTTCAGAGAAATAGCTCAAAGGTAATTATTGAAACTTATGAAAACGCGGACGCAAACGTCACAGGTAGACTCATAGGAGCTAAGCCATCAAAACCTCACTAAAAACCCTTTGAGTACTGCTCACTAAGTGATTAGTTACCCCAGATCAAGAGCGGGGAGTGGAACACAGTGGGTTTTAGTCAGTAGGCCTTTGATCTTACAGGTTCCACAAAAACTTCCAATATTGACCACAGCTATTATCAAGAATATCTAGAATCAGTTTTCTTTTCCCACTGCGGAAATGAACCGAATGCGGAGCTCTATATTCCGGCCACGTTCTGTTCATCATGCATGCCTTTTCAATTTGTTCCTGCGAATATCGCACGGTGTCGGATCTTTAGTTTTCATTATATTTTTCGCTTAAACAAAGCTCAACGCGCAAATTGTGTTTTTATTTATACTATATACTATGGAGGTCAAACAAGCTACAGTCCACCTGATAGATAGCGGTTGAAATGGCTTATGAACGCTTGTAACACTAAGGACAGCACTATGAACGATGGAAGCGATGTGCTATCATGACGTAAGGCTGTTGAGGTACAATCTCGACAAATCTCGTTATGCCTCTTGAACAACGTTCAATGTTTACCACGGCTAAAGAAAATATAGAGATACAATGCCCAATGTTATACAAATTGTGTCAACCTGGGAGCTGTTCATACTTATTTTTGTACGATTTATATTTTTATTGGAAACAAATAACTCAATTTATAGCCAGAATTCCAGTAACCGAACTAGAGAAGTAACAACATACGGGTATAAAGTAAACAAGAGTAGCAAAACAAGTCCCGGCACGCTCGATCGCTCACTTCGCTCACACCGCTCGTGGCTCAAACGACAACCCACGACGACTCTCTCTCTAAATAACGGATCAGTAGGTGGGTTTTACATACACCAAATAAATATATATACTCGTACATTATGTCAAGATGGATGAAGAACATTCTAAAGCAGTCGGTAAATCACAATTACCAGTCATTAATACAAATACATCGAAAAATCTTCATTAATAAGGACCAAGTATTCCGTGCTCTGTTCATGTGGGTATTGTATTGTATTATAAGAGATCTTGTCTATAAATGAAACGAGGGTAAAAAATTTACAAAATTAAGTGTTAATGCACTGTAACACATTTCTGATACCTGTCCTAAAAAATGTCCTACGTTCATCCTTACTACTGAATATAAAAAATAGTTCTAAGCACTTAAGTACTGTAATGTCACACCGTAGTGTGTTTAATCGTAAAGAAGTCTGAGGAGAAATTCAAAGATGTATGCGTAGTACCTGACACGGCGATGGGCTCACTATTTGTCACGGTGTCATTTACTGTGAAAAGTGGGTGTTGTTCCTTCCTACCCCTTTGGGGAAACCTTCTAGGAATACATTAATCAATTGTATTTTTTTGCAAGTGGTTCGTATTTCAAAAGTTTTTTGGAACAGTAATTTTTATAACACTATAATGAAATCTATTAAATATAATGATAACAAAAGTGATTTAGGTGCGTTAGAAGTTGTTCTAAATAACAGTACGCCGGCGGAACGGGCACATTTGCATCGAAAGCCGACCTGATTCCCGCGGTCGATTGTTATTTCAAAAGGGGACTCCTCCTGGGAATATTAACTATTAATAATCTTGAAACGTTCCATTCTTATATTACCATAATGCAGGCGTTCATATAAATTGCTTTGCAACCATTGCTGTTTCTGCTGATGGATATTTATAACTATATATTATCCTTTCATTCTTTCGTTTCATAATTTGTCTTTCTAAAAATAGTTGAAGGAGGTGCGCTAATACGATCAATAGGTAATTTAATCAGCTATTTCTAATCCATCTAAAATATTATCTAATACCTTTTAACGAGCTATACTTGTTTATAATTATATATATAATCTGAATCTTGGACTACAACTACCTTCATGAAGGTTAGGAAGGCGATATACCGATCTAGGTAAATTTTTAGAAAACGAACAAAGCTCTATTTTCCACGTACTTATGTGTAAATGAACGTGTGTTGCACTGGGAGCAGCGACAACAATCGTTTGGTAACCGTCACTAAAGGATCCCCGGTGAGAAGTGATTCGCCGTCAAACCCTCGGGCGGCAATTACACACGCAAATTGAACCACCCGCTGCGGCCTGATCAACCAAGGAAACAACGGGGATTTAATACAATGTTGACAAAAAAACTGGCATTTTATTTACATTTTTTTAAGATGATAAAACAGGCTTACCTGCCACTCGCGTGTTTACGTGTTATTGGATAACAGAAACTTACCTGTGTTTTGAGAAACTTCAATTGAATCAACTACCTTGCTGTTATTATTTATTCCGTGGTTAAAATTCTGAAGTTGATGTAATCAAGCACATAGCCAATATAGCCGTGTCATACAAGGGAGTAATGCGGTGGTGTAGGAGCACTCGTAAGCCAGCGTAACACGATTTAGAAGCATTCACAAACTTAGCATGTAAA
This sequence comes from Watsonalla cultraria, assembly GCA_964035505.1. Lineage (NCBI taxonomy): Eukaryota > Metazoa > Arthropoda > Insecta > Lepidoptera > Drepanidae > Watsonalla > Watsonalla cultraria. The sequence goes on from OZ037713.1 coordinate 220,699, forward strand.
GGGTGCGTAATGCGGACGGAACCAATGTGTTTGTAACTTTGTACGGATGCTCCGCGTGCATACATTTACATAGGTTACGGGACGTGTCTCAAACAGAATGGGTGAGCAGTGGTGGATACTCGCATCTTGTCCCAATTTCACGTACTGACCTTTCATCTGGTCCCCGAGTGGCAGATTTGCATCACACTCGCACTCTCGCCTTTCTTTTGTGTTGCGTGTTTGCAAATTCAACGAACTCGACACGTTAGCAAAGCCCGTGTGAACAGGATACATACTAGTATGAGCTAAGCACGTAGTTTAGAACATTTGTATCGAATAGCTGATTCAGAAATAATCATGGGTAATAAGTACTTGATTTTAGATTTGTTTTTATGAATAACGTGTATTTACTCGAAACAGATCTATAATGAACTATTATTTGTAAAGATAAAAAATATTATGTACTAGCTGTGCCCCGTGGTTTCACCCGCGTATTCTTAATTTCATGGTTGGAATCCTAATATATTTTTTAAACAAAAGTAGCCAATGTGACTCATTGTAACATCAGCTATCTGCCAGTAAAATCGGTGCAGCCGTTTCGGAAATTATTGGGAACGAACAGACCGGCAGAAAAATTAATATAAAACCGTATATACTTTCAAATACATTTAGTTAAAAGTTGTTATATTGTTGTTACAAACAGATACTTCAATTTTATTAATCTGTAAGGATTGCTTTAAAAATGTCGTCGTAGAATAAGCTCCTCTTAAATGTAATGCCAGTATTAGCCATTTAACGTAGTTGAAATTCGCCCTAACTCATTGCAAACGAGGGTATGATTTAGTTATGACTTTTACAGCGAACTATGTATGCAAATATGGCGGGGAAGTGTATTTACATTGCTAATACAAGCCGTGCGTCCGTTTGCGGCACGACCTCGGTTTCCGGACGACTTGACATCGTGTTACAAGTTAATAGTTGCGATACTGTACACTACATTTCATCGCTACTATGGTTCTAGAATAACCAATACTTCATTAAATTGATCACAATAATTAACATTCCCACCCGTAGATGTGGAAGGCTGCCATTAATGTTGTCATTATAAAATTACTGATAAATTTCCAGTCGAAAATGGTTCAAAACGATCAAAATCACTCTGTGTCACGATAAGAAAATATGAATCTCTGAATATTTTATAATATTCTGAACATTTTATTTGTAACTGGCTGTAGCCAGCGTGGAATTATTTAACAAAAATGTATATATTAAGGCCAGACGAGAGGTGAAGCCTGATGCTAAATAGCCTATACTTTTTCTTATGGATACATAAAATATTTGTCCGACAGCAAAAATAAAGTTCTACTTTTTTAGAAAAAAACTTAATTTATAAATTATGTTAAATGAAGTATAGATTTTACATACATACATACATTTATGGTCATGCCTGTATTACCCGAAGGGGTAGGCAGAGGTATTATAATAACAAACGTGACAGATGGTGAGATTATCGCTGTCTCAGGCACTATACATACGTCTTTTTATTTACGTTCAGACCTATGCACGTTTCCTCACTATTTTTCCTTCACCGTGGTGAGACATCACTGTTAATGAGCTTTTAGAGAAACTCATTGGTACAAGCCCGGCTGGAATTCGAACTGGCGTCGCTTGCGTAGCAGGCGACTGCTCAAACCACACGGCTACCGCGTCCCTTGATAGATTTTCATATGACATAGCTATGACTATAGAATACGTAATAAGAATTCTGCCGCATACATTCAGAACCATTGAAGAAGCCAAACAGAATGAACAAAAAGCGAGTTACAATAATGGGCGAAGATCTTTTGTTTCTTTTAGGCCAGGTCACTTGGTGTTTGACTAGGAGCAACGTTCCGGCTCACAGCGCCATTTATAAATGTCCGGTCAAAGCAAGGCTTTGTTCAGGAAATGCGGGTTTGGGCCGTGACTCGAGTAATTGAATCGCCTTACTAGTTTGATAATTACTACTGTGTAATTGTAGTATTCTTATGAGAGCTGCCTCACTACCGATGTTGAGCTTGTGCATAATGTCGGTAACGTGATTTGATATTTGAATTATGAAGTAAGATTAATGAAGTCGTTCATTTAATTCACATGACATCTATCACTCACGCCATCGTGCGTGAACGGCTGGACTGATTTTACCGGGACTTTCACTGACAGATAGCTGATGTTTCAAGGAGTGAGTTAGGCAAACTTTATTTAGCAAACATATTAGGGTTCCACGAAATAAAACGTGAAACTAAATCTAAGCGGGTGAAACCGTGGGGCGCAGCTAGTCATTTATAAAAATTCGAGTTTTGAAATGTTTTACGCATTACAAGTTAAGTAGGTAGGTACCCTATCTATCCTAAGGATTAATGCCATATCTATTCCATATTTCCTTATGATTGAATCTATAATTAAGTTGCTAAAAGGTAACAGACAGACAACTTATTGATGACGAAACAAACAGTTCAGCCAGTCGCACAGTCAGGCTTGTTTTTTTTTTTTTTTTAAATCTTTATTAAATATGAAAAGGGAGTTTGTTCAAATTGTGAACATGTCACTCCCGTAAGGTACACAAAGTAGAATGGACAATATTTCTTAATAATTATTAACTATGACTAAGGGTGTGCCTTGAATCCGGTTTGGGCTATTTTATAAAGTTTCCTGGCTTCCTGAGAAGACGGTAACGCTAAAATACTGTTACACCAACCAACATTGCTCATTACAATATTTTTATTTATGGCACAGTTCATCGTGTGGTGACGAATTGCTTCAGTCCGGACACACTCCGCAAGTATGTGGTGTACATCTTCTACCATATTACACTCACTACAGTGAGGGGAGCTAGTTTTACCCATCAGGTATTTAAATTTATTTAAGGGAATGTGACCGGATCGAAGTCTAAACGCCATCATAATATGGTCCCTGTTTAAGTCGCACCTGTCGAACCAAGGGAATCGAAGCAGAGTAGGTTGTATGGTTTTGTACCATATACCTCTCCTTAGCGACCTCTCATCAAAATACTCAGACCAGGATTTATGGCATCTTTGTTTTACAATGTTAACCAGATTAGTAAAGTGAGGTAAACAGCTATAATTGGTACCATCTAAGATTGCCTCTTTAGCCAATTGATCGGCTTCTTCATTACCGTCAAGGCCGACATGAGATGGTACCCATTGTAATACAATTTTTTTTTTCTTCTTCTGAAACTTACGAATACATTATATAATATTATAAGCTATTGGAATGCCTCTAATTAGACTTGTACATTTTTCGATATGTTGAAGTGCACTCTTCGAGTCTGTTAAGATAACAACATTATCACAACTTATGGACTCAATATATGAGATGGCTTCAAAAATAGCAATAAGCTCTGCATACATAACGGAAACTTCAGCTGTAATTTTGAACTTAATTTTATCTCCTGTTTGAGCATCAAAAATAGCAGCCCCTACACCACTATCATTTTTCGAGCCATCTGTAAATATTTTATATGAATAATTGTAATTGTCTATCAAGTATTTCGTTACTTTATTGCACAAATGTAAAGGTTGGTAAAATCGCTTAGGTTTATTATTTTGACTTCCCTGAATGGACTGAACGATATGAGGTTTAATATTTATATTACTCATCCATGTATCTAGGGAAAACATCTCTAGTACCTGAGTTGAGTGGACAGCTAATGATTGCAGTTCATTGTGTATGGTTATTAATAAGGGTTTCTTTTTACGACGCCAATACTGCCCATTACATAATTCTGAGAGTTTGGTTAGTTCACTCATCAGTGGGCTGTCAGTTGATTTGGATTTTAACCAGAACTTTCCAGCTAAGAAATTTCGTCGTATGGCCAGAGGTGGTAAAGACAATTCCGATTCCATAACATGGATCGGGGTGCTTTTTATGAATCTACCTATAATTCGCATAAATTGGTTCTGGACTTTATCTAATTTTGATATATGTGTCAAACAACTATTATCGTATAGGTAGCAGGCGTAGTCTAACCGACTTCGTACAATAGAGATGTAAAGTCTTCTAAGATGTGAAGGATGAATGCCCCAATTGGGTCCACTAAGTATATTAAAAACATTCAAAAATTTTAGGGTTTTCTCTCGTATCTCATTAATATTTTTTGTCCATCTTAATCTTTTATCAAACCATACGCCTAGGTATTTGACTGTGTCAACAGTTTCTAAATTGCGATCTTTAATATTCAATTTTATGGAATTTCGTTTGTAGCCTCTTTTAAATATACAGACTTTAGTTTTAGTTGTTGATATTTCTAAGCCTTGTTTCAAAAGTAAGTCATATAGCTCATCTATTGCTGCTTGTACAACCCTCATGGCTCGAATCTCATTTATATCAGCATGGTATAATACAAAATCATCTGCATATTGTGATATTGATATGTATTTTTCCAATTGTTTACAGATTTCTATTGTGGCCACATTAAATAATAAGGGTGATAAAGGATCACCTTGCGCTATACCCCGCCTCGTATATCTACAGATGTATCCGTTGTCTATCCGTATTTTTATATGCCTTTCATTTAGGAAGTTCCAAATATATTTGCATATTTTTCCACCTACACCCAACTCATCCAATGTGGTCAATAAGTAACCAACGTCAATATTATTGTATGCGTTATCTATATCGACAAAGCAGGCAACAGTTGAAAGCCCCTTTGAAAAGGCAGATTGTATTTTTGTTACCAGAAGGCTCAAACTATCCAAACAACTTTTATTTCGACGAAAACCAACTGTATTGATTGAAAAATTATTATTTTTTTCAAGGAACCACTCTAATCTTTTATTAATTATGGTATGATATATTTTACATATACATGACAATAGGGAGATCGGTCGAAGAGCTGAATCCCCATTGGGGTCTCTTCCAGGTTTTGGGATCGGAATTATTCCAATTTCTCGCCACTGGAAAGGTACAAATGCGCCATTCAGTACTAGATTATAAAAATAAATTAATATTTCTTTACCACATTGAGGTAAGTTCTTAATCATCGAGTATGAGATATCATCACATCCAGGAGATGTATCCTTCGACTTAATACATTTATCAAGCTCCTGCATGGAGATGGGGCCCTCTAGTTGGATATTATTGGACAAGAATGTAGGTTCTGATGGTGGAACAAAATCAGGCGAGAGGCTGTGAAGAAGTTTATTAGCTTTCTCAGCATTAATATATGTATGTGAAGATTTATAACCCTTCAGCCATCTAAGCCTGCGCCACATATCGGACGAAGAGATATTTCGATCTATAGAAGAACAATATCTATGCCATTCTTCTTCCTTAGCGTGACGTATTAATCGTTGAGTGTCGCGAATATTTTTCTGTAAAGAGTCGAAATGACTTGGCGTGGGGTTGCGTCTAAAAAGAGCTAATGACAGTCTTCGATTTGCTACGGCCTTTGATAATTCGGGGCTCCAGTAAGGTTTTGGTGTGAAGTTTGATTGGGGGTTTCTATTAATTTTGATTTTAGGAATATGTAAATCCGCGCCCCTATCTACATAGTCAATAAATGTGTTATACGATGTTTGCGGATTATCTGATAGTGTAAAGTTTTTAAAGATATTTTCTAAGTATTTTGTGTACGCTTCCCAATTAGCTTGCTTATAATTTCTTTTTAGTATAAAATTATCTTCTATTTCACTGCAAATAGATAATTTTATTATCAGATGATCACTCCCGAGAGTCTCATTAAGAATATCCCAAGAAAACTTCAACGCAATATCCTTTGTTGCTAGTGAAATATCAGGAGACGAAGATTGTAGTCTTCCATTGACCATCGAAATACGGGTATTGTCACCTTTATTAAGTACGACACAATTACTGTCAATAAGTGAGTCAAAAACTTGTAAGCCCCTCGAGTCTGTATGATTAGACCAGGTAGAATGATGCGCATTGAAGTCTCCTATAATAATAGTTTTTTTGGAAAATGTCGAAAAAATTGTTTCCCATTCTATGCGTGTGGTGTTAATTGATGGTGGACAATACACAACAATAATATAATCTAAATGTAAGTGGTTATAAATTCTGACGCATAATAATTCTATGCTTGAGTTGTTTACTTGTAATCGAACAGGCTGCGCTTTAAGTGATTTATGAGTCATTATAGCCACGCCCCCGTAGGAATCTTGTCTATCACTACGAAATATGTTATAGCTAGTTACCTTTAATGAGCTCTCTGGTTCCAACCAAGTCTCCGTTATGGCAGCAATATGTACTTTGAATTGCGTTAATAATTGCTCGAATGAGAGTAACTTCTGTCTTATACTACGGGCATTCCACTGAAGTATAGAGAGTTTAAAAAGTCTATTAACTCTTAAAATGATCTAACACTAATTTTAACCACGGCCAATCAGAAATATTATCAACAGTTATAAGTATTAACCACTCGATACATAATTTAAAGATATTTCTGATTTTTTCGGCAACGTTCAGATTTCTTAAAAATATTGTTTCCTTTATCTTACTAATTAACTCACTAAATAAAGATTTATTTTGGTTCGAAGTATCCGTCGTTTTTTTAAAGTCTTCATCCAATGAATTGAGTTGCATAAACTCATCACCCCCTATAGGAAATTCCCATTGTTTGTCATTTCTGTGGTCAGTTGTTTTCTTCTTATTACCTCCTCCTGATCTAGATTTTTTAACAGGAGTCTTCTGAATACTTGTGCTTTCTGCGTGGTGTATATCGGCTGCGCAGGTGACCACCTCCGTCCATAAAGGGGTAACATTTTCAGGATTATGCGAGAATTCTTTAGGTATCTGAGAGGGCATATTAGGTGGTTCCTTAGGAGGTACATATTTTTCAGGGGGAACATACATAGTTTGTGCTTTTTTGTAAGTACAGTTGAACTCGGCCATGATATCCCTGATTTTCTTTTCTTTTAAATAGACTGGGCAGATTTTGGACAACGCCATATGTTTTCCTGAACAATTCACACATTTGAAGTTCGTTGTCTCGCAATTTGTATGACCTCCACCACATTTTGGACAGATAACCTTATTAGAAGAGCAAGATTTACTAGAATGGCCTAATTTCCAACATTGAGAGCATTGGGAAACTGCATAAACGTATGGTTCAACAATTAGTTTCACATTATCTGCATATACATAGGCGGGAAGGCTGCTACCTTTAAATCCAAGTCTAACTGCTTCACTGGGCCACCACCCTTCTTTATTTGGAAGCCGTCGATTAAGACGTTTTACAGAAATAATTTCCATCGGTCCGGGACAGCGAATTGTGTTCTTAATGTCATCCTCTGATAGTTCCTGTTCTACGCCTTTTATAACTCCATAGGAAATATTTACCTCGAAGTCACCTTGAATCTTCCATCCCATAGATAAAAACGTTTCATTTGATTTGAGTTTTTGTAAACTACACTCGTTCTCAAACTGGACCTTCGCTTTAAAAGGGTTAAGATATTTTACTCTATTTATGCTATCTATATTATGTTCTTTGAAAAGCTTTGCCAATGCAAATAGTTTTGGCAGTTTATCTTTGCAGTATATATTCACTTCCATCGCGGTATCACCACGTATATCAATATCTTTGTATGTGGATCTTCTTTTCCTAATTTTAGCTACAGTTGTCCAATCTTCGTCACTATCTCTCGTCTCTCTGGTCCTCTTATTTGAATCTTTGATGAATTCATCTAATCCGTCCTCCTCCATGTCTGTTAAACTCATACTTTTATTGTTCTCGTCTAAATCACTAATCCGCTTCTCATCATTTATGTAAATATTATCTTCAATTTGATGTTGATTTTCCATAACGTTATACAAGCACACTTGTTTGTCACTCAAAGCCGCGTTGCACCGGCCGGCGCTGGCCGGTTTGCTTTCGCAAGATAAATATATGAGCGTTATTAATCACCGAGCTGCACGTTGTTATCGATCGCGTGCCGATACGAAACTGAGTCAGGCTTGTTAAGCCTTTACAAATTAGAAGGGAATTGTTCAAGAGCCATCATATTTTTTATCGTCGCGTGTCGTGTGATCGTTGTCAAGTTTATGCAATCGTAAACCTGTGTTTTGAGAATTGTTGCAAGGAAAGGATCGATCAACCAACTTTGGATCGCTGTATTCTTATCTAAGTACATTATAATATACTGTTAAATTATGTTAGTGGTATATCTATACACAAATAAAATTGAAGGGTCTGTTTGTAAATTAAAATTTACAGTTTTTCACTTAATGCATAAGATGTAAGCATTAATTATACGGTACTTACATAAAAAAAAACAAGATTTTTATTAATTTTTCTCCGTCAGTCTGTTTGTTTAGGATAATCTCTAATGTAACTAGATATATTTTAACGGGACTTTCACTGGCAAATATCTGATGTTACTAGGAGTAACTCAGAATACTTATATTCATAAATAATAGGTTTTTTCGAAATAGAGCCATCTATGAAATTAAGTTAACGCGAGTGAAATGTGGCACGGCTAGTATTTTCTATAACCATAAACATGGACTTCCAGAAAGTAGCACCTGATTCTATTCAATAAAGTATAATAAGTTTCACTATGTTAAAATATATGCACGAATACTTAACAACAATTTTCACAAAACTGTAGGTCTAAAACAGCCGCTTTGGGAGAATCATAATGTGATCCGAATATGATTGAGGAATGATTCATATTTCGCAATTCACCTGTTTGATACTTTCCTATAAAAATTCCTAAAATGGTCCACAAAATATGAATTGCTTTTGTGACAAATAGCAGAACCATAAAAAGTTACATAGGGACTAACATCTACAATTATTGTAATCATTCGTGAATCATAAGTATGAATTGCACTTAAGTGACCATTTTGTCATGTCGGTGATGAATCATATTCGGATCACATTATGATTCTACCAAATTGGCCATTTTAGACCTACTGGTATTCAATAATGATAAAAAAGCGAAGGAAATGTCGTCATTTTGCTTAACCAAAGATAAATTGTTATTAAAATATCTGAAATCGAAAAATCCCATTACATAAATGTTTTAAGCCCATTCATGAACGCAAAAAGGCTCATTACAGAAGAAAAATGGGGCTTGCAAACACAGCACGAGCATTTCCATTTGATAAAACCCGTGCAAGCATCCAACGGCGCCTTAACGTATATATTAACAACTCCTCGTGGAAGAGATAGGAAAACCATAGTGATGATTCATTGTTGTATTACTTAAAGTTTTCAACTAGTTAACCATTGGAACAAAAGCTGGGTTTTACAATACGACTATCAACAATGGGACGCAACGGCGGCTTTAATAGTTTTTGTTCCGATAAAAAACAATGTCATAAATTGTTGGCGCGGAGCACAGTGTCATTAGCTTCCTACCTACAACATTATTTATTGTTACGGAAGCGTTCAGTCGTTAAGTTAACTTCAGGAAGTTGCCACCTAAACCTTTCTCCAGATTGTATAGACCAGTAGTTACATTGTATTAGTTAGTAAATACCTATACAATATTTCCTACTTCGACTCTAGATCAAAAATATATAAATAACTGGCTGTTAACTGCTGAGTTAATGTCATGGGTGTCCCGTGGAACCCTAATTATTTTACTAAATTAAAAGTATCTTTGTAACATCAGCTATCCGCCAGTGAAACTGCCGTTAATATCAGTCGAGTCGTTTCGGAGAGGAAAATGTTCAAAATAATTTATTTTGCTAGTTCTATAGAGTCGATTCGCTACTTTGTGTCTTCCTGACAACTTCTTGTACCTTCCTGGTCAATAGTACTCCAACCTCAGCCTTTTTCGGGTGTTCGACGTCCGTGTAATGTAGTTTTGTATTAAGTGCACCTATTTGATGAGTATTCGCGAGGCGGCGAGCGAGCGGCGGGCGCATTGTTCCGCCAAGAGGCGACACACCCCTCGATAAAACCCGATAAGTGGATAAAAATTCGCGAACAGAATAAATATCAGCGAATACTTTTTGCTCCTCGATCGTTATTTATTATTTATGGAAATAGACCTGGAAACTCCATCGGGGAAGGTCGTCATATTTTTCTTAAAAAAAATGTAATGTCCCCTCGGTGCGGCGGACGTTTGTCATGCAAATTTATGCGATCCGTTTTAGCGTTCGTTTTTAAACCGATAGCGATTTCTAGACGGAATATTCAATCGAGTTGTGAATAAAAAATGTATTTATACAGAGTAATGTCAAAGGGTAATATTCGGGCGTCACGAAGTCGCGGCTAGTCGTAAATTAGATAAGTACCGATATCGCAGAGGGCTTAGTGGTTAAAAGATTGAGTTAGCGCGGCGGGGAGGGGCGGGGAGGAGCAGCGTCATTATGTGAGGGCTCTATCATTTATCATTCATTGTACAGCGCTGTGTGGTGTCGGTACGTCATGTAGCTCATTTTGTTAGTGGAGTGGTTTGCACGGTCCGGAGTTATGAATTGCCACACTTCCCTGTGCTTATTTACATTACACAATTCTACTTCTACACGCAAACGGAGAAATAAGTTCACTTTCTAGAAGATAATTTACGCACCAACATTACAGATTCCCTTTTTACATACTATTAAAAAAATCACTTTGCTTACAAATATAATGTAAAGACTAGTACGTTGAAAGACCTATTAAGTCACAACATATCTGCAACATAAAAAAATAGGTTACTAAATAAAATATAGGTGTAGTAATGAGGGATAGTGGCGCGCCACGGGTCGGAGCGCGCCGCGGCTGAGGGGCGAGGACTTCAACAAATTTGAACCAACTTGCAAGTACGTGCAACTTTGTCCTTTGATTTCCAAGTTTTCGTGAATTTAATCAAAGCAACTTTATCTCGTGAATTGCTTGCCCGGTGTTCCTGTAAACATAACTAAATTACAATTAAACTTTACAAAGGTCTGTGACAAATAACAACGTTCAGCGCAAATCAAGTTGATGTTGTGATGCAATTACAATCCAATGAAGGGTTTGCAACGTCCATCTTAAACTGTAAACAGGGTTAGGGGACTGTACGCACACATGCACGCTGGTGATTAAGGTAAGGTACTAGAGTTTGAGTGTGTACGAGATTTCAATAGAGGCGTTAAAAGGGAACATCCCCAGTGAGTTAATAGAGGACGCACTCCAAATGGGTCAAGGCGACAATTAGTCGACACCACGATGTATTAACATGGACATATTACATTAAATACAGAATTAGTAGTCCGTATCGAGAAGTTTACAAATTCATAAGGTGTATTGCTACAATTATTAGTGAAATTACAATAATTCAAGCAACATTCACAAGTGTTACAATTTTCAATATTTGCAGAATGCGTCTGACGCTGCGTCGGCGTGGGCCCAATAACGTGTTCGAGAATATATTGGAGAGCACGCTCTGACTCTTAACGACTGCCATTATACTGAGACTGCAGTACACTGAGCGATTCTATACTTGAACTTGTCCAAGTCATTAGATGGTTATTCGGTTAGTAATAAGGCGATAGCCGGATGGGCGTGACTTGGTCGGTGTCAAGGCCTGTCAATAACCTCCTCCAAAACAAATAGGTCTCTTAGCCCCGGTATCGTTAACAGCCCCATGACTGGCGACAAGCGCAACTTCTCGGACGAGGGTCACGGCGACCCGCTCGCCCCCGCCCCGCAGCGGTCCCCTATCCCAGCCTAATGCGAAAATGAATTATGACCCGCCATAATAGCACTCGTTATTAAATCATTGCCGACTGTTTGCCTACCGAGACTTTTCGCTAAACTTTTGTAAACGTTTGGGAGTGACGTACTTTTATCTGGCATTTTTGGAGTTGGGTAAATATACTGTTAGTAAACTTTGTTCAAAGGAAATACTTAGATGGATGTTCAAATGCTTGAAACACTCGTATTCCCGGGGGATGGAAATTAACCTATGTCCTTCGCTGTTCGGCAAGCTCTATGTCAAATATTATCATAATATGAATACATATAATATGTTTTGTCACTACATTGAACCTATACCACCAAGTATTTAAATATGAGTTTTATATATTGCATTCATTTACATTATAACTAGGTGTGTCTCGCGGAACCCTTATGTTTTTCGTATAGTATAAATATTTATATGCATACAGTGAAAAGCTGTTTTTAATTAGAACCAGACACTTCAATTTCATTTATCTGTATAGATTAACAATGGATGAATCTGACGGAGGGGCCTTTCTTCCGTTAGTATGAGACGACAACAATGTATACGTGAACCATTACTCCCGAGTACATTTAATTAAAATAACTCATGTCACGTCCGCTTCCATCCACTATTTCTCAACAAAAGCTGGATTCCTGAGAGCCGGGTACAAATTCACTGCGAACAATAAACTTGTCGAACTCCCCGGGAGCATTATCTGGGACTCTCAATAATTTAATCAGGAGAAATAAGGAGCTATGGGAAAAATCACTCCCCGACTAATCTCTATTAGAGGGGACGGTGGAGACAGATTACATGACAACTTTCAATAATAAAGTCGGGTGCAGATGCTCCAACAAAACATCCACCGCGTTTGAAACATTCTGTCGCATTAGATGGTTATGTGCTAATATTTTATATTTGAAATCACACAAAAATGCTCCATTATAATACAGAGTCAAGACTTTTAGGCGTACATTTTTGGAACAGAATAGAAAAAAATTCGTAATTTTTTTTTTATTATTCTAATTTCATGTCATTACTATTTATTTTTTGGAAAAATTAATTTCAAAAAATGTTAATTAAATATACTAAAAAAAAATTTATATGATAAGGGCTTTTTTGGTCTTGTATTAGAATGGCTATATCATATTTGTGTAATTTCAGGGAGAAGTCACAGTTGATGTACTACCAGCCGACCCTCTATATAATGCGAAATGATATGATAATGTTGAATAAAATAAATACGCAGGGTCTACACATAGACTGGGCCGACAAGCAATTACGTACAAATATTTATTTTGCGATCTCACTGAAGAAAAGCTTTAAATGAAATCAATATATTTTGTTAGGATCATAAATTATGGATGAGCTAATTTATTTTCCTCGAATGTTAGCGTATAATATAAGGAAGCAATGCTAACAAAACATTATTCTAGAATGTGAAAACTCTATAAAGTACACAGCGCTAGTTGGGTAAAGTAAATATTATAGCTCATGAAATTGTAAACCAATCCCGAATATAGACCGACAGTAACGCTCGAGTAGTGATCCTTTTACAATAACAAGGAACTATAATGTAGGAAGCTTAACTTACAAATTAATTTGTTCATGAACATCACATTGACTATCATTTAATAATGAGTACATCAACAAATACTATTGCTACGGGATTATTGTACGCTTTCTACGAAACAGATTATCATAATCAAATTTTAATACAATTATTATAATTACAACAATTTAGCTCAAAATGTTATGTTACTACCGCTTTGATAATATTTTGGAAAAGAGACTTAAATGTAAGTAATTATTAATTTTTTCTAATATTATTATGTGTCTAAGCAAATCATTGAACTGATAAGTAAACTTAAGAGTTAGAGTATCCATTCAGATAAATAAAAATGAAGTGTCTGTTTATTCTAAATTAACAGCTTTTCACTGATTGCATATGAAAGTATATAGCTAAATTTTTTAATACCTGCCTGTCAGCTTGTTCCGGCAAATATCTGAAATAGCTAATACCGATTTAAACGGGACTTTCACTGGCAAATAGCTGATGTTACAAGGAGGAACTAAAAAATGAGTCCTCGAAATAAAACCATCCATAAAATTATGTGTACGAGGGTGAAACAGCGGGGCACAGCTAGTAAGTAAATATAAGTGGCATGTAATATTTAAGCCAGTAAGCAAGTGTGGCCAACAAAGCGGCGTGCTCCCGCGGGCTCGCTGCAGTTCACTGATTATTACACTACAAGGGACCCCACATAATTCAACCTAACCAAATTTGAAATTACAATTAACTTTCAAGGTAGCGTGTGCGAGATGGGCGTATGTTTGGGTTAGTTCTACTAAAAGTTACAAATTACAGAGTTGCCGTCGTCACATCTTTATACATAATTGTGTTCATAAAGACGGCACAATAGCCCTTTCTCTTTGTCCATAGCCCTTTATTTATTCACTAAACTAAGTTACTAACGCGATATTGTACGGAGTATATTTTTAATCGTATTTTAATCTCAATTGAAACGCATTACGGAAGATAAATGGTGTTTATATAATTACCTCAATACTTATTAAAGTAACAACCATATAACTGAACGATATTGTTATTTTTATTGGCATACTCAAGTATATTAAGTTAACTAATTGCCGCCACAGGAATCCTGCGAGCCGAATGCGGTAGACATAAATTGTCGTAATTAATGAAGCTTGGAGCGTCTTTAGAACACTACACGAAAAACTAGACATTGGTCGATGCTTAGTGGACCTTAGTTAAAGATAGAAGATAGAATTTGTAAGAAACTAGTCAACTTTAAGGAACACTGATAATGATAACATATCGCATATTTTTTCACCTGTTAGAGTGAATTTCAAAAGTGCCATGACATTAATCAAAACATTCCTTCTTATTTGGTGAATTGTACTGGCGTTTACATTTTTGGTAACTAAGAAAGATATGAGCAAAGCAAACACATATAAGGTTTAATTTTTAAAGTTTGTGTTTTTAGTGTTTTTTTTGTTTAGGTTTTTTATTTTTTCGTTTTAGTGTTAGGGTTCGTGATCACCGGCAAAATTCCGTAAAATACAAGTTTTATCACAGACCTGTGATCAACAAAGGATTACAAGTTAAAGAATGTGTTTCAGAAGACTATATTTTTGGCAATTGAACTATTAGTAACAAAATAGAATAAGTTTAGACGAGGGCGCGGTAAGCGTGGGCGCAATTCGCCTGTCACCCTTCACTTTATGAGCGACAGGCTTGCAAATCCACCCCCATACATCACCGGGTTTTATCACGGCACTCGTAAAAACTACCCCAAACTACCGTCTTCAAACAATATGAGATACTCGAACAGAAAACATAGTTGCATTGTTTTGCCTGCTTCCCTTCATATTGTATTAGTTTTTTATGGGTTCTATATGGCTCCCATACGGAGGAGACACATGTCGCGTGGATTACACTTCCGAACATACATAAATATAACTCAGGTATTAAGGTATTTAATGAAATCGTGGCGAACTTGGCATGATTCATACCTACATCGGTATACAGCTGTGTATCAGACTACAATAGAACCTATGAATTTATCGAATAATTTTGCAGTGAACTAAAAAAGAACATTGCTAGAAATTCTGCTTATTATTTCAGATAAAAAAAATTAAAGACGTTATGGTTTCTAGGACGGCTATAGACACACCATTTGTAAAGATCACACCTAATTATCTTTGTCAAAAATTGGTACTTTTGGACTATTCTGAGAAGATATGATGTTATAGCTACTATTGAAGTGGCTTTTTGCAACAAACATATAAATCAATTGAAAAGTGATAGATAAAAATAAATGCGGAAGCCGAAACAGTAAAATTCCTTACAAAGCACCTATTCACAATTGCAAAGTGAGCATAAACATGTATTGAAAGTTTGAAGAAGCAATAGCCCCTGTCCATTTGGAGCGGGGCGCCCTTCGGACACGGTATTCCGGCCACGATCCAACACAAACTCAATTTATTTGCGCGAATGAGGGTCAAATGAAAGGATCTTTTTATTATTTCGATACACGGCCGTATGATGCAGTACTACGCGCTTTGATTACATATACCTGGTGCTTTACCATCAAACCCTATTGTAACAAATAGTTCCAAACACTTTACAATAATGGACAGATATGTATATAATTCATAATATTTTAGGCGTCAAAGTGCAGTGATAGCCGAATAATTTGAGTGACCGCCTACTACGCAAGTTCACATTTAAATGTTACGTGTTAGAACTTTAGGGTAATGGTTTTACACCACGAGCTTTACAGAGAAGAATAAAACATCGTGTCACGTATACTGTATAGTTTTATAAACGGTGGTGGGCCATCACCATCTGTCATGTTGGCATATATGTTATCATGTTTGGTGAAAATATATGTTACACCTAACCTTTTCTACTTAAGACGGCTTAGATAGTACATATGTGTCTAATAGAATGTCTAATATCACATATATTAGACATTATATTGGACACATACGTACTTGTACATAGTCTCCACGTGGTGAAGGCAGCAAGGCTAGTGGACGCCCATCGCAAACTGGACTGCACTTCACTAGGATAACTATGTCATTCTACTTATAAAATAACGGAAAAAAGCATTAAAATGTTTCTATACTCTTTTATAACCATAAACATGGATTTCCGCAAAGTAGCACCAGAATATTCAATACTTATATCTTAGGCAACTGGGTGACCGTGGCACATGTATTAATACACACGTCATGTCTAAAACATGTATGTTGTATATGTGTAACAAGAATTTCAACGACGTATGCAAAATTGTGCGAGTGTGTCGAACAAATACGAGTAGATGGTACGGGTCTGGGCGAAGATCGAGATATAGAGGGAGAGATTGAAAAATAACCTTTGCTACGTCATCGTTACGTGTCGTTTGGGGTGAGGAGCGCTCACACGATCTCTATACGATATCTGAAACTATATATGAAGAGATCATATCACCAACAAGAAAATGCTGAACGAGTGATAAACTCCTGTAAAGGAATTTAAAAGTATATTTCCAGTCCGTAAATATGTTTCGGTACGAACAGCAAAGTTATAACAATCTATTTACAGATATACACTACATACTACACAGAACCTAATTCTAAAATTACCAGCTTTTCACTAAATGAATATATTTACACTTTGTAAACGATACTGACAAAAAAAACAATTATTAAAAACTGCCTGTTTCTCTGTTAGTTCCGGTTAATCTGTATAGCGGCTCAATCTACATTAGTCGATCTTTCACTGGCAAATACGCGTAGGTGCTGATGTTACAAGCCGACAGGATACTATAATTGAAAAAAATATGGGTTCCCCGATATAAAGCCACCAATGAAATTACGTATAAGAAGGTGAAACCGCGGCGCACAGCTACTACAAAATAAATCATAACAAGGGATACACAGTCACTGGCCTGACATACCACAAGATATTATGCATTACTTATGTGTTAAAAAGTTAAAAAATAATATATAAATAAATAAATGTCTTTGCATCTGCATGCAAATAAAAGCTTTTTTCAATGCAGCTTAATAATCCGCTAAACAGAAATAACTGTAATTCGACTTATCGAAGTCAAACAAAATGCAGGTTATTTATATTCTAATAGTAATTGCAGTGTCGTATTGTATTGAAAAGCCAATGTCGTTCATTCGATTGCGGCAATGCAGCTACCGATTGGCACTGGTCGATTTGCGTCCACCTTAGCTCTTAATTCGCAGTAATAGCAGTTATTTTCGTATGTAATATGACGGTTGAAATGTGCAAAGGCTGAGCACAGTAGTATCGTGACCGCGCATACATTATTGTACAGTAACACAAATACATTGAACCGACACAGCTGGTTGTCCCGCGCCCCATACACCCGATTTATTGTAACGACGTGATTAATATTATAATAGGTTTAATGCTATAATTGTAAAAAATACACATTGAAAAACCCGGGTGATTAAATTGCAAATTTTGTAAACTTTCAACTATAAAAATAATTAGGATGGCAATCTGATGAAATAATACTAGCAATATTTAATTGTATGAAAACTTTTATGTTGAGGAAAAAAAAGTATTTCAGCGGGATTGTAATTTTTTTACTGCACATCCTGATTATATTCCCATAAAGAATAATATCTATCAGACATTAATTTATTATGTATGATAATAAGTAGGTAGGTATAGTACCAGATTATAACTAGTTTTGTCTTATATTTAAAAGTAACTAGCTAAAAAAAATGTTTTATCTGAAAATACGATTCTCTACGCTGATGATGTGATCTAATATGTATGCGAGCATGTATGTATGTATACATACGAATGATGAGCAAGCTAGCTGCAAATTTTTGTATTTTGATATATACATAATTTCTACAATGATCGGCAGTTGTACATTTTAGTTAAATAATAGATCAAAACATTTAACATTAAAAGTGAAATAGAATTACAAATCGTTAGTGATGTACAAAGGGCAGCTAATAGTAGTATGAGCGTTGCATGCTCGGGGACAATTTAATTCAGTCCGCTCACAATCTGATTTCTTCAGTGAACTAACAGCAAGCTTGCTTAATGTTATTTTAATTGTCTCCTTTTAAAAACGTTGGTAGAACGTTTCAGTATATTTGTGAAGACTTCTTCTAATAGATTTTTACAGCATTTTAGAACGTCACTTAATTTTATTAGACTACCAGTTGCTACAATTTTATCGTACCAAAGTAAATACGTACGTCTTGCATTTTTTCCACATAAATTGCGCAATAATTTTGAATATTCTTAACTGTTCAGCACTTAAATAGTTATTTGTTATACAAGAGTGCAAAGTTGCTTTTTAACCGCGTGTTCAATTTTGATGACCGAGCAAGCGAAGGATTCTAAAATTGAATCACGAGCGCAGCGAGTGATTCAAAATTACAATCCTGAGCGTTAGCGAGGGAATCAAAAGAGCACGAGGTGAAAAATCTTTGCACTCGAGTGCAACACGTAACTTTTCATTCCACCTCAGCGAGGAAATGACTAAATGCAAATTGAACATATCGTACTGTTTTAAATACTTCTCGCGTGATTGTTGAGGGAGAAAGCTCATTTGCGCATTATAAACAGTTTCAGTCAATTCTGTTGGCGTCAAACAATCTTCCTCGTCGCTAGAATCACTCATTTTAGTTTTTTCACTTGTTTTCAAGTTTCTTGTTTTTAATATAAGGTTTAACAATGACGTGAAAAAATGCCGCGTAAAGAACCGCGTACAAAGCAAATTGAAAAAAGAACACCAAGAAGGTTCCGAGTCTGAGTTTTTAACAAATTAAAAAAAAGTTGTATGATATATTCGGCACCATAGAGGTAGTAGTAAATAGGTTTAATGTTTTTTTTTAATTGACAAACTTAGTGCACACGATGTTCTAAATTCAATTTAATTTATCCCCTAGAGAATAAAAACGGCTTTTCCACTCAGATATTGAAGATTAAAAATACTCTTTCCGAGATGGTGGGATGAAAATAGTATTTAGAAGTAAAATGTTTTACTTGCAACAACTGACAACATGAATCTATCCTATTTATAATGTCATTCTTAACTAGCAGGCGGACAATTTTCATTTGAACTATTCAGCTTCATTATTATAATAAGTAAACGAACGAATTTTCATGTAACTCTTTCAGGGGGACATCCCCATTACAGGTAAAATTTCCAAAATCCCAGAAACAACTGTTCCTCTATTTAGAAGAAAACGCCAAATAAAATTCAGTATCATCTGTTCAAAAATGAAGGCTTTGCATACAAACATTCAACGCCTTTTTGTGTTACCTTTAAATGCCATCACGACAAATACGAGCAGCGGTTTCGGTTTTGCGTTGATAAATCAGTCAGGACACTTAATTGTATATATTAATTGCATTTAAAATGAGCTTCACTTCAAATTCCATACTGTTCTCATAGGAAAAGTAACAAGTTGCCCACGACCCCTATTACTTGTCTCTTAAAAAGCAGTACCTATACTGGCGGAATGTAGGTGTTCTTTAAGTGAACAGAGGTGTCTCTGCCTACCCCTCGGGGTATAAGGCATACGTTTGTAATTTTACTTTGCAATGTCCCCAATCTGGTTTGATAATGACACGTCCTAAGAGAGTATCACAAGTTTGAACAGTTGGAGCGAGGCGGCTGATAACGTGTTCCCAATATTAATGAATGACTTCACCGAACACTTACCGAGTTGGGGCCAAGTTAGTGGTCACGGCGAGCGGTGAGTGGTGAACTCCTTTGTCTATTGTATCGGTGTTTGGTTAATTCGAGCCGTTAGTTATGTACTGGGAGTCCAACGACAATCGGCACTGTTTCCTCCCACGTTTTATCGAGCGTGAATGTTTGGACATTCGGATTATTATATAAGTAACCTATGATTTCAAAGATGTGATAGATGATGATCATGTGAAATATGTGATATATATGCCCACGCTTGTATTCCCCGTAGGGATAGGCGAGGTATTGTTATAACAGCACCCACTTTTGATCGAAGTTGAGTAAGTGCCAACGTGACAGATGGTTAATCTACTTTAATGGTTAATTTAATGGCACTATACATAAGTGATTGAATGATTTCTCAGACTTAATATGCAGGTTTCCTCATGATGTTCTCCTTCACCGTAAAGTACGTGGTGTGATATCACTGCACATAAGTTTTTAGAAAAAATCATTAGTATAGGCCCCTTATAGGATTCGAACTTGCGTAGCATGTGACTGCTCAAGCCCCACGGCCATCACGGTTCTTAACTCTAGCAATAATTAATTTCGAGAGACGTAGATAAACGTAGAAACAGCGCAGTTCAGAGTACAAGCTGTGTAGATAAATTTAACTTTTCTATACAATAAGCGTTCCGGAGCGGAAGCAACGAATTCCAATTTCGAGGATGTAAAAATAAAAACGGAGGTAGAACGTAGAAAGTCAGCCGTAAGTTCAATCTCAGCAGGCAAGCGGAGGAGCGGAGACGAGCCCAGTGAGCGGAAAGGCAGGCGAGCTGACCCGAGCCGCTCGCCCGCTCGCCGCTCGCCCGGCTCCCGACTTGTCCTGCTCATTGTCCGCCCGCGCGTATTAAGCCTACAATATTGTTATGCCATCTGTGTATCCTTATTCATGGATTGGGATCTTTTATCCAACGGACAGTAGGATTTATTATTTATTTGCGCCATCCTCTCGCGGTAACAAATGCGTTTTGTGTCCGTTTTATGGTGTTGCCTCTCTGTGAATATATTTATTAGGAGGGCCGTGACCTAAGCCGATGCCTTGTTCATTTTATTTGGGTTCTGGCCGTTTTTATATTTATTTGTGTGCAGTACACACGTAAACATGTCTCTAAATTGTTTTATTTATCCACCTTCCTCCTTTGCAAGCTTCGGCCGTAAATCACTGTTTATGTTACTTTAAAACGCGACTTATGGTTCGCTCCAAACATTACAATTCTGAAGAGCTAGTAAACTGTAATACGATACTATTCGGGAGTAACTGAGTTTTAGTTCATTTCATATTCAAAATTACCAACCTGCATGTAAGCTTAAGTCGGTACCTGTTAACACTACTTTCATAAAATTCCACTCTTGTTGTTCGAGCATTGTCCTATAAAAACTGTTGATTTGCAATAGTTGATTCCTGTCTGACACTTTTTCTAAATCGATTTAGTTGTTGAGAAAACTTCATTTGATGAACATACATAGGCTTCCGTAACAAAAATATATTTTGGCATAAAATAAATGTAACTTGCACCTCGGGTGGCAGCGACATGTAATAGGGGGTGTACCATCTCATGCAGTGAATAACAAACATGAATGTCGACGAGTGCGCGCCGCCCCGTGGAGCGATGCATCACTTTTATTACATGCTAACTCTCCAGTTGCAGATTTTGCATCCAAGACAAAATATGTAGACGGTAACAAACGGTCAGTGAGGGGCTGAAGGTGCCACGGCAAAAGGAAAAATACGTATTTACATAGGTAGTGTTTGCGTACACCTTTGTGTTGTGTGTGTTTGTGACGCACTCTCATAATGCATGGCAGAAGTCCATGGTGCGAGATAAAAACAAATGTTTGTTTATTATCACTCTTGGTCCATCCTAATGATGGACCAAGCCTTGGCACCAAGTGTGATTACCTAATTCTTAGTACAAAAAGAACAAGCTTAAAGTAAACATGGCATGGGTTTACTTAATCTCTTTGAACAAAACCCGCACTGTTTGTAATTTAAAAAAGTATGGAAACTATTGTACCTTTTATTTATATGAAGTTTACACGATTACAAATAAATATAAGAACATTTGTTCTCAATGAGATAACTAGCAGCGACTGCTTGTGGGTGCTTGTGGACGCTCGCGCGTTACAGTTTGATTAACGTAGTTATATTATGTCGCTTCAGTAGTAAGTTATGCTATCAACTCTATCATTCAGACTTTAATCGTTTAATGAAACAGATATTGTTCATGATTATGACAATGAAGCAAGAACTAAAACTCTATGAATCGTCAAACACTGTATGACCCACTATCTTACCCTGGTGTAGCATGAATAGAGCTCGGTAGATCCAGAATTTTAACAAGAGACATGAATATTTTCGAAATATTGCCAACTTCTCAACCTATGTTCATACTCATAGCCAGCTGTTATTTAAGGCTTATGTTACAAAACTCCCTTTGCATGCGCAAATATGAGAGTACCTCGCGAGCTACCTGCGAATCTGACAACATAGCACAAATTCAAACGCACCCTCGGTTGGAACTCACAACGCTCCAACCATTCCGACCTCGTCTCGTTTATCTCCGCGATTAACGCCTGTGATCCACCTAGAGACAATGACGTACAACGATGCCTAACAAATAAGTGTAAACAAAATGTTATATCACTTAATATTACGTACCTAGCAAATATGATTTTAAAACTAATGTGCCAAGAACGCTCACGCTGTTTGTCGGACAAAGTCTGGCAAGTCAACTCTATTAATGGAAGTGACACCTCATTGTTTCTCAAACTGTATTAAATAATATTGTTAAGTTAAATCGTAACCTCTGTAAGAAAAACTATGAAGCTTGATGCTTGTTTGCCACCTTAGGAATATTTGTACTAACAACAGAAAATAATCTGAGAAACGGAATCCTTACAAGGACTGGTGTCGGTGTCGAATTGTTTTCAATAACAAGAAACCGCAGTATTCTGTCACTTACCAACAAATATATTATTCCTGAGAACACAACGCATTGGGGTAGCATTACATAATTGCGATAGCTTCGCTCATCTTGTGATACCACCCTAAGCAAAGTGGACTGAAATCTCTTAACGGATTGAAAATCAACGGCTCATGACTGCGACGCAAAAACTGATGTCCGTTAAGAATTACCAGACATTTACTTTGGACGCTTAAAGATTTATTTCAACTCGTAATGGATTACTGCTCACTTTCAATGTCAAAGAATTTAGAATCCTTAACTTTTGTTGAACAAAGAGCTTTTGACTCCAGTACGGAAAATAGGGATTTGGTTGCCGCTCTATACATTAGAAATTGTCGAGATTACTTGAGTTAAGGTACTGTTGGACTAAACTGTAGGTAGCCTCACATAGTCCAACAATATTTCATTTTAAATTTTGGCATATTCTAAAAGTACCGAATAGTTTAATGATCTTTTTCGTCTGGTATGTAAGGAGCGTGTTCAGCGTGACTCTGTAATTATGATGTTTGAACGTAATTACACGAGGATTCAACTCGGTATGGACTCAAATAGCTGCCGCACTAACAAAATGCCAATTTTTATATACATATTCAAATATAAATACTACAAATATAACTTGATACAAGAAACACTGAATAATAATAAAAATGAATACTAATTAGCCTCAGAAAGTAACAAACTTAGATAATTTTTGGTGGTACCCTTCAAATGAATTTGCAATTTGTTATGGAGTTAGCGTAGCAAACTTGCTTTAAAAGCTCTTGAAATATACAGCGGTTTAGTTTTATAAATAGACAGATTTATCTTTTATTAACTAGCTTTGCCCGCGTCTTTGACTGAATGTACCTTAAAATACTTTACTCAGATTGTAGTGCTGTGGTCACTTTAGGAACAGTGAGTAAGGAAGTTTTCGGTCCTGATTCTGACATAACGATGATAATCACCATCATTATCATCGACTGCATTCATCTGACCTTCATAACCCTTTTTACGAGGAAAATCGGTAATCTGCGTTAAGCTAGTTTTCAGACTATCTTCGACTGACTTGTAAAAGACGGCTTAACGTGCTCTAGCCGATCGAACTACTGATCGAATGATATGCGCAATAGCAAATGTGCCATGAGCTCCTCTAACAATGATAGTCAATATACAATAAATAAGGCCGAATTTTTCTTAGCTTACCACTGTATGCTGTGTATTGTCTGTCAGTGAAAAAGTCTCATTAATCAGATTAGTGAGATTTTATACGAGTTCGTACGTCGGCTTACGTCTAAGTAAGTAAAGTATAATATGTAAATGGAGAGGTCAAATGAAGCTATGATGCCTCGCTACATAATGTTGTTACAGAGCAATCTCTTTGGCCATTCGGAGCATAAAACAATCAAAAGTGCATTTTGGTAAAGCAAAGAGCCGTGGCGGAGCGCAGTGGACATTTACGTAACTAAATTGCTTGCGAGCTCCAAGACATGAAATACAGAAGAGCGGAATGGGCCAATAAGGAAGGGCAGTTACTCAGTTATTCTTTGTTTCACTTCGTTTTACCGCTCCTTTTGCAGAAAACAAAAAGTTATGACTCATGAAACCTTATAAGCCGGCAATGTAAAGCCGTATAAATTTAAGTGAAATGCATCACGGTACTTAAAACAAGCCGGCTTCGGTACTTCCACAAAACGGTGTAACTTTATGCGAGAAAAATACAAAATGACGCAATTTCGGTCGGCTATTTGAAGAGAATTTTATTTGTCGCCGCCGAAAACGGCACGAGGGTAGGGCCTCACCAAATTGGAATCTAAATGAGTTACCAAGGTCGCCCTTGCTTTTCTGACCGTTAAGTTCAACAGGCTTGACGTTCTAATAAAATGGCTGCCTACGCTAATAAACAGTACTTAACAGCACTTAAAATATTTCATTACGGAGGTAAAGAGGAAAATTATATTACAGAATGAAAAAGACTTGGACAATACCACAAACTCAAATTGGAACTTAGTAACTAGATACTCGGTAGGTTCAGTCTGTGAATTGTTATTGAAACAGTAAAAGATCAAATCACGATATCATATTACAAATCGGAGTCAACTTTCAAAGGTATATTTGGAATTAATTTAAATGATCTATTAATAAACCGTGTATCCATTTCTGGTATCGCAAACATTCGAAACGAATATAATGGTTGTGAGTTGGCCACGTCAAGGAAATCAAACTCTTGATACCACCCAGGGATGAAATACAAATGACAACTGGAGCGTGAACGGGGCCGAGATGACGTTTCCGTTGTAATAAAATGTAATAATGTCAAATAATTGTGTCCAACCACGTGTAAGACGGTTGAGCACAATCAAAATGCAATTTGGTTAGCGCGAGAGGGCGCCGGCGGGCGGCGGGTCGTCACCGCGGGTGACAGCGACGCAGCTAGGTGCTCAGCATTTGCACATTCGTCGCATTATTCCACAAGTTTCTTTCTTACCTAGACAAAGCTGCACTGCAGAAATAAGTTTCTAAGATTGGTCTGTCCTGGAGAAAATTCAAACTTTCCTGAATGTTTCTTTCAAACTAGTTACGTTACTATTTTCAATACTTAAGTCGACTGTACAGTAATGGTGTACATTTGTTTTTTTATTAAGAATACCAGATAAACATTTTAATCCATATAGCCAACTTTAAATGTACCGGTGACAGTGTTAGCTGTCATAGGCTTGCACCGTCACCGACTGTCCGGGCGCGCTTGTTCCCGACAATATGCATTGTCCGGAACAATCCCGGGCTCTTGCCCCCTTTGTCGTCTTCTTTCCAATCTCCGTAATCAGCGACGGATTTTGAGTGAAAACGTTTTCAGATCACTTTGTTTCGTTTGTTGTATTGTGTACTGAAGCACGTAATAATGGACTCAAACGGCGGCTTGTGCTACTACACTACGTGTTGGATTTTTCTTTGGATATGATAAATGTTTGGATTCATCTCTCATTGTATTAACTCTCACGTAGTCTGTGATGTGATTTTTTACTTTTACAATCCTAAATATATTTCGCTTGCTTTTCTCACCATGTTGTAAGTGTTTATGTTGTAAGTTATTTTTATTCTCCGTAACTATTGGATCGATTTTGGTGCGGTTTTTTGTATTTAAAGTTATAATTTCAGATCCTCTCTGATTAATGTACAAATGTTTATTAATGAATGCGAAAGCCTCGAAGGCAAACTCTCACTTCCCCCAGGATAGTGGGCTAAAAAAATGTTTAATTCTTTATCATATACGTTGTTCATATTAATTCCCAATTTAATAAGTATGCATCATCATCTACAATTGTAATACATCGCTCTAGTTCGGTAATCTAAATGTTTACGTCGTCCCTATGTTTTGTAGTAGCAATAACTCGATATCCGAAAGGTACAATAGCTCTTAGTAGTGTTACATATCATCGGCAGTGTTTTGTAAGGGTCTCGGCACAAGTTGCTCGTGGGCCGATGGTCTGACAACCTGAATAGCCTTCAGTTTGGGGCCGGGTTGTTGACCCCAGAACTAGTGCACGTCACATCGGTTTGGGCCAGAATTTATGATTTATTAAACACGATCGCCAGACAACCAGGATCTGGCTCAGGGCATCGGTATGATCTAAATATCTTTACACGGGTTATTTCTGCCTATACATCTATATTATCAAGAGCTTGTGTGTTGGTTCATAAGTACGTATGTATTTAGAATGGAATTTCAATGTGAACATAGGCAATATAAAATACACTTCCAGGACAAGTCGTGGGCGGATGCTTTGTATGTAATAAATAAGAGCATACTACGAAATGAAAGAAGCTACCATCGACCATGCAAAGAAGAGACCTAAAGAATGCTCAAGTGCCAGAAACCAACCCAAGATAGACTGATGTGGCGCCAAAAATTGAAGGGACCGGAACAACTGTGATGTCGACGACTAATGTGTTACGTATATTAACTCAATGATTGTCAATAGACCAAAAGACGATGGTATTATATTAGTATTAAAAAGTAAAGAATAAAACTTAAAATTAGAGAATATTAAATAATAGCGCACTGTCGTGGTGACTACATAATTTACCTAAGGTTTATTGAGTTGGTTGAGTAGCGTGAAGGGTTTCGCTAACCACAGTGGGATCTTGATCTTTTAGTACATGTTGATACATGCTGATTGTGATTCCTCTCTTTATACTTATATGGTTGGCAGGTTTTATATATAAATAAAAAAATATGTATATATGTATAAAGACAAGAGGGACAACCTTTATGTTGCAGGTCTTGATCATAGGCTGCATTTACCGCTTGTCACCAGGCGAACTATATTTAGAAAGCTTATTATTTACCACCGTAGAGTTATAAAACAACTTGTACTTGAGAATACCCCATAGTTAAAGCTTGTTGATATAGATATTCTGAAGCAGTTTAACTCCCCATGGAAAAATCAAGGGGGGTAATTAAATTTTAATTTTATCCACTTTTCTGTACAAAGCCATCATCCTAAGGTGTTTTTGGTGTTCTCTTTAATGGTATGAATTATATACTAACGTTTTCGGCAAAAATGGAACTCGCGTTCCGTGATATTGTTCCGCAAATCATCTTTCACACCTGCCAGTATCAATCATAATTATGAAGGTATATTTTGCGCAAGGGAAGCACCCGTGATTTCTCTGTCATTCAAAGTGACGGAAGAATAAAAATATTGTTCCATGTTCTGAAATCTACCGCTGTTGTTATTATAAAACATGTTTGTGTAAAAGACAGATATTGCGAGTCTCCTGACAGACATGCAATTGTTGAGCTAGATGTAAAAAAAAATGGAAACAATAGCATTGCTTACACAAGAAAATAACGGACCAATGTTGCTTAATTCACACTCAAACTCAAAGTCAAAAATATCTTTATTCGATTAGACTTTATACAAAGTACTTTCAAATCGTCAGAATAACACAATAACACAGGATTATACATGCTACCGCCAGGTTCGGAAGGTTGCTTTTACTGAGAAGAAGAATTCTCTTATCATTCTATAGACTGGTAAGCTCTACCTATATCGATGTGTGACAAACCGAAATATGTAAACCAATGGTCGGTATTGCTAGCATTTAAAGATATTTAAAAAATATTACCAGGGCTATACGGAAGCTCAGTATGTGTTTTTTAATAAATGAAAAATAATATGTAAACTTCCTTATTGTAAACGTTATAAATGTAAAGCTGCCAAAATTATTATTACAAGAACCACGAAGCGAATCTACTTTAAGCAGAAAAAACTTTAGATTCCTAACCGTTTTTACCGCATAGTGGCGTAATGACGTGGGCCATAATTACAGGTTAGCTTTCGCCATAAACAATACTCTTTCCCCCATTGCCACTTGTTTTTTTGCCTGACGTAGACCGCTACATTTGAGAGGGCTAACGAACTCGACATATGAAACTCATAACACGTGTCCAGTTGGTGTCACTCAAAATTGATATCACTTAGTATCGTCATCTGGATACACCAATAATTCTACGTATCAAATGAATATAGACAACTCAATAATAGCCTCTATATAAGATCACTCACTCAGTTATTTTTGAAGCTGTTAACGAACTGTTTTTATTTATTCATATTTTTCACATGAACACGTTTTAGGTCAACTTCTTGACAGAACCGCGCACAGTACATTTAACAATAATTTGTAAGAAAGAGTTTAGGTAGAAATCGTAGTGTTGACGCTCAAAACACGTTTTAGGTCAACTTCTTGACAGAACCGCGCACAGTACATTTAACAATAATTTGTAAGAAAGAGTTTAGGTAGAAATCGTAGTGTTGACGCTCAAAACACGTTTTAGGTCAACTTCTTGACAGAACCGCGCACAGTACATTTAACAATAATTTGTAAGAAAGAGTTTAGGTAGAAATCGTAGTGTTGACGCTCAAAACACGTTTTAGGTCAACTTCTTGACAGAACCGCGCACAGTACATTTAACAATAATTTGTAAGAAAGAGTTTAGGTAGAAATCGTAGTGTTGACGCTCAAAACACGTTTTAGGTCAACTTCTTGACAGAACCGCGCACAGTACATTTAACAATAATTTGTAAGAAAGAGTTTAGGTAGAAATCGTAGTGTTGACGCTCAAAACACGTTTTAGGTCAACTTCTTGACAGAACCGCGCACAGTACATTTAACAATAATTTGTAAGAAAGAGTTTAGGTAGAAATCGTAGTGTTGACGCTCAAAACACGTTTTAGGTCAACTTCTTGACAGAACCGCGCACAGTACATTTAACAATAATTTGTAAGAAAGAGTTTAGGTAGAAATCGTAGTGTTGACGCTCAAAACACGTTTTAGGTCAACTTCTTGACAGAACCGCGCACAGTACATTTAACAATAATTTGTAAGAAAGAGTTTAGGTAGAAATCGTAGTGTTGACGCTCAAAACACGTTTTAGGTCAACTTCTTGACAGAACCGCGCACAGTACATTTAACAATAATTTGTAAGAAAGAGTTTAGGTAGAAATCGTAGTGTTGACGCTCAAAACACGTTTTAGGTCAACTTCTTGACAGAACCGCGCACAGTACATTTAACAATAATTTGTAAGAAAGAGTTTAGGTAGAAATCGTAGTGTTGACGCTCAAAACACGTTTTAGGTCAACTTCTTGACAGAACCGCGCACAGTACATTTAACAATAATTTGTAAGAAAGAGTTTAGGTAGAAATCGTAGTGTTGACGCTCAAAACACGTTTTAGGTCAACTTCTTGACAGAACCGCGCACAGTACATTTAACAATAATTTGTAAGAAAGAGTTTAGGTAGAAATCGTAGTGTTGACGCTCAAAACACGTTTTAGGTCAACTTCTTGACAGAACCGCGCACAGTACATTTAACAATAATTTGTAAGAAAGAGTTTAGGTAGAAATCGTAGTGTTGACGCTCAAAACACGTTTTAGGTCAACTTCTTGACAGAACCGCGCACAGTACATTTAACAATAATTTGTAAGAAAGAGTTTAGGTAGAAATCGTAGTGTTGACGCTCAAAACACGTTTTAGGTCAACTTCTTGACAGAACCGCGCACAGTACATTTAACAATAATTTGTAAGAAAGAGTTTAGGTAGAAATCGTAGTGTTGACGCTCAAAACACGTTTTAGGTCAACTTCTTGACAGAACCGCGCACAGTACATTTAACAATAATTTGTAAGAAAGAGTTTAGCTATAAATCGTAGTGTTGACGCTCAAAACACGTTTTAGGTCAACTTCTTGACAGAACCGCGCACAGTACATTTAACAATAATTTGTAAGAAAGAGTTTAGCTATAAATCGTAGTGTTGACGCTCAAAACACGTTTTAGGTCAACTTCTTGACAGAACCGCGCACAGTACATTTAACAATAATTTGTAAGAAAGAGTTTAGCTATAAATCGTAGTGTTGACGCTCAAAACACGTTTTAGGTCAACTTCTTGACAGAACCGCGCACAGTACATTTAACAATAATTTGTAAGAAAGAGTTTAGCTATAAATCGTAGTGTTGACGCTCAAAACACGTTTTAGGTCAACTTCTTGACAGAACCGCGCACAGTACATTTAACAATAATTTGTAAGAAAGAGTTTAGCTATAAATCGTAGTGTTGACGCTCAAAACACGTTTTAGGTCAACTTCTTGACAGAACCGCGCACAGTACATTTAACAATAATTTGTAAGAAAGAGTTTAGCTATAAATCGTAGTGTTGACGCTCAAAACACGTTTTAGGTCAACTTCTTGACAGAACCGCGCACAGTACATTTAACAATAATTTGTAAGAAAGAGTTTAGCTATAAATCGTAGTGTTGACGCTCAAAACACGTTTTAGGTCAACTTCTTGACAGAACCGCGCACAGTACATTTAACAATAATTTGTAAGAAAGAGTTTAGCTATAAATCGTAGTGTTGACGCTCAAAACACGTTTTAGGTCAACTTCTTGACAGAACCGCGCACAGTACATTTAACAATAATTTGTAAGAAAGAGTTTAGCTATAAATCGTAGTGTTGACGCTCAAAACACGTTTTAGGTCAACTTCTTGACAGAACCGCGCACAGTACATTTAACAATAATTTGTAAGAAAGAGTTTAGCTATAAATCGTAGTGTTGACGCTCAAAACACGTTTTAGGTCAACTTCTTGACAGAACCGCGCACAGTACATTTAACAATAATTTGTAAGAAAGAGTTTAGCTATAAATCGTAGTGTTGACGCTCAAAACACGTTTTAGGTCAACTTCTTGACAGAACCGCGCACAGTACATTTAACAATAATTTGTAAGAAAGAGTTTAGCTATAAATCGTAGTGTTGACGCTCAAAACACGTTTTAGGTCAACTTCTTGACAGAACCGCGCACAGTACATTTAACAATAATTTGTAAGAAAGAGTTTAGCTATAAATCGTAGTGTTGACGCTCAAAACACGTTTTAGGTCAACTTCTTGACAGAACCGCGCACAGTACATTTAACAATAATTTGTAAGAAAGAGTTTAGCTATAAATCGTAGTGTTGACGCTCAAAACACGTTTTAGGTCAACTTCTTGACAGAACCGCGCACAGTACATTTAACAATAATTTGTAAGAAAGAGTTTAGCTATAAATCGTAGTGTTGACGCTCAAAACACGTTTTAGGTCAACTTCTTGACAGAACCGCGCACAGTACATTTAACAATAATTTGTAAGAAAGAGTTTAGCTATAAATCGTAGTGTTGACGCTCAAAACACGTTTTAGGTCAACTTCTTGACAGAACCGCGCACAGTACATTTAACAATAATTTGTAAGAAAGAGTTTAGCTATAAATCGTAGTGTTGACGCTCAAAACACGTTTTAGGTCAACTTCTTGACAGAACCGCGCACAGTACATTTAACAATAATTTGTAAGAAAGAGTTTAGCTATAAATCGTAGTGTTGACGCTCAAAACACGTTTTAGGTCAACTTCTTGACAGAACCGCGCACAGTACATTTAACAATAATTTGTAAGAAAGAGTTTAGCTATAAATCGTAGTGTTGACGCTCAAAACACGTTTTAGGTCAACTTCTTGACAGAACCGCGCACAGTACATTTAACAATAATTTGTAAGAAAGAGTTTAGCTATAAATCGTAGTGTTGACGCTCAAAACACGTTTTAGGTCAACTTCTTGACAGAACCGCGCACAGTACATTTAACAATAATTTGTAAGAAAGAGTTTAGCTATAAATCGTAGTGTTGACGCTCAAAACACGTTTTAGGTCAACTTCTTGACAGAACCGCGCACAGTACATTTAACAATAATTTGTAAGAAAGAGTTTAGCTATAAATCGTAGTGTTGACGCTCAAAACACGTTTTAGGTCAACTTCTTGACAGAACCGCGCACAGTACATTTAACAATAATTTGTAAGAAAGAGTTTAGCTATAAATCGTAGTGTTGACGCTCAAAACACGTTTTAGGTCAACTTCTTGACAGAACCGCGCACAGTACATTTAACAATAATTTGTAAGAAAGAGTTTAGCTATAAATCGTAGTGTTGACGCTCAAAACACGTTTTAGGTCAACTTCTTGACAGAACCGCGCACAGTACATTTAACAATAATTTGTAAGAAAGAGTTTAGCTATAAATCGTAGTGTTGACGCTCAAAACACGTTTTAGGTCAACTTCTTGACAGAACCGCGCACAGTACATTTAACAATAATTTGTAAGAAAGAGTTTAGCTATAAATCGTAGTGTTGACGCTCAAAACACGTTTTAGGTCAACTTCTTGACAGAACCGCGCACAGTACATTTAACAATAATTTGTAAGAAAGAGTTTAGCTATAAATCGTAGTGTTGACGCTCAAAACACGTTTTAGGTCAACTTCTTGACAGAACCGCGCACAGTACATTTAACAATAATTTGTAAGAAAGAGTTTAGCTATAAATCGTAGTGTTGACGCTCAAAACACGTTTTAGGTCAACTTCTTGACAGAACCGCGCACAGTACATTTAACAATAATTTGTAAGAAAGAGTTTAGCTATAAATCGTAGTGTTGACGCTCAAAACACGTTTTAGGTCAACTTCTTGACAGAACCGCGCACAGTACATTTAACAATAATTTGTAAGAAAGAGTTTAGCTATAAATCGTAGTGTTGACGCTCAAAACACGTTTTAGGTCAACTTCTTGACAGAACCGCGCACAGTACATTTAACAATAATTTGTAAGAAAGAGTTTAGCTATAAATCGTAGTGTTGACGCTCAAAACACGTTTTAGGTCAACTTCTTGACAGAACCGCGCACAGTACATTTAACAATAATTTGTAAGAAAGAGTTTAGCTATAAATCGTAGTGTTGACGCTCAAAACACGTTTTAGGTCAACTTCTTGACAGAACCGCGCACAGTACATTTAACAATAATTTGTAAGAAAGAGTTTAGCTATAAATCGTAGTGTTGACGCTCAAAACACGTTTTAGGTCAACTTCTTGACAGAACCGCGCACAGTACATTTAACAATAATTTGTAAGAAAGAGTTTAGCTATAAATCGTAGTGTTGACGCTCAAAACACGTTTTAGGTCAACTTCTTGACAGAACCGCGCACAGTACATTTAACAATAATTTGTAAGAAAGAGTTTAGCTATAAATCGTAGTGTTGACGCTCAAAACACGTTTTAGGTCAACTTCTTGACAGAACCGCGCACAGTACATTTAACAATAATTTGTAAGAAAGAGTTTAGCTATAAATCGTAGTGTTGACGCTCAAAACACGTTTTAGGTCAACTTCTTGACAGAACCGCGCACAGTACATTTAACAATAATTTGTAAGAAAGAGTTTAGCTATAAATCGTAGTGTTGACGCTCAAAACACGTTTTAGGTCAACTTCTTGACAGAACCGCGCACAGTACATTTAACAATAATTTGTAAGAAAGAGTTTAGCTATAAATCGTAGTGTTGACGCTCAAAACACGTTTTAGGTCAACTTCTTGACAGAACCGCGCACAGTACATTTAACAATAATTTGTAAGAAAGAGTTTAGCTATAAATCGTAGTGTTGACGCTCAAAACACGTTTTAGGTCAACTTCTTGACAGAACCGCGCACAGTACATTTAACAATAATTTGTAAGAAAGAGTTTAGCTATAAATCGTAGTGTTGACGCTCAAAACACGTTTTAGGTCAACTTCTTGACAGAACCGCGCACAGTACATTTAACAATAATTTGTAAGAAAGAGTTTAGCTATAAATCGTAGTGTTGACGCTCAAAACACGTTTTAGGTCAACTTCTTGACAGAACCGCGCACAGTACATTTAACAATAATTTGTAAGAAAGAGTTTAGCTATAAATCGTAGTGTTGACGCTCAAAACACGTTTTAGGTCAACTTCTTGACAGAACCGCGCACAGTACATTTAACAATAATTTGTAAGAAAGAGTTTAGCTATAAATCGTAGTGTTGACGCTCAAAACACGTTTTAGGTCAACTTCTTG
The DNA here is from genome assembly GCA_964035505.1 of Watsonalla cultraria. Lineage (NCBI taxonomy): Eukaryota > Metazoa > Arthropoda > Insecta > Lepidoptera > Drepanidae > Watsonalla > Watsonalla cultraria. The sequence continues at coordinate 255,001 of OZ037713.1, forward strand.
ACAGAACCGCGCACAGTACATTTAACAATAATTTGTAAGAAAGAGTTTAGCTATAAAGAGTTTAGCTATAAAGAGTTTAGCTATAAAGAGTTTAGCTATAAAGAGTTTAGCTATAAAGAGTTTAGCTATAAAGAGTTTAGCTATAAAGAGTTTAGCTATAAAGAGTTTAGCTATAAAGAGTTTAGCTATAAATCGTAGTGTTGACGCTCAAAACCAATACAGTCAAAAACGCACCACTGTGGTGTTATCCAATGTTTTTTATGTAGTTCGAATAAGGAATCTCATTTCCACTATTCCCAGAGGTAACCAAACAAAGTCGGATTCTGCGTGATTTAGTTAGATTGCCTTAACGGTATATTTATTTAAATTCACCGCAGTTAGTGCACAATATGAACTAATGGCGGCCCGAGAGGAGCCGAGCGGCCCACTAATATCCTAACATACCGCATTAAACTCCCCTCAATGTTTTAATGCACTTTGCGCTTTATTAACACCACTATTAGGTCCATATTAAACAGGCACTTGATCAAGATAAGCGCGTAACGGTTTACGATCGAGTTCCTCCATAAAAAAATATTATTTTATGATTTTCACACCGTTTTATGGTACATTTTGAAGGCGAACATAATGCTTTTAATTTGTTTGAAAGAAAGATGTCAAGTGGGTCACGCAGTTGATTGAAAGAATATAAAACAGTAAAATGGGTCAGGACCCGGAGGGACCGAGCCCAATTTACTTTATTACCATTTTACTTATTTTTATTATGCTACCATAGGGTAGTGCTGACTATCCGCGGTTGATAAGGTTGCCAGAGCTCCAAGGAGTGGAAAGGGATACATAGAAGCATTGTGCTAACTATACTTATTATCTCTGCAAATAAATATACAAAAAGGCCGCAGATAGTATGAAAGAAACACAAGTTGGAGAGCCAAATAAAAGTATTCAAAATGAAGCGTTTGTTTCGTCAAAACATAAGCGCTTATAGGAAAAAGAGCGATGAATAAACCGGGTCCAAGCCGGGACAGATACGCCCTGTGCGTTGTTTGTGAAAGTTTTAAAAGTTCATTGTTCGAGTATTGTGTATAGCGCTAGTTTTTATCTTCGAACTAACTTTGAGCGTTCCTTTCGAGTGAAAAACAAAAACGTTGGAATTACCGCCGCCGGTATCACACCTAGTTGGCGCACTAACTTTGGTAAACTTTAACGGGGAAAAAACTGTGACGTGTGTTTGTAACACAATGAGGTAGATGCTCCATCGCCCGATGTTGTCAGTGGAAGAGATGTATCTGCCCGACTGGGTACTCTACCTTCGTCACCGCAAAGAAGGTTGCAGCTAAATAATGCTACCAGAATAATGTTGCGTTTCTACGGTATTAATCCAGTTTTATGCATACATACATACACTGGCTAGTATTCCGAAGGGGTAGGCAGAGGTGTTGAAATAATAACAACCATTTTTCACCGAAGATGATTGAGTTCCAACGTGACAGATGGTGGGTCTATCGCGGTCTCAGGCACTATACCTACATAAGTCTTTGAATTACTTCTCAGAAATATGCAGGTTTCCTCACGATGTTTTCCTTCACCATAAAGCACGTGGTTTGAAATCTCTGCACATAAGGTTTTAGATAAACTCATTGGTACATGGCCTGCTGCGATTCGAACTCACGTCGCTTGCGTAACAGGCCAACCCCATGGCCACCACGGCTCCTTTATGCAGTTTAGGCAGTTGTATATAAATCTTAGGTAATGACTAAACCCATAAACATCTGCTGATATTAAATATTGATCGCCATTCACTGCAGCTCGAGTATCATAAAGCTCGATAAAATAAATTAAAAATATTTGCTTAAAATCACCACTGAAAATACGGTCGAGCCCAACCCAGTCTGAGCCTGTAATAACGAGCGCAAACCGGTTCTCAATCACCGATCAAACTCCAATTAAACGATGTTTACCGGTATTAATGCGATTACAGACAGACAAAGCATACGACCGAAGCGGTTGCCGATAGCAGTTTGTGAAATGATTTTTTGTCACGCAAAGCGGTCGTTAATGTTATTGCATACGGATTGTGCATGTCCGCGTACTTTAAAACATGATATACTGTCAATGATGAATTGTACCATCGTGAACGTGATGCCCTTGGTTGATGACTTGGTTTGCTTGGTATGCTTTTAGCATCATAATAAATCGATCTAGCCGTTCTGTACCGATAAGTTTAGAGACCAGCGCATATGAGTGTCAGAGATATGGTGACACAATCACCATCCATCCCACCTTGTAATACTTTTGTGTAAAATGTGTTTGTAGACTTCAACAATCACTAAAAGACGTGATACTTCTCATTATTTGAATCATCACCACGAATTTAAGAAGTCTCCCTAACTTTTCAGAGAGTAATGGAAAAATAGACACCAACAAGAGATTCAAACAAATTTCACGAGAGGTATTAGTTCCCTGTTCTAGTAAGGTTTTCGACTGGGAATGCAAAGTATATATCTGCTGCAAGTATATACCCTCCTGGTATCCAGCTTTATTGCTGCTAAAGTACGTTAGAGGCAATAACTTCATAGTTTTATGAGCTTCGCTGTGAAAAGCGCACTATTGTCCTCTAGTCGGTGCTAATCTATGATAGTAATGAAACTCGGTGAATATCCGTACGGTTTCTAGATAGAAAATTCTAATAAAATATCCCCGGTACCTTATTGCATCATAGCATATTGCACCTCCTTTCCTGCTCCTTATTTGTCAAAGGACATCTACAAGTGCAATTCCGCTTTTTCCTGCTTTCCCACCCCTAGGAACTCCTAGTTAAGAAATATTAAGTGTACAAAAAATATGGATAATATACATAGATGGCGCTCTACATACCTTCACATAATGTAGCAGTCACTTAAGTAAAGCCGAGCCTAATGGATGTTAGTAATCTATCACCAAGTCCCACGTCCACTGAGCGCGTGGCTGTATGCTCTTTGTCCTGGCTTGACAGGCACCCAGCTATGTACATCGCACGTGCTATATACGACGTGTCGCCGAGCGGAATCCGTATCTTGGCGGTATTTGGATGAGCTCCAGCAGATTGCATCTTTTGGAGTCGTGACAAAATAAAATAATGTATTTTACTGAATCTGCGGGCAGCTTGTAAAATCTCACGTGTCACGGGATTGGTCGGATCTGTGTGCTTGTAACATTTGCTAAACTATATTTGTAAACTATATTTTGTCCGCTCTTTATTAAATGTCAATGCGTATCTGGTTTTTATGTTATGCTTGTATATAGTAAACCTACCGTAAATCTGCACAGGCCGTAATATTGTTCTAAAGAAAAGGTAACTTTTTAAAATATCCAGATCATTTCCATCCCTAAAGCATTTTGCTAGTGTCTTGACCTCAATTATTTACAAAGGCGCCAGCTAGAAATGCCTTACCCTAAAAACGCTCACTAATATAGAGTAGGTATATAGCAGCACATCCATACACTTCGCTACAGTGGCTGTGGAGGCGCTTTGATCGCTCTCTCGGAACCGTCTCGGAGAGGCCTTTTTATGGCTTTTAAACGCTTATACCCTGAATCAGGCGCTCTTTTATGATTAGGACCGACTGTCAAGTGATTATGTGCGTAATGCGTAAGTGATGTTGGGCTTTACGCAGAGACGAGGCCACTGGACGAACATTAGGCGGCTTTAACTACTTCATCCAACAGCTTACACTAAGCCCGGAGTTGGTTCGGTAGACGCAGTTTGTGTTATGACACACCTCTTGACATGCCTACTGTTGGATTATTAAATTATCAAAGCGCCTATTAATTCCCACTTGGATCCACCCAGACTTGAGATTAAACGATTTGCATTGAAAATACCAATTTAATCAAAAAGCTAGTTTCTTTTTTGCGTTACAAACTCAGATACGTTTAAATGTTCAAGGCTGCAATCCCCTTGAATTATTCAAGGTGGTATGAAGCACTTCGTTTATAATATTACTTTGTTTTGCCATATACATTTTTGGTGTGGACCACCCCATTCACTTAGGGGTATGAAAAATATATGATTCTGATTGTCAGACCAACCCGACATGTTTTGGAGGAGCTTGGTAAATAGACACCGTGTCTCGTGAACTGTATATATCAGATTATTGTTGCCATATCTGCTGAGGACAGAGAAAGTTGGAAAAGTGGAAGGGAGGCCTTTGCCCAACAGTGGGACACTACAGGCTAAAATAATAATAATATTGACCTCATTCAAATACGTTCGAAATACGAATACAGTCTAAAAGTAACAGTTAAATAATATAAGTCAGATAGAGTAGTAAAGTGATACCTCGTTGTAACCGGATAGCAGTCTAACTGGGGCTCACAGGCTGGAGTCCTAAACGTACGCTATTTTACGCAGATGTTACCCGATATCCGTTTTATTTGACTGTATTCAATACAGTGATACTTAATCGAGGAATCGAATGTAACTTGAGATATAATTTGTTTGTTGCTAACCTAAATAATACATACTTATCCCGAGTAGTTTAACTTTGTAGGATTTCAAATGGAGATTGTAGAAAAGCTCAACGTTAGAATAGTGGTAAGTAATGAATATATCAATAGAAGCTAGCGGCTACTAAACTGGTCTTGTGGCTCGGTTTACTATAACTACGAGCCTGGCTATATTGACCAGCCGGCACTCGTTAAACTAACCAATTTGAGCATCTCCTCTCCTGCTAGCTAGACATACAGCTTGGAAATTTATTGTCACTTTATCGAAATAGTTAGAACATGGACCGATAGTAATTTTTATTAGCTCAAAACATACTGAGATGCAGTACCGATACGAGATAATATTGATTTATGAGATAACTATTGAAAGTAAGTATTAAACAGGCCACAGTATAGGCAAACCAGACTAATGCCAAAAGTGCGGCGAGCTAGTCCCACGACTCTTTAACACCATTAACTTAACCTAGCGGCTCTAAGCCAATAAAATGCAACACTATTTGGGGCGCAGTTGAATATGCGTAATGACAAGGACTTACCAAGTTTGTCCTGCAGCACGGTCTTAGTGTCGCAGTGGACAAGGCAGAGCACGAGGAACAGCGCCACGTGCGGCGTCATGGCGGCCGCGGGGCGAGGTCACGTGTGCCCGGAGCTGAGCGCACGCCACCCGCCGCGCGCTCTCTGACACATCTCTACGGGGACCTTGAACAACACAAACACTACTCAATAACCACATAATGCGTAACACAATCACAGCAACATAAACGAAAAAAGAAGAAGTCGGCCACCAGAAACCTACTCCAATGAAAGAGACCGACGGGTAAATTTAACAGACGATGACAAGCTTAGGTTAATAAGACAACGTCCAATAGCCAGGATCTATATATATATATATGCTATTTTATCCCCTTCATGGCGTCAGAGGCCACCAATAAAAAGGGGGCCAGCGGACTTGTAGGTGGTTGGAGTGGGAGCTCTAACCTCGTGGCGTTGCGATGTGGCTCGCGCTCACAAGCACAGCGAGGTCTACAGGGGCAGCGACACAGATGTCCCGGGGATGTGCCATGGCTATCGGTTTATGGATTACGTTACTTGGATATTAAAATAACAACCACCAACAGGTCTTTTTCCATAGTGCAAGCAAATGGTACACTTGCAACTATGAATTAAATGTGATATTCAGTTAAATCCATCTCTCCTAATGAGCACTAGCAAGTTTCGCAAGGAAGCAAACATTGTCCACTTCACGAAGTAAACTCATAATCAACACGCCATTAGGGTAAATAAGCCGAGCAACTTAAACAAACTCTACGATAAACGCTTCGTGTTGGTTTGTGTTTCATTTAACCGCGCCTCATTTGTACTGCATGTTGGAAAGATTGTTTTTTATGTAGTACTGCTCTTTGTGAACAATGATGATCATATCATTTTAATTTCAATGAAAAGCTCAAGGACCAATTGTAGGTAAATATTAATGTCATCCGCTAATTTTGAAGTTTTTATCCTACTCTCTGTTTGTAAAGAGTACATGGTGTTTCGTTAGTTATAGTATCCAAGTAAACATTTAGGTTTATGCCGCGAGAAATATTATCTCACGGAAAAAATTGCTGGAAAAGTGGAATTTGGTATTAAATTTTTTCGTAATGACATAAGTTCAACCATTATGAATTCCACGCAGATGAAGTTGTGGGCAGAATATATTCAAGATAAAATTAACCTTGGTGTATACCTTTGGCCTCAAAAATTAAACTGAACTAAATATGCTCAGTGTGCATGTCAAATGTTTAAAGAAAAATTCATTGGTACTGGCCGCTAGGATTCTAACATGCTTCGCTTGCGTAGCAGGCGACTATTCAAACCACTCCGCCATCATGGCTTTTTCGGCAACAAAATGAATTCATTACTACTTGTATAAATACATAACATTTCTTATCATAAAGTATATTATGACCAAGGTAAAGATAAACATAAAATAAACACATTTGAAAAGAATTAAAAGCCACCTGTAAATGAAACCCGACTCGCCCTCATTATACCCCCAGGGGACCCCGTGCTGCGGTCCGCTGCGTCGCATGCCAAATTTCAAAAAGGAATTAACCTAGACTCCCTTCCCTGGACACTGTCACACGACAGATTTTATTACAGCCATGAATAAATTTCACCACTGGGATATCGCACCTCGTAAATTATAAAGACACTTTAAACCCCCAGCTCAATTTAGTGCGCCGCTCCAGTGAGAGATCGGGTAAGCGTGGCTGGTACTGACGCAGCAATGGATATAGCGCTAAATGGAATCAACGGACTACGAATATCCACGGGCAATTTATGGTAGCCGGGCTATGCAAGCGGAGTAAGATTATGAAGTCTAGAATATTTCGGAGTTAGGTATCTCTCAGCTGCCAACAGGTGCAGCTAGAATCTTGCGGCTTAATTATTATTGCACTAGAGATATTCCGGGCGAAGCTAGTGAGGAACGTTATTTTACTGAAGGCGTGCCAAGCAGTAAACCCGGTCGTACTGTACTTACCCACGTTAAAGAGCTACATAACTAAATAATACAACACCAGTGAGTTCCACTCAGCGAACTGGCCCACTCTGCACTCAGTACAGCATAATGCAAACTTTCATATTCATCTAACAGACTTATGACTCGGTTTAATTTGTTTGCAAGATTTTTCGTTTTCAAATTCATTTATGAGCTCAAAATAATAAACCAATACATAAGATAATTAGACATTTACTTACACAAATGTTACTAATGCTTGCTGACTGCTTTGTTGTCAATTCAAATGAGACATATTCGGAGGGCGGGCTGTTTCGGGGTCGGTTTAATATAGACCTGTTCGCAGGTGAAGGGTAGTTTTTCATCAACAACTGTAATTTGATGGTTCAGGGTCGAGGAACCCAATGTGGAACACTTAAAAATCAGAAATCACACGTAATGATGCGTGTGAGTAGGTCAATGAACTCATTTGCGTGTATCAAAGATCCAATATAGATTCTAGCATTTCTACTAGAGACCGATTTATTACTGATTGAAATAATAAACACTTAAAATGTAACACTTTGAGTAAGCGATCAATTATTGGTGAATATAATCACACAACGTTCAAATTTAATTATGCAGATTCCAGCATTCTAAATGTCACTTATATTCAACAAATATTCAGCGTTTGTGAATAACGTAGTATGACAGGTGATCTCATTCAACATAATTTATGAGAATTTGAATAAATTTTAGTAAATAAGTCCAACAATTTGAGTTTGGGATTCAATGGTTTAATAGCATTTACTAATAACTATAACTGTGTATAAGTTTGTGTATTTTATGTGCGGAGTAACCATCAATACTAATCATCTGATTTATACAATTATTTAACGAATAATTATTAGAATGGACTTTCAGTGTGGATTGTCAAAAGCCACGGGACCTGACAAAGATCAAGACTTCGCCAAGGCTAGCTTCTACAAAGACCCGCAGAGTAATCTATCTAAATTACTGAAATGATCTAAACAAAAAAGGTTAATTAAAAGAAGCTTGAAACCACCGCAGTGTCCTAACGGCATCGCTGAGGAAACCTAGACAAAGTAAAATATCGCTTCGGCTGCATTCACTAATTGCTTGTGGTAGATTCCTCGACGTTCATAAGTGCCTTACCAGGGCCTAAACTGAATAAATCATTTTCATTTTCATTTTCATTTTCACTAAACTGCTTGAGCTATACGATTTGTAAAAATCTCTGTTTAATTACTAAATGGATAATAATGTACCAAGTGTTTTAGATTGCTGTTTTAATTGTTGTTTATAATAACTACAATTTAAGGTACTCCGCTACACGCAAGCATGTCGTTGGATGTTTGAAGTAACATCCCGTGATGCTCAGTCACACAATGTTCGTTTATAGGTTTATAATCAGTGTAAATTATAACATGAGTCAACTAATACTACAATGGAGTGTTACAATAATAAATAATGTGTAATGCAGTGATCAGAACAGTGCTAACAAAGCGTCGTGGCGTGTAATGAATGGCGACAGTCGCAATGGAGGCTCCGCCGGCCGCGCCGTCCGAATCACGACTCACAATGTTCAATGTAGCGCGACTGGCCGCATGCACGGCTGGACTTAATCTATTCAGCGTGTCACAAAAGAGTATACGTCGGAACATTATGGTTTTAACACAGTTTTGATCCAATTTAGGAGTTCAGTTTCGACGAATTGGAAACTTGATTCTATCTAGTGTAGCTTATAATCCGATAAGTCGTGTAAGTAGGTTTGTAATATTAGTGAGTAGTTATGAAGCTTATATTTCTTGAATTAAGGTCGGGCAAAGGTATTATTCCCCGCAAGAATACCAGGGCAGTCTTGGTTCTATTCGTCGATAAAAAGTAAATTGAAATGCACCAGTAGTCGAACTTCCCAATGGAATATTTTATTCAATAGAAAAATAACTTTCCGGTACAGTAGACACAATTCCCGGGATGAATACGCGATTTTTGGTATTTCCGTTTACAAGCAACCCTTGTTTAGCGAGCTTGCCGAGCCTGCTATTGTATTGTACTAGTTTGACTATCACATTTTGTTCTTGAATCTTTATATTAAGTACTTGTTTTTATTGTGTCAATAAACGATTCATTAATAATGTGTATTAAATTTTATGGAGACTCAAGACGATCATCTCGCAGAGAATTAGCATTGTTATTGAGCGTGGCAATGCTGCAGGCACTTGGGTCAAGTTTATTATTTGTAATTAGTTCATGTAATTACTGTTATGATTCAGTTTTTGCCTTTTTACTTTGCTTGTGGGTAGTAATTAAGCGTTAGTAATGCCTTAAATTAGTAAAATCATTTAAGTTACATCAATGCCAAATGTCCGTTTCCAAAAGAAAATGCCTGTTTTATTCTTAGATGTCGCTTTTATTGAAGATTTAATTACTTGTGTTTAGTTTTGAATTAACTGTTATTCTAAGATTGCTACAATGAATAATGAACTAAGTAAATGTAGACGAAATATATGATATTTTGTTCTTTATAATGGCGTTATTTGTGGTGCTCTGCTCAAAGTAAGATTTCAAAAGGCCCTTGCAGCGATTAGTAAAATACTAAATTAATCAGCAAATGTACAATTGAATTTCAATGTAGGTGTAAATAATGCTGCCAGCTATGACCAAGTCCACTAATAAGTTGGAAGGAAGTAATTGATCAATGTCCAAATCACAAAGCCCACTAATTGCTTTCTGACCAGAAATCAAATTCCATTCGAGGGTACAGCTTGAAGCCTTCATGGAAAATATGTCTGTCCGCTCGCAGTGCATAAACAAACAGTATTCCAACTACGAAAGCTTCTAAGACTGATATGCCAGAACCACTTACTTATTTAAGATTTTAAACATACTATCTTTAGAGTAAGACATTTCTACTAAGGCACAAACTTAGTAGGCACCTTTTACCAACGAGACTAAGACGTTTAAAATCATGATGGACAGTGAACGATTGAGAACATTTCATTTGGTTCAGATTTGGCTCTAAATTTTGAAATAATCCTAGTTGAGATACTGCTCGTAATTTAATTATGGTTAAAGTACCACAAGAGGCAATAAATAATGTAGCGCAATTCGGTTGGATTTTAATTAGTCTCTTTTGGAAGGTGTGCTTTATTATAAGGTATTTTGGAACAAAATTATACAATTTGGTTGGGACGTTTGTTACCGGCGCCGATAAAGGCGTGTGAGTGACGTTCATAGCGTTTGCAAAAGCCATATACATTTAAAAGGTAATGTAGATTGTAAACTGGTCACACCTTTTCATAACAAACACCTGGAATGTATTTACTTTAAACATTAATAGCGTACTTGATGATGTAATATTACACACTCAAGTACTATTATGGCTGAGCTGTTACTTATTATTAGCTAAGGTTTTCATGATGTAATAATTATGCCAATGTCTCGACAGACAACATACACCTTCATTAGTACACCTGCTGTAAATACGTACAGACCCACCTAGGTATATTGCACCCCTATTCTAGGGATTGGGGTGGGTCACCTATCATTGGACGCAATGAGTGAATCGTCTCGTCACTTGTTCGTATGAAAATAATGTATCTCTTATAGAAACGTTTACCAAGGCCATCGGGCCGGGCGAGCCGCCATAAAGCACATTATTGCGAGTTATTGCGTTATCATCCGCATTCGTGATAAGGCATAGTTAGAGCACACTTCACACAATTTATGTTATGTACGCTTATCTTTCATCGTCCTCTCCCTTGTTCTATTGGTCGCAGTTTTGTTTTACGAGATGAGGTGGAGAGATAAACGTTTTTTCGAGATTGTTATGAGCACAGGTAAGATCTAAAGAGATCTCAAGAGCTCTTATTGTTACCCTTCGGCTGGATATTAATGATACATATATTTCATAATGGTAAGCTGATGCTATCGGCCCGTGAATAAATGCATAGGTAAAGCCAACTTTAATTTAATTATAATCGCTGTACTTTACATTAGTGTTACGAAATTGCGAGATTTTTCAACGATGAAACAATCGGAGTCAGTCAAATTTAGCATCGAGGTAACCATCGACTTGTTCTGGCTATGAAACAATTGAGAGGTTTGGTCTACCACCGGTGGAATTTAGCCAAATGGAATCGATATTTGACTATTAGCGTCTACACTAGTAGGTCTACAGCGATGTATCAAGATCTTTGAACAATCGAAACAATCGCTATTGACTTCTCACCATCGCGAATCGCTACTGTAGATATCATGGTGACATGGAGACGACTAAAAACAACTTGACCACAGAAATGTAATGGAGTAGTGTTATTTGGCAAATATTATCCATACACATATCCATTTTTAGAGGAATATGCGCTACTTCTCTTGAAATTCGAATGTCAGGTGCTACGACCAACTAACGGACATCCCGAAGTGACAAGCACTATGCTATATTGAGAACAGAGAGCGCTTACTATCTGAGAATGCTTCGGTTATTGCTCATACATAATGCATTATTGTGTTCCACTTCAAATAATAGCAACACGAAGTTATGCCAAGTCTGTCTGTATATTCGAAAATCTTTTAAAAATGTCGTGAGAAAACCTTCATGTCAAGTTTACCGTGTAATTTTTTACTTATGTCAAAGAATTCAAACACGTACACATTCACTGCTAACATCGCATCATCCTCGTAATTTCGCTCACTGTTGGACGCAGTGTTCGTCTATCACATTGATACAGTTAAAAATGTTAAGTGAAAAGCAGGTGTAACATCTCTGCTAACGCTTTGACTGATATCAACGCACTCCAAGACTTGAAATTTTGAACTTAGATTCTAGGTGAGGTGCAGGAAGACACAAGAAAATATTTTTTTTTTTTAAATGTTGCTTCCAAGAAGGCATGTGAGGTTAAACCTAGACTTGAGCGTGGGGAAGGGTGAGTAGGATTTACGTGATGAGTGCAGAAATTTTCTTATTCGTGCCCTTAGGCTTTATATTGTTTACATTCCTAAGGCTCAAACAAGGGAAGATAAATCCGACGCATAAGGTGTGATAACGAGTAGCTCAGTTGGCAGAGCAACAGCACGGTTTGCAGAAGTCCTGGGTTCGAGTCCCGCCTCGTGTTTGTATTTCCTAACCATTTTTAAGAAATTATTACAATTGTTTCCAACCCTCCAAGATCTAAACAGAGTTGACACATACAGACAGACACACAAGTTATCTTGAGATGTAAAATTATATATTCAGTACCAAAATCGACCAAAAAATTCCAATTGTGACTTCATGCTTGATACATTTCTGAAAAACAAAGGCGGTTATTCAATCCAATATCGTGAATACGGGGCTGCTCAGAGTATTTCTCGGGCCATTCCAATAAGTCTGTACTTGTGTTCAAAGAGCCTTTAGTTATATCGCAATTGTTTCACTTACATCTGGAATGTTATATTGGTTCCACATTTTTATGTAACATACAAGTGTGTCATATATTAAAGCGGGGTCAGTCAACCATACAACCTTTTTTTTCATAAGCGAACGCTTTGAGAGACCGGATCTCGAAGGACTGTATGCAGATGTGTTAAAACCGACTTTTCACTGAAGATGATCAGTGCTAATGAGAAGAAGTAGAGTCAACCGCCTTCTCAGGCAAGAATATTTTCCTTCACCGTTAAGCTCGGGGTGTTATATACGTATGTAGAAATACAAATTAGTAGAGGCCACTGAGAACTTGCGACGCTTGCGTTGCAGGCGGCTGGACCACCACTACACGGCACCCATACAGCATGATACACAAAAATATAATAAATTAGATGCAAACCACTTAGGACGGCCTCATTCCACGCAGTGCAAACAAGAATTAACATTTTAATGGCACATAATGACGTCACAGCATTATAAAGTTGCGGAAAAACTCAATTAGCAACAAACATAATGAATGTCTATAACGAGTGCGTCGCCGCAACTTTGCTCATCAATTTAAAATTATATCTACAGATGGTGCGGAGATAGACCGGGAGCCTGTTGTTGACATACCAAGGATTTCTTAATATTACATATCTGTTTGTCATAACAAGCTACATTACATTACACATTATTTTAGGCAGTAGCATTTGGTTTCACATTATCATTCTATAGATTAGAACTTAAGGAAACGTTGACTTTATGGTAAGTACCCATATCTGACTTCCATTTATTGTTGTAATTACTGAATATGAGCGAACATTCTATTAAGATACTATGGTGGCTTATTTAGCGAACCTTTTTTTAAATAAACGTAGATTACTGCTCGTAACATCTGCTAGATAGCAGATGTTACAAGCCTTATTTTTAACGAAACTTTCACTGACATCTGCCACTGTGTATCCGAGATTAGCGGGAACAAACAGAAATACAGTCTGTCACATAGTTCTGTGTGATATATGTTGACATCCTAGGTATGCATGCAACATAAGAAGAAATAAATGTATATTATACAAGTTGTCCGGTACCCATAGAACAAACTTTGCTTAGTTTGAGACTAGATGGCGCTGTGTGATAATGTCTATTAAATTGATCATTGTGAAGATAAAGAATACAACATAAGTGAGATCCAAAGCAAACTGATTTATTGTCATATTAATTATTATATCTACCCTCAGACACATTAATAAAAGTTACATTGAAAGTACCCACCTAAATACATAACAGAAGACATGTGGGATGTTCCTTGAATAATATCACTTGAAACATTCAGATAAACTTTTAAGCTTCCATTCGTTGTACATTTTTACATTATTTCGATGACTTATAAATAGACATCTGCCCACACTAGTCTAAGCACTTCTGCCTTTTAATTGAGCATTTAAGTACAACAAGTTTACCAATTGATCTTGTGCGTCCGAGACGAGTATGTTTTTATAAAACAAAAAGCAATCTATCTCGCTGTCTCGATGGATGTTAAAAATAGATTGCGATTAAAAATGGAAGAAAGCCTTTTCCATTCTCTGAGGAATTCCCCGAACAAAATTAGTATGATTAAAATGTACCCTCAAGTAAATAAATTCACTTATTTAATAAGGAAGTAGCTACAGAAACTCTTTTACGCGTTATATATATTCATATTTATCAACCAATTTAAGTGAAAAATGGGCGGTCTGCATAGGGTTGTTTGTTGAGATGTACGAGTGAAAGCGTACCTTTTGCATGCTTCGGTTTTACTATGCTCACTATCAACCGGTATCATTATTTCGTCACCAGCTGGTTTGCTATTGGATTGAAAATGTAATATAAAAGCAAATTTAAATTTTATCCCTAATTTAGCGTTCTGCCTCATCTGTATTAAAGCTATCCAAATTGGCTGGAACCATTCTCTTCGGGAATGTCTAAGAAGGAGCAACTTAACCGGCCATAGCAATTAACGTCTCTGAAAGTAAATTGATTGGCCACAGTTTGCGAGACTCGGGGATTTCATAAATTGTTTTAAAGAATTTAATAGGCTTCGTGAGTAAAACGGAGCGATCTGCTGAACCTACTTTACTTTGCCAAAGTTCAAAAAGGCGACTCGGATATAACTTAATTGTTTAAATTAGCCACTTCAAAGTTATTTGATTGAAAATATTTTTGATTGATTCCAAATTAATGTTGGTATCTGTTAACGGTCAACAGATAAAGGAGTATATTTTTATATTGAATATTATAGGAAATCGATGGACTTATAATTTTATCAAATTACATCTATCGTCGTAATTTGCTCCCATAATGAATGGTTTCAGCAGCAGTAACTCAGAAATGATGCCATGTCTAAGTAATTGAAAAGTCGTATGTATAGTGCCTGAGCCGGCGACGGACTCAGCCTCTGTCACGTTGGCACTTAATAATATTCAGTGAAATGTGGATGTTGTCGTTACAACACCTTCGCTTACCCCTTCGGGGACCCTTTAAGGAGGCGTGAGTATATTTATTTCCGTAAAATACAGCGAAGTCCAACGTCAGAGCTTAACTATCTTGAACCCAAACTATCCGACTTGGATCTAGCCTTAAAACCAATTACGGTTACATTTTGTAAGTCAAGATAGCATTAGCAGGATTAAAACGCAGGAGCTACCACCGTTGAGCTTCGTACCTACTTAAAAGTATCTCACTGAAGCTGTTTAATTTCTTAAATAATGAATTTTGATAATGTTTAATCCGTACTCGACTAAAGTTTACGTTGCGTGGTCGATTTCCAAATAACGAAAAAAGAAAAAAACTGGTAGGTGCTTCCATTAATATCTATTGAAGGAAAAATACAATGTTACTTACATGAACCCTAATATTCTCTGATATCAGACTTTGTCACATTACTTTATCCTTTCCAGTTAAATAGTTTTGAATAGAATTTATCAAACTTCTCAATATAATAAAATCATTGGTTTTCTTTTCCATCCAGTCTGGTTTATGTAGCACAATACCGTCGGCATTGAATATAATCTCGGCAATCTTATAATGAATCATACATATTCACAATCATTAAATGTATGATAGTACATTTCTATGTGATAGACTATTATCTGTTATCCATAACCCTTGTGGTTATATGAGAAGAAATTCAAAGAATTCAGTATTAGTGCCTGAGATGGCGAAGAACTCACATGGAGAAGGCATATCAATAAACTGAAATTATTATTTGTCAGAAAACTAGTCGCGAACTACTCCTAGTTCAAAGATCACAATAACACTTAGCAATATTATACACCAACCACTTGTTATTCATCGCAGTTTCCGAGAAAAATCAAAAAGTATTTTATTATAATGAAAAATCGTGTTCCCCTTACAAATAGGTATTACGTTATAAACTTTTAACATTACCTACATTAAAAGTCAGTTAAGATATATAAAGCGATCCAAACACGAAGAATTTGCGAACAACCCCCCCACCCCTGCACCTCCCCCTCCTGCCTCTCCCCTCAGTCCGAAACTTTGATGGTCCAATCCAGATTTTTCATCTCCCGACTTATTTGAAATTATAATACGCGGGAAGAAATCAAATCAAAATTCCATTTAAACTTTAGATTTCAATATGTATTTGTTGCACAGATGTTCGGCATCACTCGCGTTTGATCGACTGGACTCGGTGGACATCGACGTTTCAATAACAATCAAGTTATCTATACATCTATATCTATACAGATAAATAAAATTGAAGTGTCTGTTTGTAATTCCAAAATTACAGCTTTTCACTAAATGAATATGAAAGCACAGGCTACTAACACCGAAAAACCAAGATTTAAATTTGTCGAGATGCGTGGTAGATACCTTGCATACATACATATATAATATGCTCACGCATGTGTTCTCAGAATGGAAAGGCAGAGGTGTTGTAATAACAACACCCACTTCTCCGAAGATGATTAAGTGCCAACGTGACAGAGGGTGAGTCCATCGCCGTCTCAGGCACTATACATACATCTTCTAATTTTGTCTTTGACTTATGCTGTTTCCTCAGATGTTTTCCTTGGTGTGAAATCACTGCAAATAACATTTTAGAAAAAATCATTGGTACAGGCCCCGCTGGGATTCGAACTTCAAATGAATTGAAATTAGCTTTACAATGAAGAACATTATTATGAGGAAGTGCTAGCTTGGTATCTACATGTCAGACAAGAAATTCAAAGAGATAATACGTATAGTGAAGATGGCATCTGACTCAGCATACATTTGTACCGTTACCTTCTATGTAAAGTGTATAACTAGTGACATCTAAATGCACTCGTAGAAAAGATGTGCTTTCAAAAAGTACCACTACAACAACCACTTCATATACTCACGTCCTATTTACGTTAAAACAATCCATGTGATACCATTTAAACCATTTTTAAAACTATTCCCCGAGAAAGCTTTAACCATTTAAATATTAGAAACAAAGAAGTGCAGACTAAATGCAGACCAGCAAATCCATTCAGGAGTAAAATCGCTTCAAATGTATAATAGTATAAGGGCGTTCTGCGGCGGCCATTACCGTTTAGTTTTCTTTTAGTTGCCATCTTTAATTTTCTTAATTATTCACTTGGCGTAGAAGTGAAGCGATCTCCGCCGAGCGCTCAGTTTATAGTATTCATTACGTTATTAAGTATTTCCAAGTGGACTTGCAGTGTAAATAAAGTTATGGCCAACTTTAGGATTTTCTCTCTTTTCTACATTAGTACGGCAGGATTTTCGAATGATAACAACATTAAAGTCGTTCCTTTAATGTTGTTATCAACAGCATTTCGGTGTATTCCTGATCTTGGTCCTTTTTAATTAATATAATTGCTTTCCAAATGTAACACCTTTGCTCACCTCTTCGGAAGTATTCTTAGAGGGAGTTTAGGTAATTTATTACTTTCTATAACTTCCAAAATTTCGTAACACATGTAACATTTTGAAATATCTTATTAAAATATTTTCTCCATCACAAGTTGGTCACGAGGAATTGTGAAATTAAATCGCATTGGAGTTATGAATCAAGAAAAATTACGAATTTAAATTCAAGGATAAACGCAGGCCCACGCCTGCCAGGGGGAGCGCCAAAAGGGGTAACCAGATATGATAGGTAGAACACCCACTCTGTATAGAAGTTTATTCGATGCTATCGGGTTAGATGCTAATTGCCAGATTAGGCAAAATAGATGCATCTCAGATTGTTATCTTTCCTCATAATGTTTGACTTCACTGTGAGAATCGCGGTGTAATATCATTAAAATTAGAAAAACCTCATTTGTATGTACTGGCGTCACGAGCTTAGCAGCTGACTACTTAAACCACTCGGTCATCAGGGCTCACATCTGGACAAACACTATCCTATATGTTCAGTGAGTGGTCAAACAATTTATAAGGCTCCTGACACGGCCACTTATTGGCAGCAACCGTAGCGAGGGCGGGGATCGATATTTTATTAACACTTATTGCCCTCGTAGCCTCGTGGCCGCCACGGAACACAAACAGGCTGCACACGATACGCTTACTGATAATATTAGGGAATTATGAAACAAACGATAGACCATACAGCTTTGAGAAGCCGAGAATTATTATGTTTCATCTCAAAAACGGGTTTGAAGATTTTTATGAATGCGAAAGTAGAAAAGAGACAAGTAGAGCGAGTAAGTAGAATACATACGCTCACGGCTGTATTCCTCGAACGGTTAGGCAGAGGTGTTGTAATAACGACACCCACTTTTCACCGAAAATGATTGAGTGCCAACGTGACAGATTTAGAGTCTATCGCCGTCTCAGGCATTAAACATACCTCTTTGAATTACTTCTCTGACGTATTATTATGCAGGTTTTCTCATGATGTTTCCTTCACCTTCACCTTCAAGTTATAAGACAAACGTACTGGTACGGGCTACGCTGAGGTTCGAACTTGTGTTGCTGGTGTAGCAGACAACTGTTCAAACCCTAAGGCCACCGCGACTCCAGTAAGTAAAACTTTTCTGTCAGTCCCGACAGCTAAAAGTATTATGAAGTTGAATACCGAGATATAAAATATACTGATTAATTGATAACTACAATGTGTATTAATATGATTGTGCAATGTTAGTACTCGTACCTTGGTCGGAGACGGCGCGGTCAACCCCATCGATGTTATCCCGGACACTCGGGACGAATCGACTGCCTGCTCAAAGGATTTGCTCACTTTTATCCCGAATTTATTGTTTGCCCACCCTAATGGGATACTAGGTGGATACGCTCAACCTTCGGGATTACCGCGCTTAATAGTTTCTTGCTTACTCTCTCCAGATTTGAACAACTAACTTTATTAACAAGATAATATTTATTGTTAAAGTTACGTTGAGTTTATCAACCTAATAAATTACTTTAAAATTAACTCTCTATTTAGTAATACACCCACTACTATTGAAGGAACACAAACAATTGTAACGATCCATTGATTGCTCATTATGATTGTTGAACATTGTATTTACTATCGTTACGCCTTACCAGAAGGTACTTTTCACCGAATTGGTGTCACCTGTTAGCTTTTACTTAAAGCAATCGGCCATTACGGCTTTATACTATTATATATTATAATATTATAATTTATTATTGTCTCATATTAACACCGGCCTATTAACCAGACTCAGTCTCTCTTCCATTTATATGGATTGGCAAAATGCAGAAATAAACATTCCCCAATCAATCGAAGTGCAAAGGTTAATCAACAAACGACAAAAAAATGAGGAAATTCGGAGTCTGAATCCGTCCGAGTGCACGAGTGTACGTCGTGATTTTAATTTAAACTGGCAATGACAAGTAAACACAGGGGAGCGGCTGAATATATCAAGTTAAGTGAACGGTGGAGTAAACGATTCGGAGGCGATACGGCAAATAGGTCGCGGAGTAAAGATACGGCGGGGACGTGACCGGCGTGCGCGGCGCGCGACCCACTGACGAACGATCCACGGGAACGGTCCTCATTCACGATACATTCCCAATATAACATTGGATTGCTGAGATGCACTCGCCATTTTTATACAGTATCAGTAGAAAATCATAGAATTCCCGTACACTTGGGTAGGATTCGGGCATCAAAATGAATTGTCGTTAAACATATCAGAGCGTCAATATGCCAACATCGATGTTACGTTCAGGTGGCAACAGTTTCCGCGTGGAGAAGCTTTTCCGAGAATTTTCAATTATGCAGGAATATACGCCGATTTCCTCGTTTCATTAGATTACTATACTTTATGAAATTATGAATATCGCAAAAATATATGAAGCAAAATACAACAACATCAAAAATCTACAGAGCTATATTATCTGGTACTTAACCACAAAAAATCAAGGTTACTTATAAGTTGCATTATACTTAGCGCTATTTATAAAATATCTTATATGTCTGTTCATTCCGAATATTTTATGAAAATATGTTATATAGCGCACATACTTCGACTTTCCACCAGTTATATGACTTTAGCAAATTATTCGATGTTGTGTTTTTGGCATCTTCATTGGCGCCCAACATGGGCCCTCGATTCAAAAGCTGGATTTCAAATTGATTTTAGCAAATCCTTTAAAGAAAAATCCGCTCCGAATAATTTCGCAAGGAAGGACTAAAATAATCTGCAGTGTGCCAGAAACGGTAGTGCTGCATGTGGAGGCGTAGTGGAAGTGTTGGCAATAGTACTCACTATTTTGTCTTTTGGATTGATATTATTAGACTTTTTTCGTTCCAATATTTGCAACATTAATCAGTAGATACTTGCCAGTTATTTACTGACGTGACGTGTTTATTAACTAGGTGTATCGCAGTCAGTGCCATGTTTACGTTTGGTAACACAAACACTAATCCGGTTGTAGCACATGACACGAAATCACACGAGACTTGTTGTACACAAAACAAAATGAATAAACACGGGCCACTGGCGCCGCCGCGGCTCAAATCCATTTTTATATATAAACTCGCAAATCAGATAATCCAAATTGGTTTTTAGACGTAAACTCAATTTTGACGCGAATTTTACTTTATCGCGAAGCAGATAAATTGAGTGCGATACGCTGGATGTGGCGAGGTGCGAATGCTCTCTGCATCGATGCTTCCATTTGCATACACATAAACAGCTCCAACTTATTTTCATATTCATACAGTCCACCGTTTTGTTTGGTATTGGTTTTACAATTGAATCCGGCAGTAGTGTAATATTTTGTAATAGGCAATATGACATAACATTATATTATATGAGAATGATGCCGTCTTCTATATCCAGTAGTAGGTTTGTAGATTCGGTATAATTTTAATGATATAATCGTGTTGATTGCTTGACTCATCGTTCAGAAATAAGGTTTTTCTTAGAGTAATTATGTTAATTACGTAAATTCCATGACTACGGCCAAAGTACACAGATATTTATATTTTTTGATATATCTTCAATCAAAAATCTCGTAACATAGGAAATACAGGTGGAGTGGACCATTTTCATAAATTGAAGTGAACAGCTGAATGTTAAGCATTTGCCGGTGGAACGACCGCCTTGATAAGTGGAACGAGCGATAGTGGACAATCTATTCGATACTCGCCGAAATCCGTTCGATTGCTACCCAAGCAAACCTTCAGATGATGTCCAAAATTAACAAACAAGCGGAATACAAGCAAACTTACGTAACGGTGGCAAACAAGCACAGCATGGACAGCTTTCATTCCAGGGGTGAGGCCAGAGCCCAGGGTTTGAATCCCGTTCATACAGATTTTGATTAAATACTGGCTAATAATAACTTAATCGTATATTATACAAGGAACAGTACTTAAAACTAATTAAAGGTAGAAAACTCGGCCCAAGTCGGTGTCTCTCGGGATCGTGCCAAGAAGGCTGGCAGTATTGCCATGTTGAATAGCAATGCTGATTCTCTGAGCGAAGACTAAGCTCTCTTGTCACGAGAGGCCTCTTTGAAAAGTTGATAAGCATTTGGACCCCAAGGCCCCAGAGTTTCAACCGCAAACACAGAAAATATGAATATGGTACTGGCTTATTTAAGAGATTTAAATGTGACACGGAGAGTATTAATCTAGTTTCTTATTACTTAACAAAATATAGTAACATGCCTCGAAGATGCCATAGAGGATCAAACTAAAGATATGTTCCTCTCTTAACTTGAGGCTTCCACATATTATATTGGTAGCGTCGATCAGGTCAACGGTTAGGTGCGCGGGTCACGCAACGTACGCTCCCGTTCTAGACTACAGCCCTCCACTAACCTGCCTGAACTCTATCCTATTATATTGCACCAACACAATACCTGCTTCGAATTTGTATTAATTACAACATGGCTTCCATTTCACTATTAGAACCATATAATTGAAAAAGTATCCCGTACTTTTTGTTTTTATAAGACACGAACTAAGATTAGTAAAGTACTGAACATTTCTTACAACTTATTAGATGTAGAGAAATTAATTTATTACAAGACAAACAAATCCTAAGCAAACTACAAGATTTGCCGAGCAATCATTACGGAGCGCTCAGTGAAGGCCGGTTCATTAGGGACCTACATTTACCTTAGCGAACGAAAGCAATAAAACAAATCCGAACGCATTCGTAAGCTGTTAACTTTTGCTCTTATTTCAAAGGTTCACAGTTAATCCAAAGATCCAAAGAAAGACAAAAGTTATTGTTTGTCCTAACAAGAGTTATTTTATTTTGGAAACCTTTAGGACTACCCCTTGTTTGCCTAATGTAGCGAGAGACGGTCCACTTAAAAAACAACTTGAAAGATACAGTTTTAAATTGCAGTTCATTCGATTCAACTGGGAGTAAGCGAAGCACCCGTTTCTTTTTACGTTGTTTGTTTCAAGAATTGCATGCATTGTAAAACATTTGTACGACTTTATTGCTTAAATTAAACGTATTTTCTTTATTTGTGCTCATCATTAATTCAGTAAAAATCCCAAGCACTAAGGTAAACCTCTTTAAGTATAATCAGAGTGCCAACTATAGTGGTTTAAGCAGCGCGTATTAAGAACTCCTTACCTTTGACGTTTAATTTTACACTACAAAACGAAACGTCAAAGCTCAGAAGTTCTTAACACGCTCTGCTTTAACCGATGATAGTAGGCCCCAAGTTAATAAAACCTAGATGTGCGCATTCATGTGATAAGTAAGGTTATTCGCGTGAGATGTAATATATCGCTAAGCCGTAACGCGCTAGTATGAAACCGAGGTAACTTTACAATTCATAACTTGTTTAATTTCACAGCTAAGATCCTCGGTAATATGTTCACGGAGAATATTTAATCCGAAGGTAACTTTACCCTTCCTTTCTCCACTTGTTCCAGGTCTTGACTTTTAATATTGTCTGATACAACGTTCCCCGTTATTATGCTACAATGCCCTTTCTTCCACTCGACGTGCTATCTAAAGTGTATGTTTACGTTAAATCGCGACATTACGATATATTTCCAATATCAAATAAATATTCAGAGCTTTTGTATCTGTATTTATTTTTCTTACAAGAGAACCAGTTGTTGTGCGTACTGATAAATCAAATCCACCTCAATTCAAAGTGGAACGAACATCGAATATAATTATTAATTTTGTAAAAGTCTTTTATAATAAGGGACTTAATTTTATTATTACCTAGTATGCATGCAAATGAACGAGTACGTAATTTGCAAAATGTTAGAACGTTGACAAGCAAAGAACGCCAGCGTGTGGTCATAAAGTGCGCTGTTTGCGATGACGCTCCAACCATGCTACCTGTCGGGCTCTGATTGGAATTCTCTTCCAATCTCCATTACTTCACATTGCCGTACTAGACTAGGTCCTTATACATTTAGTCCCAAGTCGTTTCAAGAAGCAAATCTAAGGAATACTTACCACATTTATTTCTATGATGAAACACTTTGTTAATGCCATTACACATTACGAATGAATTGACAGTCTAAGCTCAAACGGATGTCTTTATAACTAATGGAAATGTGGACTGTCGTTCAAAATATTTTGATTCCATATTTCAACATGATTCGATCCAATGGTTACTTAGGTTCTATTTATGATTTGGCAAATTACGTTAAAGAGTGCGTTGACTTCTATAATTCCTCATCCTAGCATTCCTTCCAATACATAAATCAAGCGGTAATCCTAATTGAGTTTGTCAGTTATTGTACCATCTCCGACGTATGAAGTTAGATCAAAATCGCATATTCATAAGGCAATGCGGCCTAAGAGTATGTTTGCAGAGCTCGCAGGCAAATAAGGAGTTATGTCGCATATAGGTTGGAGCGGCTGATTCGATTTGTCAGGTCTAAGGGTCGTCCACACAAGTGCCCTTAACTAAGGGCTTGAATATGCAATCACAATCTGTCCTTAATGTGTGCTCGCATTTGCCTTTCCCTTTGACCTTCGTCACTCGGGTGAGTCATTTGTCTCGTTCACAATTTGATTTTTGCTTGTTTATGAACGGGTCTTGGAGGGTTCAGATTATTTCAGTACTGAGTCCTTACAACGGATTTAAATACACGTTTGATATATTAAATAGTATCATATCAAAAGATAAAATTAGTTTCCAACCAGACCTCGAGACCAGACGGCTCATAATCCTTCCAGAAATAATTTTCTAGAGACCTCGAAATGTTTTATTTTGTAACATGTATTAAATTGGAGGATTTGGGCTGAAAGTTGACGATAAAACGTTCCCTCATAAATGATTATCACTGAGAGCTATTTAATATAGCTTAAGGTTTCTTTTAGAAAAATATTGTAAAAAATCACCACATATTAAACTTCCAAGAAAGTTTATCGCCAGTTGAACCAAAATATTTTCGAACAGATCAAATCTTATTAATAAGAAACAAAAGAGTATCTTATTGTAGTTTTAGAAATGCAGTCACGGATTTTTCACTACTGAGAAGAAATGTGCTTGTTCTTATTTGAATAAAAGGTAAATATAGTTAGCTCACACCCAAACGAGTAGCCAAACAAATCTTACAATCCCAAGACGATGATCTTACGAAACCCGGCAAAGCTCTTACAATACAGCTTCAATGTAGACACTGAATATATAAATCAGAGAATACTGAGACACCAGAGTACCCTTACCCTTTAAGTAAATTGTAATAATAATTTAAGGGAATGTTTTATTACGATCGATGATAATGTAGCAAAAATTGTAGTTTCTTCATACCAATAGCTATATGTTACATTGTGTGACAGATGACAAACCCAGGAAGGTAGTGAAACGGTCAGTCTATAGGGAGAAAAATAAAAATAATATGCTCTCACCATCGCAGAAGGGTCCCCAAAGGGTTGAGCAGAAGTGTTGTTACAACCACACGCAAGTTTCACAGAATATGATTAAGAGCCAACGTGACTGAGGGTGAGTCCATCGCCGTCTCAGGCACTATACATACGCCTTTGAATTACTTTTCAAACATATGCAGGTTTCTTCACGATGTTTTCTTTCACCGTTAAACACGTGGGGTGATGTTACTGCACTTATGTTTTTGTAAAACTCATTGGTCAACACGCCGCTTGCGTAGCAGGTGACTGCTTAAACCCCACGGCCACCACGGCTCGATAGGGAAAAATTATAGTTGATACAAATAACATTGTATAAGCGCAGAGGATGATAATAATAAAATATTGACAATCCGCTGAAATAACCATCACGTTATTGAAGATTATTTCAAAGCGCTTGCATAGCACACGGCTCATCATATTGATTTTGCCAAGGATATTGAATCATTGAACATAATGTATTATTGATTTTCAAATGGCAATGAAAATACCACTACTGATAGTCGTACTTACTACCAACAACTGCATCATTTGAAAGAGAAAACCATTTACCCAAAAGGATTCAATAGTAAATCTCAGTATTCCCAAAATAAAACAATTTTGCAGAGAAACCAGTTAGCCAATGTCGGCTGAATTTGGAATGCGAATCCTAAGACGTTCCGATGGCAACCAAAGAGAATATTAGATTTTATCTGGAGCCTTAAGTTCCAAGGACGCGTTTCTCAGTATTCGAGTAGATACGCTTAAACAATGAAAATAAATAGTGTTTAAGGGTTATCCCTCATCTTGAACCTCGCTGACGTCTCAAGCCAAATACTGCTTATTGTGAATTCACATCCACACGCTATTATTTATGTAAGCTACGAGTGCCGTTATATTCCCCTAAATATCTTATTTTGTTCTTCAGGATTATTTTGCGAATATTTCTGGTAACTAAAGTAAGGGATACTACCCTTATGCTACCCTCTTATACGTTTCTATGTTTCATCGTACACATAGAATATCTCCTTACTCCACTGCACCTTTAAATAGTCTTGAATATCTGAATACGAGCGTAGTGTTGATGACTTTAGGTGAAATGAGAAAACTCTTTTTACATTGTTTTTCAATAGTGTCCGACCGGCACTCAAATTCAATGAATACACAGGAATTCGTTTTAAAATATGTTACAATACAATATAACGCTTTACAAAATGTTAGCTATCTCCAACAAGTGAGATCACCCATAAAGTCCAGGCACTTCTGACACCGAAAACATCACCTTGAAAAACTTTTGTTTTGTGCCCCACATACCGCGGCCGTGTTTTGTGCCCCACATACCGCGGCAGTGTTTTTGTGAAAGTGAATAAATTTGTTTGGATATTTGGCAAAAAGCGGGATAAGTGGCGTGATTTACATTCTAAATGCGACCTGGATGGTGCTCGTGACGTGTATAAATATGGTGATTACGATCGATCAACGCGTTATGCTCTACGGCGGCACACGCCTCCTCTATCTTACTATTTCAGTCTATGCTTTATTTCACTAATGGAAAACGCATTTCTAAATACTCAAAGTAAAACTATGTTCATGATATGTAGCATGAAGAGAAGTTCTTCCCTTTTTATATGTAGGTACTTTTACACATTGTAAAATACGATATAAGTGTTCATAAAAATAACTTGCTTCTTCATACAACGTACATAGGTTGTCCACAAATGTGATAAGTGATAAGATTACCTCTCACCCATAAGCTGTAAGAATGCTTAAGCTTTACGTCACATAACACACACGTCCAATACTAAAACCACATCAAGTTAAACGTAGCCCGTCTCATGGAATAGCAGAAACTAACACTCGACACGTAACTAGTTCACGAACTCATTCATACGACAAAACGGACCAAACTCGACAAAGCCGCTGCAAATACTATTCTGGCAATAAACTTACGAGTGCAGAGCACTGGCTCCTGCAGACTTTGATCACCGCAAGGCAAGGCAGGCTAGTGGTTACAGACTGCGTATCTCTTCAGCTTCTACTTCAGTGAATTCACCATTCTTTCATTATATCATCATTATCAACGTCTTATTTTATGTGTAACAAACTGGTGTAAAATATGTGGATACAGTGTACAATGAGCCGTGATGTCTGTGGGGGGGCAGTTGCCTGCTATGCAAGCAACGAAAGTTCGAATCGCAGCGGGGCCTGTACTAATGAGATTTTCTAAAACTTATGTGTTATGATTTAACATCACGGTGAAGGAAAACATCGTGAGAAAGAAGTAATTCAAAGAATATGTTTAATGCCTGAGACGGCGATAGTCTCACGATCTGTCACGTTTGCATTTAATCATCTTTGATAAAAAGTGGGTGTTGTTATTACATCATGAGCATATGAAGGCTTAAACAGTTTACACTTTTACAAGTATGTATAAAGTCAATGAGTTTCATCAGACAAGCAAGTATCCCCACAGAGCTCGTGGTGAAACATCACAGTACCAACTTACATACATTTTCATTCAATTTGTTGTCCATTTTACTTCAAGCATTGGTATTGTTAAAAGATCATCCAGTGTAGGCCAGCCATTACAGTAAGGTAGTCACCGAGGCGGCGCGACCCCAATCAACTCGTGAATCCAGCTCTGAACGGAATTTAAATAAGCTCCGCTAAAATATTGCGCCTGCCATTTATACTTTGTGCTTTCAAATAACTTAAAAGCTGACCTTTGAATGTTGAATTACTTACCTCTCTCAATGACAAGTACATACTTGATATACGTTTTAGTAAATATATTAAAGAAGTTTTTGTTTAAAGAGGAACGTTTAGCATTACACCATTACATGCGAGTAAATTTAGTAGAAGAAGCGAAATGCTTCATTCTATGAATTATACTGAGGGTATAATCACACACAAATTAATAATCTATACATCTATACAGATAAATAAAATTTAAGTGTCTGTTTCTAATTCCAAAAGAACAGCTTTACACTAAATGTATAAGAAAGTATATACGCTACTGACACTAAAACACCAAGTTTTAAAAAAATTCTCTGTCTGTCTGTCTGTATGTTTGTTCCGGGTAATCTCCGAAACGGCTAAACGGATTTTAACGGGCCTTTCACTGGTAGGTAGCTGATGTTTCAAGGAGTAACTTTTATTCATAAAAAATATTACGGTTCCGCGAAATTACGCATGAAACTTAATCTACGCGGGTGAAACAGCGTGGCACAGCTAGTCCTATAATATACAAATAATTTAATTTTAAATGTTAAAGGGCACGCTATTGTTAGAGTTCTGTTTTATATGCAAGGGGAGTGAGCGCAGGTAAGTTAAACGACAGCGTACTTGACACTGACTTTTATTATTGCGAAGGACATAGGTCGTGTCGCAGCCCGCACGCACACTAAAGTACCGACGCACACATACATACATAACAAGTTCCATGAAGGTTTAATTTGGAAACCTATTACACACGAGCCGTTGTCCGCTTCTATGAAATAATGACAGAGTGGCACTCCGATGCCACAATCCTGCGTATTAACAATTTAAACTTGTGTGACATTGCTGTCTAGACAGGTTCCATTTGAAATGTAAACTTGCCCTTCGACAAATTTAAAGAGACCATTAAATCTTTGCTTAAAAATTATATCATTATGTTTGTGATAAAGGAGTCTGGGTTGTTTTTTGTCTGATACATTCTGTAAATAAACCCATTGATATTTTTCTATAATTAATTTATCTTGATGTTTGCTTTGATTGGCTGGAATTTGCCAGATTTTGGACAATTTATCATTGGAACTGTGTCCATGAGATAAATAGTTACCATTACATATTGTATAATAATAAAGCCTTTATGACCTTGATGGTCGGTGACCTAAAGTTTTGCATCAACGCTCAAGTGATATGCCTGCAATTCACCATTTAACTACATGACAGCATTAATGATGTTTTATTAAACGAACCCCTTTCCCTCCCCGCATAGCGCACTGTCACCCTTTAAATAATAAATGTATGAATGTACTTTACTTCGAAAGAGCTGATGGCCGTGGGGTTCGAACAGTCGACTGCAATGCAAGCTACGGAATAAGTCGCAAGTTCGAATACCAGTGGCTAGTACCAATGAGTCATTCACCCCATGTGCTCTACGGTGAAGAAATACTGACTGTATAGTACCTCAGACGGACTCACCATCTGTCACGTTGGTACTTCATCATCTTCGGTTAAAAGTGGGTGTTGTGGTTGCAGCACCCCGCAGTACCCTGTGGGGCCCTTTCTGGGATAGTACGAGCATATTTATTTATACTATACTTAGAAAAGGCGAATCATTTTGACTTACATAAACCAAGTTAGCAGAACACGTGTCGTGGTATTCCGATATGTATCAAAAGGAAATGGTACGTTTGATTTGAATGGCAAAGATAGCTCACATGTTTCAAGAATTCAATAAATAGGTCTGGCTCAGTGCGGCTGCCGTCACCTTACATAGGAACTGGCAGCAGTCGAACAACCACGTACACCTTGTGAACATTTTCAGAGTACATAGGAGGTTTTAATGAAATCTGATGTATTTTTCTCTGTACATGGCTGGTACGCTTGAATATGAATCTCAAGGGAGCCTATCATTACGAAACTTACTCCGTATAGACAAAATCGTAGGCAAATATATTATAGTGATATTTCCTTACTTTAAAAGAGTAGCACTAATAAAAATTGAAATTGAAAAATTATTTTTTTGCAGCAGTAAGTTGGTAAATAAAGGATTGCAGGTTAATAATATGGAGACGGATTAGTGGTTCAATGATGAGGAAATTTTGGCACAGGTTTTCATTTATTTTCGCGCGAATATTCGAAGGAATTACTACGAGGATTTTTATTAATAGTAATATTTCTTACAAATATTTGGAGACTACTATTATTTCTGCAATTCATTTTATTACATAAATTAAAACATACAGTTAATTCGGACAGTCCTAGATGGTTAAATGAAATCATTTAGTGGAACCACGTCCATACTTGAATGAATCCTTCGAATAGATAACCAATGTTATTTGCCAACTACATAGAATACCTCCACGAACTGTTATTCTTGGAGTGTTCTCGTAAGGAACGTATTTTTCTTATTTTCCAAACCAGTGAGTTGGTTACTAACACAATCAAGCATTATAGCAGTATTACTTCTACCTTAAATAAATGAAAGCCTTTGATGTTTAAAAGCCTTTTTAAATGTAATGGGGACTTCCAAATGAGCGCGTGAATTGCTAAACAGAATGTATGAATGAAGAAACGAATAAAATATGTATTTATTTCTATAGGGTGACCAATCAAATAAAAATAATACCCTAACAATAGACTAGAGGTGTATTCTATTGGTAAAATAAAGCGGCATATTCGCATTAGCTTTGAAAATAGTTTCCTGTTACGGTGAAACTGCATGGACATGTAGGGTCAGAGTCACACGCACATACATACCTGCCACGTTGCACGATCTGGCTTCATAATATCAATACCTACTCGCCAGCGGACTGCAACGTTAATATGCATGTATATGTGCTCACGCCTGTTTCCTTAACCATCTGAGTCTGTAAACTTCAAACTGTCTGTTATCACACAATTCCGATCTGTTATTTTAGAGTATTAAGAATGATTTAAAGAAAAGCTACCCTAAATAAACCCAGTGGTTACGAGTTTATGAGTAAAGTGGCGTATTTATAATGTGTAAGGTCGGCCTTAAAGCCAATGTAGAGCGCGGCTTACCCCGCGCGGAGACTCGATGTGCGGAGCGTGTGGCTCGCGCTGGTTGGGGTGTAAGGGTTGCCTACTTCATTTGCATCCAATATATAATTTACTCGCGTGATGACTTTTATAAATCAGCTGTCGTGTACCAAAGTAGGACATTGAGTTCTTAGTCTACCCTCGGGCCGTGAGGGACTCCGTGTGTGCTCTTTAACAATGTTCTAATATAGAAATTAATATATTTTTTCTTGTGGAATTTGTTTGCCACCTCCATTCCCATAACTCATTTCAAAAAAGCTACGGCACTTTTAATAGTGTAAGTACTGATATGATTATAGTAGGTAGGCATATCTGGAGCCGATCAATGATGTAACGTGAATGAAATTACGAGTTTATTCTAATATTTTCAAGCTTGTGGCCAACGTGATTATAATAATGCTAATGGAAAATATTAAATGTAGCAATGCTTAATTTCGCTATTACAAAATAATTTTATTGCAATAATGAAACATTAATAATGTATTTAATATTTTACACATGAAACATGAAATTACGCAGAATGATAGATAATTCTATTCGATTATAATAATGTTTCAAATGAGTCTTCATAATCCATGGCAGTGGACTCTGCAATATTATTTGCATATCATGTTGTACTCGTATACCGAAAAATAATAAAGAAAACAAAGACACAAGGCACACAGATTGATACTGGCATGATTTGAAATACTCTGAATATCAATTTAGAATATAAATTGCTTAGCCATTTTGTTAGGTGCCTTATAATTTATTCACAAGACGAACGCCATCAAAGGTCCGGGCGCGTAAGCCTAGGCTTAGTACTAATTTATAAAAGTCTAAAATGTCTAAACTAAATCAGGAGTCCAATTCAGACAGAAAATGTTAAAAACTTGAAGTATGTTATACAAAAGAAGCTATTTCGCTGCAAATTGTATTAGGGCCTAAGTAAACGTTAATATGGGCCATTTATCGCTAGAAAAATGCGAGGTCTTTTTGATCCTGTGAGTTTGGAGTTCAAGAGGTGCTTACCTACACATTTAAGAATAATTTTCTTTGAGCGCGGCCCATGATATTAGCATGGTGTATGATGTGATATAGTATCATTAATACGTGCAATCCTAAAGCGACAATGATATCCCCATCCGACACAATCTAATAACACAATTTAGTGAAATATGCTCAGATTACAAATATATTAGTATCACGAGTATATAAGGAAAAGCAAATGCTTATCGGCCAGAATTTGTTTTAGATTATTGGAATATATTTGAATAGAAACATTAAAATGTTTTTAATAATTCATTTATTGTGAAAAGAGGGCGTTTTAACACATTAGGGCTAAGCCCTTAAGGGACCCTGTGGGAAAACGTGAAGATTAACCAAGAAACGGTGGCAAAGTCCCGATTAGTTTCCGCAGGCGATCCGTCCTCACGCGAACCGTTCATCAGGCTGAGCCATTGCTTTCTTGACCTTCCGCGCCGCATAGATGTAGCTCCATCTTTGACGTGACGTGCTAACACAAAGTCACGCCATGGGACTTAGACTAAGTTCCATGGCGTGACTTTGTGTTTGTGTATTTAAACATATAATGTGTGAAAATCGCTACGTACCTCTTTGGAATATATTGCAGCTTAAATCAACATTGTTGAACCAACAGCTTCTCAAGAAGCTGAAGTAGCACAATGATGTAAATATAAATACTACAATTATAATCGAACATAATAGAGCGGGCCCGAGCGAATGTGCGGCTCGTGAGCACAGATCATATGCTGACAACTTGGGCTTACGGCTGTGCATATAGTTGAAGCGACACAGCTCGTTTTCTGAGAAGGAGCATCAATGTGACCACGAATTATCTTTAGATCGGTTATCATTTCACATGGTTCCTCCTGTCATGCATAGACTGGCTGTAACTGTGTACAAACAAGTGCGTGCGTACAGGTATCCGAGGAAAGCCTTTTCAAGCTTTAAGTATACTAAACGATACTTTTATAAGTCTAATCTCACTCTAATCCTTACGTATCCAGTGAGGGCCTTAACGAGTTGTTAAATATATAGTACCCTCACTAGAATGCCTGCTTAACAAATCTGTATGATGCAGCTGAGAGCAGAAATATAATTTCAAACAAATTTTCTGAAAATAAAAATGACAACAAAACAGCACGCAAGTGGTAACACTGTGTATAAAATATGTGATTACACTTCCCTACTTCCGCGCCCCACTATCATATTACACCTACAAGATATACACGGCTCCCGAAACTGTCCATAAGCCATAACTCTGGGCAGTAAACGCCCAGCGAAAGGGCCGGTAAATAATGTAGAGCGCCACATAGCTATCATATCACGAATATTAACTGTTATGTTGTAGTCGAGGACTGCCTTTATTCCAACGTTACTGTTTACTGCCGATGGTTCTGTATACTATGTACCTACTGTCGAGCGCACCACAAGTAAAAAGAAGTTTGTGAAATATAATTATTTTGATGTGTCAATATTAAGACTTAGTCGCTGTAAGATGAAGAAGTTGAAGCTTTAGAATGAAGCGGTGATTCGACTCAGAATTTTTCAAATGTCACTCCAATCGTGTACAGCGTCTAGTTATGAAAATACCCAGGTCGATTGACTTCACGGTCTGCTATTTGGGGCATCCACCAACGGTGACTATTCCAGGCTTTTACGGCCATCCTATAGTTATTGAACAGAATAGAATATTACAGTGGAGACCTTTACGTTCTTGTATGAAGAATGACAACGTGTCCTAAAAATACCAACTGAATTCCCTGGATTCCTACACTGTCTCACACCCGACGGTAAGGTGCATTGCGGAACATGGGAAGAATT
Organism: Watsonalla cultraria; assembly: GCA_964035505.1. Classification (NCBI taxonomy): domain Eukaryota; kingdom Metazoa; phylum Arthropoda; class Insecta; order Lepidoptera; family Drepanidae; genus Watsonalla; species Watsonalla cultraria. The sequence goes on from OZ037713.1 coordinate 288,278, forward strand.
GTTTCTCTATATATATTTATTCTTTATGCTTATCCAAGATGACTGGTTAGGAAAGTTGTGAACAATGAAAGGACGGCTGGTGGAGAGATATGGAAGTGAAATCATAATACCAAATTAGGAGAATGACGATAATCACTCAAATTGCAGACTCATCATTATCATCCAAAAACCTTATTACGAAGAGCGTTGAGGTGCAAATGTGTTGATTGTGGAGGATCCAACCATACTGCCAGCCTTCTTGGCACAATTCCGAAAGACACCGATATGGGCCAACTTTTCTTATAACTGGTACCTACTACTTTATATATTTAACTGCGCACGCAACCGGGACATAACGAATCGGACAGTTATCGAGGCACAACGTAAAATGTTGGGTACATTATTGTCGACACTGTTAATTCTGGGCAATCAGTTCCTTATCAAACTTTTCATACGATATGAGAGCCAAATAGCCAGGGAGTAAAACCATCCAACTACTCTCCAAAAACTGTTTGAAGAGTCGCACGATATTATTATCATTATTTATTCCTCGCATAATTTAATTACAGGCTAAAAATTCATCGAATGCTATATGGTAGTGAAGCCTCAACAAATAACTGGCGATGAATATTAATTGATATTTCATATTAAATAGAAAAGCAGGAGAGAGAATTTTCAAATTACAGCGGTCAGCTCTTTAGGGTTCTGTAAACGTAAAAACAGAACTCCTATTAATTATCCCCGAAATGTGTAAAAAATATTATTGTTTTAGTATAAATAGGGCCAGTGACATTACAAATACTATTTGATAGAGAACCTAATATTAATTGTATTGAATTGATGTAATAGTATTTCAGTTTGCAGTTACTTTTTTTTGATAAATAGTGGGTAATGTGACTGATTCGAGAATACTAAAACATAGTTTAGAAGTACGGAACATTTCTTCTCGTCTTTTTATCAAGTCTTCATCAATTATTGGATTTCACATGGTTTCATTTTAATTTCTGCTCTGAATAGCTACAGAGACAAAGATACAAATTATAGGGTAGTATTAAAATTAATTTTCTATCTACATAGACTGCCTTGGTTAGTAATTATATTTCGACATCGAATAAAATTATTCTATGTAGCTAGAAAATTAATTTTAATGCTCCCCTATACTTTGTATATTTGACTCATTGACTGTCTTATGGATAAGCTAGTAAGCATAAGTTACATTACGGGCATACGTACCTTTGTTAATTTACATTTTAAAACATTTCTAGACAAACCCAATAATAAGCCCGTATAAATATAAAGAAATATATATCTATATATTTTCAGAATAATATTTTGTTGTAAAATCTGAACAAAATGCACCCATAGTTAAAGTTACAAAAGCGAATCTAATTCAACGATGACCAGAGTTCTGCGGAGTTATTTCTAGATGGTTCCGCCGTAATTAAATTAAAAGGAATATTTATAACGGAAAATTATTCAGAATGAAGTGGTAATGTTAACAAAACAAATTGACACAGTTGACCAATATCACCGTGTACATGCGGGAACAGTCCGTCACATTACTGCTGTCCTATTTGCGTAGTCAAATGATGGTTACATGAGTAGGGTCGCGCGGCTATTGCCATGACACATGGGATTATTTTTCATGGGATTCCTGCCACACCGCCCTACGATGACAGAAACTTGCCTCACATCCCTAACATAGCTAATGTTGTAACAGTAGGTAAGTGTATCTAAAACAAGCTTGTTCAAGATATAATTATACCTTTAAACCCCAATTAACCTCATCATATTTTTGAATCTCTGTCACGTTGGCACTTAATTATTCTCGATGAAAAGTGGGTGTTGTTATTACAACACCTCTGCCTACCCCTTCGGGCAAAACAGGCGTGAGCGTGAGTGATACGAAATAATTTCGAAATGTTTTAAATACGTTTTTTTATAAGATATGGGACATCAAAGTAGTTAGCCTCTGCTGATAAATGAGCTTTTATGAAGATATAGACTTGTAAATGATCAAGACCACATCTTAGACTTGAGCATAATTACATTTATAATTGTTCAGTATCTCACACTTGAACACTTACACACAAACATGACGTAGCTATTACTCACCTTACCTTTTTCGGTTGCTCAAAGTATATCCAGATAACATTATCATCTGGCCAATATCAGAACTTGATTTACTGTTCGACTTTTTACGCGGCAGCAAATACGTATGATTTAGTGTGGGCCCTGTCCCTCTGAAATGACGCCGAAGGGCAAACTACTTCCTTAATAATACGCTCTATCGAGGCTTGTATACTTCATGGGGCAGATTAATGGCTCTCATTATTGAGACTTGCTCATTCATGGTCATTAACAGTGTTGACGTTTTTCTGCTCGTATGTCTCAGAGGTGATGGATGGTGTGTTCGCTCTCTGTCGCGCACACAGCGCTCGGTGATCGCTCTAATCGTGGAATCAATTCATTTTAGTCGCGGTATTTACTGTTATCTTGGTCATTCACTATATCTGTATCTTTGAAATGCTGACATTTGTTATTTTACAGAGAATAAACTATGAAACTCTGTGAATAATTACAAATCAATCGTTCTAATGTAGTTAGCCCTACATAAAGGTTTATGTGTAAGTTGGAGCAACACTATTTTAAGGATAAAGAACCAACTTCGTCATAGTGGTTACTTTAATGATTTGCCGCCACAATGCGATGATGCAACATAATATAACAACAATGTCTACGACTCCACAAGGGTCTTATCCACTCACAATAACGTATAATATTATACATATAAAGTGTTACAGCTAACAAAAACCAAGCGCGATTCCATCTACGTATGTAGGTAGTTTTATTACGTGTTTATTGGTGCTCGCCGGCATCAGATCATCTCGGGGCGAGAGGCTCGCATCTTACATTCATAGGTAATGTTGACTTGACTGTTTCACCCGAACCCCTCGTATAATACAATTTCTATGAGTTTGGGCTCAGCGGTCAGTTTACAAACTCAGGATAGGGACTTGTGAGGTATAACACAAACTTATATTTATTTCACAAAATTTTCATACATTAGAAAGAGTCAGAGGTCAAAAAGTTGACTCAAATTGGTAGCTCTCTCAGCTGGCAACATTGACAGCTTCAAAACGTTTCAACTGCTCAGAATCATCCTTAACAATCAATATTTATATCTGGGGCCTTACCATGAGCTCTTATTGCCATGATAGTTTCACTCATTTATGAGACGGATGTATGTGACGTGCATACATCTGTCACTCTCGCACAACTGAATTAACATTGCAATAAGAGCTCATAGTTGGGCCCCTGGTGCTTGCGGCACTCATGCTCGTCAACACAGTACCATCGGCCCCCATTTTTTTTAAATCCTAACCCACTTGGTAACCACTTTCCTTTCTCGGTCAATATACAATTTAAAATGTATTCGGTTTATAAATTACAATTATCTGTTAGGTATATTGAGGCGATTTTCATGTACGGATAAACAATATCTGACAGACAAGTTTCAGTCTAAGAAGTGTTAAGATAGGCAAAGAGGAAGAAAATAGCCTTAGACAGAGGCCCAGGGAACACTAAACAGAGTCCAGGCTTAAGGTACTCGACGCGGGAACACGTAACACGTGATAACAAAAAACGTCATTGCGAGGCAAGGCAATTAAAGGGCTCCCCGGCACGCAGACCAACTATCCGAAAACACTCGACCATTCACCGGACCGTCATTAAGGCCAAGCTTTACGACGCATTATGACGCGCCAGTCCCACCAGTGGGACAGCCGCTTCACAAAACTGTGCGAGAGTACCTGCTGGTATTCGAAAATTAAAGGGTATGTGATTAATTTTTGTAAATTCAAAGAATTTTTCGTATCACTTACATTTAAGTTTGCTGGTAACTGGTATGAAAAACTATTTTTGTTGTATAATAAGTGTCAAAACTCCTTAGCGTAACTTATGTTCTTCTCCGTAAAAACAACCCCCGAACCTGGCGGTAGCATGTCTAATCCTGTATAATTATGTCATTCTGACGATTTGAAAGTACAGTGTAAAAAGTCTAATCAAATAAAGATATTTTTGACTTTGACTTTCACTTTATCTTCATTTCGCACCGGAGCCACGTTAAAAAACCTGCGTGCACTTTCTTGAAAATCTTCTAAATATATATAGCTCAAAGGTGACTGACTGACATAATGATCTATCAACGCACAGCCCAAACCACTGGACGGATCGGGCTGAAATTTGGCGTGCAGGTAGATGTTATGTCGTAGGCATCCGCTAAGAAAGGATTTTGATTAATTCTACCCCCAAGGGGACAACATAGGGGATGAAAGTTTGTATGAAACTAAATTTACGCGGGTGAAACCGCGGGGCACAGCTAGTTGAATTATAATTTTGCTCTAATCTTTTAAACGATGAAGTTGAAACCTTCATTATAAATGTACGTTTCTTTATGAATGTTTTAAAGCGAGCATTCCCACCCAGCCAATAACTGCTGACACCCGTATGAGTGATGACAAAAACGCCAAGTGAATCCGCACGATAATGGCGTGAAACACGAACGCTTCAATAACGAGAGGACTAACGTTTGACAACACGCCAGGGGACCAATGTCACGCAGGATGGAGCCCTCCGATCAATCCGTGCATAAAATTGATACGACTATTTTACGGTGGAATTTTAAATTAAAATAGATTGGTTGTTTTAACGGCTGTCGAATTGCCGTTTGGGAAATTGGTGACGAGTGATCGGCCTTGTTTGGTGTCTCTTTACACTTTACAACATGAGAAGAAGGTTCACTTGACTCAATAAACACTGCTATATAGTATAATGGATACCTACAGGTGACAGTAACATGTGAATAACGGGACGATAGAGTATTGTGCAGTCTAACACAGCTGCAGGGAGTCTATAGCTATAAAATGGCAAACATTTTGGCTGACTGAATCCAACATCGTCAATGCGAAATCAGTGAATCCGGGAACGTGGATACCGTACAGGGGAAATATCAGTGTATATTCCGATATAAGCAGCATTGAAAAATAATTCAATTTATTCACAGCATGAGGTCATAGAGCGGATGAATGGAAATGGATACTCAATAAATATGATGTGCTGTTCCCTAAGCTTGAGGCTGAGTCCAAAACCGCTATTTGGAAGAAAATTATTAATTAGGCATACTTTTGCGCCGTAGCTCGCGTATACCCAGCGACATCTCCCGCACGGCGCGCCCACCCATTGTTCCGAAGCACAAACTTGGTACAATTTGACAGTTCCACGGTTTAAAGCGGCGCGTAATGGATGGGGGGTGTTTAGCGATAATTAGCAAGGAGGCTACGTGCATAAATCATACGCACCATTGTTCCTAAGGATGCTTTTCGACAGATTGCTCGAGAGCGTAAAAAGGGCCATAATATATGTATAATTAGCGAACAAAAGACACATTGAAAGTGGTTTTGTGCAATAATGTGCGATGAGGAACCTTTATACCCACATAATGTTATTATATTGTCTAGTGGAGGGGATATAACTACATAGTTATATTTTCAATACTAATATATTAAGCTGAAGATTTTGTTTGTTTCAATGCGCTAATCTCAGGAAGTAAAGGTCCGGTTTGAAAAATTCTAATGTTAGGTAGCCCATTTATCGAGGTTATCATGACGTTAAGAACAATCGTGGGTGAAAATTGCGTTAGCCCAAAATATTTTCCATGCGTAAGAATTCGCGAGCAGAAGCTAGTATTTGAATAAGTGTTCATGCTATTTGGCGATATTGAACCATTACAACGACGTAAATTCACTAAACGGGAGGTGTTATTCAATGAAACCGAAGTGACTTTATTGCAAACCGTTAGAGGATGACTTTCCAAAAGTTGTTTCACAGAGGCTCTTTCCGTGGTTTCGGGGGCTATGTGTTAATCTGCCTGTCAAACACTTTTGTTTTATAACTAGATACCTACCACTAATATTAAAGTATTTTTTATAGTTAGACAACATATAAAGTTACAGGTAACGCCAACACATATGTACATTTGGTTTACTATATCCCTACTAATATTATAAATGCGAAAGTAACTCTGTCTGTCTGTCTGTTACGCTTTCCCGCTTAAACCTCTCAACTGATTTTGATGAAATTTGGCACAGACAATCTTTAGACCCTCAGAAAGGACATAGGCTACCTTTTATTTATTAAAAATATTAGGTTTCCGCGACCATAAGGATGCAACTAAATATACGCCGGTGAAACCGCGGGGCACAGCTAGTATACTATAGACATAGTAATAGTATTTTTAAATTTTTGCTTGTTAGTCTACACAGACGCCACTTTCCTACAAAGATATATATGGTGCCTGACTATTTATGTGTATGCCTCTATCACTTTCATATCAGGTTTTTTATATATTATCGAACTGGGATTGTCATAAATGTACCCTAGATATGCTAGGCAGAGGTCACTGATACCTTCATAACATTCAAACAGTTTATCCAAAAATCGCAGCCAATGTGGAGTGGCTGTGCTAGCAATATGTTGGCACAACGATGCCAGTGTTAGATACAGGTTTGCCTCTTTTGTAGAATAAAAAATAATATTAACCTCGTCCACAATAATGAATATTTTATGCCATTCCTTGAGACATATGTGATATAGGGAAAGGAATACCTTCTTAGTGCTATTAAGGGAAGATTAATGGTATATATTCTGCAATAAAATAATTATTAGAGCTACGCAAGCGACGCATGTTCGAATCCCAGCGGGGTCTGTACCAATAACTTTTACTAAAAAGTTACGTGCAGTGAGTTCACACCACGCGCTTTGTGTTTGTGAAGGCCTGAAAGAGCGATAAACTCACTATCTGTCACGATGGCACTTAATCATCTTCGGTGAAAAATGGCTCTTCCTACCCCTTCGGGGAATACAGGTATGTATATGAGGTGTGTATATGTCAAAATATTATATAGGTAAGAGCTTAAATTAATAAACTTACTCATTCATTAAATAACATTTAACAGTTTTGCAGTCGGAGCTTCCACGTAGTATTTAACATATTTACCTACTATTGAGTTGATGCGTTATTCACATAATCCCTACTAATATTATAAATGCGAAAGTAACTCTGTCTGTCTGTCTGTCTGTCTGTTACGCTTTCCCGCTTAAACCTCTCAACCGATTTTGATGAAATTTGGCACAGACAATCTTTAGACCCTGAGAAAAGACATAAGCTACCTTTTATTTATTAAAAATATTAGGTTTCCGCGACCATAAGGATGAAACTAAATCTACGCGGGTGAAACCGCGGGGCACAGCTAGTACTATAGTAAATCAAATGACATACTAAATTAATTATAGCTTCACGAATTTAAATTATAAATTCACTTATATGTAGTATTACTAATTATAGTAATTTTATCAGTGGGCCGTGGTGGCCTCGGGGTTAGAGCCGTGGTAGCCTCGGGGTTAGAGCAGTCGCCTGCTACGCAAACAAAGCAAGTTCGAATCCCAGCGGGGCCTGTTGAGTTTTTCTAAAAAAAAACTTTTGTGCAGTGATTTCACACCACGTGCTTTACGGTGAAGGAAAACATCGTGATGAAGGAAACCTGCATATGTCTGAGAAATTATTCAAAGACGTATGTATAGTGCCTGAGACGGCGATGGACTCACCCTCTGTCACGTTGGCACTTAATCATATTCCGTGAAATGTGGGTTTTGAAAATTACAACACCTCTGCCTACCCCTACATTCCCCTGTATTCCCCATACAGGCGTGAGCAGTATGTATGTTGCATAAGATTTTGGATTCTAAGAAGGTACTCTGGTTTCGTCAGAATTAATTATATTACTTAGGATTCATTCATTGTTACTGCCGCATTTGGAAGGTTACTTTTTTATTGAGAAAAGATTGAGTAAAATTTTTTCATAAATAATACGTTATTTTGACTCTTTTGAAATTATTACGAAAGCAAATAAGCCCACAATGAGGTCAACATTCATATGATGAGATACATTTTACCGCAACAGAATAGTCCAGTTCCAGTGGAAACAATAAAATTGATTCGAGCCTGTTGGAAGATGTCGAAGAAATTTCGTAATTCAGTAGGCTATTTATGGTATTGAGAGATACACAGTTCTTACCTAATTGCTTTTCAACGGAATAATAAAAAACGTTTAAATAAGTAATGAGTCCTAAATTATTTACCTCCAAAGGTGTTCAAGTATTTATATTTTTCGCCCTTCAAAAAAAAAGTTAGAAATTATCTTAGCCCAAAGTGAATCTTATCATGATGATGAATATTTAGTTCCAAAAATCTTTGATGAGTAGGCATTTTAAGTACGCTCTTAAATAGAGTTCGTCAATTAAAAGTTGAATGAATAATTTATGGTATAATTTAGATTTTTTTATCGCTAGTTTGTATATTTTAGTGCAACTATGTATCTAGACTCTGCATTTGACGTTGAGCCGTGGTGGTAAAATCTGACAGTGAACCTTTTAACACCAAGGAAGTACCTACCCGACAGTACTCCCGACCTTTCTCGTAAAAAAGGTCAAATATCGTTGAAGTTCCAACCTCGTTCGATTGCAGTCCTATCGAAACTTGGTATGCAAGTGTTTTTCGATCGCGCTTCGATTGGACTATAATAAAACGCTAAAATCGGAACGCAGATAAGCTATTACTCAATGATTTGTTGCCCATACCATAATCCTATTTCCTACCAAGAAATTTTTAACATAATTTAAAACGATTGAAGTACAAATTTAATTTACTCGAATAGGCTTCATTGACACTTGGACAGAACGACTTTAGAATCGACACCAATAGATAGATGACAATAAGAAAACGCTGTCTGCGACCTAGTCGCTACGATATCGTAACGGTTTTCATTACGAGAATTAGCCTACTGTATGAAATATCGTTGCAAACATTACGAAAAATTTGTTACTTAAACTAGTACTAGCACTACTCCTCCCTTCCATATAAAGTAATAAGTTGAATTTTGGCAGTATTTCGAATATTGAGTCTCTGAGCGAGAAAAATAAACTAAAGAAATATTAACCTTCATTTTAGTCTTACTAATGATGTCACCTAACTACCGTTGAAACGGCCCGCGGTCCTCCCCCGAGTGTATTCCAATTAAGCCATGTTACACGACCCATTTTTACCAATTAATAGTTGGTGGAAAGTTTTAATAAGTAAAACAATACGTCGTATGTGCACCTCCACGTCGATACCTCTTCGAGTTTGGTAACTTTGTTGTTTACCACAATTATATAAGCTCTAGATAATATTAGGAGATAATAATAAGAAGTTTGTTTACGTAGCGTGTTTATACCGTTCTGTACCGGTATGATGTATTCTTTTAAAATACTGTTCCAATGCTATTTCAGTTTTGCATCACAACAGAGTTCAATTTCTTCTCAGGCATGACCAACGTACCATCATCAGTTTAAGCATGGCGTATTAGGAACTACGTATAATTATACGGTACTAAAATTGAAGCTTCACAGCTCAGAAGTTCTTAATACGCTCTGCTTAAACAGATGAGGGTAGGAAACCTAGGGGTTTCCCTAATTTGGAGCGATCAGCAAAGTAATTTCATTGGAAATTCGGATCTAATTAGTAAAGTGTAACGTGTAGATCTGACAAACCTACTTATAATCACTAAGGATGGTAACGATCTTAATTAACCGCAATCTTTTGACAATCTCATCGATATGCGAGGGCTCGCACGAATCTAACACAGAATCGCATGTTTAATTAGTAAGTGCCCTGACGATGGGTACGATCTCGATATGCCAGGACTACAGTATTTGAACGTATTAATTAAGAGCTACTAACATTTAAATACCTTTAGATATTTATTCGTAGAATAAAGCTAAAATGTCGTTAACTAATTAACCTACAGGCACCCCTATCGCGTATTTGATTTTCGTAATTTATTTGCGATGAGTACTATATTTAAAAAAAAAAAAAATTCACGATTTGGTAACCAGAGTCGGTTTACCCGTTTATTACATTATTTAAGTTTTATTTATTTCACATTTTTAGAAACTGGAAAAAATACACCAAAATATTTCGGCAGCACAGCTTATGTGGTGTTTTTGGTAAGGTGTCATTGGGTATCATCCGCAGACCTTTAGAGTGTCACTAAATACTATAATACTAAATCTAGAACTCCCACATAATACGCGTTTGAAATAATTAAAATGAACAATCAAATATTCAATTTTTATCACATGAGGGTTGTCATTTATTTTGTCAAATTAATAGAAGAAAATTGCCAAAAACAATTTTAATATTTAAAACTAGCTGTGCCCCGCGTTTCACTCGCATAGCTTTAATTTCATGGGTGTCCCACGAAACACTAATGTTTTTCTTTTAAATTAAAGTAGCCTAAGTTACTCCTTGTAACATAAGCTATCTGGCAGTGAAAGTCCCGTTAAAATCGGCTAAGCCATGTCGGAGATTAGGCACAAACAGACAAGACAGACAGAAAGAAAAAAATATTTAAAAGTGTTTTTTTTTATATGCGAATGCCGTATAATTTCCATACGCATTTTGTAAAAAGCTGTTAATTTTAAACTACAAACAGACGCTTCAATTTTATTTAACTGTATAGATAATGTATGTATGTCTAGATCATTTATAGAAATAAGTTTTTAATTTGCTTGTGCTTATGATTATACTTAGCATCTTACCCGTAAAATAATTATCAATATAGTATTTCCAAGAAGGTATAGCAAACCCCGAACAGTGTTCAAATCCAGTCTTGTACATAAATTATTAGTCTCGCGTTCTGTCGCCAAGGGCCTAAATTAATCATTTATTAAACACATACTGTAACCTAGAACTTGGAAATTACATTTACTAACACACTTCCAAGTTTGACGTAACACACACCAATTACCACTGCGTTCGTGCTCATGGCGAAATAAAGTTTTAACTAGTTCTGGTTCATTAATAACGCTGCCTTGGGAATGTGACACTCAACATTCTGTTATTCTGTAAGATTACTCTTAGTAGGAAACCAATGCGGTTACAGAACAGGTGAAAAGTGACAATTAATAACAGAGGAGACGTCAAAGGTGAAGACGGAAATAATGATGCAATACTTGTCTTATTACTTGAAGGTAATATTTTAAACGGCATTTAGTTAAAACTAGCTGTGGCTAAATTTCATGAGTGTCGAGCATAACCCTTATGTTTTTTTAAAATAAAAGTAGCTAAACTTACTCCTTGTAACATTAACTGTCGGTTAAAATCGTTTCAGCCGTTTCAGAGATTAGCCGGAACAAACAGACAGACAGGAAAAAAAATTATCGGTGCTTTTATGTAAGCACCGTATTTACTTTCATATACATTTAGTGAAAAGCTGTTAATTTGGAATTACAAACAGACAATTTAATTTAATTTATCTGTGTTTGTATATATATAGATAAATAAGTAGAGCCACTTTAAAGCCTTTATCACCGAGAAATTGGTTTACAAATAATGAAAATACCTTAGGCTCCCTCAAAAACTTGAACTAATATTATTTATTAAAGACAGGAGGGTAGACGTAAACAGCGAAGAATGAAAACGCGCTGAAAATTTAATCGTTGGCGTAAAACATTTGAGGAATATTATATTTTACGCTATATTGAAATATTTGAACGCAAACTTCCGCCTATTTTGTGAAAGACTAAGTGCTTACAAGCAATAAGACGAGGGTCGATCCAAACGCTCGTCAAGCGAAGCCGTCAACTTTTTCTTGAATGTCGTTAATAGCGCCCTGATTTTGATAATATTGCTAAAGTATGCACAATACGTTCACTATGAATGAAAAATGTACCAGTGCTTTATTTACACAAAGTCTCGGAGTTCGTTCTGCTTATCATAATACGAGTTCCAGTTTATATAACGGCCACGTTTTGCTTTTGTTCCTTTTTCCCTCAAATTTGTGCCGCGAATTTTAAGTATGAATATTTTCATATCTGCAATGAAATTAATTTAATAGAGGAATGTTTTACTCCGAATACCTTGCTTTATGTTACACAACATTTTTCTCGAGCCAAGCGGGGCAACCGTTTGGCGCCCAACATGGGCCCTACAAAAATGCTCTCTCCGCGCTATAGGCCCCCGATACCCCACACTACTTTGGCCGCTATTTCTATATTACTCTTTTTAACATGCACGGCAAAAACACGCACACTCACCGTGATACTTTAATGGGAAACGGCGTACAATCGAACTTCCATCGGCCGCTGATTACTTCAACATATTAATATGAATTCATTGCTACCTTCATTTAGAGCTCTGTTACTAAACGCGTGTTTTATAATTATATGTAAAACGAAGCCTACCTTTGATCTAAACTCCGACAGCGAGATCAATCTCTTGAATACCTGTTTAATCCAGGTTTAGGTCACACGCACACATAGTATTGAATCCACAGACACAGCACTTCCACTGTTATTTGGTAAATAATATGATATTTTGTTATCACTGTTCACTCGATGCGATATGGTTGTGATATGTAAGAGCGCGACACGTGTGCTCCGCGCGGAGGCTCGGCTACTACTGACGGCTGGCGCCTGTGCCGCGCAACCCGCTGCGGGTTGCGTCAAAGAATATTTCAGATTCATTTGACAGGATCACTCCGTGTCTTAAAGTCATGTTTATTACATTTTGAATTAGATGAAGATTAAAGGATAAGGCAACGATATGTATATAATATTATTTTTTTTTAATAATTTTGAAGAGCATTCAATAACGATTGTACCCTTATATAAATTAAGTATATATGTAAAATATATCTGTTGCATAATGTAGTTTGCACTTGATAAATGGTTGAATATAAGCGTATTGATTATGATCCTCTATTAAGGTACACAATAATTTATGGTAATCCGTTTTAATCTCATTTCCATAGTTAATCAATTTGCTTGCCTGATAGGAATTTACTTCCTCCTTTATCACGAGAAATATTACTGTGACGAGTTTTAGAATTTTACAACTTGATTTCAAAAATATCACCATTTCATAATATTTTGTAAGCTTTCGACCTTAATTTAAGATAATGAAGTCTTCAAGGTCTCCAAAAAAGAGATGTAACAATACCCGCTTAATGCTCTCTCTATTCTTCTCTTACATATCTCTGTTCTTCTATTACAAGACATCGACATCACTGTACCGTCAAACAACTTATTGGTGAGCTAGACCACTAAGATTGAATCTTGCGTTGCTTACACAGCCGGCAGCTACACAAACCACTCGGGCACCATGGCTTCATGACTTGAATTCCAGCCGTGGGTGCACACACGACGAATTGTTTGGGGCGAATCAGCAAAATTTAAGGTTATTTTACGACATTTTGACGCATACTGCTAGAAACGCAAATTACCTTATACTTAGATGACCAAGATTATTTACGCGCCTTATCATCTATGCAGAATACCGGAGTTTAATTTCACAAATGGCCAGACCAAGCTATCTACGTATAGGGCAAGAATCTTAAGTAAAAATTTAAGTGGCTGGTAACACGAATAAGATGTGATTTAGTTGAATGTCCCTACCTGCGACATGTTAATCTTTGGAATGTAACGGCACAGGTGCTTGCAGCGAGTGACTGTGCTTAGAGATTGACAAATGAAATGTTTATGACTCGCACTCGCACTAATGATGCTGTGTACATTATGACGTCACCTCGTATGATATGGACTCACCCGCAATGTTCCTAGGGCTACCACTTGCTCTACAATGTTATCATCATCATGTAGGACGTATATTGTGCAAGAATGAATCTCAATAATTCTTCCACATCCATAGAAACGAACGTAAAAAAGTTCGTGAGCAGTTTGTCACTTTACCCAATGATAAGAATAATTTAAAAACTTGGTAGAAACTAAGGAGTTCTGAGAATCTCAACTTTGGCACGGTGACATATCTACCTCTTGTCTCTCTATCCGTCTGATGTTGAACGGACGTAGGGAGTTATAGTAAGACCACTAATACCATAAATACAAAAAAAAAACTTAATAACATTAATCAAAACCACTCATTCAATGAAGATAAAATAGTAGTAAATAGTACGGAACCCTACGTGCGCAAGTCTGACTCGCACTTGTCCGGTTTGTTAAAAGTGTAATATAATTGATTAACTCAAAGTTTTTTTTTATAATTTACAAAAAACATATTATGCTGTTATTTGCTTATTAAATACACAATAAATATAAGAATACAATTTATTCAATGTGAATTGGAGGAAACTACCCACCAGGTCACCAGTATGGTAAAGTTATAAAGTCATATAAAGGCATAAGAGATGTTTTCATTGAAGACGTAAGTACCTTTCAAAATGTGGCCCTTGAATGTAGGGTAGAGACAGCCCTGCCGTATACATCCACACAAGTATCCCATTTAGCACTGCAAACGTGTAAACGAAAAGATAGGCGTTTCTTTGACTCCTTTTAACTGTCCGAGGGAGTCTAAATAGGATGCAAACAGAGATAGGCCGGCTGTCGCGATGAATGACAAATTAGTGTGCTTGCCCTCGGCGGCAGTCGGCTTTCATTTATAGATCCTTTTACTTGAATGCAGGATGCAATTGGTTTCCTCGGGTAAACGACCTTTGAGCCTGCAATTTGATTCCAATAAAATAGTCTTAAATAGCTGGTTCTAAAGTTACAAGTTCGACATTTGATGCAATATTTTTTTTTTTAATTAAGTGATTAAAAAGAGTACAATCCACCTGTGGACTAACTATGAGCTATCATTGCAGTGATAATTCACTTGTGTGATAGTGACAGATTTATACACATCATTACATCTATCTGATATTATGAGTCAAACTATCATGGCAATAAGAGCTCATGGTGATGCCCCTGATAGTATATGCTCCCTATAAACGTGACCGATACTGCCACTCGCGCATTGACAAGCTTTAGAAAAATGGAATCACTTTGTCTACTTATTTTAAGACGAGAGATTTCCACTATAGCTGGTGAAGTGTCTCAAGGGGGCCAACTAGATCGTTTCAGCATCAGTGCCTATTAGGAACATCATAGTTTTGTCGATAAATTTTGCGGTCACAAAATGAAACGTCAAAGCTCAGAAGTTCTTATTACGCTCTGCTTAAACCGATGATGGTGGGCGGCCAGTCCTCCAAATAAATAAGCTTAAACTCCAAATACTTGACAAATAGCTGACATTTGCGTGCGACGTCTACCGTCATCGCGTGATAAGGTCACTCGTCCGTCCATCACAAGTCATTTTGTGATTCCAATGAGTACGCGCTCACGACGAGCCACGCTCAGGATTGCACTCCCCGATGGCCGGTATGGACGATCACTGGGGGTGGTAAGCACGAATTTTTACAATGCTTAGTTATACAATTGGTTAGTAAAATAAATTTATTAGTTAATTTGATAAATAAGATTTTTACTCTGTGAATAATTGAGACAAACTCCTAGACATTCGCTCTTTATTTCGCATAGGTACACCATTTGGAGAAAACGAAATATAAGAGGTCTCTTATGACTGTCAACACAATAATTTAGTACTATTCCGTTTTATTATTATGTATTCGGAGAGGAAAATATTATTCGAAAGTACCCTAGATTCATTTACGATGTTTCCTTTGGAATGAATATGCCTTTTCAGCGGTTTTATTCCAACTGTATCAAACAATTTCAATTAACAAAAAGGCAAAAACCACTATTTACGCTTGAATTAAAGGCTGTAGGTGAAAAGGTAAATGAATGTGTTGTAGCTCACAGAACTGCAGATATAAAGAGGATTTGCAATTACCTATTTAACATACACGTTAAGAGCAATAAGTTTTTACAAAGACGGTAGGTACCTATAGCAACGCCCATTTTTCCGAAGAAGTGGATGTGCCAACGTTACCTTAACGTTAGTAACGTTAGTCTGTTACCGGCACATGACTTCCTCAACATCGACGAAAAATTCCCGGTTGCAATAGTTTGCCGCAGTGATGTTAGTTGTACAATAAGCGAGAGTATTCGATTCATATTATGTAGAATTGTTGGTAATATTTAAAAGGACGCCGGTCTCTCGGGAGGTGCGGAGTCTGCTGCCTGCGTCGGGCACGCAGGACCACGTATTTACGATTATTTATTTTATTGAAATTTGCTTCTTATCCACATTCCACCAAGTCGTTTGTACCAGATAACGATGGTAGGTACATGAGGAGCTCATGGCACAGTAGCTATTGCGCATATGATTCGATCAGCGAAGTTAAGCAACCATACGCCTAGCCAGTAGTTGGATGGGTGACCGCCCGAGTTCCCTCCGTGCCTCGGAGAGCACGTTAACCCGTCGGTCCCGGTTGCCAATTTAACATCTTTGGCAATCGTTACAGGTCAGTCAGAGGCCTAAGAAAGTCTGACAACTGGTTTAACCCAGATTTTCCTCGAAAAAGGGGCTACGAAGGTCAGATGGCAGTCGCTTCGTATAAAAATCAGGTGATCAGCCACATCGAGTTGAATCAGGTGCCGACCCCAAAATACATGGGATAAGGCTAGGGAGATGAACGATGGTAGGTACATCCAAGACACAAGGACATAATACTCGTTCAAATAACTTTCTTAGCGATGATTGAAATTGCGACTTCCACTTCTAGAACCAGAGTAACAAATCACCGTACTGACCGTGTTGCAAAACTTTTTAAATATGCACTAAGCTTAAAAAATACTTACCAAACTACCCTGTCCTTTTTAAATTTCAGGAAGGTAGTTTCCTGTTACATTTTAAATATTTATTGAGAACACAATTTTAGAAAAATCAACTAGTACTGCATATTTAACGCACACCCGTGCCGTTGGTGTTTCCTTATTCAGCGCAAGTTGTCGGTGTCGCCCGCAATATCTGACTGAATGCGAGAGCCCGGGTTCGATGCCGCGCCGCGCCGCCCTACATAAAACATAAGCGTGCTTTGAGAATCAACTGTTTTAAATTAACAACAACGTAAGGCTTTGTTGGGATGTTTGCAGTATTTTAAAATTGGTACATTTTGAGTAAAAGTAAGACTACACAACTAAGAAGTTCTAATTAATTTATGCTTAAGAAGATGAGTACACCCTTGGAAGGCACTGTACTTTTTTATGGATTTTTTTCTTCTAAGTCGACAAACAAGCATACAATCCTCCTGAAGGTAAACGGCTACTGCGGTCTATGAACGCTTGTAACACCAAGTGTCACTCGTGAATTGCCTACTTTATATAGAACTAGCTGTGCCCTGCGGTTTCACCGGCGCAGAGTTAATTTAATTCCCGCGGACCCCAAATGTTCTTTTTAAATAAAAGTTAGTTACTCCTTGTAATATTAGCTATCTGCCAGTGAAAGTCCCGTTAAAATCGGTCCAGCCGTTGCAGAGATTACCCGGAATAAAGAGACGTGTTGATAAAACTCTTTAGCAAATAACTCATTATTAGGTACCAATTCTTTGCGTTTTTATACTCGTGATAATTTCTCAACGAAATGTCCGATTGGAATAAAACATACGGTATTATACTTCTAGATTAATACCCTTGATAGCATAATACTTAATTTGCATAAGGATTAATATTAAGATACACATTTAACGTAGTTTCTTTCTTCAGACGATTTAATATTTTTTATGAACATAAAAGCGGTTATTGTGACTTAACTATGATAGTTAGATATTTGCTCTCGCGGACTTTTTTGTAGATCTTAATAAGACCTACAAACCCGTAGTACATCATTTTGTTCTAATGTCAATAGTTTTTGCAGCGTACTCATAATTAGGTTTTCGATTTTACACCTTAGGTTACAAAATTGCAATTTACTTACGGACCCCTAATTTTTATGAGAATAAAAGAATTTTTGAAATCGGACCAGTAGTTCCTGAGATTAGAGCGTTCAAACAAACAAACAAACTCTTCAGCTTTATAATATTAGTATAGATGAAATCCCTAACGCAATGACAACTATTGCTAGCACAGCGACTCCACTCCTCTCCATGGAGCACTGGCGACCTTACTCACCGCAGAAACACATCACTACTCAAGGTAGCATTATATGGCTGATCTTCTGTATGGTGGAGGTACAATCCCCTGTCGTGCAGCTCCGAATATCGATATTTGGATCGGCACATGAACTACTTATCACCATGATAACTATCAGCATTTTATGAGTTTGTCTCTGTCTGTCTATATGGCGCGACGTAAATAAAATACACGCGCAGCTACTCCCACTATTTTCGCTGAGCGCTCAAAACCTGTGACGGTGCCTGTACTAATATAATGTTCTTCTATAATAACACAACAATTCCACTCTTTAAGGCCGACTACACCCGAGGTCAATTTAAAATTAAACACATGTTCACTGATATTATGCTTTAGGTGAAGCGAACAAAAGAGAGTGGAAACCAACAGTAAAATCCGTTTCAATTCAACCACATTTGTGAAAGAAGTTTACAGGGAAAATTAATTAAATAGCGGAAATATGAATTACGTACAAATGTGCCTCTTACATGACCCGGTTTGTTAAATGCTAGCCTCATTAATATGGGCTGTGTATTACCATACTCCACGTAACAACAATAAAGCTTGCGTTCGTTGCCTGCCATACACGTCCTGTATATACGTCTGCTTCTATCCTTCTTTCGCACGAGTGCTCCTTCGACGGACAGATACACTCCACACTTGACAAAACTATATATAATATTTTGTTAACTTTAGAACTAGATAATATTTTATATAGGAACATATAATTAAATATATTGTAATTGCTTGTAATTGGGTGAGAGATCTATATCCATACTCTTATATATACTATCATTTTCGCAGCCAAACTTATAAGGTAAGGACTTATATTCAAAAAAATACTGTCACCACCGTAACTCGCGTGCTTTTTGAAACGTAGAGGTTTAATGCGAAAGTCGAAAAAATGTATCACAAGAATTTGATCGCAGTATATTATTTATGCAACTAAATATATTATCTTGTTACACTTCTTTAGCTGGTTTCATTGGCCCTGGATTGTACACATTAATTAGTCGTATTTTCTATTTATTTCCGAAACAATAGGTTTCGTTTCAGATGTCAGGTACGTTTGTCATCATTATCCAAATAAAATTAATTAGACGAGCCATCTCAAAGATGACAAAGTTCGCTTCATAATTGAGTGGAATTTTGATCGATAAATTAATTAATTTGACCTTTTGTACCTTCTTGTTCCTTTTGTAGTCGCGCCGTCAGCAACGCTTCAGATGCTATAATTACAGACATGGGGCACCTCAAAAATGTATAATAATTATGTGTTCTAATTGACTTTTGAATACTTAATTAATTAACGTTTTTGTATGACCGTATCACTTGCAATGATTAAAACAAATATTATTTTGATAATAGGTACTTATTAGTGGATCGGTTCTGCGCTAAATGGGCGCTAAGCATCACTGTGTGTCCTAAAAGCAAATGTAGATAAAATAAATATTTTGCACAGTTAGTATACATACAACACAACTTCCCCACCTCGCTAAGTATGTTTGTCCACTACTGGACATAGGCCTCCACTAATGAGTGCCATAGCGCCCTGTCTTCAGCTTGCCGCATCCAGCATCTGCCTGCAGTCTATCGCTAAGCATGTGATCTAACTGAATCCTAATGGAAACTTTGTGAGTAAGTACTTTAAGAGCATGAGGGAAGATCAAGATATAAAAAAATAAATGACAAAGTAAATATCAAAAAGGCCGGGCGATAATATTATATCAGAAGGAACGGCAACGCAACAATTCCGCAATGTAGCAATCTTTGACAATTGTGGTACAAAGAGGAATTTGTAGATGTCCCAAAAACTCAACGAGCCCAATGTTTCATCAGGCTACTCGGCGCTCACAATTTTTCAATTTTAAAAATCCGGGTCTTCGGATATAATTCCGCTGTAAAAGCAACATCAGACCATTCATGTTTATTTGAAAAGCCTCTCCTAAAATTACAGAGGGAATAAAAATCTTGTCGTAATTACAATTGTATCCATCTGCGTAGTATTGTGTACTTACAGTAGACAGCACACATTTCGTTGTGTTTTATTTTTCAACAGGTACAAACAGAACGTGATCCGAGTATAAACGCGAGTAACGTTAAAACAATCCGGTTTTTACTTACACTCATTTTGTTTTTACGTTACCCTTTTGCTGTGCTTGTTAAAATATGTTTACGTATTTACCTGGGTACATGCATTCTGAGGTCAGGTTCATTCATCAACAAAGTGACATAGATCATGTTCAGCTAAGGAACAATATTCGAACAACAACTTAGTAATATACCTACGAGTATAAAAGCGTCTCCTTTTATTACTATTTATGTATTTACCACGATAGTTTGAATCATATTATAGATGTCACTCACACAGCTGAACAACCAGGGCAATAAGAGGTGATGGTTCGGCCGCATCTTCATCTGATGTCTGCTGACCAGCAATTCTGATACATTGAGAAAGAAATTTACCGATCTATCACAAGAGCTTCCGTCAACCGCCATTCAAAGGATTTGAGGAGCAGAATAATGTTACTTAAAACAATGTGTAAAAGCCAACCTTCTGTAGCGGAGAGGAATTAAGAAGACAATAGCAACGTGTCCAGTTACCGGAAAAATCTCTCTAAGGTCGTTCGAAATTAGCTGTGCAAAGTAACTCTGCCGACTAGTGTGATAATAGATTCTAAATCTATTTTAATGTTGACAAAACGTTTACGTCTCAGTCCTATATTTAAAATATAACTTCACAACACAGGAAGTTTTAACCAAAATATACTGTAACTTTTATTTTCAGTGTGAATAATAAAGGTACAATATTATGAAGCAATAACTCCACGAACTGCTGTTATTTTATTTCATGTCGATCTGAAATATAATTGGTTTACAGTGTAGTATTCCTACTCGCTAATCTGTGGCATCGCGATTGTTCAGAGAGAAAAAAAATATGTTTTTACTCTATGGCAACCCAACTTCTCACGTCACTTTTCTTTTCGCGATTCCGCCGGCATCGCGGTTAATTATTAAATTTCTTACAAAATATAATATTTAAAACGTTTTAAGCATAGATTTTTATTCAAAGGCACGTTAATAATGCCTAGTGAACGTAAATTGTTGAAAAAAATTGAAAAATACAAACGACGCCTTGCCAACATAAGTCGCAAGCGCAGCTCGGCAAGAGATAGCAGAAGCCGAAGCCCCCGTGGATCACCATCTCTATGTGATAATGACGTACAAGGTATGTAAAATTTAATTTAAGTGTTAAAAAGTACTTAAGTTAAAAAGATATTTTAAGTGTTCAAAGAAAACATAACCTCAAAATACATATAACGTGCACGTGCTAAACTCCTTTTCATAAATTACTACCGTGCTGGTACGAGATACCTAAAGCACGAAGATCAAGTCTGGCACGAGATGCCATGGCTTGATTTGGTACGAGATACCTAAAGCACGAAGGTCAAGCCTGGCACGAGATGCCATGGCTTGATTTGGTACGAGATACCCACTGCTATACGTACGAGATACGTTAACCAGTGTATGTGCGAACCCCGCCATTTTAACTTACCTCACATACAATAAGAACTCTGCACGCATTTTCAGATATTGAAAATGAAAACCCTGCAATGGATATTATCGACGCCACCGACAGAATTGATGTCGCCGCGTCGAGCAGGGACGTCTCCCCCATTATCGACGCCCGCGAGGACCCCCTTGCACCATTCCGGGAAGCACTGGGAATGGAATATGAGGAGAGCATTAAATTTGAGGGCAGAATTCTGGAACAACTTAGCACCCGCTGGGAGTATATCTTGGCCAATGGCCTGAATAAAGAGGAAAAGTGCAAAATACTGGAGAGTAACAAAATCCCCATAAATTGCACCTTACTAGAGGCCCCAATACTTAATGAAGAGGTCAAGACCGTCCTAACCGAGACATCTAAAATCAGGGATAAGTCTCTAGAAACCGCACAACACCAACTAGGGGTCGCAACTGCCATCATTGGGAAAGTGATGACAAGTCTGATTGAGAATGAGGATGTTAACAAGGTCTCTGTTGTCACTAAACTTGGTGAAGCCTCAAAACTACTCAGTGAAATCCACTTTCAAAAAACCAAAACACGGAGACTGCTCATATCACCTCTCCTAGATAAATCTTTTAACAATTTAGCGGAAAAGATCAAACGGGATGCACATCTTTATGGCCTGGACTTAGCAGCAAAAATAAAAACCAACCAAGAACTTCAAAAGTCTTGCTCTCAAATAAAGAAGCCACAAGCTAAACCAGGCACTAACAAACCAAACACAAGCATCAAACCTAAGCCGACAGCGGGAAACCGATCCGGTCCATCTCAAGTTCAGCCCCGGCAACAGACCCGGGGGATAGCGCTGCGAGGTGGACCCAGGAACCGAATCACACAGGCGCTACAACACCGGCAAGGACACAACTCTCACTTCGAGAGAGTCCCAGCACGAGGTGCCTTCAACAGGCGATAGAGACTCAGGTACACGCAGGCAACATTGCTAACTATTTTTCATGCTGGGAAAATATCACAAATGACCCTGTTATATTGCAATGGGTCAAAGGTTATCACATACCATTCACTAAAGTACCAACCCAAAATAGAATCCCAAAAAATAACATACCTCTTACAGAGCAAAGTAAGATGCAAGAAGCAATCACTAACTTGTTAAAGCTTGGGGCTGTACAAAAGTGTTATCATAGTGACGGTCAATTTATTTCTAAAATATTTTTAAGACCGAAGCCAAATGGCAAGAGTAGATTTATTCTCAACTTAAAACCTCTCAATAAATTTATTAAAGTAGAACACTTCAAAATGGAGGATATTAGAACAGCAATAAGAATAATTGACAAAGACTTTTACATGTGCTCCATAGATTTAAAGGAGTCATATTTCTTAGTACCAGTGGCCCCGGAACACAGAAAATACCTCTGCTTTGAGTTTGAAAATGTGCTATACCAGTTTACCTCATTACCTTATGGCCTTTGTACAGCCCCTAGTACTTTCACAAAGTTACTGAAACCAGTCATTAGTCAACTCCGGAGACAGGGATTTTTGTCAACCATTTATCTCGATGACTGTTTGTGTATAGGCCGTGACACCAATGAATGTATAGCTAACAGAGATGCCACATTACATATCTTCCAGTGTCTTGGTCTCATAGTAAACTATGAAAAAAGCTCCTTAGTTCCGAGTACATTTTGCAAATTTCTTGGATTTAATATTAACTCACATACAATGAAGCTAGAATTGCCACAAGATAAAGGGCAATCTATTGAAGCTACATTACTGAAATTTCAAAACTATAAGCATTGTAAAATCAGGGAATTTGCTAAATTACTTGGAACTCTAGTGGCAGCTTGCCCAGCTGTACCTTTTGGACTGGCTCATACAAAAATAATGGAAAGGGCAAAATACATGGCTTTGTTACATAACAATGACAACTATGATGCTACAATGCAACTACCTACTGTCATCCTCCCTGACCTGAAGCGGTGGATAACTAACATAAAATACCCAAAAAAGAGCTTCCACACCAGACAATTCATATTGGAAATATTTTCAGATGCATCACTCTCGGGATGGGGAGCACACTGCAATGGCGAGAGTGTTGGAGGATTGTGGTCACAATCAGAGCAGCAGTTTCACATTAACCAGTTGGAACTCTTGGCAGCTTTCTTTAGCTTGAAATGCTTTGCAAATAAACATAACCAATGTGACATACTACTTAGAATCGACAACACTACCGCCATTGCATGCATAAATAAAATGGGTAGTGTCCAGTTCCCACATCTGAACGACATAAGCAGAGATATCTGGCATTGGTGTGAAATGCGTGGTATTAATTTATATGCTTCTTATATAAAATCAAAAGACAATGTATTTGCCGACGAGGAGTCTCGCAAAACAAACATAGATACAGAGTGGGAATTGTGTAACACTGCTTTCTGCTCAATAACAGAGCAGCTTGGCACTCCGCATATTGATCTTTTTGCATCTAGGATCAATAAAAAATGTGAAATATATGTCTCATGGAAAAGGGATCCCCATGCATTTAATGTTGACGCTTTCACGCTACACTGGGGACAATACTTCTTTTATGCTTTCCCACCATTTGCTCTGTTAACCAAATGCCTACAGAAAATAAGGAATGATAAAGCTAAAGGCATTCTCGTTTATCCAGTCTGGGAGTCCCAGCCCTGGTATCCTCTAGCAAAGAGCCTGATAATTACTAAACCAATCATATTCACGCCTAGTACTAACCTCTTGATATCTCCCTTTAGAACAGACCACCCGCTGAGCAGTCACCTTACCCTGGCAGCGAGCATCTTCTGCGGAAAGCATTCAGACGCCGAGGTTTGCCGGAATGTTCATTAAATATAATGATAGCATCTGTCTCACAAGGTACGATGAAACAATACAATACTACTTACAAAAGCTGGTGGAATTTCTGTAAAACACACAATCACGATTCATACCTTTCGTCAGTGCCTATTATTATACAATTTCTAACAGAAATATTTGAGAAAGGAGCTGGTTACAATACCCTAAACTCTTACAAATCCGCTCTGTCCCTTCTCATGGGCGAGAAGGTTGGCACAGATGATAGGATTAAGCGATTCTTGAGAGGTGTCTTCAGACTGAAACCAGCCATGGCTCGTTATACAGAAACATGGAACCCTAGCATTGTATTGACTTACCTAGCGGGACTACCGGTAAACTCGGACTTAAGCTTAGAAATGCTGACTAAAAAGTTTGTTACGCTGCTAGCTCTGGCAACTGCCCAACGGGTGCAAACCCTTTCGGTTATAAAACTGAGCGACATTTCTATATCTAACACTAAGATTACGATTGCTATCAGTGATCTAGTTAAAACATCAGTTAGTACGAAAAAACAGACAATCATAGACCTGCCATTTTATAGTCAAGAACCACAAATATGCCCAGCCAGGTTACTCCAAGACTACATCCGGTACACAGCCAATATAAGAAACCAGGAAAGGTACCTTATTATAACTTTCAAAAAACCTTATCATCAAGCATCTAAGCAGACCATCAGCAGATGGATCAAAGGTACCCTAAGTGACTGTGGGATTGACACAAGTAAATACACGTCACACAGTACCCGTCACTCCGCCACCTCAACAGCTAGTAAGGCTGGAGTGTCCATGGATGTGATAAGAAAAACCGCTGGCTGGTCAGACGGGTCAAAGACTTTTGCAAAATTTTACAATCTACCTATCCGAGAAAGCACCGAGACTAACGACTTTATAAATTCAGTTTTTCGACTGGATCACTGATGACAATAAGTTGTGCCTAGGTATACTCGTTTGTGTATACTTATTATCATCCTCTTAGTGATTATGACATTAGGTACTTATTTGATTAATTATTACTTTTGATTAAGTATTATTATATGATCTCTAATAATTTGAGTTATTTTACCACTAAATTGTTCTATAAAACTTATAACTTATAATTTAATTATTATAAATATAATTGATAACAATATGATCAAGAGACAACTTTGTGTTGCTATAATATTAATGTGAGTGCCACTTACTGGACTAAAATAAAACAATTTTAAGTTTGATTATATTCAATGTTTTATTCCAAGGTTCACACACCCATTATGCATTCGTCTCTAAACAACTACACTGTAAACCAATTATATTTCAGATCGACATGAAATAAAATTGGAAATTGGATGAACTTACCTAAGTGAAATCCAATTGTAATTTTATGAAGGTCGATCTGAAATATAATTACCCACCCAACCCAAACACCAGTTTTCAACTGATCCCGAGCATAATGGGTATGCCGGAGTCAGCTCTAAATCAGTGACGTGAGAAGTTGGGTTGCCATAGAGTAAAAACATATTTTTTTTCTCTCTGAACAATCGCGATGCCACAGATTAGCGAGTAGGAATACTACACTGTAAACCAATTATATTTCAGATCGACCTTCATAAAATTACAATTGGATTTCACTTAGGTAAGTTCATCCAATTTCCAATTTTATGTCTGACGGAATTAAGGACTGGAATACCTATATCTAAAAGTGTTTGTGTTTATAAAAGAGTTACTTCACAGTTTAAGCAAATGCATTTAGATGTCGTAACGTTTCCTAAATTAATTATTATGATTATTTCTCTAATAGAAGTATTTAATTAATTAGTAGTTTGGTAGAATGTTGATAGTCCATATTTCTTAGTTGATTCAATTTATCCTGTCCTTTGAAATACAAATCTTAAGTATGTTTGTTAATCTCCTGAAGATGCTCCTATTTATTTTGGCTCAAAACTTGTTGGAAAACGATACTTAAAATAAATCAATAAGATATTAGCGTAATCATTACACAAATTCCTTCATAACTACAGAGTTTCCTGAAGAATACAGGAGTACCCTTTGTTACTTCCAATATTTATCTTTATAAGGCGATTATACGTTCCCATTTTAATAACAAAGTCTATAGAAGTAGTCAGGTTCCCTGAAAAACAGGTCTCTCTTAAATATAAGTTGTACATAAAGTAATCCACGTAACATAGTACAGGACATCCGAATATCGCGGTAATATTTCCCGGGGGAGGTTGGGAAGGACGGAAGAGGTCCGACCGATACTGGTGCAGTTATTTATACATGGAATAATCCTGAGAGGAATTCAATCTTGGAGATTAAGGCTAAATAAGTAATTGGTATGTATTAATCACTGAGATTGCCAGCACGAGTGATGGTGTTTTTGTTCACCTTTTTCGATTGCGCTCCGATGGATATTTTTATTAATATTTAATGAAAACAAGATTCTGTTTTTAAATTTCGGCACTTTATTCGTAAAACGGAATGTAATCATCACCTCTTATTCATAAGTTTTAGGTTTAAAATGAGGGTACTTTACTACGCCAACAGATCCACAAACAGGGGGCCTAATATCATCGGTTTAAGCAGAGCGTATTAAGGACTTCTTAGCATTGACGTTTTATTTTGGCACCGTGAAATTAAACGTCAAAGCTAAGGAGTCTCAAACGATCATAGTTGGCCCCCAGGTGTTGCTAGCGCTCATTCATAGCCGTTTATTAACAGTAGCTGTGCCCTGCGGTTTCACCCGCGTAGATTTAGTTTCATCCTTAGTTTCGCGGCACCCTAATATTTATAATGAATAATAGTAGCCTAAGTTACTCCTTGAAACATCAGCTACCTACCAGTGAAAGTCCCGTTAAAATCCGTCAAGCCGTTTCAGGGATTACCCGGAACAAACAGACAGACAGACAGACATAGAAAATTTTTATAACTTGTTTTTTTAGTGTCAGTAGCGTGTATACTTTCATATGCATTTAGTGAAATGTTGGTATTTTGGATTTACAAACAGACACTTCAATTTTATTTATCTGTATAGATGAGTCAATTATGGTATGCTCTATATATTGGATGTAGATATGATTTAACGTGACAGAGTCCCACTGGTCATCGGTCCACCCCATCGCGTTGGAATCATAACAGTCGAGTCACTGTGGTTATTCATCGCGAGCGGAAATGTGCGCCCGCGCGCTGCCCGCCACTACCAAGGACACGATACTTACAACATTATTTTGTCGTTAGGGAAGTACTACATTTTATATTTTAAAATACGCCGTCCTTACAATACAGTAGAAGAAATTCCGTCTTACCATAAATAAAAAAAATGTTATTCAGCTCAGTACCTTATTTAGAATAAGTATTTTTGCAATAACATTATCGTTACTCTTTGAAGTCATTAAAATACTTACCGATTTAAATAGGTTTAGTGTTTTTTTTTTAAACTAACATAAAAAAACATACAACAGCGCTAATAGAAAGCGATTACTTGTAGCCTATAAACGGGTGTAGCACCACAATTGACAATAGTCAGCTGATTATTTTATTGAAGAGTAAGAACAATAGAAGAAAAACCTAAGGTACATAAGGAATAGGTACCTGAAAAATGTCTGAAGCAAATATCGATGTTATAATATCGACGTGTGTCCCATCCCTTGTGTGACAGTGCACTGTCACGTTTTTACCCTCACCGGATATTTGGTGTAAAACTTATATTAGTGACAATTTTCCCACAAATAACCAAACCTCCATGTTATTTTGAAACAGTTCAGTAGAGGCATGCCAATATAGCTGAATATAGCTATTCTGAATTAAATAAACCTTTAAATTCCGCATTTTACCAGTAAATGAATGAATACATTTTATTCTTGTGTCAGTAAACAGTTGCCAACCATTGAGTGGGTCGTAAGCTTGTTTTCCTCCTACGTGCTATAAAAATAATCCAAATAAATTCATTGTATTCCTTTTTGTATCAGCACATCTTAACAAACAACTCTACTAAAAACTAACACGGCGGTTTCTTAAAATAATAAGTGCCCTTATAAAATGATCTTTACTAAATGATTTAAGGCATCATAAAAAAATAATGAACTATCTAAGCGTATTTAGTCTAACCGCAATCGTTCAATATACAATGGACACGGCCTAATAACACAGTATATCGGTTTCGCACAAATAACAACAGAAGTGAGGATTAACTCAATCTATACATACAGATAAATAAAATTGAAGTGTCTGTTTGTAATTCCAAAATAACAGCTTTTCACTAAATTCATATGAAAGTATACACGCTACTGACACAAAAATAAACAAGTTTAAAATGTTTTCCCCGTCTGTCAGTCTGTCTGTATGTCTGTCTGTTTGTTCCAGCTAATCTCTGAAACGGCTGAACCGATTTTAACGGGACTTTCACTGGCAGGTAGCTACTTTTGTTTATTAAAAATATTAGGGTTCCGCGATGAAACTAAATCTACGCGGATGAAACCTCGGGGCACAGCTAGTGTACCATAAATATAGACGCATTATGCATCAAATCGTCGGTGTACTTTAAATATATACCTAAAATTAAACAACATAAAACACAAATTGCTACAGTATTTTCATTTTATAACTTCAGCCGATTTATATTAGCCGTTATTGGGGCGTAATAACTGTGAAAAGGAGTGTTTTGGAAACATTACATTAGGTAAATTACACCGCTGAAGTTGGCAAGTGGCCGCCAAACATTTGCTTTCATTTACTTACAGACTAACACCGCTTACTAACTTCGGTGGACTCGGCACACCTATACCGCAGATTATAATCTTTGGTTTAACAAATGTTCATTATCTTTTATCGATAAGTGCGTTCGCTTCCTTGAATCAATAAAAATATGTATGGAGAGAGTAGAATATAATTTGACTTCAATCTATACAGATAAATAAAATTGGAGTGTCTATTTGTAATGAACAATATTGATATTTTAAACAGATGGAAAAGATATATAGAAGAATTATATAAAGGTGAAGGACTATCGAAAGAAGATATAGAAAATGTAGAAGATGTAGATACATTTCATTTGGGACCAGAGATACTTCGAAGTGAATTCGACAATGCATTAAATAATATAAAAAATGGAAAAGCAGCCGGTACAGATGGAATCTACATAGAATTAATAAAATACTCAGACAACGAACTTCTACTTAATGAATTATTTAACTTGACCAAAACCATTTACGATACAGGAAATATACCAAACGACTTTAAACTATCAAAAACAGTTACTTTACCCAAAAAACCTAACACTCTGAAATGTGAAGAACACAGAACCTTAAGTCTCATATCTCAAGTCTCTAAAATAATTCTCAAAATTATACAAAATAGAATTAGACCTAAAATAGAGTACAATTTAAGCGATGATCAGTATGGATTCAGGAGAAACAGAGGGACAAGAGAAGCCATCTTAGCTTTAAGACTAATAATTGACAGAAGAATGGAGGTTGGGTTGAATACACACATAGCATTTATAGACTTAGAGAAGGCGTTCGACAGGGTAGATTGGAAACAGATGATGAAAGTATTGAGAGAAATAGGTTTAGATTATAAAGATCGGAGGGTAATATATGAACTCTACAAGCACCAAGAAACTACAATCGAGATAGGTCTTGAAAAAACAAATGCTAAAATCAGACAAGGAGTTAGACAGGGCTGTTCACTCTCACCACTCATATTCAATATTTTTATAGAGGCAGCAATTAAGAAAATTTCTACAGTAAATAATACAGGGGTTAAATTCAATGGGGAATTAATACAATTTATAAGATTTGCTGATGATATAGCAGCAGTTGCGGAAACAAAGGAAGATCTGCAGACACTAATCAATGCAATGGATGTAATTTTTAAACAATTTTCGCTTCAAATAAATATTAAAAAAACCAAATTAATGGTCACAACTAAAACTGATATAGGCACACCACACTTAATCCATTTAGATAATAATATGTTAGAAAATGTCAATAGCTTCAAATACTTAGGAAGCCTCATAACAAGTAGTTCTAGATGTACTCCAGACATAAAATCAAGAATCGCAATAGCTAAGCAAGCATTTAATAACAAGCGTCATATATTTACATCTCACATTTCAAGTAGAGTCAAGAAACAGTTCATTAAAACGTACATCTGGAGTATAGCGCTTTATGGAAGTGAGACATGGACTATGACAAAGAAGGATAAAGAGATACTGGAAGCGTTTGAGATGTGGTGTTGGAGAAGGATGGAGAAAATCAAATGGACGGAAAGAGTCACAAATGAAGATGTACTCAAAAGAGTAAATGAAAAAAGAATACTATGGAATACAATCCAGAATCGAAGAGGAAAGATGATTGGCCACCTTGTACGACATGACAGTTTCTTTAAAAACATACTAGAAGGAAAAGTAGAAGGAAAGAGAGGAAGAGGAAGACCCAGGCTAACATACATGAGACAAGTCAAGGAAAATGTGTCTGCCATGACGTATAGGGAGGTCAAGGAGATGGCACTGGATAGAGACAAATGGAAGAAGTTGCATCAGTTACACCGACAAGAGTCACAACTCTTAAATTCATAATAAATAATTTGTAATACCAAAATAACAGCTTTTCACTAAATGCGTATGAAAGTATACACGCTACTGACTCAAAAAAACCAAGTTTTAATTTTTTTCTCTGTCTGTCTGTCCGTCTGTCTGTCTGTCTGTTTGTTCCGGGTAATCTCTGAAACGGCTGGACGGGTTTTAACGGGACTTTCACTGGTAGGTAGCTGATTTTTCAAGGAGTAACTTAGGATACTTTTATTTATTAAAAATATTAGTGTTCCGCGACAATAACGAAGAAACTAAATCTACGCGGGTGGAACCGCGGGGCACAGCTAGTTCATAATAATCATGTAGTAAAATTAATGTAAAGAAACTATACTTCTTTATATGTACAGCTCTTCCGTCGGTATACAGTGTTCGTGTTGTGTACTCTTTAACGTATAGATGGTGCTATGAGTGATGGCAGCCTACATGGTTGGTTAAACAGCTTTTGTGTCAAGTAGACAGAACTCATTTAAAATGGAGTCGTTGGACTAATAATATTGTATATAAAGGAATTGACTAATTTAAAGAATAAACTTTAAATGTCGTTTCTTTGTATTCAGGTAAGATAGTATGATTTAAGTTAAACGTTTTTATTATTGTTATATGTGCTAATACTTAAATAAACCTTTGTTTTCAGAGCAACGCAATTGTTTATTTGAATTTTACAATTCCTGCCATATTGTCTTATATTAATTATGCGATGGAAGTTTTTATATAAACATATTCTTGATGATATAAAATTTAATTTCAATAAGAATAGAAAAAATATCGAATCATATCGATCAAATTTTTTTTCCCTATCGAATATAAAATATTATAACAACTAGCTGTGCCCCGCGGTTTCACCCGCGTAGAGTTAATTTCATGGGTGTCCCGCGGAACCCTACTGCTTTTTTTAAATTCAAAGTAGCCTAAGTTACTCCTTGTAACATTCACCTGCCAGTGAAAGTCCTGTTAAAATCGGTCCAGCCGTTTCGGAGATTACCCGGAACAAACAGACAGACAGACAGACAGAGAAAAAAATTAAAACTTGGTTTTTTTGTGTCAGTAGCGTGTATACTTTCATACGCATTTAGTGAAAAGCTGTTATTTTGGAATTACAAACAGACACTTCAATTTTATTTATCTGTATAGATGTGAACCTTAATCTACGGCAGTGGCCACTACCACTTGATAGCAAGTCAATAAGAAGGGTTTCTAAAGAACCAGCCTACTTTCGCCAGCCGGCCTCAGTCATCAATCTTCGGCCAGCGCCTAACTTGTAATAAATTAATACTCTTCTCAAACAGAGCTGAGATATTGAATCCATTCCCAAAATGTTACAACGTAATTCGCAAAGAAAACAAAAATAATGGCAAATACAAAACATACACGTGTGCCTCGTAATCTATGCTATAGAATGAGATTTGATATCAAATAGAATCCACTAGGTGATAAAGGGTATCAAAAAGGTTTATTCGATGTATCTCGAGTAATATTATTCCTTTTTGTACTATAAATATACAGCCCACCTGATGGTAAGCATTATTATAGTCTATTGACACTTATAGATAACTAGCTGTGCCCTGCGGTTTCACCCGCGTAGATTTAGTTTCATCCTTATTGTCGCGGAACCCTAATATTTTTAATGAATGAAAGTAGCTTAAGTTACTCCTTGAAACATCAGCTACCTGCCAGTGAAAGTCCCGCTAAAATCGGTCCAGCCGTTTCGGAGATTACCCGGAACAAACAGACAGACAGACAGACAGACAGACGGACAGACAGACAGAGAATTTTTTTAAAACTTGGTTTTTTAGTGTCTGTAGCGTGTATACTTTCATATGAATTTAGTGAAAAGCTGTTATTTTGTATTTACAAACAGACACTTCATTTCATTCATTTTATTTATCTGTATAGATGTATAGATATAGATATAGATTGAAATATCTGTGAGTACGTGGCCAGGTAATGAATTATGGATGGAAAGATCTCACTATAAAGCTGTGGTGACCTTGAACCAGTCACATCGCAATTTCGAATCCCAGTAGGGCCTGTACCAATGAGTTTTCTAAAAAACTTATGTACAGTGTTTTCACACCACGGGCTTACTGAAGGAAAACATCATGAAGAAACCGGCATATGTCTGACAAGTAATTCAAAGACTAGAGTAGAGAAGAAGATGTATAGTGCCTGAGACGGTGATAGACTCACCATCTGTCATGTTGGCATTTTAACATCTTCGGTGAAAAGTGGGTATTGATCACTCTTCCTCCACCCCCAACGACCTCTCTCCACAAAAACACAACACTGAAGCAGAGTTATGTTGTAATGTTTTCTGTAAGGTTGAGGTACAGTCCCCAGTTGGGCAGCTTCGAAATTTGAACGTGAGAACCCTTACGACCAAACTCTTTTAAATTATTCATGTATCTTGAAGTATCGCCAGTAAGTACCTATTGCAGAAGATCAGTTCACTTCCAGTAAATATAACAGCTTCCATGTCCGCTTTGTTGGGAGATCCCCGTCATTTTACAATTTTGCATCACAATGGAAACTGGTCTGTAACTTTCAAATACTAAACCCATTGTTTATTGTTGATAAAATGTTTCGGAAGGATTTTCCACTCACAAATTAATTTGCCAAATTATGTTTTTAAAATTTGCCCTGATATTCTGCTGTAACCGCTAACTGTCTTGCTTTTACCACAATCCTTTTTTGTTACATCCCAAAAACTACGTAGGTCTGTACTAAAATGTAATATAGCACAAGGCGTCAACGAGAAACACATTTATCTCCTAAACACAGTTGAAAGACAAATAAAAAGAGTGAGTGACAATGAAATTCCCCGCAACTCCGTATTCTTTCCGAAGAGCAAAGTTTGTAGGATCTTCAACACCGGCGGAACACACATAATTGTCTATAAAAAGCCCACTTCCCACTTTTCGGATGAGTAGAGCAGGGGCGCCAACTTTGCCAACAAAATCCCACCGCGAGAAATGTTATTTTAATCAACTGGATTCAACTGGCTTATATCTCCAAAATAAGGGTTCCATTAATACATTTATTTAATAAAATAATATTTTAGTAACATGATTGCATTTAAATATATTTTATAATTTTAATCAGCGTGAACAGGGCCAAATGTGTGGTGTGCAGTAGCGCTCCGTTCTGTATGACCCGTGAAGGCCTATGATATTGAACGTGCATCTTACTAGTACTAAACTTTCAATTTGTGTTTTTATGATCTTTAAATATTGCAGCCTCAAGCCCTATTGACTTGTATATTAACGTTTCCTTACGATATATTCAAGCGTTTTCTCTAATCTAAATGAACCGATAATTACTTTACTCTTATTCTTGCTTATTAAATGGTTGGCACTTACCGAATGGTTTGAATACTAATTTCATTAACTTATGCTTCTACAAATATTGAAGAAACTGAACGATGAACTACTGAAACGATGTGAACGTACGGAACTCGCGCCTTCAGTAGGAATACTCGCGCTCAAACACCAAGTTTGAGGGCCGTCTGTTGAACACAAGACAAACTTTTTCTCGACACATCAACACCACTTACACAATATTATAATATCACTCGTATATTAAAAACTTTCACACTTTCTCTTTGATAGATATTTTTTTGTATTTGAGTTGCTCATCTCCCTCTCGCGAAGTGAAATACCTACCCAACAATACAACGGAACATTATAATAACGGACATTATAGTCATATGCTTGGATGCTCGATAATAGTTGACAACGCTAGGCTTTTGATTTGGCGGTGGAATACGTTCTAATAAATTACGCCGTTAATTGGTAAATTTTGGTTTTAGTGTAATTTTTTTAGAGTGCTAAATTTATAACTTTAACAATAATTTAAGCCATGATATCCTCCGACAATTTGAAAATGATGCAACGAATTGATAGATAGTCGAGTTCTTTGTAGCTAAAATCAGTTGACGCAACCCGCCCTAAGTTGACTCATTTAACAAAAGAAGACCACGAAATATTCGTAATAAAACATTGTAGAACATAGATAACCAACATGTATAAAAGCAACTCATTCAAAATTATCGTTACTCTAAAAGATGAAAAATACAATGGCAACTATAACTGGATCTTCTGTTTTACCTAACTCTTCGGACTATCAATATTTTATTGTTAGAGCCGGATTCGTATTAGGTACTTTGTTGTTAGATGAAAGAATACATTTTTTGGTTTTAATATCGAAAAAAATAGGTAAGTACTTCATAAAATCCGCAATCTATCAAAATGGGTTTACCGACCCCCTCGTATGAAACGCCCCCGTGTAATCCCATGCACACCCGCGCCGATTCAATGTCGTCATCACACGAACTCGTTCCCCGAAGCTAACAATAAAAGCGTTATCCTCAGATCATTGCTAATACAATCATAAAGATAACGCCGCCCGCCGGCAAAGTTAATAACTCATATTTCTATTACCGTAAATCGCTTCAACGACAAAGTTAGTGTGGTACGCACTACATAAGGGAATCCACGAGATCTGTAACGCACTGGTCACGAACCACGCCCAACAATCGCGGCGTTTTTATGTTCAGTTAATTTTATTATCCATAGTTTCTGTAAAAATAAAGTTTC
Source organism: Watsonalla cultraria (assembly GCA_964035505.1). NCBI lineage: Eukaryota > Metazoa > Arthropoda > Insecta > Lepidoptera > Drepanidae > Watsonalla > Watsonalla cultraria. The sequence goes on from OZ037713.1 coordinate 323,816, forward strand.
TATATTCTCTGTTAGATATTAGATGATTATTATTAACTGCAAAGAATATTCACCCTGCGTAAACGCGCTAGCTTATGTAAGCGCGATAATAATTGCGTATTTATAGTGAAATGAAAATGATTTATTTAGGTCCTGGTAAGGCACTTATGAACGTCGAAGAATTGCCAAGTTGTATATATTAGTATTACAACAAAGGTGACAAACTAGCAGACAAGTTCGCCTCATGGTTGGCTACTGAAGAATGAGAAGGTCTAATAACGATAACATAGCATTTTAGTCAGTAGTATAAGGTTAACGCAGATGCCTTAACATATTGCAGGTAAGTAGGAGACAGCCGCCGCGTCCTATACACACAGTCAGTAAATCGTATAAGGCGAACAGCGAGATTTAAGTATGTGCCCTCAGCGTATGCGTCCCTCGGGAGTCGCCAACAAGTCGAAGCGGATTCTTTATAGCGACACTCGCTTACTGCGCGCTGTTATGGCGGCGCTACATTATATTCCTTCACGTACACTTGCCAAGATAAAGATTTTATGGCTCGATCGGCGGATTAATACACATATATTCGGGTCGTGTCAGCTAAACTCAATTGTTTTAGAAAAAACATTAGTATTATTATTGTTGTACTGAGATGCACTGACATGAGATTCTGAAGGTAACAGTTACCACGGCCTATTCACACCTGCAGGAATTCACAGGAATATTGAATTCATACTACAGCTGAAAGTTCAGAATTTGTGTTGAGCTCAGTGTAGCAGTAGGATGACACTTATTCATATTTGAAGCTACCCGACTGGCGACTGTACTTTCAAAAGATCGCAATCAGTTAAGTAGAAGAGAAGTATGATAGCACTGGGATTTCATTCTTCATAAGGAAAGCAACGCGCGAATGACACTTACAAGTGTGTTATAAGTGTGCACAGGCTGCAGTAGCCGCTTACTATCAAGCCGACTGCGTGGTTTTCGCTTTATAATATTTAAAAAAGAGCTACTCGACCAGCCAGTTGCGCATCCTTCCCTTCCACAAACCCAAGACCGTAATGCAATATGTACGTCACGATTCACAATCAGCGCTCATGTTTATTTCGCGACCTGGTCCTCTCCACAATCTACATATCCCCTCTGATCTCCCACTGGGCCAGACCCTAACAAATATTAATACGATTTTTTGTTACGTTACGCCTTCGTCTCCGCTTCGTTGCTTGCAAACCTACCGTTGCTTCGGCGTGCTGTTTAATATTGGGTCGTAACCATGTACGTGGTTTCGTAATTTATATTACCTGATACTGTAAAAATGCTGTTTCTATATTTTTCTTTGCTTATTAACGTGTATTATAGGACATTTAGGTTACTTAACAGGGAACTAAGGTTCAGGACACATTACTTCTCACAACGGACTTGAATCCATTTGAAAATGCCACATTTTCATCGAATCTATACTAATATTATAAAGCTGCAGAGTTTGTTTGTTTGTTTGAACGCTCTAATCTCAGGAACTACTGGTACGATTTCAAAAATTATTTCAGTATTGGATAGTCCATTTATCGGAGAAGGCTATAGGGTATATTTTATTCTCATAAAGATTAGGGGTCCGTAAGAAAATTGCGATTTTGTAACCCAAGGTGTAAAATCGAAAACCTATTTATGCGTGCGCTGCAAAAACTATTGACAATAGAACAAAATGATGAACTACGGGTTTGTAGGTCTTATTAAGATCTACAAAAAAGTTCGCGAGAGCGTATATCTAACTCTCATAGTTTAGTCACAATGATCGCTTTTATGTTCATAAAAAATATTAAATCGTCTGAAGAAAGAAACTACGTTAAATGTGTATCTAAATGTGTATCTGAATATTAATCCGTAACCAAATTAAGCATTATGCTATCAAGGGTATTTATCTAGAAGTAAAATACCGTTTGTTTTATTCCAATCGGACATGTCGTTGAGAAATTATCACGAGTATAAAACGCAAAGAATTGGTACCTAATAATGAGTTATTTGCCAAAGAGTTTTATCAACACGTCTGTTTATTCCGGGTAATCTCTGCAACGAACGGCTGGACCGATTTTAACGGCACTTTCACTGGCAGATAGCGGATGTTCCAAGGAGTAACTAACTTTTATTTAAAAAGAACATTTGAGGTTTCGCGGGAATCAAATTAAAGCTACGCGGGTGAAACCGCAGGGCACAGCTAGTATTTAATAATTCGATTTCTTCTCAAATGTATACAAGCTTAAGCTCAAAGTTTTCCATCACCTTAGTTCATCATCAAGTCAATAGGAAACAAGCTATCTAAAAGCCGTTTCTTAACATCTATTTTTGTTTACTTCTTCGCTGTTTCCAATTTTCTCAGCTCGCTAAATGATTCATAACGAAATTCGTTCCATCGCATCTCGAGGAAGGATGGTAGTTAATTATGGGTTCAACTGCGACTGAAACTTTTGATTATTTAACAATGTTTACCTCAAAAGCCGAGCGCACATAATTTCACAAATAAATCTTGTTTCAATCAAGAAAGTTACTTTTTGAGTTGAAACGTGTGTAAAAGATTTTCAGAATAGATAAGTTATACCTGCGATATGTGTATTGAATGTGAATGATGGAATTAATGAAAAAAATGTGATACTTACGTATTGAATAAGATACCACGCGGGAAGAGTCGCGAGATACTATTGTTAATATAACTAGATATAAATGCAACGTAAATAGTTCGCTAGTTAAAATGTATGTCATCCATCGAGATAAAGATATAAAGTCTATGTTATCAAGTCATCATTAAGATACAAAAAAACATTTCGATATCAAAACCAGGTTATAATAAGCGCAACAACAATAAATGAGGTAAATTCATTAATGAGCAAACATGCAGGATTGGAACGAAAACGATTTCAGTGCATTATAAATTATACATGTAGTGATACAAATATTGCTAAAAGGTCTTCGGTAAACGGCAACGTGTCAAAACCTGGCGCGCGCTGCAGGCGTTTCATTACGTGCCTAGACTGCTGAGTGGCGTCGTGACACACTGGCCGCAGCGATGACGAGCCTCACTCATACCTGCACCACTCAACACACGGGTAAGTTACTTTGGAAACGCGAACATATCTATATCTATACATACAGATAAAAAAAATTGAAGTGTCTGTTTGTAATTCCAAATCAACAGCTTTTCACTAAATGCATTTGGAAGTATATAAGATATACTATAATATAATAAATAATAAATTACTTACTATCGAAGTTGGAGGCAAATATAGCATCAAACTCGGTGGCAAGCACCAAATTCAAAAGTAAGTTATTTATTTTTTCTCTTTTGAGGGCGGTTTTACTTGTTTTGTAAATAAAATCCCAAGAATCAATTGATCCAAAGGTGCATGCATCGAAGAACGTGTGCTGTTAGCAACTTGTGCACCGATTACAAACTAGTTACGCACAGAAATACTTATCTACTGTTTATTTATATTTAAAACGTATTTATATCCACCTATGTTCATGGAACATTTAAAACTAAAGTATCGTAATATTTAAATATTAACGGCCCTTGCTCGTCAGTGTGATAGCAACGACTACATAACACAAATTATGTAGTAAAAGTTATTTGTTATTTTGGTAAATGCTAGCGAATATGCACTGAAAAATACTTGAGTCGAAAATAATTATTATTTGAAGGCATGTGAATGATTCTGGTAAGTCTCTGTGTTTCTAAACTAACCTTTAAACCAGTGAACGAGTGACGTCACTCGAAATGACTCAGTTAAGGTCTAGCTCACACCGAGTTGGAAAATTAACATGTAATAACAGCGCTACATCGGTCTAATTGTGCCCAAGTAATTATAACACGGGTAATTTTAGGTGCGTACGGCTGCTAGCTAATTACATTGGTTCCTGTGCTTTACCTTCGTGTTGGGGTTATACTTGCACTTGTTATGAGTTATGACTATTGTACCAATGAACGTTTTGGATTTCATAGCGTTCTGTTTGTAAAAAAAAATTATTGGTCGTATATCTCTTCAATTATATCTGTCTGCGTAAAACTAATAAAATGATATGTTTTTTCACTAATACTAGAGTTTAGAATGAACTTTTTCAATATTTTTTTACTGATATGAAAAGAGAGAACCTTTTACTATTTTTCTTGGTAAAAAATACCTACAAAAATATATATATTTTTACGATTAAAGTTAAATAGATATTCTATGGAATTTGTGATTATTACTACACTTGCTTTTCAAATGTAACTTTGTGCTTTAGCCGATTTTAAAAGAAGAGGAAGTTCTCATATATAAAAAATATTTTCTATCTTTTTTGGGAACATAAATGAGATTCAGCGGTGAGACATAGTGTGAGATACAGATATTTTATAAACAAGAGAATACTTGCATATATTGCAAATCCGCTGCTAAGGAGCGATCGGTATTTGTATTGGATTCTAGTTGCAACCGCTTTGTTTCCCAAAAACGCATGATCGTGCAAATAAGGATTCCAATGTGGAGTTCTAAAGCAATTTAGAATTATACGGTGCAGTGTTAAAGTCGTGCTTTGACCAAATTGTAGCCTAGAACATCCACTCAAATATAATCAAATAAATATACATTTATACTGATTAATAAAATTAGAAGTGTTTGTTTGTAATTCCAAATTAACAGCGTGTCACTAAATGCAATTGTTATGCAAAGTATATATGGACGGAGATTTATTTTTTCCTCTGTCTGTTTGTATGTCTACCTATTTGTTCTGCTAAATACTGAAACGGCTGGACCGATAATAACGGTAATTTCACTGGCAAGGGCCATATTCATTTTTGGAATATAAATTATTGCTTCAAGTATCATAGTTTTACCACGAGTTAGTATTCATATAACATTACGTTAATAATTAATAATATCCTTAGAATAAAATCACTTTTATATTTTGACTTGCTGTGCCCCGCGGTTTCACCCGCGTAGATTTAGTTTCGTCGTTATGGTCGCGGAAACCTAATATTTATAAAAAATAAAAGGTAGCCTATGTCCTTTCTCAGGGTCTAAAGATTGTCTGTGCCAAATTTAATCAAAATCGGTTGAGAGGTTTAAGCGGGAAAGCGTAACAGACAGACAGAGTTACTTTCGCATTTATAATATTAGTAGGGATTTTGATAAGTAATAACATGCAGTTATATTAATTATGCATACTTATAGAAATGGCAACACGTCTGGCATTCTCGACGGAGACTAAGTGATAGCTTGTCATAATAAATTACAATAATTTAAGCAAATTTACTAACGGTCTTCGCGAAAACAAAGTCAGCCCAGAGCCTGAAACACGTATCTCTTTTAATTATAAAATATGTATTAATATATATGTGGCATTGATGAAAGAGTTTGTATGCGGTAATGATAGACAATGTTTGAAAGTTTAAGAATGGAAGAGAAAAAATAAGAATTGACAGATGACAGAGAGAAGAAAAAAGGAGGAAGACGGTAAACGACGAAAGGCAGGAGTATTTATTTTTATGTTGATTTATTCATTATTTATGTGTTGAAAGAAGGTAAAGAAGTAAAGAAATTGAAACTTTTATTATACTTTTGTTATTTAAAACCATCAAACTACATATATAATAACGTATGGGACAAAATAAGGAACATTTAATAAAAGCTATGCACTTTAAAAGACACACCAATTTTAGTTTCTACAAATGAGAATTTCATGAAATACAACTCTTTACGGTGAATAAAAATCTGTGCATTAAAATTACAATTAGCGCCAGAGTACAATCATGATTTTTGTTTTACGAGAGAGTCACTTGAAAAACAAAGTGTACGACATTTTTGAAATAAGTTTTTATTTTCATATTCATTTTATTTTTGGATGTTTTCTTTAATTTTCTGAGCTAAACTCTTGTCTCATTTACATATATTTTCCAATTCTCCATTCAATAGTTATCTTTACAAAGTAAATTCTATATTGATAATCATCATCTCCCTGGCCTTATCCCATACATTGTTGTGGTCGGCACTTGATTCAACCCGATGTGGCTCCATGTTAGTCGCAATCAACTTATTAACTCCTTGTCCGTTATGTGCGCCTGGTACTTCGTGTACCATATCATATAAGTGCTGTCCCATACAACGAATGAACCGACCTTATAGTACGTAACTAACGTAAATTTCCACCGCGTCTGTGCATGTGTTGTGTTAAACACGTGCCTGTAAAGGATGTGTTTTATAAATTGTCGAACAGCATCGAAATATATTCCGGTGCAGTTTCTTTACTACCAATAAATGTGAACGTAAATAGAGAAATATGTGCTAAAGTAATACGGCCACCAGCCAAACGGACCAAGTGAAATATTACGGAGACGCGGTCACCACCACGATATTGCTGGCGTTTGTAAACTTTGCTAAAGGTGTTTTATATATTAACTAGCTTTGCCCCGCTTTATTGTCGCGGATCCCTAATATTTTTAGTAAATAAAAGTAGCCTAAGTTACTCCTTGAAACATCAGCTACCTACCAGTGAAAGTCCCGTTAAAAACGCAGGAAGTAAATGCTCAGTACCTTTGTATTAAAACGTCATCTGTAAATTGTTTTATTGGTTCAGTGTACTACATTCCTATTTTAAACAAAGATCAATATGCTAATTTCCTCACTGTTAATTTAACTCAATCGATTTTCAGTCCATTTCAAATGACTTAAATATATAAAGATAACGACTAAGTTTGACTAAGTACATCATCATCATCTCCCTGGCCTTATCCCATACATTGTTGGGGTCGGCACTTGATTCAACCCGATGTGGCTGATCACCTGATTTTTATACGAAGCGACTGCCATCTGACCTTCGCAACCCCGTTTAGGAGGAAAATCTGTGATTTGGGTTAAACCAGTTGTCAGATTATTTTTAGGCCTCCGACTGACCTGTAACGATTGCCAAAGATGTTAAATTGGCAACCGGGACCGACAGCTTAACGTGCTCTCCGAGGCACGGAGGGAACTCGGGCGGTCACCCATCCAACTACTGGCTAGGCGTATGGTTGCTTAACTTCGCTGATCGAATGATATGCGCAATAGCAACTGTGCCACGAGCTCCTCCACACGAGCTAAGTTCGACTAAGTACATGCTAGAATAAGTATATGGTAACCTATTTTAGACAATTTACATGCAATACGATTATTAAGCATCAAACATCCTTCATGTTGAGTGCCACCATAGCAAGTGTGTAAGGTTCCCGGTAACGATAGGCAATGATCGAGCTGAACGCTGAGAGCGCTGAGCTCTGTGTCGCTAACACGATATATTCCACAATGCGTTAGAGGATTCGCCACAATAACGCTCGACCCGATCCCGATCAAGGACAGCTTTAAACAGCTCTAACATTTGGTCAAAACGTCTATGATAAATTGAATTTAACACCACACCATTACAATCTTGCGATGTTTGTATTGTAGCTAAGAATAGACTATCTTTAAAAACCATGTCCTTATTGTCTGCTGTGGCAAATAAATCAGTTAAACTGGAATAAAAAAATTCTGGCATTCTCGTCATACTTGTGAACAGGTGCTGCTTGTGGGGGCTGGTCATCTCAAGCTACGCATTTAGATATAAATAGAACTACTAGACTTTTCTTTATGTTAATTTTTATCGACATTTGTACATTGGAACTGTGTCCATGGGCTTACATTTCTCAAATGATTTATTTTGTTTAAATTGTATAATATTTTTGAAAAGAGTAATTACTGAGTTTCTTGCCAGGTTCTTCTCAGTAAAAGCAACCTTCCGAACCTGGCGGTAGCATGTATAATCCTGTAAATTGTGTCATTCTGACGATTTGAAAGTGCTTTGTATAAAGTCTAATCGAATAAAGATATTTTTGACTTTGAAAACTTTGACTTTATTAAGTTCTATATACCGTAGTTGACAAAACGACTGAACTAAAAAACATTTGCGTCTATTTATTTATGAAAGGTACATCTCGAGAGAAAGCCGTGAAAGAGGAGGAAAAAGAGATATATTGAGCAAATAATGTCATCTATCTCAGTATTAAAATAATTCCACAATGCTATGAAGAATGCAGTAGCTGTTGTGTTTAAGCTGTGCCATAGCTGAGGATCAAGTAGCCTACGCTCACATGCCTGAAACGTGTTTAAACTGCTTTGTGCCGCTAAATTGTGTGATGTATGGGATACTCTTGATACCGCACATATTTTCCATATCTCGTGCAAGTATTTGCGGACGGATACACGTATTCTCAAAGGTTTGCCTATCTTATAGAGATAGATCACGTGAATGTTCGAGATGTGTGTTCAACTTTTTTTAAGTAAGATGGATTGTATTAGATATGTCTTTACCAAAAAATATGACCCTCACACGGTACGTCTTACCGTTTAAAACATTAGTGCCGCGCGAAGTTCCTCTCGTGGTAGGCAGACAAGACAAACCAACCACTTGATGATGTATACTTCTATTGCGTAATCTAGAAGTTAGACTCCAGGACACATATACCTACAAATCTAGTAATAGCCCCATTCGGCCTGCGAAGAGTATATATAACAAAGGCACGCAATTCTTTATACTTCGCTCGTCACTCCGCACGCCCCGTCCGATTACTTAAATCGCGAGTTGACGGTGAACTTAGAAGCGTTGTCGTGTCTTCCCGCGGTTATGGCAACCACCAGGAGCCAGTAATTACCCTTTATGGCCGCGCCGTACAGTTTTCACTCTCATTTATTACTAGAAAAGCTTCTTAGTTTTGACGTGACCGTTCGGTTTATTTTAACTCTAGGTCACGGTCTCTTGGAAATCATTTCGAATGCTCTGTTTATGATTCTGTTCCTATAAATGAAAATAAGTAACTGCTACCTCGTATAATAGTGAATCGTATGAATACACAGCCAGTAACGAAAATTGAAAGACTGTGGGTTCTATCCTTACAGTAAAAGCATGTTATTGTAAATACACGTCTCCTGATTCTACTTTTGAGTATTTCTTGCACACGTATACCTGACGTAGCTGAGTCGAAACAGTACATAACCTTTGTTTCGCTAAGGTCTTGTTGATTTGTCATGTATATTATAATGACACTAGATTATTCCCGTTTACTCTGTGAAGCTTCATACATACTTGTACATACATTTAAGTGCATTATATAATGTATTTATGGAATAAAAATTGTTTTATTATACACTAAGTACAAAATAAATTCATCCAATTTTATTATGAGCTGCATATTCAATAAAAAAATTAAGCAATTCTTAATTTAATCTTTACACCTATATACATATACAGATAAATAAAATTGAAGTGTCTGTTTGTAATTCCAAAATAACAGCTTTTCACTAAATGCATATGAAAGTATACACGATACTGACACTGAAACCAAGTTTTAAAAATTTTCTCTGCCTGTCTGTCTGTCTGTTTGTTCCGGGTAATCTCTGAAACGGCTTGACGGATTTTAACGGAACTTTCACTGGTAGGTAGCTGATGTTTCAAGGAGTAACTTAGGCTACTTTTATTTATCAAAAATATTAGGGATCCGCGACAATAAGGAAGAAACTAAATCTACGCGGGTGAAACCGCGGGGCAAAGCTAGTATAATATATAAATATTTTGCATCGTAGCCTTTAAACAATATCCGTTTGGAGCCTCGGTAACATTGTCCCAGCCTGGCTGTACATGAAATTAGGTAGAAAAAGGCGCTCGTTCGTTATTAAAATGGCTCGTCTGGGACTAGACCTACAAGTTGTTACGAGACAAGGTTAATATAGACTCCTGTCCAATGACACTTTATATCGGCTCCGGGGAAACCTACGTGGATGGAATACCTAGCTCGCACAGCGGTATATCTCGCAGATTTCTGAGATTTTATCTTACTACTTACATGATTCCAGTACACACTCGCTTACCCGAGTGGAAAATTCCAAAGTGCTGGGAGATGCAGATGGGAGAAGCGGCTCAATGGGGTCTGTATGTCAATATTACAGAAGTTCCTAGCCAAATAGAAATAGTGTTGTGTCCTCTCTGCGATGAGTACGGTCCCCAGTACATCCATGGGCGGGATAGATGAAGAGAAGAGGCGGTGCACTCTCTATATTGGAACCTTTCTATCATTCATTTTGTTGGCCAACATGTGCTACAGAGCAATGAAAAAAGCCCAAACACTATACATTTCCCAATTACAATGAGTCTTGTCTACCTTTCAATAACAGACACACGTTCTTCAAGTAAGCATAGACATCCATATGTTCACGCCTGTATTACCCGAAAGGGTATATAGAAGTGTACTTATAGTAAAAAAAACAAATTTAGCCAGTTTTGAATAAAAGTGTTGCCATGAATCTAAGGTCTGATGCTGCTACTGGAAATAATTTGTAAGTGATCACGCCTGTATTCCAAGGGGTAGGCACTTTTCACCGACGATGATTAAGTGCCAACGTGACAGATGGTCAGTTCTTCGGTAGTATAGTAAGTAATAACACATTATAATCACACAAACGAGATAAGTCGGATAGAGACACTGTACCACAATTTATTTCAAGTGTACCTACTAGTCATAGTAAAAGTACTGTGTTAACAGAAACTGTTAACAGAATTATGAGCAAAACATAGAACTATCAAACAACATAAAAGCTTTGACGGCAAAGAGAACTGTCGAGTGGAGGAAATCACTTAGTTGCGTACAAAGTAAAAGGTCTAGTTTCATTATTTACACAACTTTTCATTCTTGAACAAAGACTTCCAAGAATAAGCCGACTTACAATTGAAGAGGCGTAATTTAAAATAATGTTTATTTCAAACACTACAGGGAAGGCAGTTAGTTACTGAGTTACCTTTGATGAGAACGTCTAAAGGTAATGCAACACAATACTTTATGGTGTTTACTGGAACAGCATAAGTAATAGCAATTGTCAATTCCAGCAAGTACTTTTGTTAAATATTACCTAGGCCGTATTAAGTACTAGCTTCCGTCCGCGACGTCGTCCACTTTTTATTAGAAATCCCTAATTTAGCTCGATCTACTATAAGCCTATTTTCCTTATAACGTTTAAGATCAGTCCACTACTTCCAAGCATATTCGTTACAAACAAACAAAATCTTTCTTCTATATAATATAAGTATAAATTAAATTGTGTCTAAAATGTAATATCTAACTGAACTATCTTGTCTGCACCTGCACTCAGTTTAGCATCCTGCAATTAATTATTAATCTATTGTAGGTGAACTGATTACTTTATTAAGATGATTAATAGTAGCTAAATATATTTTAGTGTGGGCGATCTGGTCCCGTCTACCGGCCATTGTTGGCTCTAATGACTCGATTAATTGGCATTCCGAGCGATTTGCCGCTCAGCACCGCTCAGCTAAAGAAATGCTCAAACAATTAACACCCATTTAGTCGCTATAACTCAACAGGGAACTTCATTTTTAACTTCACACAAAAGAAGGGATTAAGGATGACCGTCGACTTTTCGCTAAATTATAAATTTGTTGTTTACGGCGACGTTTCTGTAAAACGAAAATAGAAAAATTAAGTTGCTACTTGGTTTCGTTTGATATATTCAAAGGTATATATCCGTATATACTGTGGTTAGGTACATCAAATTCAGAGACTAAACTATCCTACTGAACTTTTGACAGCACACACAATATACTAACTGAAGACCAAAGGCTCCTATTGCCATTAAGGCTTATACACATAATATACATCTGTCTCATAATAAAAGTTTAACTATCATGGCAGTAAGAGGTCATGGTAGGGCCCTTGATAGCGCTCTGTAAGTATGAAAATATCTTCTATTATTTACATTATTTTGTTTCTCAATTTAAAGTAAGATAATATTTTTCCATGGATATTGATGGCGTACAACATTGGGGATGTTGGTGAAGAAAATAACTCATTCTGATTCTATCATGAGGCGGACGGAACTTATTTACAAGTTTTTAAGGTAGCATACGTAATTTGAATCATTGTTCATTGACGATATATCATACCTAAGCCTTGTTTTAATTAAATCAAAGTCTTCCCTTTCGCAAACATCGTCAATGTAATGAAATCTACATGATGCCAGCTGAGTTTCTTGCCGGTTCTTCTCAGAAGGCTAGAGACCGAACCGGTCAATTCTTCGACATTCATAAGTGCCTTACCAGGGCCTAAAATAATAAATAATTTTAATTTTAATTTTCACAACGTGTTATCGGTATGGTGACATATTATATAACATAGCCTAGAATTCCGTTTTGTCAAGATGACGTGGCGCGTCAGTCACTTGTCGACAGACGAACGGCGGCGCATTTTGTTGCGAGGCGCGTCATTTGTCTACGAAGGTAGGCCATATATCTAGAGGGTAGCGTGATGCATGTGCGGGAACTATCTAATGTATACTCCAAGTTATTGAATTTTAAAATAGTCCGTAGCACAGTAAATATGGCTGAAGTAAGAAGTAGTGTAACATCCAACCTCTTCCAATTACTTGAGATATTAATGCTACAATTTTGAACCAAAAAACATAATATAGAGCAATTGTAATTTACCTTGGCGTGGGTAAATATTGTTCTAATTATGGCTACCACCGTCCTGGGGTGAAACCTGACAAAAACAGAATTGGTTCTTTGTTTAGAAATTCAATTTAATTGTATTTATATTGTTTAATGTTTTTCAATCTGAATGGTAACAACTTTGAATGGAATTTCGTGTCTATTTCAGTATCAATGTCAGACATGTTCAGACATATGTCGGTTCCCTCACAATGGTTTCCTTTACGCTCGTGGTGTGATATCACTGTACTTATTTTTTTAATGAAACTGGTACAAACCGGTGAGAGACGTCGCCTGCGTACTATAGCCAAGCTATTCAATTCCGCTCTCGCCCATGTCTCTCACGTAGAAAATGTAGTGTTTGTAAATATAAAACTTCATTCGATATCGTAAGGGAATTCTGTATATGTGTGTATGATATGTGTGATTTACACAGGTGGTGCACCGACACCGCGCTAGTATATTCACGGCCGCGTGCGAAACTTTTGATTTGTTGCAATAAACTCAACTCTCACTGGGAGAGCTGTACGGGGCCCAACACCTTCTGTATTTGAGAGATAAAAGTTATTTGCGTTTCGTGTCGCTTATAATGACTGTCTTAGATCGAAATAATTACCTCCATAGCTCGGTAGAAGAGACGCTTAGCTTGAGATGTCAGTAATTAGATGTTTCTGCTTGGCCACTGCTGATTTACCTTTTGTTTTCGAAGCACGAGGGGTTCGATTCTTTCACTTAGTAATTGAGAACGCACGATTGTACCTTATTTTCGATAGCTGTTATACACAATGTCTACGTATTTTCTGAAAGCATACTGACCCTACTCCAAGCTCCGTATAAATCTGAACATTTTTCAAGCGAGAGCTGAATTCAAAGAAGTTTAAAAGTTTCAAACAGTGTTGATACATGTGATGGGGCTTACGAAGTTCCACCTTTCCTTTGACAAGCGCTTTTATTTTAGTTTATTTTAATTTTCGTATTTCTTAGTACGAGTCTTAAAGTATAGGTTTGATGGATTTGCGATGTTTTATCTGGGTTAAGAGTATGTAAAGTGTGAAAAAACCGAGTTTAGCACACCTACTCGTATGCAACATATAGCAGTGTGTGTAATGTAAGCAAACTAGATATTGCTAATACACTATCGGAACTAGATATAATGTTGGTTGTGTAAAGAACAGCTATCTCAACTTTGTTCCGAACCAACATCTAGCTTTTTAATAACCATGAAATATTTTACAACATGACTTATCTATCTACTATACATATACATACAGATATTCGTATGTATATGTATAGTAGATCACATAGATGTTTGTAATTCCAAAATAACAGCCTTTCACTACATACATATGCAAGTATACACGCTACTGACACTAAAAAACCTAGTTTTAAAATTTTTCTATGTCTGTCTGTCTGTCTGTCTGTCTGTTTGTTCCGGGTAATCTCTGAAACGGCTGCACCGATTTTAACGGGACTTTCACTGGCACGTACCTAATGTTTCAAGGAGTAACTTAAGCTACTTTTATTTATTAAAAATATTAGGGTTCCGCAACAATAAGGATGAAACTAAATCTACGCGGGTGAAACCGCGGGGCACAGCTAGTTACTATATATATCTTTACTTCTAAATTTCCTCGAATTCACACTTTCACCCCAAAATACAACGTAAGTGAAACATAGAGTATCGATTACCGCGACGATAAGACGCTGAGAATGCTGAGATGTTCGCAGTGGCGAGTTGTTGTCAAATTAACAACACATGTTATTGGTCCCCACATCAGCATTCTGGTCGCGTTGATGAAATATCGTAGAGACACAGGGCGCAGTTTTTCACGTCCGTCCGCGCCCTCCGCCCGGCGCTCTCCTGCGGGGCGTCGATAAGGCATATTGATGCCCACCGGCTGACTGATCCATTGCAAACACTTACCAACGTATCTTAATGCTAATACTGTTTGCTAAGAATCTCAAGCGATTTTCTCTTATGATTTTTATAGAGATATAGTCTTAATTAAAAAAAAACGCCTGCTACGCAAGCGACGCAAATTCGAAACCCAGCGGGGTCTGTACCAATGAGTTATTCTTAAGAAACTTATGTACAGTGATTTCACACCACATGCTGTACGACACCTCTGCCTACCCCCTCGAGATATACAGACGTGAGCATATGTATATCCTTAACATATTCGTAACCTTGCTTCTTTTGTGAATAATTTTAATAACGCATGCATTTTTTCAGAGTGCAATTCAAGATCTACATCTTAACGTATATAACGGGAAATGGTAGTAAGTGAATACGTCAGCGGCCTCTCGATAATGTTTAATTAGTGCCAATCATGACAGTAAACAAACAAATAGAGAGCCATCAATCAATAGTGACATGTAATTAGGTAACCATTTAATCCATTTACCACAGTGTGATCTATAATAAGTAGATTAACTCCAAAATAATATATGATAGAAGTATTACTAAGTCTACATAACTTTCACTCCAATGTAACAACTGGGATCGTTTAAAATGACTGGCTCAAGTCAAAATCAAGTGGAGATTCGGTTTATTAACAAAGCCAACCCGAATGTGACCTTCGGCTGATCCCAGAACCTAGAGAGTCTCAATTCGGCCCAAACGGCTTTCAGTTCGTATCTATCACCCGAAACAGGGGGTCGGAACAATTAAAATCGAATCCCATTCAGAAACTCAGAGGCGAAGCACTAAGCTCAAGATAATTGCTGCAGATTGTCTCCGAAGGCCGTAAGCTATTGGCAAAGTTTAAAGAATTGACTACAGTTATCTGGCTTGGAAATTGGCAAGGGTTAATGTGGGTAGGCGGTAATTAAAGTTGGTGATCCCGGCTCCCGCTCGTCCTAGTCGCGCCTGAGCCCGCCTTCTTCACTCTTTAACTTTACATTTGGACTCATTCTACGCGCTATTCTAAATTAGCTTTTTCTGGAAATTCTGAAATTTACATTACTTAATTTGAACTGGGTGCTTCTAGTGAAATAATTGAATGACAAAAAAGTTTTGAGAAACGTAATTGAAAATGGTCTTCAATATTTTTAGTAGCTTATACGAGTAAGTAGGCAAATAGGTTTTAAGTATATTATCATGTAAGACCTAATCCAATTTCAGTAGAATAAAATGGTCTTGTCCCAAGATAATACATTGTATTTAATGTTTCATCGTACAAATTGAAACGTTTAGTTACAAATACATTTTCAAGTGAGCAGTCCACTTACAAGTGGTTTCTAAGTAGATCTGCTCAGATGAAGGGCGCGGCTAATTACTAGGGATTGTGTTTGTTTTACTGCCAATGGTCCAGCTTACGAACTCGGGCCATTGTCTGGCTAATTAACTTTATCTCCATCATTACTGAGAACACGGGCCGCACTTCCCATCGTTATTGGGTCAATATTTTTATGATTTCGTAACTTCACATATCCTCCAAGGGTCTCTCAAAGGGGTAGGCAGCATTAATTAGGTCTGGCACCTAATTTGTCTGGAACTTGACAGTAAAAGTGTGTACGTCCCATCACATCTCTTAAGGGATCTGGGCTCATCATGAACTCTCATTGCCATGATAGTTTGATTCATATTATGAGACAGATGTATTTGACGTGTATCTGTTACTGTCGCGCAGCTCAACCATCATTGCAATAAGAGCTCATGGTTGGACCCCAGTAACGATTCGTACGTTGATAATTTTTGTACATACTTCTTTGAATTTCCTCTCCGACGTATAAAAATTATAGTCACCCAAGTTTTTATAAAACGAATGGTTTAGTATAGACCTGTGGGATTTATGATACAGATCTATTAAAAAATTGCTAGTATTTGTTAAGCTGGTGAGAGTTTTCAATCACATCAGGTACCTAAACGATCCTTTGAATAAATTCAAACCATTAATAAGATGCACAAAGGTTAAAATCAAAGTTTTCATAGACAATCGACGAGGGGACGTCGTCGGTGAGAGGTTAATAGTGACGCCTGCCAACAGCGGCAATACCAAAAGACTCATTAAGTAGCTGCTCAAACAATGGTTGCTCAGCGCATGAGCTATTTTCAGAGCGAAGTGAGAAATTATTTATCCGTTTGAAGATTCCGACTTACAAAAACAGAAATGCAAGCCTAATTTAGTTGAATTCAGATTTCACTTTTTAATGAGGAACCTTGTGAGGCACTGTGTTTTCGTGCAGCATTCGAATAAAGAATCTTGATCGTGCAAACCATAATTCTTTTAGTTTAATCTATACTTGAATTATAAAAGATTTTATTGTATTTTTGTTTGTTTGCATTGTATCTGCTCTGAAACTACTTGACCGAACTTGAAAATTATTTCAGCAATGGATAGCTACATCACTCAGCGAGTAACATGGCTTATATTTTATCTCCGTACTCCCACGGGAATAGGAACTGCGCGGGTGAAATCGCGTGACATCCGCTAGTCAATAAATAAATTGCAAAGCTACAAAAATGACACAAAAACCGGCTCTGAACCTCAGTCGACGTCTGGAATATGTCAAACCGACACTAATTAGATACAGCTTCATAAATATTCCAAAGACAATTAACAAGTCTGATAATTTCAAGACGCCGCCGGCGTGGTGTAGATACTCGAATGCGGACCAAATTATTTTATTGGCCAACTTTTATGGCACTTACAAACTCGGAAGCTGTGCAATGATTTTACGGACATGTTGAAGCATATTTTAATACTAGCTGTGCCCCGCGGTTTCACCCGCGTAGATTTAGTTTCTTCCTTATTGTCGCGGAACCCTACTATTTTTAATAAATAAAAGTAGCCTAAGTTACTCCTTGAATCATCAGCTACCTACCAGTGAAAGTCCCGTTAAAATCCGTCCAGCCGTTTCAGAGATTACCCGGAACAAACAGACAGACAGACAGTGAAAAAATTTAAAACTTGGTTTTTTAGTGTCAGTAGCGTGTATACTTTCATATGCATTTATTGAAAAGCTGTTATTTTGGAATTACAAACAGACACTTCAATTTTATTTATCTGTATAGATGTATAGATTAACGAAGTAGTTTAATATCAATGTAATTGGACAGTGTAATATTTGAGACTTTTATTTCATAATATTCATAGGTATCATGTGCCGAAGTGCTTCAACTAGAGCGGTACCGTTAACTCTTATTGTGACTTAGTTTGAATCACTGTAAGTGTACATCGACATCGTGTACATGCGAATGTATACATGTATATCGTCACTCAGTGGAGTAACCACAAAAACAAATCTAATGGGTAGGTTTGGCCCACTATTATATGGTGTACTTAAACATAACTGTCTCAATGTGGATGTGCTATAAGTACACCTCTGTCTTGAAGTTCTGAGGAAAGTTTTTCGAATTACATCATGAAGCTTACTCGCTGAAGGAATTATGTGTGAATGAGACTAGGCTATTAGAAAAAATGTATATACATTGAATACTTGCTAAAACCCACAATATGAAAACCACATTTGCCTGAATTGCCCTTTTATGTGTTGCATGCGAATTCAATAATACTCGCACATACAAATCCCACTGACTCGACTAGACCAATATACGTGCGTAGCCACTAAAATGACGCTCGCACAATGAAGCGTCAAATGGATAGCGCGCGGCGGCGGCGCTAAAACAAATGAATTGGACGTAAATGTAGGGTGATTAGTGCGCGGTGATCGAATTACACATAACGAACGCATTGATTGTAGCTGCGTTAATGTGTGCCGCCGACTGACTGCTGGAAATATCGCAAAACAGACGCGCACATCTAGGTGGCTGGTTCCAATTATAGATCATTTCAAATGCGATGTTTTGGCGACTCCTCACTACGTAAAAATACAGTTGGTGACCTAACAGCCGTATATTCAGAACCATATTAAAACTACAATAAGGTTGAAATTAATTAAAACGTACAATATTCGTATGTATACATATAATATGCTCACGCCTGTATCCCGTGGGATAGGGACTGATGTTCGCCACAAACTACGCTACTTACACACTTCTACGCATCGTCTGCATTCACGCGTCGCTTCATACACTGCCTTTGCGAATCTGAGTGATAAGTTTAGTTATTAATGTTCACGTTTTATTGGCGGCGATAACAGCGATAATACAATAATTCGAGCAGATAACGAGACGCCTCGCCGAACTAATAATCAACAGCTGTAATTAATAAAACGAGCATTATAATAATTATTACTGCTGTATTGTTTTTGAAGTCTAAACACTGTATTTGAGTTTCAACCTATCAAATATATTTGATCAGAGACGTATTCAAAAAAATATATATCGATTCAACGGTAAAGCGGGCACTTGTATGTAACATAATAAAGTATGCTACTCAAACTCGCAAAAACGGGTGAGTGGATTTAGATAATATGTGGCACACACATAGTTTATTGATGGATTAACACGTATAGCATATCATAAAGATAATATTAAAATGTCGACCTAAGTAAAAATGTAAGTTAAACCCTCCAATATTAAATTTTTAACCATCTAATACCTATATAATGCAATCAAATCACTTTGTATTAGCGATACACCCAACCATATCGAACTGTAGTTAAGCTACAGATACCATGACTTCCCGAGTCCACATTGGGATGCCCTATCAGCTCCCAGGGGCATTCGTGGGACTAGACATAAACTGTCCTGATATAGAATCGACCTGACCATTATAGATGGAATTTGGAAATCCCAAAAGTTTTCTACGACGTGCGGGGATTCTATTACAGCATACCAGGTATGTAAATGTGAATAATACAATATTCTGAGATTGTTAGTTAAAAGAATACGCCATGAGCGTAACGCGGAGGTGTTTGAACAGTCTTATGTACGTGATAAGATTCGAATCCCAGTACTCCAATCGGTCTCAATAACTCCACTTCAACAACATCCATACAAAGTATTTAATTATTATTTATATCAAAGTTATACAAAAAATATTCCGCAGTCGGTAGGATTCGAACCTACGCTCCCAGAGGGAATCTGATTTCTAGTCAGACGCCTTAACCGCTCGGCCACGACTGCTACATCTTAGCCTTTCTATTCCACAAACACCTTCACATCGCAAACATTCAGTATTGAACGTGCTTGTTGTAACAGCTGCAAGGGCATGAATGAGAGCAATTAATTTATATTTGCTTTGAGTGACAGCGGAGCAAACGGCGAGACGTTTTGTTTGTGCAACGCTGAGGCCTTACCATGAGCTCTTATTGCCATGATAATTTCACTCATTTATGAGACAGATGTATGTGACGTGCATACATCTGTCACTGTCGCACAACTGAATTATCATTGCAATAAGAGCTCATGGTTGGGCCCCTGAACGTTGAACACTAAAAGTTGTAGAGAAAGACTAACAATTCGTGGATGCTTTTAAACGCGCCATGAGCAAATGTTATGTTAAAGTAAGCCGGCTCAAATGTTTGTTTCGAATTATATTTGGAGTGCTCGGCCAAAGTTATTTTATAAAATATTGCTCTCAGGGGAATTCTATGGCATGATGCTGTGAAAATATGCCTTACTTACCACCAGAGAATGAACAAAAGTCAACTCTACTTAATAAATTAAATAAATAATTCCTTATACTTTATACTTTCTATACTCATTAATTTAATTATGAACCTGAGAAGTTTGTTTTTTTCTGTACTAATATATAAAACTGAACAGATTTGTTTGTTTGCTTCAACTAATCTATGCAACTAGTGGTCTGATTTATAAAAGTACGTTAGATAGCACATTTATCGAGGCTTAGGGTTATATCATTACGCCGAAGTAACTATACCACGCGTGTGCAATTGCGGACTGCTGAGCTAGTTTTTCAAAAAAATCATATGGCTTACTTTAAAAATATTGAAAATGAAAATGAAAATGAAAAATATTTATTCAGTTTAGGCCCTGGTAAGGCACTTATGAAAGTCGAGAATTTACCATTGGATAAAAAACCCATGTGACTCTCACTAAAATATATTTAAAACGCTCGACGCTCTGCAAAAATGCAAATCAAACAACAAAGCCAGTAAATCCAGAAAGACAATTAACAGACACGGGAAAACTAATTAGTAAATTAGTTGTCCACAAAATGGGGCGGGCGGTCCATACGGGGCGAGCCGAGCAAACATAGTCACAATCAGTGGAAGCAAACAGCGGCTGCTCACGCCGCCGCCCATTACTATTGTTTGGTGTTTTTACCGCGTGCCCGCGCGACTCTCATAACGAGCCAAATATCATTTGAGGCTTTCATGTTGACTTTGGTGCTAATTTGTCATTGGCAATTGTTGTTTCGAGATTTATCAATGGAAATTAGTCTGGTACAGTAAGTATTTTTTTTGCAATTGCATCAGTTACACCGACAAGAGTCACAACTCTTAAATTCATGATGATGGCAGTAAGTACAGAGTACAAATTAAATAAACAGGGTGTCCTAAATTGTACTTTTTTAACGTTAGCTATGGATAGTTTGCAAAATATTTGAAGTCTCCGTGACCTACCTACATGTCTTATGCCTGTTATGCCTGTATACGAGTTCATATAGTCTTACATGATAAGCCGTATGTATTAGGCAGACACGCCTGTATTCTCCGAAGGAGTAGGCTGACAACGTGTTGTATTGTAACAACAACACCCACTTTTCACCAAAGATGATTACGTGACAAATGGGTCTATCGCCATCTGGGTACTACATACGTTTTTTGAATTACTCTTCAGACATATGCAGGTTTCCTCACGATGATTTCCTTCACCGTAAAGCATGTGGTGTGAAAACACTGCACATGAGTTTTTAGAAGACTCATTGGTAAAGGCCCCGGTGGGATTCGAACTTGCGTCGCATGCTTAGCAGGCAACTGCTCAAACCCCAAGGGCAACACGGCTGCATATGTATTAGATCTCTGATAATTTATATAAATTTGGACAACATGGAAAGATCACAGGTGCATAAACTTGAAGTCACTCGTCATTGCACGAAGAATGTTAAAGAAACGAAATAGTGGATAAAACATCTTACCAGGATTGGAACATATGTAATGTCTTGCAACAAAAAATAAATACAATTCATTAATTAGGTCAAATGTTGGTATGGTACCTTCGCAATGAGAACGTTAGAAGCTAAATAATTCCGAATCTATACATACAGATAAATACATTTGAAGTGTCTGTTTGTAAATCCAAAATAACAGTTTTTCACTAAATGCATCTGAAAGTATACACGCTGCCGACACTAAAAAACCATGTTATAATTTTTTTCTCTGGCTGTCTGTCTGTCTGTCTGTCTGTTTGTTCCGGGTAATCTCCGAAACGGCTGGACTGATTTTAACGAGACTTTCACTGGCAGGTAGCTGAAGTTTCAGGAGTAACTTAGGCTACTTTTATTTCTTAAAAATATTAGGGTTCCGCGACAGTAAGGATGAAACTAAATCTACGCGGGTGAAACCGAAGGGCACAGCTAGTTAATAATAAAAATATTATCTTAATAGTAGAATATTACAGCAGAGTGGCATCAGATCCAACGGGCTAGGCTATTGAGCACAATTGTGGCATATAAAGTTGAGCAACCGCGGCAAGTTTATAAGCGATCTTGAGTTAATCCTTGGCTTATTCTTACTTCTGCTCGCTGATTATATTCCTGCGGCGGGAAACTTCACAGTCTCAGATGGATGTGGGTTTACTTTGGAATTTGTACTTTGTTCATTACTTATTGGGTTCCAGAGGAATAGGTATTTTTACACCTGCTTCTCGCTGCGGTTCACAAAGTTTCTGAACAACAATATGAAACTTTATAAGAACACACCGATCGGAACGTGCGGTAAAATGTTGATACCAGAGACAGATTATGCAGCGTCTGTCATTACTCTACATACGTCGATGAAATAGGTTCAAAGTTAATTATGATGCAGATCGAGTCGTGACCTTGGATATGCACACTTTGAACAAAATCAAATCCATTTTTGTAATGTATCTACTATACCTTATACAATACTTCCACAGTGTCTTCGAAAATATAGAGTAATACCCTCTCTCGCGTCATTGTACCATCAGCATCAAAAGTATAATCAACATGACCCAGCTGTAGGTCGTACACATAACAAGTTTCCAAAAGTGAAAGGAACGCTTACGTCCGGTATGTTATTTATAACATATAATTGTATGGCAGTCGTGGCCGAGCGGTTAAGGCGTCTGACTAGAAATCAGATTCCCTCTGGGAGCGTAGGTTCGAATCCTACCGACTGCGAAGTTTTTTTTTGAGAGGCATTAAATCCTAAAAATGTTGTGACTCGTAACTGGGTAGGAATAAAATATATTTTATTATAGTGCTACAGATACTTTGCCATTTGGTATAACAATATCATATCAATAATTTGTATTCGTTGTTTTCTTCAAGATAAGACAAAGGAACAGCTGATTAATATAAACACCTATCATATTAAAAATTATTACTCTTTACAGAAATAATTTTGTTGCTTCCCTTTATAACAAGGTAGAATATTATAATCCTTCAGCTATCAAGTTTGAGTGCGGTGTCGGTAAGTCAATTATCCGGACACATTCCGGACAGGCCGGCCGCCGTCCGGCCGATACCGTTGTTGTCCGGAATCACACGTGCTCAGGTGCACTTAATTAAGGAGCCGAGCCCCGAGTGTGTTACCTAGATTATACTTCGACTTCAACAACTTGACTGCTAATTAATAATTATATTATTAACTAGCTGTGCCCCGCGGTTTCACTCGCGTAGATTTTAATTTCTTGGTTACCCGCGGATCCCTAATGTTTTTTTAAATCTAAGTAGCCTAAGTTACTCCTTGTAAAATTTGCTATTCGTCAGTGAAAGTCCCGTCAAAATCCATCCAGCTGTTTCAGAGATTACCCGGAACAAACAGACAAACAGACAGACGGACAGACAGACAGACAGAGAAAAATTTTAAAACTTGGTTTTTCTGTGTCTGTATCGTGTATACTTTCATATGCATTGAGTGAAAAACTGTTATTTTTCAGTTACAAGCAGACACTTAAATTTTATTTATCTGTATAGATTTGTTATTATTTTATTAATGGTTAATTGTTTTCTATACTTAATATTATAAAGAGGAAAGGATTGTATGTATGTTTGTAAGGAATTGGCTCAAAACTAATGAACCGATTTTAAAAATTCTTTCATCATTTGATTGCTACATTAGCACTAATTAATATAGGCTATATTTTATCTCCGTACTCCCACGGGAACGGGAACTACGCGGGTGAAACCGCGTGACGTCCGCTAGTAAATTATATTATTACATAGTCGACCATGATTTTAATTATTCAAATAGATACAATGACAAGATTTGATATGTGGTTGAAATGTGACGTCATCATCAAGATATGCGGCGCCCTCTCCGCCTTGTCCGCTTTCGTCCAAGCTTGTCCCAAGAACTCCCTGAAACCAGAACTCAACATAAAAAGGTTCCAAATAGTTCTACATAGATGTCAAATTTAATGGCACAACTATCTGGGTGGTTCCATATTTCAAGGAGGCTTTTACCGACATGCTAGATAGTAAATAGCAGAAGTTTCTTTCGCCAAATTACTTAGAACTTGTAGCGGGACCATTAAACTGCTGAACTCTTGAATTCCACCAGAAGCTAAGTACGTTATGGTTTTTTGTTCCGGTTTACTCTTTTAGCCTTAAGCCGACGCTTTGACTACTCATGATTATAAATTAGGTTAAAAACTTAAGTAGTTTTTTTATACTTTTTGAATTTATTTCTTTAAATGTAAATATCTCCGGACGTCATTATCATAAAGTTTTAATATCACATAGGTACTAATTGAATTGAAATTCACAACACAGACAAGACAATATTTCTAGTTTTAGACGGGTGATGTAGCACCCCACTGCCTAGGTTACACAAACCCTTATCGAATGCATCAAGTTTCTGCGAATTAAATTAAGGAATCTATACATACAGATAAATAAAATTGAAGTGTCTGTTTGTAATTCCAAAATAACAGCTTTTCACTAAATGGATGTGAAAGTATACACGCTACAGACACAAAAAAAACCAAGTTTTAAATTTTTTCTCTGTCTGTCTGTCTGTCTGTCTGTCTGTTTGTTCCGGGTAATCTCTGAAACGGCTGGACCGATTTTAATGGGACTTTCACTGGCAAATATCAAGGAGTAACTTAGGCTACTTTTATTTATTAAAAATATTAGGGATCCGCGACAATAAGGATGAAATTAAATCTACGCGGGTGAAACCGCAGGGCACTGCTAGTCCATCTATAAGTCTAGATCGAATGGACTCTATTTTCTATTCCTTGTCACATATAATTTATTTCGGGTAGAAATAAAATAATAGGTACCATCTAGAAATTTATTTATTTATATATAAAAGTAGGTTAGATTCAGTAATTAATAATAATCAGGGTCGTAGGTAGGCTTAACCACGATTCTACAATGTTGAGCTCGTATATAGCCACTCTCCTGTATCTCCTCCCTCTTCGTCAGGTCGATTCTAGGTAGCTTCAAAGATAAAATAATGTCCTCTTCAAAATCAATTGCCGAAAGACTTCTCCGGTTTAGGTTTCTCCGGCGTCTTTATAGACTATAGTTATAAGTCTAGCTGTAGTTCCTGCAGAAATCAAAGAGTAGCGTTAGGAATGAGGTGGACGGAGACGGGAACTGCCACTACTCAACAGCGCCGTGAGGAAGCACGCCTAGTGTAAGCAAAGCCGAGAGGGGGATGAGTAATAGTAACTATTTGAGCAACAGAGAGAGAGGTCTAGGCTTCCTTAATTTATACTGGGCGGAGTGGCAGTTATATTAGCAAATCAGAAACGGTAACAAGATAGGTAACTGGGCTTACATCTACTAACTTAAAATGTTTCCACTTAATTAGCATTAGCTTTGCATTATTAAGGAAGAAACGAACAATATATTATATGTGGTACAAAAATAAGCATTTAATATCTTAGAAGGCAAAAATAAATAAATCTGCAGTTAAAACACTATCTACTAGTGATACTACCTACATCTATAACACTTAATAGGGCTACAATAGGAGATGAACTGTGCTCTTCTCCCACTTACACTAAAATGCCTTTGCTTGCGGCGGCGTCAGGATGACGGGTGACGCTCACTTCCCTCTATAATGGTTGAGGAGGGCGATGGCTGGCATTCTCGTCATACTTGTGAACAGGTGCTGCTTGTGGGAGCCCCCACAAGCAGCACCTGTTCATGACCAGCCGGTCATCTCAAGCTACGCATTTAGATATAAGTACAACTACTAGACTTTTCTTTATGTTAATTTTTATTGACATTTGTGCATTGGAACTGTGTCCAATCTGTGGGCTTACATTTCTCAAGTAATTTACTTTGTTTTTAAAAAATGTATAATATTTTTAAAAGAGTAATTACTGAGTTTCTTGCCAGGTTCTTCTCAGTAAAAGCAACCTTCCGAACCTGGCAGTAGCATGTATAATCCATGTCGTTCTGACGATTTGAAAGTACTTTGTAAAAAGTCTAATCGAATAAAGATATTTTTGACTTTGACTTTGACTTTGACTTTGACTTAAATACTAAGTTAATTTCGGCATAATCATAATTTATCATACGAAAATGGTAATATTGATAGGTACGGTGTAAAAGATACTTCTAAATTATAACCCCAAGTTATATGTAGATAGCTACTAACTCCATGCTGCATCACTAAACACCAAAGGCATTTAACATACTGTGAAATAACTCAACAACTGTGCAAAAACTCCGGCTAACAACATAACACGTAATTACCACTCTCATATCTAAATACTGTTGGCTGCGGAACTAACTCCTGAAAAGTTTCACTTTGACAGACCTGGAGCACTTTAAGTTATCTATATACCTACTAATATCGTAAAGAGGAAAGATTAGTTTGTTTGTTACGAATAGGCTCCGAAACAAATTGATTTTAAAAATTATTTCACTAATAGAATGCTAGAATATCCCTGAGTTACGAAGACTATTTATTTCTTCATAATGTTAGTAATGACATGCAAGCTAGTAACATAATCCTGAAGTTATAACGTACATATTTGGTATCATAGAGCAACTTTTTTGGAGGCATATTATAAAACTGATGATATCTACACTAATATTACAAAGAGAATTTTTTTTTAAATAATTATGTTTGTAACGAATTGGCTCAAAAAGTATTGGACCGATTTAAAAAATTCATTCACCATTCGAATGCTACATTATCAGTGATTAATATAGGCTATATTTATTCCCGTACTCCCACGGAAACGGGAATTACGCGGGTGAAACCACGTGACATTCGTTAGTCAATATATTTTCAAGATCTCATTGCACAACAAGAGACTCCTTTTTTCACTCAAACAGTCACAGTAAACTTTGGAAAAGTCGTTTTCTTAGCCTAATTCTGTGGCTAATCCCAGCATGGTAACAAAAAACAAAAACGTTTTTATATATTTATTAAAAAGGAGTACGTTACGTCTCAGTTATATCTATTACCTCGCAGTTCTCGGGATCAACTAACAGAGGAAGGCCTCTCTTTCATAATTCCAAGCCGCCTTTAAGGAGGTTATATTTTGTAAAGCCCATACCGCTTTCTATGGTTCCTTTTCACGAGAATATACATAGCTAGGATCATGTTTATATTCCCTTTATATTTACTAACATTACTAAAATGTATATTTGGGAAATATATTATAAATGTTATGTTATATATGTTGGTTTATAAGTAAAGCGGGAAATTTCGGTGAGTAAATTAAGAAGCTATACAGATAAACAAATATTATATATTTTTTATGTCGCTCTAATTCTCCCTCGTGACCATATTGTACTAAAAACGTATTTATACGGATTTAGGATTACATAGGCTTAACTCTGGTAGATAGGAATTTTATTCGAATTATTATATGAGTTGCATTCCTCTGTAAGATCCTCATCTTCTGCGAAATTCTATGTCTTACAAAAGTGTATGTGCTTATTTGAATTTATACCTATCATTTCCAACTGGCATTCGTACCATTATCGGCACTTGTAGGCCTGCACAACTGGCCTTCTGTTATTGTGTCTATTCTTTGACTTTCATCACTGCGCTGTGTTTGCTGAATAAATACCGATATTTAAAGCAGGCTCTAAAGAAGATCCTTCTGATTATAGACCTATATCGATTCTTCCCGCGCTTAGCAAAATATTTGAAAAAATTCTGCTTAATCAGATGTTAGCTCACTTTAACGTACATAACATCTTGCACGATCACCAATTTGGCTTCACTAAAGGTAGATCAACAACGGACGCGGCAGCAAAATTAATAAAACACATTTTTGAGGCTTGGGAGGGCGCCTATGACGCAGTAGGAGTCTTCTGTGACCTTTCTAAAGCTTTTGACTGTGTGGATCATCGTACGCTACTTCTTAAGCTAAACTATTATGGAATTCGCGGAAATGCTCTCGACCTTTTATCCTCGTACCTATCAAATCGTCATCAGAAAGTTGGCGTCGGTGGTGTAACATCCAAGGGGTCAATAATCAAAACAGGCGTGCCGCAAGGCTCCATACTAGGCCCATTCCTGTTTCTAGCGTATATCAATGACCTACCACTTGTTGTAGAAAATATCTGTGATATTGTTCTATTTGCAGATGATACATCTTTAGTTTTCAAAGTGAGTAGAAAAGACAAAGATCTTAAGGCACTAAATGAAACTCTAACATCTGTTTCAAAATGGTTTGATGCCAATAATCTCGTTTTAAATTCTAAAAAAACAAAATGTATCCGATTTTCACCACCTAATACATCGCAAATAGATACAAATATATCATTAGTTGGGAGTCAATTGGAGTTGGTCGAAAGCACAGTATTCTTAGGTCTTACCTTAGATTCTAAATTACAATGGGGCGCCCATATTGAAGCATTGTCAAAAAAGCTTAGTTCAGCTGCGTTTGCGGTTAGAAAAATTAAACAAATGACGGATATTGATACTGCTAGATTAGTCTACTACGCTTACTTTCATAGTGTCATGTCATATGGCGTATTGTTATGGGGTTCCGCAACAGACTTAGATTCAATTTTTATACTTCAAAAGAGAGCCATCAAGGCAATATACTCGCTGGACCCCCGAGATTCTCTTAGAGATAAATTTAAAGAAATAAATATTCTCACCCTACCGTCACTGTACATTTATGAGAATTTGCTATACATGAAAAAAAATATTCATCTATTCAATTTAAACTCGGACATTCATTCAATTTCAACACGAAATAAACACAAAATTGTAGCTCCTAGATTCAGGTTAGCAAAGGTAAATAAATCATTCATGGGGAATTGTGTTCGTTTCTACAATAAAATCCCACAGTCAATAAACGCGTTAAATTATGATAAATTTAAGACACACATTAAAACTGTACTGATGAAGAAAGCTTATTATACAATTTCGGATTACATAAATGATAAAGACATATGGAATTAAAACTCTGCACAAGTAGCTCCTGGCAATGACATGGTATGCAAACATGATATGTAAATCATTTGGTATTGTTTTTACGTTTTTAATTATTATTTTTTACACATGCATGCTGATACAATTTTCACTATTGTGAATAATTTATGATGTTTTTTTTTTTGTAATTATTATTATTTTACTGTGTAATGAAATGTACATGATGCCAGCTGAGTTTCTTGCCGGTTCTTCTCAGAAGGCTAGTTTCCGAACCGGTGGTAGATTCCTCGACGTTCATAAGTGCCTTACCAGGGCCTAAACTGAATAAATCATTTTCATTTTCATTTTCATTTTCATTTTCATTTTCATTAAAGACTTATTCCAAAAAATTGGTGTAATATTTTTTCGGCCATTTACTTAACCTTCGCGTGACCTTCGACTTCCTCGTCGATGTCCGACGGCGCAGGTTGGTTACCGTGGGCGGAAGTCGTCGGTCCTCCTTCCCGCTATTTCCGATATCCGACAGTGTCCAATGTAGCGGAAATCGTCACACGCTCCGTACGCAACTTTATGTTTGTTTACCGGTTAATTCCAGTATGTTTACTTGTTTCTTTACAACAACATTATAAATACATATCAACAAGAGCGTGGTTTTAAAAGAAATAATTATTTGAAAAGCGATGATTAAATATTGATTATTCCCGTAGACTGGGGCAACTTACCATTGGGAAACTGTCTCAGGTATTGTAAAATTTATTATAACTCATCCTGAATTTGTGCGTAGTAAACCGTTCAGAAATTTCTATTACCCAACTAGGACGGAGACACGTACCCCGACGGTGCCAACGGAACCCTATTACCACATGCCATTACTAAGCCGCTGCTGTCCGTCCGTCATAGAACTTTTAGCTACCGTCCGTCCGTCTGTCTGACCGTCGAACCATAGTAGGTAATGTGGACAAAAAATTGCAGTATGTCTATTTCTTATACTAAAACAAGTATAATTCTTGAAATGAAAATGAAAATGAAAATGAAAATGAAAATGATTTATTCAGTTTAGGCCCTGGTAAGGCACTTATGAATGTCGAGGAATTTACCACCGGTTCGGAAACTAGCCTTCTGAGAAGAACCGGCAAGAAACTCAGCTGGCATCATGTACATTTCATTACACAGTAAAATATTAAAAATTACAAAAAAAAAAAAAAAAAAAAAAACTACATAAATTATTCACAATAGTGAAAATTGTATCAGCATGCATGTGTAAAAAATAATAATTAAAAACGTAAAAACAATACCAAATGATTTACATATCATGTTTGCATACCATGTCATTGCCAGGAGCTACTTGTGCAGAGTTTTAATTCCATATGTCTTTATCATTTATGTAATCCGAAATTGTATAATAAGCTTTCTTCATCAGTACAGTTTTAATGTGTGTCTTAAATTTATCATAATTTAACGCGTTTATTGACTGTGGGATTTTATTGTAGAAACGAACACAATTCCCCATGAATGATTTATTTACCTTTGCTAACCTGAATCTAGGAGCACAATTTTGTGTTTATTTCGTGTTGAAATTTAATGAATGTCCGAGTTTAAATTAAATAGATGAATTTTTTTTTTCATGTATAGCAAATTCTCATAAATGTACAGTGACGGTAGGGTGAGAATATTTATTTCTTTAAATTTATCTCTAAGAGAATCTCGGGGGTCCATTCGAAATGAATAGCCTCTCATACAAGAAACATTATATTTATAATGTTTTTGCTACTAACTAGGTTACGGTCGTTCTTCTCAGTTGTTGCTTAATGTACTACGACAAGCAATTGACCGTATTTTTTTTTAGTATTGGTTACAGCGAACATCCAGATTTAGATCAAATATGGATTGATGGTGAAAGTGTATATTATTTTCATTTCGAGTCTGCAAGCAGTCGTGGCCGAGCGGTTAAGGCGTCTGACTAGAAATCAGATTCCCTCTGGGAGCGTAGGTTCGAATCCTACCGACTGCGTGTGTAATTCAACTTTTTTTAGTCCGTTTTACATTCTCCTGCTCTTATTCCATGTTCCACAAACATTACACCGTATTATAAATGTTGCCGCGTTCAGAAGATTGCTTTTAGTTTAAAATGTTC
The DNA here is from genome assembly GCA_964035505.1 of Watsonalla cultraria. Classification (NCBI taxonomy): domain Eukaryota; kingdom Metazoa; phylum Arthropoda; class Insecta; order Lepidoptera; family Drepanidae; genus Watsonalla; species Watsonalla cultraria. The sequence continues at coordinate 354,882 of OZ037713.1, forward strand.
TCGAGTGGAGCACCGACATTGCACCGCGCTAATGTGAACAAATGTTAATAATATTTTGTTGCGAAGTTGGTCAAAGTGAGAGGCTTTTAAATTAAAAATACCGGCGCTTCAACTTCAACACATGTTATTTCGACCATGCTTACACTTCCAATAAATCGTAGGTACGTCGAGTGATACCTGCTTCAACAATGAAATTACGATATATTATAGAGCTTGTAATTAATCCGTGAAGGCTAGTCTAGTATTACCAATAATCAAAATTAATTTAAATAATAATCTTAATCTTAATTTGATCAGATTTTTAAAATAGTATTTTCAGATTCACATTATTATAAATATTTCCACCGGTTTGTTTTACCGACAAACTCAGCACAAGGTAAAAACATACATTCATACATCTCTTCAGATAGTGTAATCGTATTTAAGTGCATCCATGATGGTAAGATCTATTTGGTCTGAGTAAGTAGTTAGTTCGAGGTCTTTCTCGGCATCTTCTTTCCAAAATACTTTTTGTTCAACGCTAAATTCAATGGCTAGCTTTGTGGATCCAGCTAAAATCTCTATATTCTATTTCAGTATCTTTGTTTCCCTTTTTAAGACTAGTCACCAGAAGTGCCTAGTAACTGTCAAAAATATAATTTACAAAACTGGCCAGGAATTTTTATTAATGAAATTTATTCAAATAAAATGGTAGAAATTGTTATAATGAGAAAATGCTTCACGAGTCGCGTTTTTATTGTCGCGACGTGGGCCAGGTATATCAGCCGGGACATTTATTAGCTCGTTCCAAACGTATAGGTGCGGACATAATATTTACGGCATCGCTTATTTAGCGTGTAAAAATTTAAGTAGCCTCGTTTTACTGTTACTACGAATGTAATAAAATGGCTGAGTCTTAACTCAAGAAAGGGATTATGCATGTACCTATGTTACAACGAACTTCACTCTAATCATACTTTACATATGCACATTCATATTCTCACGCCTGTATTCCCCGAGGGGGTAGGCAGAGGTGTTGTAATGACAACACCTACTTTCACCTAAGATGATTATTTAACGTGACAGATGGTGAGTCTATCGCCGTCTCAGGCACTATACATTCGTCTTTGAATTACTTCTCAGACATATGCAGGTTTCCTCACGATGTTGTCCGCCACCGTAAAGCACGTCGTGTGAAATCACTGCTCATAAGTTTTTAGAAAAAATCATTGGTAGAGGCCGTGCTGGAATTCGATCTTGCGTCGCTTGCGTAGCAGGCGGCTGCTCAAACCCCAAAGCCACCACGGCTTTTTACTTATTAATTAATTAGGTAAATACTAAATTCTTGGCAGTGGGTACTTTGAAATTCATCTTATTACGAATCCAAGGTTCTTGAATCAATGTAAGCGTTAATAGTTGAGGCTTACTCTATTAAAGAAGCACCTTAATCCGTAACATTACCTTATTACATTAGATTGTGTGTGATGTTATTGAGCTGGTAGTAACCTAGACCAAGGCATGTTCATTGTAAGTTTGGTATGCGAGTTGTGAAGTGCGCATCAGGCCCGAAGCGAGGTATCTAGCGGCAAGGCTCGGGTCGCGTGCGCGCCCGCCCGATATCTTGCGATCTACACCCATTACACCGACACGCCTTCCCGCACTTACAACTCACTCACCAACTAATATATTTGATCATATCGCTCGCAGATATATTGTATTGCGATTAAATGCTGAAGCCCTTTAGCACCAAATACATTAGCAAAATCATATTCACAATTTTGTCTCATCTGTTGAAATTTCTGGGAATATTGTCATATAATTTGAGAAACAACTCTGTTTTCAAACAATGAAAGGATCGCAGAATACATTCCCGTTTGTGTTTTATTAACAAGTTAGAGATGCAAACAATTTAAGATTGGGAATTCTCTACGCTTCGCAATATCTCCGCAGAATGAGTCTAAATTCTACACAGCCACTAAATTTATAACTAAGCTGTAAGTTTACATCTATGTCCTAAAAACTAGCTTTGCTCTGAGGTTTGATCTGCGTAGACTTTATTTCACGTGTGTTTTTATTTGACGGTACACTCATATCAAATATACGTAGCCTATGTTACTTCCTTATAGCATCAGCCTCTGAAGGTCACGTTAAAATCGGTCCAACCTGTTAAAGATTAGCCGGAACAAACAGACAGCCAAAGACAAGAAAATGATTTTTTTACAGTAACTAAATACCTACCGTATTACAAAAATACAATTTTATTTATCTGTATAGATATATTTTCTGTTCGACGCATTGCCATTAAGGAAGAGTATAATTATGTGCGGTGAGTCCAGTGTACTGCGTCGCTTCCTTACCCCCAACCCGAGGTTTCAATGCAAACACTGGCTCGTTAGCTATTAAGGATATAGTTAGAACTTAATCTCATAGACATACGAGTCCCGGAGGAGAATTTGTCCCTATAACGTGTAGGCGTGTTAGCACTAGCGTTACGTAGTTTTAATTAAACTTAGTACATAAAATACGACGTTTGTTAGGTCGTGCTATCTTGTGGGGCGTGTTGTCTCAGTTACCGTTGTCAAATGTGAATTTATATTTGTAACGAGCGAAATTCTAATGTAATTACATTCAAGTAAGTATTACGAGCTCACAATTCATATCTATACATCTATCTATACAGATAAATAAAATTGAAGTGTCTATTTGTAAATCCAAAATAACAGTTTTTCACTAAATGCATCTGAAAGTATACACGCTACTAATTTTTTCTCTGTCTGTCTGTCTGTTCGTTCCGGGTAAACTCTGAAACGGCTGGACCGATTTTAACGGGACTTTCACTGGCAGGTAGCTGATGTTTCAAGGAGTAACTTCGGCTACTTTTATTTCTTAAAAAAGCTAGTATTAACTATATGTATAGCTAGCTGTGCCCTGCGGTTTCACCCGCGTAGATTTAGTTTCATCCTTATTGTCGCGGAACCCATATTTTTAAGAGGCCTACTGTACAACCATGTCAAGATTAACTTTTGCATATACCTTATTAAAGATGCAAAGAAATATTTAAGAAATTCCTAATTCCCTACTCAAAAAGGCTTGCAATTCTTATTTTATTTCTTAGAGAATTAATAAAAGATGTGCTACAATATTCCGGCCGAAGGCTGTTATTATCCATTTAGAAAGAAGCAAATCCGCTTCCAGACGATAAGATGCCAAAATAGGATTAAGCTGTTTAAGAGGAGGAAGTTTTACTAAAAATTGTTTTCACTAAGCACCGTGTTTTTCTTCCATTGTTATTGTGAGAAAATAACATTTAGATAACATTTGGATCCAAATGCTAATAACAGCCTCAAGCCTCTAGCTCGGGGTCGAATAAAAGGTATTGCTTACTACCTTCTACTTCCATTTGCCTTTGAAACTAAGTGTTCTTTGCTTTAAGATAAGACTTAAACGACAAAGTACTAAGTGGATCATACCGTAATGCAAAAATAATAATAACCAGCAGTGGATCAGATCATCACCGCTTTATTCTGTAAGTTGTTTCAGCGTCGAAATGAAACTGAAACTCAAAAATATCTTTATTCGATTAGAATTTTTACAAAGTACTTTCATAGCGTCAGAATGACATTTGACCAGATTCGGAACGTTGCTTTTACTGAGAAAAACCTGGCAAGAAACTCACTCGACGTCGAGTGTCGGTTTCTATCATAGGAAATTGATACATAATACACAGGCGATAAAGTTCAATTTTATATTTATTTATTTACTTATTAAAACTTCATATACACAAAGTATATAGGCGGACTTAATGCCATGGGCATTGTCTCCCAGTCTACCTTAGAGTGGTGCAGAGAGAAAATAAGTAGGTGCATTGTATAGTGGAACAAGAGATGAAAACAAAATAATATAACAATACATAAATATTTTATATTAATCTCATATTATACATAGAATATATATATATATATATATATATATACCAATACATATAGGTTCTATATTTATGTATCAAAATATGGTTATGATAAAATTGTCGGTTCAGCCAACAAGCGCTCTTTAATCCTTGCCTTGAATTTAAATTTTGTTTTGCACATCCTGATCTCAGGAGGGAGGGCATTCCATAGAAGAATAGATTGGACAGTAAACGAAGTTACTGTCCAATCTATAAGTTATATCATAGAAACTGACAATCGACGTCGAGTTCGACGCTGAGAAACCTAACAGAATAACGCGGCTAATCTGAGCGGAATAACTCATTATTATTGTTAAATTCTAACAACCATTTGAACAAAATAAAATGTGTATTAATAAAGGAAATTCATTATAGTTCATTCCCAGTGGTGTCGCAGGACAGACTAGACCAAAAAAGGGTTAGTATGATCAAACTTACGATAAATTTCGAAAATGAGAACGATATTTCAAAATCACACCGTTTCCATATTTAGCGAAGAAGTCCCAGTTGTGTGGCGTTGATGCACGTAAGGCCGGGCGCACACGAGCGACGTGCCTCGTGCATAATGAGTTGTAACGAGAGCCATTGTGGCCGACACCCTGCCACCGTGTACTCGCCGCCTAACCGCACCGCTGATTGCGACAAGCTGCCGGAGAATTTACCATCTCTAACCGGAGTTTAGAATTTTTAAAGCAGTTCAACGCTATGTCATTTAAAATCATAGATTTCTAGCCAAAACATTAAAAATAACATTTTAGGATTTTCACACTATTTCTATAACTTGGATACAGTGTATGATTACGTTATAAAGTGAATAATAGAAACCCACTGAGCAGGTAAATTGTAGTCGCGTAGTCGGCACCTCATTGGCTATCATTGTGTTAGATCGGCGAGAGCATGTTAATAATTAGCCGCGATGAACCGAGCGCGATCGCGGCGCGATACCCGGCGACTGATTGGCGACTCACACGCTACGCGCGGCCTTAATACCCCGATGGGAAAAGGGTTAAACTAATATTTAAGTACACCATCAAATATTTTAAGTCTGTGAAGGGGGTTATCAAACGGACAAAGTTAAAGACGGATGGTACTTAATACGACCCCATACTGATAACTGAAATCGATTAAAACACTATCTGCCCCCTTCGACAAGCTAAATTATTCAAAGGACAATCGAACTCAATAGATCCAAATTCATTTGATTTTGTGAAAAGTATAATCAATCCTTCCTGCCTACGTTAAAGAAAATAGGATACAATATCACACTCCTTGATTTATTTAAACAATCAACCAAACAAGCCAAAAAAGCCATTACATTTGTCTCTCTCTCATATCACGTCTATTTCTTGAAAATACCTGTTGAGAAAGGTAAGTTAAGTAACCCATTTACGTTCTGTTTCCAAATGCGTCTCGGCGCCACAATACCTGGAGCTTCGGGAATCACGGCGCCCCCTAAGCTCACGAGGGCGGTGGCGACGCGCTCTGTATGTTAATAAGTGCATCGGACCTCACACACTCATTCATACTGTTTGTATCGTTTATAGCATGAAGGTGTAGCAAAGGAGACTTATTGTTTTGGTCAGTATCCCGTAGAAAAAAGCTGTACGCGTCTTAGAAGACATTAAAATGAAGTAATTGCACGTGGACTTGTTGGATATTCCAACCGCCAAAGAAAAGGAGGAGATTACTAATTTGATTGTATTTTGACTAGTTGTGCCATTCGGTTTTACTCACGTAGAGTTAAAATAAAACGTATTTTATTAAGTGATATTTTTTTCTCTTAAGTACAAAAAGTATAAGTCTGTTTCAACTGAACTCTGAAACGGCTGGACATATTTAGCGCTTTCACTGGCAGATAGCTGATGTTAGAAGGAGTCACTTAGGCTACTTTTAATTTAGTTACTTTTAATATAGTTTTTATTGTTGATCCACGCGAGTAAAACCGCGGGCTAAAACTAGTTATTTAATAAACACCAACAGTAGTAGGTAGTTATAACTAGGTTGGGTGGCGAATTCATTTTCCTTATGAATATTATAAATTTCTCGCCGTCTTAGTTGTGGAGAATAAAATTCACAGGGACCCTGGATAATGCAGCAGGTGTTAGCGTTTTGAAAACATTATTAAACAACATATAAAGCGGAAAATTATTTGGAAATGCTGGTGAGTTTTAACTAAAACCACCATACTTTATATTAATGTTCCGTACCTACAATATTCTTTTATCAAATAACTAACTGTACGCCGCGGTTTCACTCGCGTAGGCTTAATTTTATCTGTGGATCGCGGAAACCTAAAGATTTTTTAAATAAAAGTAGCCGCAGTTACTCCTTGTAACATTAGCTATCTGCCAAGGAAATTCCCGTTAAACTCGTCAGCCATTTTAGAGATTAGCCGGATCAAACTGACAGACAGACAGATTGTTTTTAACACGCTTTTATTAGCTTCACCTGTATGTATGTATGTATGTAACCGACCCCTTTGAGCTCGATTTTGTCCTACTTTGTACGATCAGATTTAATTCAAACTTTGCACACCTGTCAAAAGTCGATGACAATGCAATAATCCGATCGAAGCATCCGATTATCCTAATTAGATTCGCCAGGATTAATTAATTTCTTTCCGCATCCTTTGCATGCGAGTAAGAGAGATAGAGCTAGTGCGGGCGGTTTGTGGTATTGAGGGCGGTTGATAGTTAGCCAATTGAACTAAATAATATATAGTTTAAAAAATTTAACTAAAAAATGAAAAATAAATAATAGTTTAAAAAAACTAAAAAAACACGCTTTCATAAAAAATCCAACTAAAAATCAGAAAATAAAATTTAATAAATTTGGATAAAGAATATTGTAAATTAGAAATGAATGTACATTTTTGTAAAAAAGCGTGGGGTGTATTCAATGCGCTTTTTAAGATATTATATTATCAAAGTGATGATTCTTCTACTCATTATCTGTCAATAAAATGTTTATAATTATTAACACTATGCACCCCACGCTTTTTTACAAAAATGTACATTCATTTCTAATTTACAATATTCTTTATCCAAATTTATTAAATTTTATTTTCTGATTTTTAGTTGGATTTTTTATGAAAGCGTGTTTTTTTAGTTTTTTTAAACTATTATTTTTTTATGTGAGTACTTTTATACTTTCATACGCATTTAGTGAAAAGTTTTTAATTTGGAACTTTTAAAAGACACTTCAATTTTATTTATCTGATCGATATCCCAAGCCTTAGAATGTAGAGCGCATCAAACAAAACCATTATTGACATTCAGTCAAAGGAGCCATCATCAAAGAGCGGTGTTTTCCTTCTGACTTGTCATTCTCTCTGAACACGATCAAACAAATGTTACCGTTGATGTTATACAAAAATAATTCCAGCATTGGTAATAAGAAAAACAATGCAATTAAACGAGAGAAAAATATTTTCTGAATTTACAAGAAAAACCCATTCGGACAAGTTGAAAAGCAACACAAACAGGGAAAGACGAGGGGCGCCAACGTAAAAAGACGGTTTGATTTCAACTTGATAACAATGGGCGGGGATGCCTTGCGTTACGCGTACCACCTTCACAACTCTACTGCAACTATACACCAAGCTAGCCTTACATTGCTGGGTCGGGGAAAGGTATAACAACGAGGTGCAGAACTAAAGGGGTAATGTAAGTTGAGTACCTTTTTGACATGCCGCTGAAAAGTGGTTAGTGGTAGGGCGAGAGTCGGGAAGCAAAAGGTAAACAAGCGTGTTGTTGATTAATCATTGTGAAATAGTATCGCAAACACGGATAGCGCCGCAACCCTGATTTTAATGGAAAAAAGGTAATTTACAACTCCATTCTAAATTCACACGTCCGTCAAAATGAACATTTGATATGAGCTGAGTTGTTCACGGATATTCTAGCGGAAACATTACCATGTTATGTTTAGGTACTTTTTTTTTTTTTTTTTTTTTATTTTTTTTTATTTAGGTTCACCAACAATTTGTTACATTTATACATACAGTTGTTGCATCTGAAACTTATAAACTAAATGTACAAATTACTTATAGGTAAACACAGCTTGCATAATATTAATCGTGTACAACTTAAAAGAAGACTAGTAAATGTTTGAGTGGATCTCTGTGTGTGTGTGAGTGTGTGTGAGTGAGTGTGTGTGTGTGAGTGTGTGTATTTGTGTGTGTTTGCTATTTTTCGTGTGTATGTGTGTATGAATGTGTTTTAAGTATTGTTATTAACTGTGGCTTATTATAACTTTGATTCGAGGTGTGTGCGTATATTTTTACAAAACATTTTCCTGGAGTCAAAATGGATATCAGAAACATCACTACACTCATTTAGTAACCTGCTGAGACGTGTAACAGGAGAATTTGCACCAAGTATTGTTCTACGCAAAGGAGGGTAGAGAGGTGTTATTTGTCTACGGGGTATTCTGTTGGGCACTCGGAATTTGAATTGGGATAATAACTGCGGGCAGTCAATTTGGTTCCGGAGAATCTTGAATAAAAATAGAATATCGATTTGATCCCTCCTCTTTGATAGCGAAAGCATTCTGAAGTGCCGTAACCTCTCGGTATAGGATATGATTTCCTTTGCCTTCCCCACAGAGTAAGTAAGGTGCCAGAGAAAGCGCTTTTGCACCCTTTCCAGGCGTAGTGTATGTCGGCGCCTCACCGGAGTTCGCCCCAGGATCCATTATAATCGTCAAGAAAAATAAGGAACACAGCAGGATAAATAATTATATTTCTTTAACAACCTTACTCTTCAACGATCAGCGAAAGAATGCCACATACTGCAACCTCGACTAACCAAGTTATTTAATTATTAATTACAAGACCACGTGTTTCACATTATTACAAAACTATTTAATATTAAGGTTTTATAATTCTAAAAACAATAAAACATTATTTTTATGTTAACTAAAGTCGAAATACATCTTAATTAGCTTAATTAGGTATTTTAAATAACAATATAAAATGAACCGGAAACACCCTATAAAGTTTACAGTTTTGTTACAAAAGTAAATCATAATTGTATTTTAAAATAAATTATTCAATAATTACAACAATATTAGATAATAATGAAACATTAATTAAACTTCTAATTTTACATAATTAACTTAACTCGTTTCTTAAAATAATACATACGGAAATCATACAGTAGTGTAAACACAACAAAAACATTAGTGACCCACTTAATTCATATTACATTACAAAATTATATAAATAGGAAATTCTACTTCGTTAGTACTTTTAATTAATTCTAGAATCTGAATTACAATTTATTATCCTAAATTTAAGAATTACATTATTACGAAAAGTAGCTAGTGTTGTTTCCTGTCTCAATTTTAAATTGAGACTTGTTTCCTACAATTGAAACTAGATGGCAGCTCGGTTGAGCGCGCCCATACGGCCATACTGACTCAAGCGCGTTCTCTGCGCTTACAAATTTAGAAAATCATTGACAGAATTGAAAATCATATAAGATTGCATGTACACACAATTACATAATCAAATCAAACCAATCTCATATTTCCTTATAACAAGGTTCTCTTTTGTTTTAAGGATAAACACTTAACTTGTAAATGATAACTTAACAAATAATATGGTAACTTTACAGCCTTGATTAATTAGTAAACATTTCGTCAAAAACAATACTTTGACACTCATAAACATAAATCATTCTTGAGACTAGCAATCTCATTCTAGGATCTACCCACACCAAAACAGGCAATCACCCATCCTGGGATCTAGCCATCAACAAAACAGGCAATCACCCTTCCCGGGATCTAGCCATCATCAAAACAGGCAATCACCCATCCTGGGGTCTAGCCATCATCAAAATAGGCAATCACCCTTCTTGGGCTATAGCCTCTAAGACCGGTATAAAGGATGCGCATGGTGGCCAGCCAGCGCGAAAGGAAGGATTTTGGATAGGAACCAACAATAAAATAAAGCAGGGGCTAATTATTGGAAGTGGATGCCCCCAAATTAACTGGTATGTTCCCACAGTTATTAGCGGATGCAGTGGCGGAAGATAGTGATTCAACAGGTACTCCAGAATTATCGTTATTCGCCCATACGGCCGACTGCTCAGAGTCAGAGTCACTTTCAAAAGGGTCATATTGTGCAAGGGGAGCAGCTCGCAAGGAATCATGACTAGCAATTTTTTCTGAACAACCGCGGAGATTGACATGTTTTAGTCTGTATCTGTCATTGGGCAAGATTTCTAAAACTTCCATAGGCCCTTCAAATTTGGGACCGAGTTTAGTGGTGTGGCGTTCATGGCGCCGAAGTAGAACAAAGTCGCCAACTTTATAAGGTTTGACTTTAGCTTTACCTTTATCGAAACGAGACTTATCCTGAAGGGATCGCTCGTCCATCCTATCCTTGCAAGCCGCTCGCATTGATTCTAGATCATCAGTTAGTACATCGTCATCAACTTGTAATAACTTAATACTCGGTGGTGAACATTTCTTTCCCAGTAAAATTTCCAGTGGACTTTTGCCGGTACTTTTGGATACACTACAATTTATAGCTAATTGTAAATCCTGAATAGCCGAGTGCCAAGGCATATCAAGTTCTACAACCGACATATTGTCTTTAATTACTTTCATAAGGCGCTCTACCTGTCCATTCGCCCTACTAGCGCCTTTTGCCACCACATGATGCTGAATACCATAACGTTCGCAAAAACTTTTGAACTCTGTGGATGTCATGCTTTTATCTTGATCAGTAATAAATAACGTAGGGGTGCCAAAAATAGATATAAATTTTGAAAGCACTTAATTGCGGTTTCCGTAGTGCGGTCATTTGTATAGATCATGTGAACGTATTTGCTGTAACCATCTATATAAACAAAAGCATATTCCGCTACGTTTCGCTGGCCATTCATTCGTCCAGTAATATCGCCGTGGACAGTGTGGAAAGGAATTGGGACTTTGTCGATTGGATGTAGCGTAACCTGTCGAGCACCCGAAACACCTTTCCGAACTCTACAACTAACACAGTTCTCTACAAATTTTCTGACCAGCCGCGACATATTTGGGAACCAGTATTGTTCACGTAATTTAGCAAGAACTTTCTCCCAACTAAAATGTTGAAGAGAATTATGATAGTGACTGATAAGATTCCATCTGTATCTAGCAGGGACAATAATGAGCTTATGAGTTTTATTATCAATTTGGACTTTACGCCTCAATAATTTATCTTGGGTAATGATGTAAGTATCGGCAATAGATTTGGGAATAGAGTCTCCTTTTAATTGATCAACAATTTTACTTAAGATAGGATCGCGTTTCTGCTCAATGAGCAGCCAATTGTGGTCAAGCGAGTTGACTAGGAATTTTAAGGCCTGAGTAGGCGATTTTGGTGGTAGAGCGACACTGACAGTTCGAACGGATTTTTCAGTATCTACGTGGTTGCGACTGAAATAGTCTGCATGAGCAAGGCGGTCTCCCTTACGGTATTCAATTTGAAAATCAAAATTCTGTAAATAAGCCCACCATCGATGTACCCTGGGAGTCAACTCTTTCTTATGACTGGAAGCTTTTAAAGAGTTGCAGTCCGTCACGACTTTAAAAGCCCTCCCGTGTAGAAAATGGCGAAAATGTTTAATTGCTTTTACAACTGCGAGGGTTTCCAATTCATACGAATGATATTTACTCTCGCAATCAGTCGTCCGCATACTAAAATAAGCAATTACCAATGGATTTTTATCCTGTCTTTGAATTAACACGGCGCCATACCCCAGAGAGCTGGCATCGGTGTGAAGCTCTGTGGGTAAACAGGGATCGAAAATAGTCAGAAGGGGAGAAGATATAAGCCGATTAATGACCTCGCGTCTTGCAAGTTCATGACGATCTGTCCAACGCCAAGGAACGTTCGCCTTTGTTAACTCGTACAGGGGAGCCATTATCGAGGAGAAGTTAGGCACAAATTTCCGGAAATATCCAGCTAATCCATTAAACTGACGGACTTCTTTGGGACTCTTAGGAATGGGTGAATTGACCAAGGCTTGGATCTTCCGTGGGCTAGGTTTAACGGTTCCGTTTTCTATAAGGTTTCCTAAATATTCTACTTGCGTTTTAAGAAAAGAGCATTTGGCAACGTTCAAGGAAAAACCAGCTTGCGTTAGTCGATCTAGTACTAATTTTAGATTATGCAAACCTTCGTCAATTGTTTCGGATATTACCAGAATGTCATCAACATAAACTAACGCGATATTATCTTTAAGTTCTCCTAATGCCGAATTGATAGCACGTTGATAAACCGACGGCGCGTTACAGAGACCAAAAGGCATACGCAAGTATTCAAATTGACCATCGGGGGTCACAAAAGCGGTCTTTTCGATCGAATCGGGTGAAATTGGAATACCATGAAAACCTGCAGCCATATCTAAACAGGTAAAATAGCGTGCTTTTCCTAACTTATCGATCTGATCTGCTATAAGCGGTAAAGGAAAGTGATCTCTGAGAGTATTGGCATTAAGCTCGCGAAAATCAACACAGAGCCTGTCAGTACCATCCTTTTTTTTGACTAGTAAAATAGGGCTACTGTAAGGAGATGAACTATCTCGTATGATGCCATTACTCTTCAAATCCTGAACTATTTCTTTAACTTTTTCACGTTCCACAGGTGACAGTCTATATGGTCGTCGCTGTACTATTTTGTCCGGATTCTTTAATCTAATTTGTAAAGATCCAGTTTTCACTTGTGAAACGCGATTCCCACTTGTAAAATTATCTTTATATTTAGTAAGTATTTCCCGTAATATTTTAAGTTGTTGGGGATCGCTTATATCAGTATCAAGACTCAAAGTCGGGTCAACATCAAGCAAAACGTTGTTAATAAAAAGCTCACGCTTTAGAGAAATACTGTCTTTCTTCAGTGTCACGCTAAGACCTGGCACATTCAAAAGGTCGAATCCGATAAGGATATCAAATTTCATGCGAGTATCACCAACTACATAAAATTCTAGCTCTACATAAATACCGTCTACTTTCACTACAGAGGTGATGCTTCTATTTGACTTTATTGGTGAACCACCAATGCCCGAAAAGGTAACGTCTACACATTTACGTTTGCCGGGTACAGAAAGAGAAACGCTTTCTTTAATTAATGAACAGTCGGCACCAGTATCAAAAAGACACGAATAACCCTTATCACCTATTTCTACAGTAATCAGACTGCGTTCTAAGGATTGACAATAGTTTACAGACTTGTTTATTGATTTGAGGCGCTCATCATTCTGCCGACGAAAACAATTCCTTTCAACGTGACCTGGACGATGACAATACCTGCACTCAATATTTTTAGCCATATTCGAGTTACTAGAAGGACCTGGTTTATTGGGTTGATTATTATTATTTTGCATCGGCACTGGGTTGGCCTTAGGGACCACCCTTATTTCCTTACAATCACGAGACACATGACCCACCTTATTACAGTTATAGCATTTAACAACATGATCCCTTTTAGAAACACTGTATTCAGCAAAACGTGGTTTTTTGCAGTCATGATGATCGATACTTGGTTTTATGGACGGTTCTAGCTTGCGTTTGCGATAAGTTTTCAAAACAGAAATTAATTTGGGCAATGATTCTGGCGTAATACGTAATAAATCTGAGCGAATAAATTCTGGAAAAATACCTGTCACCACAGCATCAACCACCTCCGCATCCGAAGCCTCAGGTCGGACTCGCTTGAACAGCGTCCAGGCCTTTGTAGCGTATTCAGCGTAACTCGACGCGTGATCAGAAGTGAAGGCTCTCCACTTCTGAACGTCGTCCGCGTACCGGAATTCCCTGCCAAACGTTTGGATTAGTTCACATTTAACTTGGTCCCACGTGGTAGAACTCAGCGACCACGTGTCAGCCCATGTTTTTGCTCTTCCTCTTAGTTGTAAAATAGCTTTCATGCGGGCCTCGTATGAAGGTATGTTGAATTTTGATATCGTTTCGTCCACGTGAGCACACCAATCCCTAATATCATGAGATCTTTCATCGGGGTCGAAAGGCGGCAAGTAAAAATCGTGATGGTGACGCGATGGCAATGAACCAGATGAGAGGGCAGCGGTCACAGCACTAGCTGCCGATTGTTTCGTAATAGAATTAACAAGACTCATGACCTGTTCCATGGTGAAAGTTGGCTCCAGTTGACGTGGTGGTCCGGGATCACCGGGCTGCGATCCCACCGCTGCTGTCGGCGCCTCACCGGAGTTCGCCCCAGGATCCATTATAATCGTCAAGAAAAATAAGGAACACAGCAGGATAAATAATTATATTTCTTTAACAACCTTACTCTTCAACGATCAGCGAAAGAATGCCACATACTGCAACCTCGACTAACCAAGTTATTTAATTATTAATTACAAGACCACGTGTTTCACATTATTACAAAACTATTTAATATTAAGGTTTTATAATTCTAAAAACAATAAAACATTATTTTTATGTTAACTAAAGTCGAAATACATCTTAATTAGCTTAATTAGGTATTTTAAATAACAATATAAAATGAACCGGAAACACCCTATAAAGTTTACAGTTTTGTTACAAAAGTAAATCATAATTGTATTTTAAAATAAATTATTCAATAATTACAACAATATTAGATAATAATGAAACATTAATTAAACTTCTAATTTTACATAATTAACTTAACTCGTTTCTTAAAATAATACATACGGAAATCATACAGTAGTGTAAACACAACAAAAACATTAGTGACCCACTTAATTCATATTACATTACAAAATTATATAAATAGGAAATTCTACTTCGTTAGTACTTTTAATTAATTCTAGAATCTGAATTACAATTTATTATCCTAAATTTAAGAATTACATTATTACGAAAAGTAGCTAGTGTTGTTTCCTGTCTCAATTTTAAATTGAGACTTGTTTCCTACAATTGAAACTAGATGGCAGCTCGGTTGAGCGCGCCCATATGTATGTGTTGCGTAGTGCGGACGCCAAACAGTGCTGCAATACTCTAGAGTGCTTCGTACAAGGCTATTGTATAAAATAATTTTCGTCGTTGGATAGCGAAATGTTTTGGTATTTCTAATAACGAAGCCTAGCATTTTGAAAGCTCTTTTAACTGTGTGATCGATATGCGGAATAAAAGTAAGTTTTTTGTCAAAAACGACACCAAGATCTCTGATCACCTCCAACTCCTTGATAATGTTATTTTCGATGTAATAATTTGACACCACCAAACTATGATTTCTTGAAAACCTGACAAAGGAGCATTTTTTATGGTTAAGTTGCATACCATTCATTTTACACCAACGTACAAGCCTGTCCAAATCTTGTTGAAGCATCATTTGATCCTCCAACGTATTGATTATTCTGCCAAACTTTAAATCATCCGCATAAATGAACGATTCAGAGTGTACGATATTCAGCTAAATCTGGCGACTCACCGCAAATGATCCAACACCGCCAAGGGTCCCAAGGGCTAGGCGTCGGTCCGGTGGGCAGTCGACACACAACACTACACTGATGTTCTTTAGCTAAGATACCGCACATTTAGTCCATAGGTCAGCGGTTCAGCGATTCTCCAGGGAGAAAGAGATCTCGGGATATTTAATTAGAAGGACACGTAATTACATGCTCACGCGACGACGGCGGGTGGCAGAGAGATTTTTTTGCAAAGTTCGAGACGCCGGTAGACGACGGCTCAACTCACTAGATGGCGCTAGTAGTTGCCATCCAGCCCAGTGATGCCATCACCCGAAGGATAATGGCGGTAACAGAAAATCGTAGCAAGTCGCCAGTACATACAAAAACAGACGAAAATATAAAAAACCATGAATGTGCTGTCTTGTATGTGTAATGGTGTTAGTAGGTTGATACTTAAATACATATATTGTTCCACTACGGAACATGCCGCTCACCTTAAAAGAACGTGGTTACTTTTAATAACAAAAAAAAGAAATGAAATTAATATTAAGGTAAGAAAAAGATAGGTAAAGATTTCAATTTAATCTAAGGGAAGTGGACACACCTTTACGACAGGGCGTTTAAAAAAAATACTTCTGTACTGTAACGTGACTACGCGAGTCACGTTGTCTGGTCCAGGATGTAGGGCATGAATACGCGCGAGCTTCCACTGCAGCGGAGGAAGATTGTCGTCGCACACCACAACAATAGTGCCTTCACGAATGGGGGCGCCGCGATCATGAAGCCACTTAGTGCTTTGTTGAATATGGTGGAGATACTCCCTACTCCATCGTTTCCAGAAATGCTGGATGGATTGTTGTATCCAGCGCCAACGTGTGAGGCGGTTAGGATTTTCATTCAGCAACATGACATCAGGCAAGGCCATTAAAGGTTCTCCTATTAAAAAATGAGACGGAGTCAATGGAAGCGGATCTGTGGAATCCGAGCTCAATACGCACAATGGGCGTGAGTTCAAGACCGCCTCGATTTGACATAGAAGCGTGTGCATCTCATCGTACGTTTGTGTACGTGTTCCTACCACGCGATGCAAGTGGTGTTTGAAACTCTTAACACCAGCTTCAAAAAGTCCACCGAAATGACTTGCGTACGGAGGTTGAAAGTGCCACGTAATACCTTGATCCAAGGTTTGTTTGTTTAGCGCGCCTTGTATGGAATCGTTACGTAAAAACGCGTATAACTCTTTTAAATAATTATCAGTGCCGACAAAATTCTTTCCACAGTCCGAAAAAATATCAGAGCACAGACCCCGGCGGGACGTGAAGCGTCGCAGGGCTGCTAAAAAGGCGTCCGTAGACAGCTCCGAAACTATCTCCAGATGTACAGCCTTAACGCTCATACATACGAATACGGAGACATAGCATTTTACTACTTTAGCATTACGTACTTTATTAGCGCGCACGTAAAAGGGACCAGCATAATCAACTGCGGTCTTTAGAAAAGGTCGCGCTGGACGTAATCTAGTGGCAGGGAGAGGTGCCATGCGCGGCTGGCTGCGCACGGGACGAACGCGGAAACAGCGCACACAGCGATGTATGCGCTGACGTACGATATCGCGACTAGATATGATCCAGTATCGCTGCATTAATGCATGTTGAACGGACTGGGGCCCAGCATGAAGATGACTCACATGCGCGTCGTCGATAAGAAGATTAGTTAGAATATGTTTCTTTGGTAAAATCAATTGATGTTTCGATTCATACGGTAAAAATGATTTGTGGATTCGTCCACCTACACGTAATGTTCCGTCGCTATCCAGGAATGGCGTAAGACGTCTTAATTGATATGAGGGCAAATTACCTCGCATTATATTATCGATGTCATCACTAAAACTCGATTGTTGAACTAAGCAAATAAGTCGATTTAGTGCAAAGTTATATTCAGGTACTGATACATATTTGCAGTAAGATTGGTCAATCCCTTTACATTTGTTGTAAAACCGAAATATTAATGAAGTTATCCGAACGAGCTTACCAAGCGAGGAAAATCGAGAAAAAATATCTAACTCCTCCACAGGACTCGTCGTAGTCGTGTTAGAGGTCAAGGGAAGGGTTCGTCTCTCCTCACAGGTCTTTAAGATTTCCTTAGAGACAGGCCAGCAGTCTTGGGGTTGCCTAAGCCAAGCGGGACCATGTACCCATAAGTCATTTTGTGTAAACGTCGAGGGGAGCAATCCTCGGGATGCGGAGTCTGCCGGGTTGTCCGCCGAGCGCACGTGATGCCAGCAACACACGGGAATTCGTGTTAAAATGTCACTGGTGCGATTGGACACGAATGTTTTCCATTCATGCGGAGGAGCGCGGAGCCACGCTAAAACGATAGATGCGTCCGACCACGCATAAACCTGGTCGCAGTTTATGCGATCGCCGTAAGTAATTATAACCTTTTCTAATAATTTTGATAAGAGTAAAGCGGCTAATAATTCAAGGCGGGGTATACTAAGACGCACACGGATCGGGGCCACGCGAGTTTTAGCTATTACGAGAAAAGTGCGATTGACACCGTTATTACACGTAAGACGTATATATACACAACCTGCGTAAGCTCTTTCGCTCGCATCGGCAAAACCATGAATTTGAATTAAATTCGACTCCTTGAAAATATGACGAGGAAAAGAAACTTGTGATAAGAGCGGGAGCTCAGTTGTAAAGCATTTCCACGAATTTATTATATCAATCGGGGGAGATTCGTCCCAATCGATGTTAGCAATCCACAATAGTTGGATCAAATGTTTGGCATACAAAGTCACTGGAGATAAAAACCCGAGCGGGTCGTAGATTCTGGCTATCTCAGAAAGAATGGAACGTTTTGTGCATAGGTCGGAGCACACCTGCACCTTGAAATTAAAACAGTCCGTGTGGGGGTTCCATTGGAGCCCTAAGACCTTGATTTGCTTATCGTTCTCCATTTCAGCAATAGGCACGTTCTCCAGCCGCTCACCATGAGAACCTGGAGTCCGCACAGCTGCAAGTATTGCTGGGGAGTTGCTATGCCATTTGCGGAGTTCAAAACCCGCCGCTGCACAGATACCAATCAACTCGGCTTGTAGAGCGAGAGCCTGGACCTCCGTTCCAGATATTACGTCATCAACAAATACGGAATTCAATAAAACAGGCGCGGCAAGTTTAAAGTGATCAGCCTCGTCGCGAGCTAACTGCTGAATTGTTCGCAGTGCGAGAAAAGGGGACGAGTTAACCCCGAATGTGACTGTACGGAGACGATAATCACACACAGGCTCGTCGGGTGACCGACGCCATAAGATACGTTGAAAATCCCTGTCGCACTCTCGGACTAGGATATTTCGATACATTTGTTTGATGTCCGCGGTAAACGCCACGGAATGTATTCTAAATTTAAGAAGCACATCAACCACTTCCAAGTGTAGTTTTGCACCCGTTAGAAGTACATCATTGAGAGCATGCCCACTAGATGATTTACACCCAGCATCGAAGACTACGCGAGTGCGAGTCGTTTCACTTGCCTCTTTGACCACACAGTGATGCGGAATGTAGTAACTAGTTCCGGGGGTGGTCTCCTTGTCGACTAACTCCATATGGTCGTTGTCTACGTACTCTTGAAGACATGCGTGATACTCAGCCTTCAACTTAGGGTTACGTTCTAGCCGATATTCTAATTTACGGAACCTAGCTAGCGCAATCTGCCGTGACTCACCAAGGGGCGGAGCGTCGGGCTTGAACGGGAGGGCGACGATGTATCGCCCTGAATCATCACGCGTGTGCGTCTTTTGATAAAAGGATTCGCACAGTTGTTCTTCTGGGGTGTAGCTTCTTTTTTCAGGAAGCGATTCTAACTGCCAGAATTTTTGAAGATTATCATTGTCAAAAGCGCTAAAACATACCTGTAGAGGAGGAGAAACAACGGAATTGAAAGCGAGTTTACCTAACAACAAGTACCCGAATATACTATTCATCGCTATCGGCGATCCCGGCGAACCCGTAATAATGTTACCTAACAAGACGTTAGACAGAATGTCGGCTCCCAGCAGCATCTCCACTGGCTGGGGAGTTTTATAAGTAGGGTCAGCTAAGTTAAAATTTTCCAAATGTGACCACCCCATATGAGGCAGTGGAACACTTGGCATTTGTGAAGTTAATTTTGGTAGAACGAGAGCATCCACTGGAATCGAAGGGTGTTGTTTCCCCTTAGGCATGATAATGCACGAAACCATCCCTTTTGGTTGCACGGGCTCAGAGTCCCCGATCCCGAAAACCGGCATTTTAATGTATTTACGCGCCAAAGAAAGGCGCTGCGCACAAGCTTCTGTTATGAAAGATGCCTGACTCCCAGTGTCAACAATACATCTAACAGTCGATAATTTCGTTCCGCCAACACAAACATCAACGAGCGCAGTAGATAAAAGTACCGTGCTTGTCTGACCAGACAGAGCATTCGACGCACAATTATTATAAACTTCGTTCGATTCATAAGTCACGCTTGTACCGCTCGCAGCAGCGGAGCTGCATTGCTCGCTGGGAGGGAGTGTGACAGCACTATTATCCGTGTCATGTAATATTGGTAAAGCCTGACTACTTGTAAAGTGTAGCAAACTATGATGCCTCTTATGGCATGTGCGACATACAAAATTGGAGGTGCACTTTTGTACGTCATGACCTACATGTAAGCAGTTGTGACAAGTATTTTTATTTTGTATAAATAAATACCTCTGTTGAGGGGTGAAATTTAAAAATTTTGCACACTTAGTTAATGTATGCTGCGCCTCACAACATAAACATTTGTACTTTGGACCTTGAACATAAGATTGAGAATGACTCGACAACCGATGCGAGTCGCTAGCCGGAGTGACGTTAGCTGCGAGTGACTTGAATGACTGGCGGCGTGTGGAATGCGGCACACTGCCATCTGACTTGTGCAAAGTTCCCCGATTACCCCCGTTCATAAAATATTTATTAGTGGACTGCCCGCTAACAGTCATTGTTATTTCACCCGCAGATATTTCTTTGTTAAGAAATGAAATAAGTAAGTTGACATCTGGAATGTCGGATGGTTTAGATAACGACCTTTCGAAATGCTTTCGTGTAGTGAGGGATAATTTACGAAGTAAAATATTTAATAAAATAAAATTCCATTGACTTGTGGGAAAGTGCAAGGCTTCGAGTGCCTTGATATTTTCTTGGTAAATATTAAGTACATTACGTATACTTTGGTTGGAATTATCTGCACACGGCTCGATGTCGAAAATTCTATCAAGGTGTTTTGTAGCAATGATTCGTTTGTTCTCGTAGCGGGAGATTAATATATCCAGTGCTACCGTATAGTTCTCATCCGTGATTGGAATGGATTTTATTAAATTATGTGGCTCATTGTGAACCGTTAAAAGTAAGTATCTAAACTTCTCCGCATCGGTGTAGGCACTATTGTTATGAATAAGTGAGCGAAACAAATCGAAGTATGACGGCCAATCGGTAGAATCGCCATGAAAATTTGGTAATGGTAAAGTAGGTAAATTTTTACAGTGACTAAACTGAGATGTTGCAACTGGATTGACAACAGGACGACTCATACGTCGCTGTTCTTCATCAAACTTCTTTAGACGAGTTAAATGGGTTATAATGGCATAGTACAGGTCATTGAAATCATTACGAATCTTAATCTGTTCCTCTTTGTTAAACGATTTTAACTTGATTAGGGTTTTTTCAATTTTAGTTTGAAGTTTATTGAATTTACGATGATGTGATGTTAAGTCTGTAGTTCGCGAACGAAACTGCTGTTCATCAGTTGTTGCGAACTGAAGAGAACGTCTGAGTTCGTCAAAAATAAGGTCTCTTTCGAAAATATCTTGTTCACACGGATATTCCTCGTCCGACATTTTGCGAAACAAAGATGGCGGGTAGGAATTCGTGTGAGAAAAATGTTGAGGTTAGTACGTAATACTGATACACACAACAAGGCAGCACAGACTGGAGAATACAATCCGGATCGAACGGATCAAAAAACTTTATGTACGATATTCAGCTAAATCTGGCGACTCACCGCAAATGATCCAACACCGCCAAGGGTCCCAAGGGCTAGGCGTCGGTCCGGTGGGCAGTCGACACACAACACTACACTGATGTTCTTTAGCTAAGATACCGCACATTTAGTCCATAGGTCAGCGGTTCAGCGATTCTCCAGGGAGAAAGAGATCTCGGGATATTTAATTAGAAGGACACGTAATTACATGCTCACGCGACGACGGCGGGTGGCAGAGAGATTTTTTTGCAAAGTTCGAGACGCCGGTAGACGACGGCTCAACTCACTAGATGGCGCTAGTAGTTGCCATCCAGCCCAGTGATGCCATCACCCGAAGGATAATGGCGGTAACAGAAAATCGTAGCAAGTCGCCAGTACATACAAAAACAGACGAAAATATAAAAAACCATGAATGTGCTGTCTTGTATGTGTAATGGTGTTAGTAGGTTGATACTTAAATACATATATTGTTCCACTACGGAACACAGAGAAATTAAAACATGATGTTATGTCGTTTATAAAAGTGATAAACAGTATGGGGCCTAAATGCGATCCCTGGGGCACGCCAGATGTTATTTTGTATGACTCTGATTGGTATCCATTTACAACAACATAGAAATGTCGGTCTAATAAGTATGATTTGAGCCAATCCAGCAAAGCGCCAGATACACCATAATTTGATAGTTTATGACCTAAAATCTTATGAGGGACTCTGTCAAATGCTTTGGCGAAATCTGTGTAAATTACATCATATTGTTTACTGGCATCTATGACGCTCATTATAGTTTCTGAAAAAGACACTAGGTTAGTTGCTGTAGATCGAGACTTAACAAAGCCATGCTGATTATTACTGACGAAGGGTTGCAGGTGATTTCTTAGTAACTGGCATATGAGAGACTCAAAGACTTTAGCAAAAACTGAAAGGATGGAAATCGGTCTATAATTGGAAAACGTATTTTTGCCTTCTGATTTGTAGATAGGGACAACTTTTGCTACTTTCCATATTTTCGGAAAAACACCCGAGGACAGAGATTTATTATAAATTAACAATAATGGGGCGACCAAAGCTGATGCGCAAGATGTTACGAAAATTGGTGGTATGCCATCGGGACCTGCTCCCTTATTGCAGTTTAGAGTTTGTAGCTTTTTTAACAAGGTTTCATACTCTATTCTTGCACTCATCAAGCAATGACTACCAGCCCACAAGACGTTACCATTCACATGATCTTGATGAATGTCTTGTCCGTCATCCCTAGTGTAGACAGAGGAAAAATATTTGGCAAAATGTTCGCAAATTTTTGATCCGTCAGATGTGGTAATCACACCATCTGTCATGGACTCCGGGAAAGCACTTCGTCCTCCACGTTTGGTCTTAATGTGAGCCCAAAATAGTTTAGGATTATTTTTTATTTGTTGTTCTGTTTTTTGTGTAAATGCGTTATAGCATGTTGTTGCTATTTGCTCACATCGTTTGCTGAGTAAACTTAATTCAAATTTATCTCTAGGATTACCGTATTTCTTGAACCTTATTCTGATTTTATTTTTTTCTGATAGTAACTTAATTAGATTTGAACTAAACCAAGCAGGATATTTTTTATTTTTTAGTTTTACTTTCGGCACATGATCATTAATTATTGACTGTAAAGTTTCATAAAATGCTTTTACCATATTATCTACATCAAGTCCACTAAATAAATCTGTCCATTTGATGTCTCCTAAACACTTATTTATAGTATGATAGTCGGCTTTATAAAAATTATTTTTGTAAATTACTGGGTTATACGGGAGGCTGGAGTTGATACTTCAATAATATTATGTATATACGGGGTCGAGACTTTTAGGCTCACAATTTTGTCTCAGAGCATCAGCTTATCAGCACATATGAATTTAAAAATTGAATAAAAATATCATATTTTTCGTGTTATACTTTTTTAATTGTGGTGAAGTGTAGTTGTTAGAGGTTACTATAGGTTAATGCTTATTGGATGATATGTGGAACATATGCTTCTTTGTTGTCGTAAATTGAAATTTTAAAAGCTAAAATGTGCGGCATTTTAGTTTTTAAATAAACGATAAAAAAAATTAAAGGACCTTTTTTATATATTTTTAAATTTCACCACCAACCAATGCTATGTGACCGAAATGTTCGTCGAAAAATTATGGACCCTATATGTTATCAGGCTTGTTATGTACGAGTTAGTGCGTACCTAAGTTACCTACCAGCCTAGCTGTTGCCCAACAGCTCGGATAGCCTATTCAGTAGATAAATCATAGTATACCATTACTAAATAATTCCGCTTTGAGTACTTAAAATTATAAGAAAAAATATTGTTACGTAAAATATACACATACTTTTTTCGTGCCGAATATTATATAAAGTTAATAAATAAAATCTCCACGCCTTGTCATGCATTACTTTAAACACATCATTAAATTCCTTCACACACGTTCTCTGATTCCATCACTATGTTCTCCTTCACCGTAAAGATCCTCTTTCGTGCCTACTATATAATAGAAAATTGAGTGCGAGACGTGAAGGGATCCGAAACAGGACATTGTTCAGAGAAACTAAAGAGACTAACTAATGCCAGTGGCCGGTTGATGAATTCCCCACAATTACCAGCGCCCATTAAAGAAGCTATTTGGGTCCCTTCCTACTGACCGTAGCTAATTATTTTAAGAGACAATATACTTATTTGTATTATAGGTATACGAATACTACAGTCTCTTCTTACTTATAAGTTTAACTAGAATATATTTGAACAATGATGATTGGTATCGTAAGGAGACATATCACGTGTACGATGATTATTACACACACAAACACATAAGGTACCTATGTATGTTTAAGTGTGCTTTTTTGAATGGATTTGGATTAAATTTGAAATATATTATAGTTAGCTTAGTACTTCATAATAGGACTAGTGGTAGTACTCTTTATGTCAGAACATGAGCGACTCCCACGAGTAACAATAATGTACGCAATATTGAAAGTAAACTTCCTCTCCACACAGGCAATTCCATCAAAACATGTTTATGAATATGTTAATACAGACTAGAATATGAAACCAAATGAGTTGAACCAATACGTATCTTACACTGAATGTAATTACGACATATTGCGCAAGAAATATTTCAGCTAAATATACGGTGCGGTCAGCAAATTGGGCCCTTTCACAGCGGAGTCCGCAAATTGCAGTATTTCCTTACCTGCGCAAAGGATGCCGTGGCTCAGCGAGCGGCAGACTTATGCATGCTACCATATCTCATAACGGCGGTTAACTTTGTTACTATTACGTGAATATGTTCATTCGATGAATATCCTCGACAATTGTGAGTAGCTTTCAAAGTGTCTCACGGACCTCTCCATTTATTTGTGCTATCGAAACAATTAATATTTTCTTTAATTCTAAACCATTTAGTATGTTTGATCCCCGTGTGGTTTTACCGACGTAGACTTAATTATATGGGTGGCTTTATTTCACGGAACCCTTTCTTTTTGAAGTAGGTACTTCAGACTTCTTTTTTGCAGTTGTTAATATTTTATATAAGTAACCGTTTGAATTTCTGAGGCACTTAGTGAAAAGCAGTTGAATTGGAATTACAAAACATACTTCAATGTTATTCTTCTGTATGTATATATTTATGCATGTTAGGTATAGATGTAAAATTCACAACAACTAACGTCGCGTTCAATTTAAAACAAATCTCCGAATTAATAAATAATATAATCTCAAAGTTTCAAGTCGACTGTTCCAAAGTCTAATCATGTCTTATAGCAATCGTTACTCAACTGAGGGACTTACATTTTTACATCATAATACACCTGTCTCTCAAAGTAACTACCTAGCTTTTTATTCTTCTCTGAAGGCTAGTTTCCGAACCGGTGGTAAATTCTCGACTTTCATAAGTGCCTAAACTGAATAAATATTTTTAATTTTCATTTTTCATTTTCATTTTCATTAAATAGTATTAAGGTAGATTAAATGTACGCTGAAGGAGCGACCACAGCCTTATCCGAAATTATATCCGCAACTTAGATAGTGTACGGAGCGATAACTTCGGATTTCCATGGCTCAGCTGGTCAGCCAATAGTTTGCGAAGACATTTCACGTTGCCTAACCTATTTACACAGTAATTACTTTATCTACGCTGGATGCTTCGAAGATGCACTTTGGAAGTGCTTACACAAATCTATACAGATAAATAAAACAGAAGTGTCTGTTTGTGATTCCTAATTAAAAGCTATTCACTAAATGCACATGAAAGCATACACGATACTGACAAACAAAAAATCAATTTGTAATTTTTTTTTCTTTATGTTTGTGTCTGTCTGTTTGTTTTGGGTAATATCTGAAACGGATGGATTGATTTTAACGGGACTTTCACTAACAGATAGCTAATGATATAAGGAGTAACTCAGGCGACTTTTATTTAAAAATGCGAGTGAAACTGCGGGGCACAGCTAGTTTATATATATTTTGTTATCAACTTGAAGAAGTTTATATATTCTTTTAGCTAATTTATAATCACGTTAATATTTATAGAAATAAAACAAATATTTTACCTTTATGTTTCAATTCAGTAACTTCATGAATGTGGAAGCCATGCGTCATACCTGAAATAATAGGATTTCATACATACATATATAAATGCTTGAAACACAAGTAACATCATGCAGAAACAATGAACCGGAATACATCCCATTACCATACATGCAATGATATGTTCTGCGCCCTTGATAATAGGGTTTAGTATTACTAAGCATTTTTCATTCCCAACCATATTTATAACCGTTGTAAAATTGGCACCATACAGATGTGTATGGTGCCTCACTCACCCTATACAGATAAATAAAATTGTAGATATAAATGAATACGTTAAACACAAGAAAAAAAATTAAAATGTTTCTCAGTCTGTGTGTTTGTTCCGGGTAATCGCTGAAACGGATGGACCAATTTTGTTAAGAATTTCACAGCCAGATAGCTCGTGTTATAATGAGTAACTTGGGATATATTTAATTTTAAAGGTAAAAGGTGTCCGTGAATAAAACCTCACTTTATGATCTATACAGATAAATAAAATTGAAGTGTCTGTTTGTAATTCCAAAATAACAGCTTTTTACTAAATGCATATGAAAGTATACACGCTACTGAAAATGAAAAACCAAGTTTTAATTTTTTTCTCTGTCTGTCTGTCCGTCTGTCTGTCTGTCTGTCTATCTGTTCCGGGTAATCTCTGAAACGGCTGGACGGATTTTAACGGGACTTTCACTGCTAGGTAGCTGATGTTACAAGGAGTAACTTAGGCTACTTTTATTTATTAAAACTATTAGGGTTCCGCGAAAATATGGATGAAACTGAATCTACGCGGATGAAACTGCGGGGCACAGCTAGTATAAAAATAAAGTCAATACAGCAAAGTTAGTTGGTGATAAAACTGCTCGGCGAAGCGATACTTTAGAAATTGTTTTTGAATGCAATAGATTGGAATCAGTTACGCCAACCAAGATTTACAAATCAGTGGTTCAATTGGCGCCGTGCCCAGTGCTGGCCCGACTTTCAGTCACGAATTCTTTCCTTGCACTAGTAAAATCTGCTACTATGCTAATCATTTTAATACCCTGAAATTATACTACAGTTCAAATCTATGACGGTATAAGCATTTATAAAACTATACATATAAATAAAATTGAAGTGTCCATTTGTAATTCCACATTAACAGCTTTCACTGAATGCACATGAAAGTATAAACCTACGGTACTGAGATAAATAAAACTAATTTAAAAAAAAAATCTCCGTCTCTCTGTCTGTCTGTCTCTCTCTTCTCTCTCAAAAGGTTCCGTGGAAAATAGCGACCGATTTAATTATATCCTCGCGGGTAAATACGCGGGGCACAGCTAGTGCTTATTTAAAGTAAGAATAACATGTTGTTATTGAATCACAAAACTTATAACAGTTATTTAGCTTTGCATATTATTTCCAACAATAAGAACTTTAATATCTTTATTCGATTGACGCGATCAACAAGGTGGGTAAGCTTTTTATAAATTGCAGAAAATACGTACCTTCATTCGCAAAAGAGTACGAAACGAGATTAAAAAACTTTATTACTTTAGAGGCAAGTTTTATAAATCTTGTAAAAAACTAATACTATAATAATAATACTACAAGATTTCTTCTGTTACAAAGCTAAATACTTATTGAAAACCCCATTATTACACTAATTTATCCTTCTTGTTCAAAGTTTAATAACAAGGGAAAATTCTCAATTTTTTTTGCAAAATTTTACTACTTGTAGAGTAGAGCTCCACTCGGTAAAACAGAGTGTCTGGTATTCATCATAAATAAGTCAACTTGTATGTAAACTGCACTCTTGGCACGATATTAATTATTTTAATAGCGATCTATTCTTCGTCTACGAATTTTATTTTACGTCATAAATATTACCAAATGAAAACGCTAGGTCTATATTTCCGAGAAACGCCACTCCAAGGTTATTTTTTAATTAAAATATGGTCTTGTGTTCAGTGGAGTTACTTGCTACTTCGGGCGTTTCCATTTTGTGAACTCGTCAAGTTGTTTTATTTGTATACTAGCTGTGCCCCGCGGTTTCACCCGCGTAGACTAAAATTCATGGGTGGTACGCGGAATACTATCTAAAAAAAATTGTTTTTAAAGTAGTCTAAGTTACTCCTTGTAACTTTGGGTATCTGTCAGTGAAAGTCCCGTTGAAATCGGTCCAGCCGTTTCGGAGATTAGCCGGAGCAAACAGACAGACAGACAGAGAAAACATTAAAATTGTGTTTTTCTATCAGGCATAGAAAAATACTACTGTATATACTTTAATATGTATTTAGTGAAAAGCTGTTATTTTGGAATTACAAACAGACACTTCAATTTTATTTATCTGTATATCTGTACAGATAAGAACGCGGTACTTTTGAAATGACACTCATTTGGACCATAAAGAGCAATACTGGAGGCGAGAATGTCTTAATTAACCGAGGTCTGGCCACCTCGGCTGCATCGCTCTGTAAATGTGATGAACATGCATCACTATATTATGTATATTTGGTACAGACCGGCGAAGTGCACGTTGCACATAAAAAATGAATAATTCAAAAACAAAGATTGCACCAACACCGCGCCAAATGCATCCATAAATAGACACTAGGTACAGACTGGGAAAACTTTTTTAAAGTTTACTACATTCCAAGTGGGAATATTTTTAAAATGCAAATAGCAAAATGGATGAACACAAGAAGTGTTTCAGTAGGGACGTCTGTAGCACGTATCAGTTCGCGAATATTCATGTA
The DNA here is from genome assembly GCA_964035505.1 of Watsonalla cultraria. NCBI lineage: Eukaryota > Metazoa > Arthropoda > Insecta > Lepidoptera > Drepanidae > Watsonalla > Watsonalla cultraria. The sequence continues at coordinate 383,578 of OZ037713.1, forward strand.
ACACGCGACTGGATGCTATCCCCGACACTTTTAAACTTACTACATTTTATAGCTTTTTTCATTTCGCAGATAAAAAGTTTTACCACCAAGAATTGGAAGAGATTTCTTTGCTAATATTTAATGCAGACCACAGCAAGGGTGTCAATCAACGCACAAGAATTATTAATGAAAAGTTAAAGTTTGCAATGCTTCTTGAATTCTAAATCATGCTGATTGATTTATTGCTGAGCACACCTGCTGCTTAGAATAAAATTTATTACGGATCGGATCGAAGCAGAATCAGTATTAAGTAATAAATATTTCAGGTTTAACAAGACTGTTGTAGACGTTTTGTCATTTGGACGAGAGCTAACCCCTAAACTGATTAATTAATAGATATGATAAGGAACAAAGAGTTAAATACATAACATTCCGCGTATTGTTGCTCTAGCCGTAAATCCAGGCATCCGACTTTTGTTAAGCAAATTACTCGTAAAGCTTTTGTTCGAGTCGATCGGATAGTTAGCCGGGGAAAGTTCGCCAAGTCGAGTAAGGATAAAGCCGGCCAAGTTTCGGATAACTCGGCCCAAGTCCGGGAGAGTCCGTGCAAGTTTGCGGCGAGCCCCCTCTGTTGATTCTGTCTCCGTACAACTTTAATTGCCCAGGAGTGCGGAGCGGGCCAGTACGGTCAATAGATACAATTTGATACGATTTGTGGCGTGATGCAAGTTCACTAAGTGGAGTCCCGTTACAAGGTGCTGTGATATATTCTTACGACGAGGTTTAATAATCCCTGGCTCATAATGCGACCCGGCGTAGGCGAGAGTACTGCAAAGTACCTAAGGACATATTGGTTCCGGTGAGTTTTTGGAGTCCACCGAAATAGAAGGAGAAGCCACTGAGTCATTAAATTTCATCCCAGACATAAGCCAAAATAAAAATTATATTTATATAAAAAAATAAAACTCTATTACATTAAACTTTACACAAAAACTAAACTAAAGTTATTTTAAATCATCAGAATAAAATTACATTACAAAACATTATACATTCGGGTTCGGAATGTTGTTTGTATTGAGAAGAACCTGGTAAGAAACTCTACTTTTACTCATTTCACAAATATGTTAATAATTTGTCATGGTCTGCCAGTTAATGACTCACCTATAACTGTACCTTCTTCTGATGCTGGTGAACTTAGCAGAGCAAATCCCAGCAGATCAAAAATAAATGTGAGTTCTGTTAGCATGCAGAAGAGTTCTATAGTTCCTGATACTTTTTAGAGATAGTTCTGGCTCGGAAACCTGGAAAAAATTTTTTCATAATGCTCTGCTAACTTCCCGTAGCAGATCATTTTCGAGCAAATCAAAAATGTTTATGATTTTTGAGTGCATATAGATGAATAAAGGAGTTCCTGGTAGTTTTGAGGCATAGTTCTGTGTATTTGACAGAAATAGACGCCAGTTACAAAAATCATCGAGGTAAGAAAAAATTTCAGTCAAAAATCTTCAAATTAATTCTAGGTAGCCTAGGAAGCTAAAACTCCTCGATTTATCATATAACTGTAGCATAGCTATGATAAGGAAGTAAAATCAACACTAGAACTCACTCTGAGCTCTCAGCAGAGCGTAGGTGAAAACTTGTAACTGGAAAAAATTTAACATTTCAGTCTAAAATTCTCAAATAAATTCTAGGTAGCCTAGGAAGCTAGAACTCCTCGATTTATCATATAACTGTAGCATAGCTATGATAAGGAAGTAAAATCAACACCAGAACTCACTCTGAGCTCCCAGCAGAGCGTAGGTGAAAACTTGTAACTGGAAGAAAAAATTACATTTCAGTCTAAAATTCTCAAATAAATTGTAGGTAGCCTAGGAAGCTAGAATTCCTCGATTTATCATATAACTGTAGCATAGCTATGATAAGGAAGTAAAATCAAGACGTTTTATACTCAGGCGATAATTTAAGCAAACATAAATGTGACCCACTTCGCATCCAAGTTTGATATTAAAACAATTTATAATATAACACGAAATAAATTGAAGTTTTGAAATCACGGCGTGTATAACGTGACCCGGGCGTGCCAGCCGTAGGGGCGGCTACCAACAAATTAATCCCTGCAAGCTGTTTGCTGATTTTAATTTTTCTGCAACTAGCACCAGAAAGGGGTGATAGGTCGTGCCCCAAACAACTAGCGACGAGCAAATTACACCCAAAAAACACATGGTAATTTTGGCCTTGTAAAATTTGTCTTTTGATGGTCGCGTCTCTAATTCCTTGGTAAGCCATGTTACCTGGGGGCGTACCATCATCGGCTTAAGCAGAGCGTATCAGGGACTTCTGAGCTTCTGAGAACAAGTTGATACCACAATCATTCTGAAAACTGTAATTCCAGCTTAATATGGATGTGGGAGTCGCCACCGCCCATGACTATGGCTTGGTATGGAAGTAGTTATTATAAACAGTGGAGCGGGAGCGCGCCTGTCCCGCTGCTTAGTCCGGGAAGTGCAATTAATATCGCCGGCAAACACGGCTCCGTACGTTCTATCTCCTAATTAAGATTTCGCTATTCAACAAACAAGTTTTAGTATTTATATTATTCGGTTTAATTGTTACTCGCCATTAACAGTTGCGCGTTCCGGGGGCCACTTTGGATTATATCTTGCTATGCCTTCTGTTGGTTTTCTAGAATTTTATAGAGTACCTATAAGATTTAACCTCACTATGCTGATTACAGGATAGTCGCAGTGCAATAAATTTCTTTACAAGTACAATATAACCATAAATAACTGAGACCAACGAGTTTTCTTATTTATACAAAAGGAAATTTAATAACAACAATTTGAAGTAGATAAAGAAAATAGACTTCAGAAATCTAAAGATTTCAATCTCAAGAATTCTCGCTCAAAATATAATCCCGAAGTTATTTGCTGACGAAAATATCTTTTCACCGAAACAATTATCAACAACAGTATGTTAAAAACAAAACAGATTGTGTTCCAAAAGTTGTTTAAATTGCCACTTTGTTAGGATAGTAACAAGACTGGTCCCAAAGCGGCGATACACGAAGTTGCACAGAAGGCGATGCTCCGAGAAGTTGGGCGAAGAACGTACTTGGTCCACTCAAAAATGCAATAAACGCACCTCGCGGGGCACTCGCGCTGCATTCCTGAGCCCGCCGCAAATACAAGGGTACCTACGCTACGCTGTGCGCTGCGCTCAGTAACAAGCTCCGGGGAACTAATTGTATACATGACTTTCCTAAAAGTAACGTAACCTTTGGAGGAACTACACATTAACTACACATTTTAGAGTTTTCGTTGAATTTTGTGTTACTTAGTTTGCTTTTATAATATATACATTCATTGTCTCTGAAATACAAATAAGAGAAAAGCCACCATATGGTGATACATTCTAAAACCGAAACTGTTCATTAGATAGGTATACATAGTAAGTATAATGTAAAGGAGAATGTACAATAATCACCGTACATGAACTGGGCATCGAATCCAGAACTGAACGAATCAAGTCTAGTGAGTACAATACACTTGCGAAGAAATGTATATTTTGTTTCAATTTACAGCAATCCAAAGAGAATGAAGAAAACATATTTCGATACCTCGATCATTAAAATACATGAAAAAGGTTCGAAAAGAAAATTTTACCGCAAAAGAAAATGGCATCTACCATCGAACGAAACCGGTTACGGAGAGTAAAAAGTTGTTAATAAAATACAGCCGCGGGCCCTGAATGTGAAATGATGAATTGTTAAAATTCTAGAGCCGTGCAACAATTTCATAAGTCAATTTTGCCGATACGTACCTAAGGGAAATTATCGAGATGGTGATAGGAGGGGAGGCCGGCACGATTGATCACTTGCGCATGTCGCTATTAATTTCACAAGTATCCACCACAATTGCCATGTCAAATTCAAAAAGGAACTTAAGAATACCAGTTTTTTATTGCAAGTCAGTGTATTTCATTGTTAAAGTAAATTACTTTTAGGAATTTAGACTTTAGCTCAAATTTTCGCAAGCGCAATTGCGGAAGACAAAGTCCTGGGTTCGACCCCCGGGTCGCGCAAAGTGATTTTGGGTTTTGGATTTATTATTTCTTAGTAGCAATCCTGTGTCAGGATAAGTGCTGGTTAGTGGCAGTAGGCTCGCCTCATATAAACATGGCCTTAAACATAACTAGCGAAGTGTGGGTGTACTATACGTATACCTCTGCATTCCTCCTCGGGAAATATAGGCGGGAGCATATTTATGTAATAGCATAAGCTTATTGTGAACTCCAAATCTCAGCGAGTGCAAATCTCAGCCGTCTGTGCCAATGACATTTTTTTTCTGAAACCCAAAGTGTAGTGTTTTGTGACGGAAGAAGGAAAACCATTACATAAATTACCATCAGCTTTCTATATACTTCTTTCTGATGAATGTGATTTGCTTATGTACTCTAAAATATGTTGTAAGTGGGTACACGTGTAGGTCATGATGTCGACCACAGTGATGTTATTAATCAAAGTATGGCCCGTGACTGGACGCGGAGGCGATGCGCCGCGCCGCCTGTCTGCTACCCGAACTTTTTTAATTTCTCTCAAAAAATTCATCCCCGAGGAATTTCTTGCACGAGCTCGTTAAAATTAACAAAGAAATATCGCCCTCCGGTTGCCCTCAAATAAAACTTCTCAAATCACAGATTTCTAAATTATTTGGTTTAGGGATTTAGCTGAAAATATAGAAGTAAAAACATTCATATTAAAGTTACCAACGAAAAGCTTTCTAATCCTGCTAGATTATTTAAAGCTACCATTTTTCAATGATCAAAACAGAAACATGGTAAACTTATCCTCTATATTTTACCCACGACACCCCAAGCTAAGTATTTCTCTACCATCCTTATGGTAGAGAAATATCTAGCGTATGTTATATTCCGTGAGGCGTGAGGCCCCTTATATTTTAAGATACTCGCAATCAACCGTGTCCATAGCGAACAGAACAGCTGCGTTGTTTAACTGCTAAGATTGATCAAAAACAAATTCAATTCAGTTCAAACGAACTCTAGTTACTCAAAAAGGTAATGGAAGGGCTCGGCAAATAAATGAGACTGCCGATATAAAATTCGTTTCAGGCTCGATTAATTTCCAGTCGTGTTTGATGAGTCGCCATTAAAGATCAAATCATAAACGGTCAACGTTTAGGCCGCGCATAAACAAACAAATTGATTATCTTTTGAAAACGCAATAATGTTCGTCATTCACTTGAAATATTGACTGATATGATTTGGTTGCAAGGAGACAAATATATAAATATATACCCTAGCTTTGACGCGTTTAATTTTACGGTACCAAAGTGAAACGTCAAAGCTCAGCAGTTCTTAATACGTCCTGCTTAAACCGATGCTTTTAGGCTACCAGAACTGTTTATTTAATAATGTTGACTCGTTGGCCAGAGCGCGATGTATTCATATCTATTACGTAAAAAAGAGTACCTAATAAATAAATAAATAAATAAGCAAATCTACTAGTTACAAATGAGGCAAACAGACATTCGGTTAAATTTTTTAATAACTTTTTCAAATATTGTGTTGTTAGGCATAACAGTTTAAACACTAGTTATCACTATATATTGCCGTACAGTTCATGAATACTGTATAGTTTTTAGTTTATGACAACGTGCGATCGGCCGCAACTATAATTATAGATGTCTCGACCGCAATAGACAATTCATATTTTTTACTGCCACTCAAATAAACGACTGTCAAGTTATTATTACAAATGACATCAATGGAAATAAACCACTTAAATCTTTTTAAGACAGGAATTTTCATTCGTATTTCAGGGCTGCCCTGTCTAGGGACTGTGCCGTCTCCTTACAAGAGATCGTAACCAATTAATGCCTGCCTTAGAGTATTGTGATTCTGTAATGAGTAAAGTCGGCGATGGTCTATTGGGGAGAAGCACAGTGGAGTCGTTGTGCAATTGTGTGTCATCATGTTTGCATAGCGATTTCATTCATACTAGACAAGCAATGCCCAAGTGAAAAGTCTAGGCACTCATAGGTTACATACTGATTACCAGAGTGCCTAGTGCGAGTTTTCTAAAAATCACCGTCACAAGTCACCGCTTCGACGTAAACGCCGATTTGTATGGGCTCACAATAGTGTCACTTTTAGGCCGACAGAGGCGCTGTTCGATCCTATACAAATCTGTGTTTACGTCGACGCGGTGACTTGTGACGGCGGCAGTGAAAAACTCGCACTAGGCCCTCAGACCAATAATTTACCATCGTCTGTTGGCACTTTATGTGCGAGATTTCGTCGACTTAATCGTTTTATGAATAGTTTATAAGGTTCATATATTCAATACTCTTTGTCTTACAAGTTATTGCTTCAAGATGAACCCTAAGATTATACGAAATGGAAAGAAGTTTCATTTCGTCGTATTATAATAAACTAAGTCGTGTAAGTACGCAAAATTGTATAACTGTCCAGTTAATAACGAACTGGAGAAATCATTGGAAAATCCTTCTTCCTTCAAAATGTCGAAAACAAGGTAAAACTAATTGAAAACTACTTTTCATATCACGTTCGTTTCCGAATATTCAGAAACTATTATTTCATCCAATTGGCATTCAGTTGAAGTGTTTTATTGATATTTCAACAAGAACCAATCTGCTGTGCGAATGTTGAGTTCTTTATTACAAGCTTTTCATATAAATTGCTTCCAGTAACAACCTTATTTGGTTTATTCATGTTCATAAAATACAATATAAAAATATGATATAAGTTAGATTCAACATCATCTGAAGGAAACCGGAATAGGCAGTCGTAGGTTCCTGAAATACGACTACATATTTGGTGACAAACACCTCTGCCTGTCTCTTTGAGGCCCATGGAATGTAGCTAAAGCATTCAGGCACGTTATAAAATTAGAATTATACACATTATAAATCCAGCTCAATTCAATCATGTAAAATTCAACAGAATGTATTGTAATGTAACTCAATCGTTTGTACATCGTTATGAGACATGATTGGTCCCGCGGAGTTGACAAATTGTAGCGCGGCTCCAACTCCGGATAAAAACAATATGACATCGAGCGGCGCCCATTACGATAACAAGGGTCGGGTGGTCATTATTGATCAATTGTAGATCGACTTCAATTAAGCGCTTGTGTAGGATTACCGAGTGTTTACTTTCAGGAGCAAATTATAAGAGCATCTCAACTTTCTTCGAACATAATCATAGTTTTCTGAAGAATAACTGCTAATTAGCGCCATGGACCGTGATTGCGTTACGTTATGTTCATATAACAATACTGGAAGTAGTTCTTATAAGTTCATAGCTTAATTATAGTAGGTAGGCTATGTCTTGGAATACATCAGACAGAGAGTAAGATTTTCCGATTCATATTGTATATAACCTTTGCTTCATTATGCTGTTACACATGTTACATTATCTCAATAGTCGAGTAGCACGCGCTCGCAGTCACTCGACATTAATTGATTTACATCGTTCATACAAAATGAATAGCAGTTTTGCTATAGTAAAATAAAACAAAATAATTGCAGCAAATAAATGGAATGAAGCCGAATAATAACCGTATTCATTAAGGACATTGATTACAGGCGAAATAGGGATTCTTTTGACATACTTATTCGCCACGATAACGTCTGACACTTCACCGAACCATTGAATAGGAATAATTCCATGAATAAAATCAACTTAACAGCTTATACGTGGCTTCAGACCTTGCAAATACATTCACTTATAGTTTGTGAAGTTAAAATATAAATAAAATAAATATGCTCACTCCATACCAGAAGGGTCCCTATTCACCGGAGATTATTGAATGCCAATGTGACAGACGGTGATTCCTTCGGCGACTAAGGATCTATACACATCACGATGTTTTTCTTCACCATAAAGCACATGGGGTAAAATTACTTGCGCTGGCGTAGCAGACGACGGCTCAAACTCCACCTCAACCACGGCTCTGTACAGTTATTTTTGTAATCTATATCTAATAATACATGACAGAAATCACAATCAAACGAAAAATAAAAGTGTCAGTTGACCAATAAATCGTGGAAAAAGGCTCAGTAGCGATCGCAGTCATCAGTAATTTGAAAAGTTCAAAAGAAACATTCGCTCAGTAGACACTAGTTTGCTTGAGTATAATTTTGCACGACTTATGGCCGTTTTCAATAGTCTATCCATCTGCCCCGTGGGTCACTAATGATAAAGAAATATATGGTTTTTTCCTTACTTTCATTGCAATAACTTATCGCTAGTGTACATTATTATGTAATTAAAGGTATGGATAGATCAAATCTGACAGATAACTGGGGATAGCTATCCATCTGTAAACTTTTATATAGATCATTTACAAAGAATAAGAGTACATGTAGCAGTAACAACAGTGGCCAGAGCAAGTGACGTTATATACAAGGAACCCGGATTGCTTGATTTTCACAAGTATTTCGCTCACGCCCCTAGTGAACTTTGCTCCTGTTTTCTAGACACATTAGCCTATATATCGTGTACTGGGACAGAAATAACGTAATGTTGTATACGTGGCTTCAGATTACGCTTTTGCTTAACTTACTTGGTTCGACGACCTAAGAGACGACTTTTGCTTAGATAAAGCTTCATATATTTCAAATATTAAGTTACCTAAGAAGTTATATACACATAACCTTAGGAGCAAGCATAAGTTAAATCTCGGCAACGACTATCGAACCAATTACGGTAAAAAAACCATATTATTTGAGGGAGTACAGCTGTATAACAAATTACCAAACGACGTTAAGGAGTGTAACAGTATCCCATTATTCAAAAGTAGACTTAAGAAACATGTATACACGATATAGACTTATTGTAAATCAGAGCACTTATTTGTATATATTACTACCTAAATATTAAGAATTCTTTCTGTATCTCATTGTAAGTGAACTTGTTAGTTTTTATGAGAATAAATTCTTTAAACCTAAAACCTAAACCTATTTGGAACATCAAAGAGATGTCTGAATCTTTATAAAAAGTTTTAAGTAATAATAAATGCCGATATCGTACTGGAAGCTACATTAGCGTTCATAGGCGCTATGAATGTCAAAAGTCAAATATATGTATACGATCCATAAAAACCGACTGATGCTGATTTACAACACGGGAATGCTGCTCTCACATTATTTATAGAAAAAAATACAGGTCGGAGTTGTAAAACGGAGCACTCCTATTACCATGTTATTGCCGCGGCATTACAGCGATATTACCGCGTGCAATCATCGCCGAATTACCGCTACCAAGGTACTAACTAGGGATCATCACGTCATTTCCTCACCTTTTTTTTCATTAATAACGACCTATTTATAATATTTACATATGGAAAATAAATGGCCAGATCACAGTTCTTTTGAGGAGAAAAAAAACGTTTCACTTTTGGTTGAAGTTTGACCACAAATACTCACAAAAACACCATTATATATACAAAGAAGTACTTAAAACTAGTTACAAGTAGGGAACTTGGCCCCATTCGGAACACAACGTAATGCACCCCTCAAATCAGTGGGTGTCTCTGGCGGACGGCTGGCAGCATTGCTACGCTGGAAAGCAATGCTGATTGCATGAGCAATGAGGCAATGATGAGCGAGACAAGCCCAAGCTCACTTGAGGTTTTTACCAGACTTGCAGCTTCTTGAAAAGTTGATCATCAATAATTATTATAATGGTAGGGTAACAATTGGTAATGCTTACCGATGGACACGTTTAGTAGCAGATTGGCATATTTTTATATAAGTAAGAAAGAATGAATGCTGCTGTATTTGTTACAAGTTAATTCAAAGAGATATGTATTGACATTGTATGCTAGGTAGTTAAATTGGTTAACAACAATTCCTCTCAATAGAGAGTAATGATTTGCGTACTAGTTGCTGAAGAAGTTTGCATTCCCTATCGGGGGTTGTATTGTGAAGTAGATTGGCGATGGCGATCGGAACAATCGCCCGATATCACGGCAGCATCTACTCGACGTCGGCTGGGTTACAACTTCGGTCAGCTATCACACTCTATATTCAAGCAGTTCATTTTTTCAAACAAAATATTATAATGATCCATCTAGATTTCACTGTATTACAGAATACGTAATTCTGTTCGCGCAAAAAAATATTCAAAGGAATATAATGAATCTGTTTACGTTTGTCTACGCACAAATAATGACTGTAATTCTATGCTACAAGCTCTTTTCTATTAAACAAAGGATATATGTGTTCCATGGTATCTCTTCTAACGTAAAGTAATATTTAATACTAGTTGTGCCCCGCGATTTCACCTGCGTAGATTTCAATTCCATGGGTGGATCGCGGAACCCAAATGCTTTTTTATTAAAACAAAAGTAGCCAATGTAAGTCCTTTTAACACCAGCTATCTGCCAGTAAAAGTCCCGCTAAAATCGGTTCAGTTGATTCAATACCTGAATACAACCCGTTACAAACAGACATTTTAAGAATTGGTTTTTTTATGTTAGTAGCGTATATATTTTTATATGCAGTTAGTAAATAGCTGTTTTTATTAATTACAAACAGACACTTCAATGTTATTTATCTGTATATATATGTATATTTTAATCGCATTGTTATTGTGCAACAGTTATTGTACCGAATAGGAAAATAGCGTTGCCAACGTTGTCTCAATCTCATAAATACATATATTTTTAAATAAATTGCTAATAAGATGCTGTTAATTTTAAACTGTATGTGTAAATAAGAAATAAGAAAAATGCATGAGCAAAAGGAAATATGCATCTGGATGCAGATGTAAGAAAGGGGTCGGGTCGGGTCCACCCGGTAGCGTGCAGGCTCTAATGAAACCGATGAGAATATAAAAACACGCCGCAGCGGGAAACGATCTCCGATTGTATTTATTTTTATGTGCCTTTCAACTATTGTGTTTTCGTGTATATTTTCCTATGGAAGTATATTTTTACCGAGATTGTGATTTGATTGTGGATCATTGAGCTGCCGTGCCCCAGCTTCGCTTGCAATATGTGTATCTTGTATTATACATCAAAGAACTGGGGACCAACTATAATCATTTTAAGAACTACTTAGCTTTGACGTTTAATTTTGATACCAACAAATGAAACATTAAGAAATTCTTATAAAGCGCTGGTTAGACGATTATAGTTGGCCCCCCGTTCTATTAAAAATACAATATTTAAATTTATTTCAATTCATTAATGCTGTTATTATTAATTATTTACAAATTACAGACCAGTGGGATTGGAACACTCGCTTGACGTATAGGCGATAATACAAAAGCTATCTTTCAGCACATTAATTACGAGAACAAGTTGGAATCCCCACAACCCTTCTGTTGAACAATAGGTCCAAATTTTAAGATCCCCAATACTCGCCGAAGGATTTCTTTTATCGTAATGCCGTTTAAATGAAGAGGTTCCCTTTTAGGGAGACGGAAATTTTAGAGCCTTCAATAAAACTAGCATTCGCTCTTAAGTTGAGAGCAGTAGGGGCTAGTATTACAAGGAGCGTAGTATTGAATTGTAAAAGAGAATCAATTGGCGCGGAAGGCGAGCTTTTTTAATCAAATGGAAAGGGATTCGAAAATCGACCATTAAAATTAACGAGCCACCTTTGTCATTTTTTTGTAATCGGTCTGTAGTAATTTGGGAATGCAATTAATCCATCTACGGACTCCCCTTTGATTTAGGTTTTCATTAATTGGGCTTCCTTTTATTTAATGGCGTACATTGTTTACGGAACAGTTTAAGGCGGACTGGAATTATATAGGAGTCGACCGTAAGGTCGACACGACAGAACTAGAACGTAGGTAGTTCTTTGATAGAAATCTAATATTCTATACTTGATTAAGATTCTTCGTTTCAAAGAGCTATTAAATATACTATAAAGTTACAGTTACCGTCAGCCCGACGGATCCCACTGTTGAGCAAAAGCCTTACTGAATTTTGAGAATTGAAATTAAAATCAATTTGAATCGAATAAGCAATTATAACTTCTCACAAAGCATAGTTCAGACACGAATAATTCTCACAGAAATTTCATGTTAAATGCTAAGTGATTACAAATCAGTTGTAACTTGTGAAGTGCAAGAAAGCGTTAAGATGACAGACGTGAGTTGGGAACAGGCCGCGCTGACCGCAGCCGCGGCCTAACACATCCAACTGGGATTAACGCCCATTTGTCACACTTTAACCATTACATTATATTCACTTTAACTGGGGCTGGGTGTGATCACTATTTAATTTCATACCCATACATCTACATTCAAACAAGTAATTACGGCCATGATTAGATAAGTAATTGCAATTAAATCTAAAGCTTATCATTAGAGAATTGAGTCCTTTGTACTCAACAAAAAATTAAACTATTGCGAGTCATGAGGATGTTTTGGTGTCTCCAACAAAGGAGGCAAACCGGTATACAAAACAATTCGCCTGATGGAAGCAGTTATCCAGACTATGAAAAACCGGCTGTCATTCATCTCTTTAAACCCTGAAATATGGTGGCCCATGCAAACGTCATGGGATAAAATAAATAAAATTCATGTCTATATTTGGTCGGCGCTGCAGGTGATGGGTGATAAACCGTAGAGCACATTTCCGCATACAAATAGGCCGCGATAGGGCGCGGGGCGGCGCAGCGCGGCGCGGCGTCTGACGGTGACGCGCCGACCGCATTACATCTGCGTATTTATACGGCGCGCAACGTCACGACAGATATAGCGCCATTTTTGGAAACGAAAATTGAAATGCTGTGTTTATTTATTGCGTTTATTTTAGACGCCAGATTACGCCGACTGGTCTAAAATAAACGTTACGCGTAAGTATGTAATGTAGAGTAGTGCTCCGTCGCTATGATGACGCAGAGAGCAATTGAATCACAATCGCACCCACAAAACAATAAGCGAACAAATAACAAGCGATAGGCTTATCTCCGATATTTACTTTTCAACCTGCGTTACGAATATTAAAACTAAGACTAAGGGCCACCTTCATACTAAGGCTGGCGCCAAGCAAAGGCACTGATTCTTAACCGACTTTTGAAAATGAGGAGGATTCGTTCTACGCATATTCTGCTTTATGTCATTATGTTGAGAGCATTGTGTTGTGTTGAAGAGCCGTGGTGGCCTCGGGGTTAGAGCAGTCGCCTGCTACGCAAGCGACGCAAGTTGAATCCCAGCGGGGCGTGTACCTATGAGTTTTTCTAAAAACTTATGTACAGTGATTTTCACACTACGAGCTTTACGGTGAAGGAAAACCTCGTGAGGAAACCTGCATATGTCTGAGAAATAATTCAAAGATGTATGTATGGTGCCCGAGACGGCGATGGACTCACCCTCTGTCACGTTGGCACTTAATCATATTCGATAAAATGTTGGTGTTGAAAATTACAACACCTCTGCTTACCCCTTCGGGGAATACAGGCGTGAGCATATGTATGTATGTATGTCATTGTGTTGAAAATATCTAACACTGCATAGACCAAAATTAATACATACATATATGTGCTCACGCCTATATCCCATGGGGGTAGGCTGAGACCACCGTTTGCCACATGCTACGATCCTTACATAGTACAATAAATATAAAAATAATAAAAGATATACTATTAGATCTCATCATACACAATACAATTATAAATAGAAGGCTTATTTTTATAAATGGTAACTATTAGAAGCTAGTGATTAACATGGTACAAAGAGGAATCAAATGGCGCCTGTGTGTAGTGTGCGTATGCCTTATCAATTCTTATATAGTCTCTGTTCGATATTGGAAGTGTTCCGTAGCGTTGTTATCGTAACGTTTAACGTGCCGAGTCAATAACACAGCTCCGAGCTCCTTCCACATAAAATTATACAATGGTACACGAGATACTGCGCCCTAATCTCCTCTGTTCTCGTTTAATACAATACCAGTGTCTTCAGTCGTTCGTATTTATCTCCTTTAACATAAAGTTCACTTTCCTATCCGTCTATTTTCATCTTAACAACCCATTTCAGCCCTCTGTTTCCTCTACTCCACAGACTACAGAAAAACTACTTCAAAAACTCTTCAGTTGTATGAATTGTTGTGGAAAAAAAATAAGAGTCCTATTTAGTCGGTTTGAGTGAACGGTGTCGGTTGCAAACGCAACGGTGTGAACCAATTAGTATTTCAAAAACTTAAGTGCATTCATGTCATAACACGAGCTGTATGGCAAATGAAAACATCGTGAGAGAAGCGAAAGAAATTAAAAGACATTTTAACAGTATTCTTATGGGATATGGTATACCCGACGTGAATCCTGGCAGGTAATTTTGACATTAAAAGATCTCTCTTTCGCAATCTCTCATCTCAATACGCAAACTTTTCGCTAATGAGTAGATATTTACTAAAATTCCTTAACAATAACACTTGTCGACTTTATTTTCTTATTGTAAAAGTATAGTTTGTACGTGCTGTCGAATACCTTGTCAGCCTAGTAGCCACAAACGCTACTGCATATTAAAGTTGTTTATGGGATTGCTATAATAGTGCCTACTTCCACCAGCCAATTACCTGTTTCTGTCTCTTACAACATATATTAGCAAACTTACTGAAACTTTAATTACTTCTCGAGTCGTCAAGAGTGAGCGTCTAAACACTAACTACAACTTTTACAAGGGTATGAATACTGTGCTCTAATTCATATAACAATTTTAAACTCTAGAGGTTTAGGTCTTCCTCGCGGACAAGATCGATACAACCAAGGATATATTCTTAATATATTTGTTGATTGTAATAAGCTGTTAGCTTGGAATTACAAACAGACACTTAAATTTTATTCATATGTTTAGATATCTAGTCGCCTTCAGAACCTGGAGTACGCCTTAAAGTGATGTCCTGCAAAGATACAGTAGCATCCTCGCTGCACTCCTAATCCAAGCTTACAAGCTTACCTGCCCAGTAATTTACTCTATACACGCCGCAACTAAGTCAAGTGCGCCCCACATACTCGTAATTGGATCTGAGTGCGTACAAGAGGAAGCTCATGGTGTAATAGAAAACTTAAACGCCTGATATTAACTTAAATTGAATCTTAGGTAATTGAAAGAAGTTATATTATTACAAACCCATTCTACAGTAATCTAGCACGCATGCTTCTATCTCTAAGGTGATATTGCATTACTGTAACATCTACCTATATCATAATATGAACCTGTAGCCGTGGGGTTTGAGCACTGGGTTGCTACGCAAGCTCGAATGCTACGGGGGCTAGTACCAATGAGTTTTTCTAAAAACTGAAGTGTAGTGACTTCACACCACGTGCTTTGCGGTAAAGGAAACCACTGTGAGGAAACCTGCATACGTCTGAGAAGTAATTCAAAGATGTATGTGATGCGCCTGAGATGGTGATAGACTCGACATCTGTCACGTTGGCACTTATTCATTTTCGGTGAAATATGGGTGTTGTTATTACAATACCATTGCCTATTCCTTCGGGGAATACAGGCGTGTGTATATGTATGGACCATTGAATATTCAGACAAAATTTCATTCGTCACTTTCAAATTTGAACTTCACTTACGACGAATCCATTTGTATACAGTAATGTTATCTCAAATTGAATCGTCGGTCGTCGTACTGTCAAATTGTCTGTTCCGGCCATGAGCGTCTAGTAACGGAAAAGTTACATTTTGTAGTCAATAGTCGACAAGGGAGGTACGAAACGGCATGCGGAAGCTAATGGGAGGCTGCAGAATATGAGGTGTACGAGGGAAAACACGTGAAAACTGACAAAACGTCGGGGGTCGAGAATAAGTCTATAACTAGTTTTACTGACAACAGAAATCTTTATGGCCATCCTCTTTACCGCTTAGCAGGCCGATATGTCAGCATTACCTCGCAAACATGACTATTAAACTCAAATACCTGTCACGAGGCCAAGGCTGTCGCAGGGTAAGCTGAGTAAAGAGCGCCTTTTACTGTTAAACCCAGACCTATTTCACTATACTTATGTACTAAATGTCCGCTAGTGCTGAGAACTATTCACGTAGGTACCTATCTTTGGTACGAGTATTTCCTGAAGCATTATTTACTTGGTACAGTAAATTGACAAGCGACATTGCTTCACGACCCAATGTTGTTATTCGAAGGAGGCAATAGAGACTGCCATCGCAGAGCAAGTTAATTATCTATTCCTGGAGCGAGTGGGAGGCGTGTCATCCCGCTCACTTCCCGCTAAGTAATTTATCCGGGATTTGGCTTAACCACTCAAAAGCCTTTTAAATAAGGACGACATTAATATGCGTTGTGCAAATACCAACAAGCCCTTAGGCACGGAATAGTAAGGCAGCAGAAGGACGGCTTGTGACATTGGACAGGAATCGTAGCACATACGCGTAGACGCGCGCATACGTTGCTCTCAGATCAAACCGGGCTAATTCCAAAAGTAACTGAAAAGTGAGACGCTTGTAAGTTTCGGTCTATGTGTGCACCAATTTTCGTCAATTTAAGGGAGCCGACTATCTGTATGCATAAATGTTGTGCCCTAGGAAAGCAAACACGCACTAATTTCTTCATATTTGCCCGAGTGTCATTATGCTCATAATTTGATACATTACGTTGTTTGAGCGAGTGTAGAGGTTCTACGTGTTTGATATGGCTCGTACTTAATTGACTCGTCCTTTCGCTACAAATATACGTACTTATGTTCGTAATTAATATAATAATCAGGTGAATTAACCCAAGTGACACTAAATTAAGAAAGTTTTTGAATGTGCTAGTAAAAGTTGAATACGAAGAAAATAGTATTTTATTCCAATAATTGATACGTTAGAGTTTAAGGTGATATTGAAACATATCTTATTTCCATCTCCAAAGTAAATCAAAACTTGATCTGTGATCTGGGTACAGCTCCTACACGACTGCATTAAGTAATTCAGAGATCAAATAAAGTTTGAAGTTCACTCAAACATGGCGGCGTGTTTGTTCTGCAAATGTTTAATCTTCCCGCAGTAAAGCCGTAATTGTTTTATTGCCTACACTTAGAGCCTGCACAGCTATACAGCGCTATACCCTGCGATAATCGCGCGATTCGTAAACACGAGACGTGCGATTCCGCGCTTATCGCCGCCGCGCACTCGTGATAAACTTTTGACGAATAACATTAAACATTGTGATTGCTGATAACGTGTATAAATTATAACGAAAATACCAGAGTTTTACGTGTTTTAATCCTCGAAGTGCTGTGGTTAAAAACTGTGATGGCAGTGGCGCAGCGATACATTTTAGATTTTATGAAATGTTTTATGGTCAAAGACTGAGGTGTTCGCGTCTGATTACATTAAGATTTAATTATATTGAGGAGCTCGTGACACACTTGCTATTGTGCATATCATTGGATCAGCAAAAATGAAGCAACCCTAACCATAGTCAGTTGTTCAGCCACATCGAATTAAATCAAGTGTCGACCCCAAGAATACATGGAACAAAGCCAGGGAGATGATGATGATGATGTAATCTATACAGATAAATAAAATTGAAGTGTCTGTTTGTATTTCAAAATTGCACCGTTAGACTACATGCATGTGAAAGTATACACGGTACTGATATAAAAAAGCCATTTTTTATTAATTTTCTCTGTATGTCTGTCTGTCTCTTCGTTTGTTCCGGGTAATCTCTGAAACGGATGGACCGATTTTAACGGGACTTTCACTGTCAGGTAGCTGATGTTTCTTAGACTACTTTTATTTAGAAAACATATAAGGGTTCTGTGAAATAAAGCATGAAAGTAAATCAACGCGGGTGAAACCGCGCGGCACAGCTAGTTTAATTATACGAATATATTACATACACACATATATAAATAGAATGACTAAAGACACCGATGAATAACATAAACGAGCAACACATGTTAGGCAGTAAATCTAGCAAACGTTAAGTTAGCAAATTAGTGCGACTCCTAATTCGGCTTAGACTCCGCGGAGCTCGATAATTTAGCCAAATTAAGCTATGTCCATAATATCTACTACTTCAGCGGTAATACTCATGAGATCCAGGTTGTAGATTAAGGAATATATTTTTTTCTAAATAAAGAACCTACATATATAAATGCTCACGCCTGTATCCCATGGGGGTAGGCAGAGACCACCGTTTGCCACATGCTACGAAACTTACATACTTCTTTCGCTTCATCCACATTCATGCATCTCTTCATGCACATTCTTCGGTTACGAGTGCTCTGAATTTGACCTTTCTGAAAAACATTATTAATTTTATCATAGTAGTTCCTTCTTGAACGCCCTCTACAGCCACTTTCATATTCACTGTATAAATTAGTTTGTTTCTGTACGCATTTCTATATACATGAATTCCCAATCAGAGAAACGTGGATTTAACATGTCTGCCTACTCGTCGGTACACTAATTTTGATAAAATGGGAAATTGTCTCTTATTTCCCAGAAGAGGAGGGTACTAAAGTTTATAATTTTGTAAAAAGTTGGTAAAGCTTCTTTGGTCCGTATTTACTTAACCTTAGATTACTTGTACCATTAACACGGTCTAGATAACTCTCGCAATAATAACTCCACGTTGAAATATAATATCCCGCCTCGAGAACACAAAAGCTGAATTTATCATACCCGTTAAAACACATTAGCGTCGCACGTACTTAAAAATGCTTTCAAGATGTCTTGTTACACATTAGAACTGTTCCCCTTTGCTATAACATATTCATTTTGTAATATACACTCTAACAGGGTGTCTAGAATGATAAAACGTGATGAAACACTCATAAAAAGTAAAAAAGTAAAAGAAAGATTACGATTTTACAATCCGGTATTCGTAATCGGAGCAATCTTTTTTTTCTCCCATATCGCTCCCTATATCTGTATTCACTCCCTTTCTATCATCTATCACAAGCATCTATCCTTTCTTAATTCATTCATCTCTTATAGTCATCTACATCTAATTGGGGAAACAATTACAAATTTTACGACATGATTATTCGTTACAGTACTTGTAGGTATTATATCGATACTGTAATTGTATTAAAGTAGAATGAATCAAGATATATACAAACAAACAGAAGATGTATCAAGGCAACTAACAATAATGGTAGCTTGAGGCGCGTGAGGTCGGTACTCGCTTAAATCCATTAGTGAAAGTAAAATATTACGCTCTCTGGATTGCGGCCCGCTAGCCTACTAACAGGGACGGACTCAGTAATGGAGCTAGGGGGCAAACTTCGATTATGTAGAGCACGTTTTAAAAGACTATGTGTGATATGGGAAGTATTTATTAATTAAAACACTTCCTGAAGTATTGTCAAGCTTATAGTTAACAATTATATAATTTTGCCGCGTTACTTGATTTATTATTAATCTTAAATATTTTAACGCCCATGTTTTACCAATTATAACAACATAACATTGGAATGTCAATGAAAAAATTAAAAAAGTTACTGGGTTTGCTTGCTACTTTTGCAGGTTATGTGGAAATTATATTGAAAGTATGCCCCCCAACTGTTGGTTTGTGATCAAACCAAGAAAATATACTATACCAAAGGGTATAAGCAAACTGCAAGTAATTGTGACCCCAGCTTGACAGGGCTACATTTTAGAGCAATATGTGAATGCCAAAATAATATCTTTATATTTTATTATTCGCATTAAAAACTTTCTCAATGAATTTTGCAATAGATTTACTTGCCCATCCCGTCCTATCCTAAAGTCCTGCCCGTGGAGCTCCAGACCCTTTTCGAACATAATCCCCGCAGTGCTGCGATTAACTTTTACTCCCGCCGTAAACTAAACTGCCTGATAAGGATTACAATGATACGACACCCGAAGCAGAAATCAAACGATATTAGAAGTTGGTACCACAAGTTTTAAGTATAATAGTATTAGAGCCTGTTTAGTTGCCGGGTTGTCTTTGCTTAGATCAATGCAGTTATTGGACATTGCAATGATCATACTAGTCCATTGAGGGAAAAACTCTTACTATGGGCACTTATATAGGAACCTCCATTTAATTCTAACGGAATAACGTAAAAAAAAACCGCCCGTCGTATTATTTATTTCAGACTGATGTTTAATGTTTTATTGTTCACTCAATTACAAAGTCAATGCGCATCACAAACAGATAAATAAATGAGAAATCGGTGATGATAACATTTACATTTCTGTTCTTTGAGACATGGCTAGCATACAAATCTTATATTTTTCTAGAACGATCTGGTATCGATATTGAAATGAATAATACATTAATTATTCTTCAAAATTGGATCACCCGTATCGTCGCACTCAAAATAGGTACTACGAATATACCAACGTTACATCGAATAGGTATGACAATCTTAGGCAACTACATTTATCATAAAATAAATTTGGTCATTCCATTGAAATAAGTTAGAATCTGCGTGTAATTTAATTAAACATTCCGGAGAAATATCCAGAATTTTGTTACTCGCTGCGAATATCTTTTAAGAATAAAATGAAAATTTTATAAAACAGTCGGCGAAATACAGACGTTAGGGCTTCGCGAATCGTAAAACATTTTATTTTGGTGTGTATGTTTTATTAAAGTGCTAAGTACTTATGCCATACGCGCCCGTGCGTCCGCTGAGCCAGCTGTGGTACTTCTTATACATCATATTATGCATTTGTTTTGACATTTAAACCTTATAATTGACAAAGATGATCCTCACTAGATCAAATACGGACTTAATCCGAAAAAAAAATTGTTTATTTATGTATATTTTTTCACACACCGTATTTTCTGAAGTTTTACATAGCTTTATGTAGCGGTCTTATCACTCAAGATAATATCTTACAGACAACTATTTTACAAGCCTGATTATATAAGAACTCACATGTAGCAAGTGGTCACAACACAATGCCGCGGCCAGTTGTAAAGAAGCCTTAGCGATCAGTTAACATCGGATGGCGTTTAGAGCACTTGACAAAGTGGGCCATCAAGAACAAGGCGCAATGTTTTGTATTTTTCCTCAAAATGCTTACCCAAAGAGGATTACGCTGGGACTAGGGTCGGTTTGAGGGAAAGCTCAAGAAATTCACAGCAGCCGTAATTTATCTTAATAATGGCTCTGTACAACGACCCCGCCCTTTTTGGATCTTCGTAAGAAAATCAAGGGCGCGCGTTGAATTTAAAACGGCGGTATTTCTTTGCGGCGAGACGTTAATTTCGAGAAACATCGGTGATTTAGTGCTAAGTGGATCCAATCCTGTGTTCTGATGCTTATTATGAAGTAAATACGGAATTTGCTTAGCCTTTCCTTAATACCTACTTATGATAGACAATATACTCGTATGTTGGATGTTGTTGGATAATGAACACGAGTTTTTAGTAAGAGCTGGCACGTATGCAACATTCTAAATGTATTATCTGTTAATAAAAACTGATAAAAAACGTGTCTCTATGTTATGTAAGGAATAATATAGAATTAGATCGCTCGCGATACGACTTTGTGTGACTTCACAACGGTGAAATGCTCGTTCTTTAAGCGTTTAATGGTGTCAGAATCAGAGTTTTGTATTAATTTTTAATGTCACACGGGCAACATATAACAAGGACAAGAAAGATAATTTATTTTAACAAGTACCTATACAAAAATACAAATTAATAAAAAACAATATTACTTAGTAAAATATAACAGACATGATAGAGTTAATTGAAACTGCCGTCATAATAGAGAGACATTCGATTACTTCGCCACACAGACGAGGTCGTTAAGGCGAAGACAAAGAAACTTAAACTATGAAACATAAAGCAATGGGATTAGCATAATTTATACAGTAACAGCTTAACTCTCCTTAATAACTCATTTCACGTCCTGAGCCAAGTTCTCTCAGGTTAGAATGAGTTTTCATTTCATTCTCTCAACTCTACTGCAATAATAATGAGATGTATACTTGCTGCGGACTTTCTAATTATATACTTTTGAGTACATTCATTATTTGGCAATCTGAGTACAAACTTTTGTGAACTTTTAATAGAGTACTTAATGGTGTAATCTATACAGATAAATAAAATTGAAGTGTCTGTTTGTAATTCCAAAATAACAGCATTTCACTAAATGGATATGAAAGTATACACGCTACTGACACTAAAAAACTAAGTTTTAAAATTTTTCTCTGTCTGTCTTTCTGTCTGTCTGTCTGTTTCGGCTGAAAATCTGAAACGGCTGGACAGATTTTAACGGGACTTTCACTGGTAGGTAGCTGATGTTTCAAGGAGTAACTTACGCTACTTTTATTTATTAAAAATATTAGGGTTCCGCGACAATAAGGAAGAAACTAAATCTACGCGGGTGAAACCGCGGGGCACAGCTATATTGTAATATAAACTGAAGGGTAACGGTAAATGAACAACTTAAGCATATTTAAATATTGAAAGTGATATTACCACTTCCTATGATCTAGCCAAACGATTATGGCTTGGTATTGTCAACAATTACACACATGATGGAAAGTCAATAATTAAACAACCGATACTGGTCAATCTCAGCCCACTGCTGGTTCAGGGCCCTATCGTGACCGCTTATTGCCATGATAGTTTAACTCTTATTATGAGACAGATGTATATAATAATAATAATAATAAATAAATAATAAATGATCTTTATTGCTTTTTAGTACTTAAACAAAATATAATAAAATTACAACAAAATAATAAAATTACAAAACAAAAAAAAATAAAATGTTTAAGGCCTTTTAAAAGCAAGGGGACATATATGACGTGTATAAGTCTATCACAGTCACACGGTGGAACTATGACGGCAATAAGAGCTTATGGTATGATTGTAAGCCAACGCTAGTCCTAACGTCCTAAAGTCCAGTGCACAACAGACGGTCACTGAATAAGAGAAACTGCGATCACGTAACGTACCCACTTATATTGATTTATAATACAATTTCGTGAAGAAAATGTTTTGATAATTTCCTAAAAAACGTCAATATCTTATGTAAGGCAATATTGAACATTAACCTGATATGCACTGCAAGTAAAACCTACTAAGTGTACTGTATTCCTCCTACCTTGAAAGACAAATAAATTGTTAAAAATATATAGTTACTCGTATTATTCAATCACAACGAACAATGTGTTTACAAGGATTCTCTATTCCTTAATTGAATAGATTTATCTTTAGCTCTATTATAATTAAGAGTCCAAACACAGATGTTTCGAAATCCTAAACAAATGTTGCGCTTAGAGAGAAGAAATACTGCCTCTTGTATAAAATGATTTGAAACAACAAAGCTAATTAAAGTGGCTTGTAAAAGTAGAACCTAAGTCGTATTGATACGAGCGCGGCATTACAGTGAACCGAGGCACCACCCACTCGCTCTCGACGTGGAAGACTAGAGAGGTATACATTTCATATGACATTAGCTTCTGCCCGCGACTTTGTCCGCGTAGAAGAGTTACTTTGGGATAACGTTAACTATAACCTGCGATTGGCCTTGGCGTGATGTGATATATATCTAGCCTATAGCCTCCCCGATAGGCTATCTAACACTAAAATATTTTTACAAATCGGTCTCTTCAGCTTTATCTATACATCTATACATCTATATACATAAATAAAATTGAAGTGTCTGTTTGTAATACCAAAATAACAGCTTTTCACTAAATACATATGAAAGTATACACGCTACTGACACAAAAAAACCAGTTTTAAATTTTTCTCTGTCTGTTTGTAATCTCCGAAACGGTTGGACAGATTTTAACGGGACTTTCACTGGCAGGTAGCTGATATATCAATGAGTAACTTAGGCAACTTCTAATTATTACAAATATAAGGGTTCCGCGACAATAAGGATGAAACTAAATCTACTAGTATACAATTCAATGTGTAGTATTACTAGAGAATCGAGTTGAGTGGTTAACTCACCCTAGGTTATTACTAGTTTTTCCTATTACTTACGTAAGTGTATGTAACACCACGAGCTCTCCAATGAAGGAAAAAATTTTACAATAAAAAAAATCAAGATCATAATATAATATAGTCCCTGAGAAAGTCGCGATGCCTAATCATCTATTTATACATATTTATCTATACATAGCTATACAGATAAATAATATAGAAGTGTCTATTTGAAATTCCAAATATATTCAGCTTTTCACTGAATGCATATGAAAGTATAAATAGTACTTTTATATTAACGAACGTGTCCGTTTGGGGCTACCTGCCTAACTGAACACACTTTACCTTGCTGTGAAGCTAACTTGAGGAATCTGACCAAACCACCAATTCTTCCCATTTAAACCAAGTCTTCGAAGATGTCTTTTCATTTTACACCAAAAATAAAATCTTTATCCCGGGATTATGCGACGGTCGTGGCCCGGAGACTATAATTTACCCCACTAATGGTTTTAAAGCTGACATCTGCCCTTTCTGGGGAAAACATGCAAACCACACACTTTATTCCTTGCAACAAACAAGCGTCTTTATTCCGCGTTTATATTTTAATTCAACCCCAAGTGCGGGAGGGAATTTATGACGTCATAATAGACTCGACTTTTTATTGGGAAATAAAACTGATTGCTCGGTTACATTGTACTACCTATTAGGAAAATTACTTATTTTAGTGCCATGCTTATTTTATCACTCCG
The DNA here is from genome assembly GCA_964035505.1 of Watsonalla cultraria. Lineage (NCBI taxonomy): Eukaryota > Metazoa > Arthropoda > Insecta > Lepidoptera > Drepanidae > Watsonalla > Watsonalla cultraria. The sequence goes on from OZ037713.1 coordinate 408,187, forward strand.
AAATTTTCTCGTATTGGGAATTGAAGCATTTTCAATTACTTGGAATAATTCACACTAACGAATGTGAATGTTTCGTAAAATTTAATATTTTTTTAATGATTTACCTAAACTTGACTTTTGTATCCTTCATCTTCTGAGTCTTAAAATAAATTTCTCTACGCATGGAAATGTTGCTCTTGACACAAAATATCTCTTAATTATTTCGAACACACGACCTTCAACTTCACAGAGAATCGTTAACCACTACATAATCTTATCTCTTTCATCAGATCTCCTCAGAAGCTTCTTTACCGCAGTTCTTCTCAGAAGGTTAGTTTCCGAACCGGTGGTAAGTTCCTCGACATTCATAAGTGCCTTACCAGGGCCTAAACTGAATAAATCATTTTCATTTTCATTTTCAACATAAATTAATAAAAAATTACACTTTTGTAGCAATTATAATATATTTATTGACAGAGCCGAAAGACGCCACTCATCTGAAAATTATGTAAAGCTGCGATGTATAATTAATTCCATATCTAAGGCGGTAAGTTTTAATATCGCAGACGTCTGTATCTGAGGTTTATGGTAAGCTTCGCAATAAATGTGTATACACCAACCGGGTGGCAGTGATAAGGGACTCATTGGAATGATAACAGCTAGCTGAGCCACGCTTACACTTATGCATACACTGCGGTTTCGTGGATTTACTTTATTTCTAATTAGTGTTTGAGTTTGAAGTGTCTAGTAGCTTGTTAGATGCAAAAATAGAACAAAATTTGCTCAGTTTACGGTTTGTTGAGGTAGTGGCAACGTCTTCATAAACTTTAAATGAAAAAATGAAATATAACTAAATGTGACGACCGTGAGTAGTGTACATACAGCGCTCCAATTCAGTATATTCTGCATGAATACAATTTTTGTTTTTCAATTCTGTTTTTAATTCTAAATTAGCAACAGCTTTTCACTAAATACATTATGAAAATATTTATGGTACATACATAAAAAAAAATGTTTGGACATTGGGCAAACGAATTAGGTTTTTGACATGAATACATTGTTTTTTACAAAGCATATTAGGGCCAAAATTACAAAAAAGACTTGTAGAAGAATTTGTATGAACGTAATTCAGTAAAGTTACCTTGCAAAATATGCTATAAGTCGAGTGGACACGGAAGTCGTAGTGGAGGCATGCGGATCTTTTCAACAACTGTGAGCAAATAATAGGATTACTAGATTGTTCCTGCGAGCCGGGAGGCGCAAACACTCGGTGGATGTTATCACGTAAATGCTCCCTTATTTGTACCTACTCTTAAGTACTCAATCCAAATGCAGTTTTATTTTTAAAAAATGCATTACAGATTTTGAGGCGGTGAGGACTCCGCACTTAAAATGTGGGTCCCGTTACGAGCTAAGAATGCGGTACAATTTTTTCATTTGGTCATTTTATGAGCCTGTCTCTGTCTGTCTGTATGGTGCTAGACTAAGGCAATGATTTCGATATAATTTTGTGATTTGAGTAGTCGCCTACGTGAGCGACGCATGTTATAACTTCACCACCCTGATACTATGACAACATGAAGTTCACTGCGGCATTGCATACGATACTATTAGTCAGCAGATTAGTAAGTATGAATAGGGAGAGCTTAGATTCGCAATAAATATAGCATTGAACGTTAATATAGTAGTAGAAGGTGTACTACTGTAGGCATGTCGTAATTCTTCTATGAAGGCACTGGAGTCCGAAATCCTGTGATAAATAAAATAAAGCAACGTATTTAAAAAAATCAGACAGCCAGGAATAAGAGGACGACTTCTAAATTAATATCCGTAACGATGAAAATCCCAGTAGAACGGCGCAAAGAGTAACATTTAAATGGGTTGGAGTTCCCTTTGAAAGCTAACGTGTAGCTTACCATCGGAAAAAATATAAAATGCCCGACCGTCCACCGACGTTATAAATGGCGGTAATTAGAACACACACCGGCGACGAGCTGGTGACACACCCAGAGAACACACCGTAATGTTTAATGCACACGATTAAGGGAAATGGAAGAAGGTAATTAATAAGTATATTCATAAGTAATTTTATCAGACGTTCATGTTTATTAGTAATCAAAAGCTTAAATAATCGAGTAAACTGATGGACCCATTTCTGCACTGGTGTGTTTCTTCACACGATAAACCTGCAGTTTTCCCAATTATACTTGACATATGCTCACGCCTGTATTCCCCGAAGGCAGAGGTGTTTTAATAACAACACCCAATTTTCACCGAAAATGATTATTATGATGATTAAGTGTCAACGTGACAGAGGGTGAGTCTATTGCCGTCTCAGGCACTATACATACGTCTTTGAATTACTTCTCAGACATATGCAGGTTTCCACACTATGTTTTCCTTCACCGTAAAGCATGTGGTGTGAAATTACTGTACATACATTTTTATAAAAACATATAGGTACAGGCCCCGTTGATTATACCAATTATACTTGATGAAAGCTTAATCATCGTAGCATCAAAAGCCTACGCGAGTATCTTGTACTTACTCATATTTACAGAAAAGATAATTTCGAAGTGCATCTTGTGTTGAGCCTCTTGAGCTCAGTGTGTCCTCAGACTCAAGGTAACACTTTTTCCTAGCTCCGTTATACCCGTTAACGGCGCGCCGGTGTGACCAGCGTCGACTTTTTGCGAATTATCCTTTTAACACCGTGTATTATAAACGCCCCAAAACCCGTCAGTTGCGCCACTGGTTTAAATTACCATTTACCTGCGAGCTGCGCCACAGAGCCGTGCCAATATCTTGACACACGCGTATTATACGGATGGTGATGCTCATCCACCTTATTTTGATTAGCATTGAGGGAATAAAATTCTTATAAAGAAAGTATGGTGTGATGCTTCGGACTATAATGTACAGGCCTTTACTTAACAGGCTTTTAGATGATGAATTATATTTTTACATTAATACCTGCTTATGTTCTGAATTCATGAACGAGGTGCTTTTTCAAATTAAGTACATTAACATCAAATGTACGTTCTTAAAAAAACACATTGTACATAATCCTCCTACCACACAAAGTGTATAGACTGTTGGTTGGATCTACTTCCAGTTAAGTACCGTAACGTCGGTAAGTACAACCATTGTGAGTCAAGTGTAAACAGTTTAGTTTATAGTGCATACAAATAATTCCATAGAAGCTCCATAAAGTAAGTAAGACAATGTCCTTCAATATGATGTTACCCCGAGAGTTGCACGCATCTTCAATGTATAGCATAGAGCGTCCAAATGAATCAGATTGCAGTCCGCCGGTGCTCACCACAGATAAGTAAATATAAATGCAGATCTGTTGAGTTTGTGTTATGAATATTGCAAAGTGAACATTTCTTGCGGCGGCGCTCCGCAGCCAAAAGCGAAATGAAAATTTAATCTGGAATGATCGCCTCGCTAACACTGACACTACACTGGGAAATTTATTCATATGGCCACCGGCGACGGTAATAAGTAAAAACTAACAAAGGACGGGAGAAATATGAGTGGAGTGCGCCGTTAAAACAATAAATGTCTATGGGACAAAAACTGCACGGTACGGCGCATCGCCGGCCACTGGCGCCGCCGCGCCGCTGCTGCCTTGCTCACTTCAACATTGCTAATTCATTGCTATTATACTACCTTACATTTTCATTTTCCTTTTAATCATATACTCGTGTACACAGATAGATAAAATTAGAGTGTTTGTTTATATTTTGTTATTTACAGCATAAATGCTTATGAAAGTATATTGGGTGCCTACTACATAATAAAAAATCTTTCCGTTTGTTTTGGCTAATTAATCTCTGAAACGGCTGGACTGATAAATGATTCACTGGGAGATAGCTACTTTGCATGCATCAAGGACTACTTTTATTTAGAAAACATATTAGGATTCTGCGAAATAAAGCATTAAACTAATTCTACCCGGGCGAAACCGCGGGCCACAGCAAGTGTTTAGAATATTAAACAATTAAAACATTATTATAAATGAGGTAATCGTAGAATCTACAGATCCAAATAAATATAAATCTTCCACCAATATTTGGAATTGTTATTTGGTATTATAATCCAACGAGCTATTTTAAGAATTATTCTAGTCTCTCTCTCCGTAGTAATATTCCATTCTTTAATGGAGGTTGATAGTTTGACAGTTGGTCACATCTAAATATAGTGGAAAATTGCGAGATTTCGTCGCTCTTGTAAAATGAATGTAATATGGCTACAATATGACCACATTCAGCGTAGATTGCTCTCAGTAGGTACACGGCACGACAGTAATAACGAGGTGTTCTATACTACATTACATTATACACTATCGCAGTAGTTAGAGACACATTACGTTTAAATATTATATTGTTATTTTTGGGACATGCTATTATGTTTGACAGTCAGCAGTATATTTTACTATTGTACCGACAACAAGATAGTGTGTGCATTTGTACTTAAGATATAAAGCTGAAGAGTTTGTTTGTTTGCTTAAACGCGCTTATCTCAGGAACTGCCGGCCCGTTTTGAGAAATTATTTCATTGTTAGATAGTCCATTTATCGAGGAAGCTATCACGTAAATCATCACGTTAAGACCAATCGCGGGTTAAAGGTAGTGTTAGCCCAAAGTAAATATTTATCACCGACGAAGTCGCGGGTAGAAGTTAGTAAGTAATATACAATGCAATGGGCATATTCCCTACTATCTCCATAGTTAAATCGGGCAGGCTCGCACGTTCTTGGATCAAATACTCAAAGCAATTCATTAAGAATTCCCAGTCGATATCAAACAAACAGACATGACAAGGAGTTAGAGCGATCATATTAATAATGGTTGAACATGGTTTGTAAATCTGACTTAAGTGATTTAAATCATCTACACTAATATTATAAAGCGGAAAGATTTGTATGTTTGTTTGTTTGTATTGAATAGGCTCCGAAACTACTTGACCGATCTTGAAAATTCTTTCAGCAATGGATAGCTTCATCATCAGCGAGTAACATAGGTTATACTAGCTGTACCCTGCGGTTTCACCCGCGTAGATTTAGTTTCATCCTTATTGTCGCGGAACCCTAATATTTTTGATAAATAAAAGTAGCCTTAGTTACTCCTTGAAACATCAGCTACCTACCAGTGAAAGTCCCGTTAAAATCGGTCCAGCCGTTTCGGAGATTACCCGGAACAAACAGACAGACAGACAGATAGACAGACGGACAGACAGAATTTTTTTTATAACTTGGTTTTCAGTATCGTGTATACTTTCAGATGCATTCAGTGAAAAAGTGTTAATTTGGATTTACAAACAGACACTTCAATTTTATTTATCTGTATAGATAGATGTATAGATATAGATTTTATCCCCGTACTCTCACGGGAACGGGAACTACGTGGGTGAAACCGCGTGACGTCCGCTAGTTAAGTGTATTCTTGTAAACGTACTGACCAGTAATTAAGGGATTGTTGTTAATTCACTACGTATTATATTCGCAACGAAAAAGTTAAGTACGTTTTACCTAAATTAAAGTCAGTAAACCTCGGTTGAAATTATTTGCAGACTCCAAAAAGCATTATCTTTCTCTTGTGAGATCTACTTGCACCGACCCCGCCTCAACTTAAGAAATACGCAAGTTTCCCGCAAAACTAAGGCGCATTATAATATATCGGGATTTTATAAGTTGAAACTTGGACGGAATTCTCAAGATAATTCAGCTTTCTATGTAGGTAACATTATATATTGCTTAAAATATACTGAAAGAAAAATGCATTATCCAAAATATTTTCAGATATTTTTTATTGTTCTCATTCTGTGTCTCATACTGCTTCAGAGCTCAATAATAACAGGCATGATATTTTAAGATTCTAAATAATAAAATATTTTTTTAATCAGTTCAGTAGTTACAGAGCTTTTTCGTAACTAACCAGTAATCAAATATTTCCTCTCTAGTTTATGAGTGTTGCTAGTAAGATAATAGTCGATATTTGTAGTGTTTGCGAACGTTAAAGTACAAAAAATATAGGTCAATAATTTTCCAATTTAAAAAATATACTGAAATATAAAAACAAATCCAGCTAATGCCGCAGTGACAATAGACAGAGAGCGAGAGGCGGCTAATAAAGGACATCAACTGGGTACATTTTTGTCGGATCAGCGCGCCAGGCTCGTGCCAAATGTACCGGAAAGATAAACCGAACGCCACACGACTGGGTACTGCCTCCGGACTATATGTTACTACACGATACTATGTTACCTACTGATGTACGGCTCGGTGACTCCTCCGTTTAGCGTCCGATTTACTTTTAAAGCTCGCCTGTCAATAACTCTACTGATAAACAGGAGCCATGGTGGCCATGGTGGCCGTGGAGCAGTCGCCTACTACGCAAGTTCGAACACTAGCGGCCTGCATCAATGAGATTTCCTAAAAACTTAAATGCAGTTATTTCACACCATGTGTTTTACGGTAAGCAAACTCCATGAAGATGCATATGTCTGAGAAGTAACTTAAAAGGCTATGTATAATGCCTGAGTCGGCGACGGACTCACTCTTTATCACGTTGGCATTTAATCATATTCGGTGAAATGTGGGTTTTGTTGTTATAACACCTCTGCTTATCTCTTCGGGGAGCCTTATGGTATGGCGTGAGCATATTTATATTTATTTAATTTTCTACAACATCATCTATACACCTATACAGATAAATTAAATTGAAGTGTCTGTTTGTAATTCCAAAATAACAGCTTTTCACTAAATGTATATGAAAGTATACACGCTACTGACACTAAAAAAACCAACTTTTAAAACTTTTCTCTGTCTGTCTGTCTGTTTGTTCCGGGTAATCTCTGAAACGGCTGGACCGATTTTAACGGGACTATCACTGGCAGGTAGCTGATGTTTCAAGGAGTAATTTAGGCTACTTTTATTTATTAACAAATTTGGGGTTCCGTGACATTGAGGATGAAACTAAATCTACGCGGGTGAAACCGCAGGGCATAGCTAGTTTATAATATAAAATAGAATGGATGAACGTAGATTAAAATGCACTTGTATAGTTTACGTTTGATATGGATGTTACCTGAATCCCCCGCAGAAGTCTCGTGGAGCGAACACGAAACTGCAAAGCAAAGAAAGAAACAATTAAATTGTCTTTCTGACTTTAATCGCTTGCCAAGAACACGCGGCGCCTCGCTCACAACTCTACTGATACTGTATACGTGCAGTGGCTCCTCGGATTTTCTCAAACAACGCCACAACATACATTATCTACACAGATAAATAACATTGAAATTTCTGTTTATAATTCCAAATTAACTGCGTTTCACTAAATGCATATGAACGCATTTACGGTTCTCACATAAAAAAAAAATCTAGATGATTTTTCTGTCCGTCTGTTTGGTCCGGACCGATTTGAACGGAACTTTCACTGGCAGATAGTTAATGTTTCACGGAGTAACTTATTTTATTTGAATAAAACATTTGCGCCGCACGCCACCTTTGAAATTAAGTCTACGCGGGTGAAACCGTGGGGCGCAGCCATATTAGAATTAGACCATGTTATAGATAGATTACCTGCAATAGAATGAGCTAACGATTAAATAAGCCTACCTGATACTAGTCATAATAAAAGACATAATATGATAAGTAAAAGGTGGTCCCCGCCGCAATACTAATATACTAACTGCCTACCCAAGGGCCGCTTTGCTACCTGCTATTACTATCATTATTCCAGACAACGAAGGGTACATGTGCATATAACGTGTCTGTGGCAATATCACATCACAACACGGCCCAGTTATAAATAGAGTTAAAGTGAAGCGAAATAATTCGTATCTCATTGCTTAATGGCGCTTCAGCGAAATTAAATTGAAAGCAAAACCACGGTACATGAAACAGCTGAAACATTGTCAACAAAGGTGTGAATTAAATTAATGTAAGCCATCCCTGTGTTCCCGGAAACTTCTCAAAAATGTCACCGGAGCGACACTTGACGTACGTGTGAGGGCCTCAAACTAATTTGGCAGGCAAATGCCCAAGGCAAATTAATTAATTTGATGAAAGTAAAGTTCGCTAGTTACGCGAGGCGGCGATCAACCCTCCACGCGCTCGCACATCTCACCTTTGAATATGGAAATGGATCCAGGTGGTCGGTTCTTTTATAATCACTAACTTTTAAAGTAAAATTCATTCTAATTAAACACAAAAACAAACGCAACAAATTAAAATTAACGTTTGTGTATTTTGTACGATCAGATTTTTCTCATCTGTAAATGAGTTTTTCAATTCGACAGGGGATGACATCAAAAAACATGAAAGCGACATTATCAGTATTCAAAGCGAAAAAGCTATGAAATAATTAAAAACCTTTTAATTTATTCCTTTTCATTCGCTTTCATATTTCCATTTGTTTGTTTGTTACGGAGTTATGTATGTCATTTCAAATGCTGTCAGATATACGATCGGATGGCATTTTATTGACGTTACCATATTATGTAATTCTACTGGCTTTTACTGCTCTAAAAATACTTTGCAATTGCAATTATTCTCATGATAGCTATTAAGTTGCGTAGGCGACTTTGTTACTCAATAAATCGCTTTAAAAGTATTAGGTTAATTATGTACATACTTAGCCCATATTCTGAAATATTGCAAACAAAGTGCTATAATTCTACTGTTTTCACTAAATAGAAAAAGATTTAGCATCAAACGTGGGAGTAGCTAGACACACATTTATTTGAAAGTTAAAAGGGTATTTGCGTATAAATTTAAACGTAGTGAAGTAAATCAGTGGGCCATTACTCACCATAAGCTTCACCTCTTGTTGGGAAATGAGTCGAGTATCAACGTGAAAGATAAATTGTCGGTCCACATAGAGCCCGCGCGGCCAGGGCGGGTTAAGTAATAAATATGCAAACTTTAGGAGCATTTCTAGACAAATCCGTATCTATAAGGGATGGTGTTCAAGTCACAAATTTGCTGGCAGGTGTGTTTAATACGAATTTTAGGCAAAATATATTAGCTATCGGTTTTATACCTACTCCCCGTGCGCGCTCAATTCAGACGAGTGAATTTACAAATAGGCAGTGCTTAGTCAGGAGTTTGATAAAACAGGGTACTTATAGAACGTGTTTTATGTGTACTGTTTAATCAGTAACATGTTAATAATCTACACATATATTTAAAAATTGTAGTGTCTATGTATAATGTCAAAATTTCCTTTTAATATGCGTTTTGATTCTTTTATATTCATGTTTCATAATATCAAAGAAATTATTTTTAGAATAATTTTTTTCTGCCTAAATCGAAACGGCTCGAGCAGATTGAACCTTCCACTGGCCGGTAACCGCTAGTTTTAAAATAGTGAGATTTCGAATAAATTTACCAAAATAACTGAATAGAGGATTCAAGCCATTTGTGACAATGACCAAAATGTTGTCATTATAAAAAATTACGTCCACGAAGATCACAAACGAAAATCCAATTTATTGTATTCAATTAATATACCAAAACATTCTTCAGATAGAAAATATATTTAGCTGTAGTTGGTTAGTACCCACATTTGAATATCTGTAGCGTAGCGCGAAGCCATTTAAATCCTAAGCCAGCCTGTTCCTCCGCAGGATGTGATTATCTGGCGGATGTGGGGTGCAACGAGCTTCCTTTTGTGAGGGCCTTTGATACCCACTTATACTTAGACTTGCCAACTCATTTCAATACTACAACGGCCTATTGTTTCACTTTAAAGGAGTTTGATAAACAGCTTTTGGGCGGTTTTGTTCAAGATGCCTGGCGGTGATTCTTGCTGATTCTTCTAACTCATAATTCTAGTTCCCAAATCGGTGGAAATTCTACTACCACTATTTATATAGGTCATTATGGTCCTGGCTTTATCCCATTTTTTATTCGACGCAATGGTCACCTGATTTTTACATTAAGTGACTGCCATGGACCTTCGGTATTCCGTTTGCGAAGAAAACCTTTCAGGGTTAAACCAGTTATCAGACAATTTTTAGGCCTCCAACTGTTACCTGATTTATTTATTTATACGAACAAACTTCACAAGGAATATTAAGATATTTGGAAACGATTTCTCGAAGGCTGCTATAATATTCTCGCAGAAATTGAAATTTCACGCAGATGAAATTAAAATGTAGAATATTGTGACACAAACACCAACTGAGACATCAAGATAAAATCTTAAGCTTTTAATAGATAATTATTTTAATACAATCTTTTTTTGCACTGAAATAGTTAGGGGCCATAAGCTCTTATTGCCGTCATAGTTCCACCGTGTGTCAGTGACAGACTTATACGTGTCGTGCATTGCATATAAGCAGGTAAGCAGAAGTACAATTTGTGATCACTGAATACACTCGTGTCGTGTGTGTGTGTGTTTATGTTCGTATGTGTATCTTCACCAAGACATACGTACCTACGCCGCGTCACATAGGTATGGACTTAACCTGCCTACCTACCTATTTATTGTTTACGCCTACCCCTCTGGAAATCCAATGCACGCCCCTGGTCATATACATCTGTCTCATAATAGGAGTTAAACTATCATGGCAATAAGAGGTCATGGTACGGCCCCAGTATAATTATATAGTTTTATAATATTTTCCAAGACATCAGACCACAAATAAGGATGCGCTCAGTTTCCTCTCAACACTTATTTTTTAGAACGGATGTGTTTTCCAGAGTGCATAGGAATATTATGATAAAATATTAATACACTGTTATTGTATGGATGTGGAAGCACTACAACTTGCAATTTTTGTCCTTCATTGAGCTTAGCGGAATGGAAGAGAAATAAATTAATAATGATTATGAATCAGGCACATAACTCTAAAATTGGAGTGTTTTAACTAATTTTGAAAGTGAATGACAACTATCGACCGTTACTAAGTTAGCTGCTACTTTTGTCTTGTACACAACGTTTATATTCGTCATGTATTTTAGTACTTTTAATTAGAGAAAGAGTGATTTACAAAAATCTACCCTATATTCATGTTTTCTGAGACTAAGACAGAATAGGAGAATACTAGAACGTGCTCTAAGAGGGAGTGTTATGTCATTATTTATTAAAGAAGAAAGTATATAAAGTTGCAACACTGGTCGTCACAGGCAAAGTGTTCCGCCATAATTCTTTACGTCGAAAAGGTTCATTTAGAACAAGTTTTCACCTGAAAACAAAATACATAGTTGCCAACATGCGCTGTACAAACGAGGTAAATATTCCCGACTATTTTGAACAATTGATCTATAAAATAGAACGGATGCGTTCGAGCAAGTGCAACACATATGTTCTAAAAATGCTCGCCTCAGACAAACAGTATAAAATTAAGCTATTTGGGTCCACCTAGTGCCTGCGCAGTATATAACTGTCTGTACTGAATGTCTTTGCGAAGAACAATCCAATTTCGCTTGCTAGGAGACCGTCTCCGAAATACTAACACGTAGGGTTGCTACTCAGTAACCAGCTGGGCGTTTTGGAAAGTGCAACAGTTACGTTAAAGCTGAAACTAAGATAATTCACTCAGACCAGCTTGGAAGTTTCCATTGTTATTAAACGTTCCTTTAAGTTTTATTCATCTTAAAACTCCCGTCGTTTCCCTCACAAGTGGAACTACAGGTGCTGTCAACTTCGAGTGACATAAAAGTCTGACATAATCAATTTGTTTGATCACAAAGTTGTATTTATTTCGTTCAAACAATGTGTACCACCCCTGTCTCTACCTATTTCAAGTTGGATTCAAAAGAGTCAGCGAGCGGAAACAAGTCGAAAGGGTCATATAATTAAATAGTTGCTCTTTATTTGAGCCTGATGAATATCTCGGAGAAATACTTCCGGAACAGTTAATTGGCCGTTGGGTGTTAATGTAATTATTGAAGGACAAGGAGCGAGAAGTAATTGCAGTGAATACCATCCACGAGGACACGCCGGGATGTGACTCGCGAACATTAACCACTCTCGCGTACATGATATACAGTCAGCAACTAAATTAACAGATCTTCAATAAATATAGTTAAGTTATATTTATTAAATTGACTGATGGTATCCAGCTACTAAAGCCTTTAAACGCTTAGCATCATCAGGGGTGGAACTCCCATTTCAATTTCCCCAAACTCCACGGCCACCACGGCTCTTAAAACCAGGGCTGTAAAAATAATGTATGTAAAAATATGGAATGGGTTGGTATTTACCCGCTATTCAATATCAATAGTATCATATATTCACCGGATCGTTACTGACGCAGTCCGTATAATAACGGGGAAATATTGTTAATTATAAATTACGGCGTTGGGTGATAAATTTAATTAAAAGAGGCGAGGTTGGTCTGCGGTCGCCGCAGAGAACACAACGGTGCGATCTATTCAATATTGCGTTATATTTTATGCAAAGTAAAAATGCTCATTTGCTTTTTAAAGTTTTTCTTATATTTCTTTTTAAGAAAGCCGTGTTGGCCGTGGGGTTTGAGTCGTCACTTGCTACGCATTCAAATACTAGCGGCCTTTAGCAAGAGTTTTTCACGTGCAGTGTGTACATTCCACAAACTTTGTGATCGAAAACATCATGAGGAAATCTGAGAAATAATACACGTGTGTATAGTGCCCGAGACGGCGATGGACTCGCCATTTGTCTGTGTGGCTTTGTGGTTTCATGTTTTTCAAAAGTTGACACATTGATGTGGTGCTCATAAATTTTTTCCTCGTCTAATTTATTGAGTAATGACTATTACACAAAACTCTCAAGAATAAACCTTTATGCGTTTGTTATTCGCCACCATTTTAACCACAGATGAAGAAAGTCATCCATCTTCACAATTAAAAGCAAAGTGCAATAAATGAAGTCAGCACGAGTGAACGTCTTAATGCATTCAGAGATTAAATTAAAATATTTAATGAAAGGAACGTGCATTGGGCGGACGCCTCGAGATATAATTAAGCAGCGCAAATCCAAGCTTAACATAATTCACTCAATTCTGAACTAATTTACATATCGCGGTGTACTAATATGGATAACTTATCAAAGACAACCCGCCTTTGCCTTCCAACTTCTTAACGTACTTCGTACAAGTAGTATTTTGAGAATGTCTTTATTCACCTTTCGTGACTAGCTATATTTTTTTTACTATAGTAATACTTTTCTATCAATTAATTTTTAAAATTATAGTAATTAGGGCCGTGCTAATAGCTACTACAGGAGTCCATAGGAAGCGAATAATGGAACAGCAATGAGATATTTGCTATCCCAGTCGCCGGTCAAATTGCGGCAGATGTTAAAGGTACCTATTACATATTTTTTAACTAACATTAAACTTGTCACTAATATTTTTACAAGACGGGGAACTCCTTAAATTAAGAAGTACGTATAAGGAAATCCCGCTAACTATAATTAAAAACACAATTAGTTTTCGCAGTCATAATTTTTATTAGGTAAGTGCCACTGCATCATATGAATGTAGGCGGCACCAGGGATGCACTAACGCTTCTAGTCGACCTTATTTCAAATTCTCCTACTGCTTGTGCAACTTTCCGTAAAGAAAGTCTGGACACCTTAATACCCACATGAAACGTCATTTATACATCTCGACATAAGGTCAGGTATATCCTGTCAGTTAAGTTATTTCGGGAACAATCGCAACCTATTGTGGTCTTTGCCCTTTAAGTGGGTTTACGAGATTCCTCTTTGGACAAACCAATACTCTTAAGGTATAGAGCAAAGACTTTTTCAGTCACCGCTTTGTAATATTTGTGTGACTTTAAGACATGAGTCGCTCTAGGGGACGATATCAATCTGCTTCAAAAGTTCAACGGGTTCACTATACATTATAGTTCTGATTTTCAAAACCCAAAACCACATTTGATACGGAATGAACTGTGATATAAGAAGTAATGGCATGACAAGTAGTCTTAGCCCGGGTTCGGTCTAGATACGTTCTTTAATAAACATAAATACATACATATATAGAAACATAAATACATCACGCCTGTGTTCCCTGAAGGGGTAGGTAGAGGTTTACTTATACAACCCACATTTCGACATTTATGTTTAAGTTGTAATAGGGATGCGAGACTATATCTATCCGGACACTGACCTACTGAGATAACAAATGGAAAAACCCAATACCAATTTCCTGATCTGAACATCGAACACAGGACCACATACAGCATAGGACAGTCACACGGCATAAATAAACTTAATAAATATACAAGTTAAAAATATGAATTCAAGTGAGTACTGCGTTAATAGTTTACAACACGTTTTATACGAGAGCACTTGTTATTCACGACTAAATGTACTAAGGCCTGTCATACATCAAGCACGTCGGCACTGTAGCTCGCTGCTCGCACCTGTTAGATGTAGTATCTAGTTTTGTGTCGGAAAGAACAACACAAAATGTCACAATTTGCAATGTTCCCTATTTAATCCAATGTGACTCATTTTTACACGCAGCGAAGACCTTCGCAACTCCTTTTCAGCGAAATTTGGCAGCCTCTGTAAACCCGTTACTCGACTATAAGTGACTTTTAGTATTTATGAGTAAATTTCGTTTGCGTGTTGGTGTGGCTGGAAACGTAAGTATTTTTTCGGAGATGGGCTGTGATTGAATTCTAAAGTTGGATTAATACTTCTTAGTTATCAAACGTAACTTTCGTTTCGTATAATCAGTGTTTAAAACAATGACTAGGATGTATCTCAAACTGAAACTCAAAAATATCTTTATTCGATTAGACTACTAGTACTTTTAGTAGTAGTACCTCCAAATCATTCAAATGATATAATTATACAGTTTATAGGTTGTATTTTACTAAGAAGAGCCGGACAAGAAACACTAATTACTCTTTTCAAAGATATTATTCAATTAAGAATACAAAATAAGTCACATAAGAAATATAAGCCCGTGGACATAGTTCCAATGCACCATGTTGATAAAAGTTAAAAAGAACTAAAATTCTAGTAGTTCTACTGATATCTAAGTGTGGGCTTCTCCGTAAAAGCAACCTCCGAACCTGGCGGTAGCGTGTATAATTATGTCATTCTGACGATTTCAGAGTACTTTGTAAAAAGTCTCATCGAATAAAGATATTTTTGACTTTGACTTTGTAGTTCGAGATGACAAGCAGTACCTTTCACAAGTATGACGCGAATGCTAGTCATTATCGCTATGCATTCCCGTATGGCCCACGTGTGCTACATGGTTTGGGTGACAGCAACGCGAGCAACATTAATAATTCTCGAGACAGCAACACACGAATGCGATGTTCTACACGAACCAACGTCTCGCTTATTTTAGACTGTAGACATTCTAGTGTTTCTTATAAATATATAATGGCTACATAGAATGATCAGTTTCATAAATAGTTAACCAACTAAAAAAGAAGAAGGTTCGTTTTCGACCCGTTTACTCTGTTTATGACCGACCACGCATTGCTTTTGCAGAGTAATTCGATTTAGACAATTATTTTTATATTTGAAAGAGTATAATAATCTGAATAATAATTACTATAAAATTTCAACAAGCTTAAATGGAGGATGACTGATTGTGACATATTTGGATTAATATATGGTATTGTGTTAGGAGAGCTCTAGATTTGGTACAATAGCCTTTTAGTGAAAATCTGAAGACCTGCGGAGGCACAATAGCGCTCTTTAACGAGAAATATCAAACCGGCTTTGATTTGAATTGGTTGTAGACAACTTTCACTCAAGACACCACGGCTCTTGTATTTATTGTATTTTAAATTGTACTCACACAAATACTTGTATTCTATAACAAGTATTTTCGAAAGTACTCAAGATATGGCCAATTTATAATTAAAAAAAAACAAAACAAGGAAAAGTAAAAAAACAATTATAGTTTACGACTGTAACCTATATCTAATAAGAATATACTAAGAATTCTACTCCGCAGCAAGTACAAACTAACTGGCAATTATATGAGGAATTTTAATTTATTTCAGGATCTTCCAAGAATCTATGACAATATTTTCTAAAATATTCTTTACTTGGAACTAATAATTACCAGGATTTAGCGTATTTTTCTCACTTCCAGTCGCATATTTTCCGGGAAATGTTGGGTAGTATTAAAATTTCTTAGTAATATATGATTAAGTGCCAACGAGACAGATGGAGAGTCTATCGCCGTCTCAGGCACTAGACATACGTCTTTGAATTACTTCTCAGACATATGCAGGTTTCTTCACGATGTTTTCCTTCACCGTAAAGCACGTGGTGTGAAATCACTGTACATAATTTTTTTAGGAAAACTCATTGATAGAGGCCCCGCTGCTTTTTTCTTATTAAATAATATTCTACGATCACAGAATATACGATACAGAATTTCTAAATAAATATAATAACAGTGTCTAATAGTCATTAATCAGAGTTCTTACTAAAAATCATTTCAAACTATCCATAGTAAAAGGTATATTTGTAAGTTTAACCAAAATGAATAGTAATTTCTAGTAAATGAATCTCAGTCTGTTAGGAATCTTCTTTAGGCCCACAAATTACCAAAATAATATTAAAACAAGTCTCTGTAGGCAAAGAAAGGTAATCCCATCAGTCATACTATTAACGTAGCAAATCTAGATAGATACTATATTTGGTAAAACTACTGAAACAGGCCAAAGTTTACCGATTCATCAATATCTAAGGACGCACAAGTATATTACCAACTCTGAGCCGTGGATCTGAAGAAGTAACCACGTTTTACAAAAGTAATAAGTATTCAAGCCAATAAACTGATTTTCACTTAAGTACATTTGGCCGACGTTTGCTGAACGAGCAATAAATCGCCTCAGGCTCCGTTCAAGCGGTCAATGTTATTTATGAGCTATACATTACCGCTGACCGCTGGGGCCTAATATATGTTTGCCTACTAAACCATCCATGGATATGAAACCGGTTTCAAGCTAGATTCGGAGCAAAACCTTAGTAGCTCTCTTTATAGGAGACCCAAAGAAAAAATAAAAATCAAACATTCGCTTATTGCATGGAGTGATAGTGAGGAGTTATTGGATTCATGTATTATACTTATATAACTATGTGAAAGTGAATAAATCGTACTAATATTATAAATGCTAATCAGCGTGTGTGTGTGTGTGTGATAGTTTGTATTGATTAGTACACGCTTAAACATTTGCACGGACTAGGATCAAATTAGGAATGATTTTATACCCTCGTTAATCACATACATAATATTGTGAATAATGAATAGGAAATCTATCATGATAATAATGATTAGAAGTTGGAAAGAGGAAGGGAGGCCTTTACCCAGCAGTGAGACACAACATACTCATAATAATAATTATTATTTTTAAAATTGTTTATTCAGTGATCAAATATATAAGATGAATATAGTGAATGTGAACGGCTAGACTAATAAGACAAATATTATTCTTATGAAAAGGTGGTTATGACAGAAAACTTTAAATACATGGTCAAAAAATCGCAATAAAAAAGTGAGTAATACTGAAGACACCCAACCATGCATATTAAGCCTACGCTGGTGGATTGTTGGTCTCAGCTAGTTACTTACATTAAGAATTAAGATGGTAGTAAAGAATACCTTTCAAACTCAAACTCAAACTCAAAACTATCTTTATTCGATTAGACTTTATACAAAGTACTTATAAATCGTCAGAATGACACAATTACACAGGATTATACATGCTACCGCCAGGTTCGGAAGGTTGCTTTTACTGAGAAGAAAATTTCATACTGGTAGGCAGTTACCGTACACCGCAGCCGTTCATAACCATGTCTACTAAAATCTCTTCACATCCTTCTCAAGGAACCTATGCTGAAATCTTTTAAGAAAACAACATTGGCAGTACCAGGGAGCTTATTTCCCAACTCCAGACAATTTCTTCGGAATCTAAATCCTAAAATGAATAATCCCAAATTCTATGAAAAACATTATTTTATTAGGGACGCTTCAATAAATTCCGTTTACAACAGTCATCGTTTGCAAATTGAAAAGGTATAAAACGATGGATTTCCCACGAAAAGCATTTCTACATAAAACGCTCTAATAAATGGCTAACTATTGTTTCATTACACTGAAGAGAACTAAACGTTTCGGAATAATTAATACGCAGCCATTGAATGGTTAGCAATGGCAAATTGCTTATTATAGAAGAGAGTATGCATCTCCCTTACTTTCATCATGTAATATGCCGTATATTACTATAAACTCTTGAATCTATACATCTATATCTATACAGATAAATACAATTGAAGTGTCTATTTGTAATTCCAAAATAACAGCTTTTCACTAAATGCATATGAAAATATATACGATACTGACACAAAAAAAACAATTTTTAAAATTTTTCTGTCTGTCCGTCTGTCTGTCTATCTGTTTGTTCCGAGTAATCTCCGAGACGGCTGGACCGATTTTAACGGGACTCTAATATTTTTATAAATAAAAGTAGCCTAAGTTACTCCTTATAACATCAGCTACCTACCAGTGAGGGTCCCGTTAAAATCCAATCAGCCGTTTCAGAGATTACCCGGAACAAACAGACAGACAGATTAAATAAAAAAGCCGGCCAAGTGCGAGTTGGTCTCGCGCTTGAATGCTATCTACTAAATTGGTAAAAAATCACGTTTATTGTATCGGAGCCCCCTCAAATATTTACTTTAATATGTTCTTTAGTCATCTGGAAAAATTTCAACTGTCTGCTTCAACTGTTACTTACTGTCATGGTTTGTGATATGCAGCTGGTGGAGTCGAGTGGAGTCGTAGTAATAGGGTCCCATTTTACCCTTAGGGTAGGGAATCCTTATAAATACGAGTACCTATAGATGCACATCGCGATCACAAAAAAAGTAGACGGAATACCTAGAGCACATAATATCGGTTTATATTTTACCGAATATGATTAAGTGTCAACGTGACAGAGTCCATCGCCGTCTCAGGCACTATACATACGTCTTTGAATTATTTCTTAGACATATGCAGGTTTCCTCACGATGTTTTCCTTCACCGTAAAGCACGTGGTGTGAAATCACTGTACATAAGTTATTATAAAAGCTCATAGGTACAGACCCTGCTGGGATTCGAACTTGCGTCGCTTGCGTAGCAGGCGACTGTTCTAACCCCGAGGCCACCACGGCTCTTCAAAATTAAAATCATTAAAATTACAACTTAACATATAAGACGTTTATCGTTGATCATGAAATGCAACAACCACGCACAGAGATATAGATATAAAAATCAATGGTAAGATTAGTACAAACATCTCGGAGCGCAAACGACTTAAGGGCTGTTATCCGGCTGCAGAGCTTATCTCTCATTAGCCGATACAGAGCATCGTTATAGCACAGTTAAGGCACAGTTAAGCCCAGTTATGGTGCAGTAAAACTCGCGATAAATTTTATTGTAACGCCCACCTTAAGATATCGCAGCGAGAGCGCCGTCAATAAGATTGTGCCTGTAATTTTTGAGTGTTATATGAGTGATAAACATGGAATGTCGCTGCTTTGACAAATATGTTTACTGTTTAATTTATAGCGGAGTGCGTATAGGGATAATATTTTTATGTCCACACATTGAAACAATTGCTTGGTTGCAATTGAAGACATATAACAGCTGGGAAGAAAGTTCATTGAGCCGTGTCTGCGTTGATATCAAAAGATATTACAAAAACGGTACGCGTAGAAGTGTACGACGAAATATTAGTGCCATCCTAATATTGTACAAATATGACAGCGAATCCTGAGTAAGTTTGGCTCACAGTATCTTGAGCATTGATAAAGAGCAAAGGCAGATACGATGTGTATAACAATTATAATTAGTGTATTTCTTTATAATGCAATATTCAAGTAAACGCACAGCGCTTATAAAAGGTTATTAGATTTACTGACTCACACATGCGTACAGGAGGAATCCAATCCCCCAGTTCCCTGAGCTATCAAACCATCTAATTAATTTAATAACATTTAAAGGATCCAATTCATATCGTGTATTGTGATTATTTTCCGCAGCTTTGACATAGTACAAAAGCCCGCTAGGTATTCTTCGCTGAAGTAGGCAAGCTCTCATTATAGAGGCTAAACCCTTATAAAAGTGCACGAGCTCATAAAATACGTACATTGTCTCGCGGCACAATGTGAGCGTCATACACAGTAGCTAATATATTCAGCTGAAACTATCGCGAGTCTAAACGTCGCCGACGTCATTCGGCGCGTCATAAAGGGATAAATGGGGCGCGTGACGTCATAAACCCCGTTATCGAAGTCTGAAAAAACAATTTTGTACCCTCTATTATGCACTGAAATTGTTTGGATAGAGACTTTTGGGTTCTATATTAAATCTTTGTATCGATTATATGGTTGTTTGATTTTCCATGCTGTAGTATATCCTACTCTTCAGTCTACTATTTATTGATCGCTCTGGGTATACATATACTACTAACATGACTGTTTGGGTTACTGACTAAGTGCGCTCACTATTTGAACCACTGAGTAAGTTCTACAGACACGAAGTTCAATTAACGACGTCTCTTGTGCACTGACGTTTGACTCTCAAACTACTCATCATCTACACTCTACATGTTTTAAAATCAAACACAATTTAATTATATTTAAGTGTAAAAATATTAGTCGTCTTTACTAAAATTATATGAAAGTGTAACCGAAATGCGCTTAAAATAATAATAGATTTTTTCTGTAGACTGCTCCGGCTGCTCACCAAACGGGCTCGACCGATTTTGACGGGACTTTCACTTACCACTTCTAATAAATGGTGTAATTTTGGTTATTTTTAGATGTAACCGTGACATGCTGGTAACAAATAGAACAATGAGCGGTCTAAATGTCACGCAGGTGTCAGGGTAAAGGGAAATATCGCAAGAAAACCTGGACAATCTCAAAACATTTTCAACAATTGGTATGATGTCGTGACCCAACAGACATCGGCAGCTAATCTTCGTGGTGCAACATAATTTTATTTCATATAACCCAATGTTTTTTAAATTAGGTAGGTACTGAATTGTTTAACGCAACACATGTTAGGGCTTGCTTAGGTTTTCATCGTTTCCACCTACACTGCAGGTTTTAAAAAGCAAGCGCTCGTTACACATTAAAACAACATTGGTTTTTATACTCGCACCGGCTTCCACACACACTTATATAATGTTAAGTACCATTTGGTGTCTGAAATACTTAAACGTCTGTTTCTGTGAACTATACGTTATAATTACGAAAATAATTATATTTGGTTGAAAACACAGCATAAACTTGTTTGAAACTTTATTCAAATATTGTTATAATAACTTTATTCGTTTATTCAGAACCTCTAAAGCTCAGTTGTTTCAGTAGTAATAGTACCATTTCTACCTAGTTATGTCTTAACATAATATTCTTGATATTCATACACTGATTGCCTTGTTGGTCTAGTGGTCGCAAGTGCTAGTCAGGGTGCTGGATTTGATGCCCGGATAGGGTAATTGTTGAGTTTTTCCACCTGTATTTTCCCAGTAACAGCCCGCAGTTTGCATTAGTGCCCGATTAATGGCGATGAACTCGCCTATTATATGAGCCCTAAAATGCTGGTGAAATGTGGATGTACACCTAGGCGGACGCCTACTAATTAGAAGAATACAGATGTGAACATTTTTCATAAAGAACAATCACTAGTCGTAGATATTGCCTCCTGACTTTGTCGTCAGTAATGCAAATACTAAAATTTTACATACATGTTTCGCCTTACTCTCGCTAATTAGCGATTGTTACATAAAGATTAATAATTGGTTGAAAAGTGACTATAGGTTATTTTTAATCTCGGAAAATAGATAATAGTCAAAAATTCCACACTTATTTCCTAACAAATAAGACTGTGATATAGTGGCATAATATAATTTGGGGTGTTGCAGCGCCGCGCCGCCTTGGCGCGCCGCATACGTCGGCCATGTGCGACATTCATTGTTTTTACCGCACTGCACTCACATTTTTAAAGCTCCTATTGTTAGTTTTTACTCATTACAAACGCCGCTATGAGCGTGTATGAAGATAATAAATCCCCAAGCACAAAGGTCGGGGTATTTGGGTAAAAAAGCACAGTTTTTCACCAGAAAGTATTATTTCGAGGAGGGGATAAAAACTGGCAATTAGCAAGGCAACGGCCGCCGGTTTTAATAGTGGTGTGTTGTTTTTGCCGTTTTTTGCGACACCTAATGGTGCGGCGGCGGACACAAAAACCGGATACGTTATCGCAATAATACGTTATGAGTGGGGAGAGCTAAAATGTTTATTAGCATATAAATAGAGGCACGGCTTACCATTCGTTCCGGCGGGTATTTTTCACCTAATACCCGAGAGCGCGGAGCGGTGATAAAACCTAACTATAAACGTATAATTGTCGTTCTAAACGTTCGCATAATTACCAACGTGAGGTGAGGAATGTTCTTAACTTTAAATTACTCAATCTACTTGATAATGGTCGTCTTGTTTCACATTATAATCAAATAATTACATTGAACAAATTCTATTGCACACACTATTTCTAACAAGTTGTTGAGATCAATTCCATGAAAGGGGGAGGAATAGAAACGCGCGCTAAGCTAGCTAAAGTGACTTTTGACTTACACTATATTTTCACAGTGATTCCATTAAATAAGGTAATTTATCCATTCCGTTAATAAGTAAGGTGGGCAATAATAGTAGTCGTATACAAGCTCATCTTTTTAGCATATAAAATAATATATATCGACTTTTTGTTAGTAAATTACCGTATTGCACTTTGTGAGAATAACAACGACATTTTTAATAGTTGCGCTGCATGTTATCTAACAGTATTAGTTCAGCTATGAACATATAATGACTGTGTTATCGCTAAGAATACAAAATAAAAATGCAATATAAGTGGTTATTGTTTTCAAGTGTTCATAAAAGTAGTTGAGAAGTGTTATCTAGTCAAAAATAATATTATAAAAGGCATATTTTTTATGTTTTTAATATTTTTATGCAGGAGGCAATCTTAGAAACTTTTCCAATCTTTATCCAAAATTTATATTGAGAGAGGACATATGCCATCAAATGGTTGGATGGCTGGCATTCTCGTCATACTTGTGAACAGGTGCTGCTTGTGGGGGCTGGTCATCTCAAGCTACGCATTTAGATATAAGTAGAACTACTAGATTTTTCTTTATGTTAATTTTTATCGATATTTGTGCATTGAAACTGTGTCCATGGGCTTACATTTCTCATGAGATTTATTTTGTTTTTTTTTAAATGTATAATATTTTTGAAAAGAGTAATTACTGAGTTTCTTACCAGGTTCTCTTCTGCCTGGCGGTAGCATGTATAATCCTGTAAAATAATATTGTCATTCTGATGATTGGAACGTAAAAAGTCTAATCGAATAAATATATTTTCGACTTTGACTTTGAAAGCCACAGGTAGGAACAAGTAGTTCATAAAGAATAACGGCGTATTGTAAAGTATAATATATAGTAGTAAGACGCAACACTAAACTGCAAGCTATTCGTGTACAGTGGCACATTTAATATAAGCCAGGGTCGGCCTGATACAGGATGATTTAGGTGCGACTGGGCTCATTCTTTTACTTTTTTTTATCTTTCCGGGACATTTGTTCCCGGTCTCTGCGATTTTCCCAGGCGCGAATTACCACCTTGTGTTATCATTCAAAGAATATTGGTCGTTTACCAGTTAAATACATACGCGTCTCTGCTTACTCCCACGTCTTATTACGTAACGTACACGTGATATTAATCAATTCGTTAATTTTTCCAAGTATTGAAAGTACCGCTTACCTATCCTTAAGACCGTAGGTCTATTTCTTCTCTAACATAAGTATATAATGCTTACCCTACGAGTGTTACCTCTTATACAGAACAAACAAACATCACATCACTGTATGCCAGCATAATACCAGTATATAGACATACTTAGAAGTGCTTGACATAAGCATTTGTTTAATAGATGTTTAAATTTTTTTAATGCGAATGTTTTTACGTAAGTGAAGAATATTGCGATGTCAAGGAATTATCACGAAACAGAGAGGCAACTTTCGCTTCAAACATATTGATCAATATTATCCTAAAGACATTTATTGCATTAAAATGTAATGGTCCTGTTAGACTGTGAAATGTATTGTTTGTGAGTGTGGAGTTAAGTAGGTGCTCTACCTTAGAGAGGTACTCTATTAGATTATAGTCTGTACGGAGGAATCCGTTTTGCTCAGACAATGTAATGTAACATAAAAGGTTTCTTTATTATTCGGAACGGGATTATGTTAAAAGGCAAATATGGTTACAAATAAGTTTCAAAGTAATTTATATTTGACGTATAAAATAATATAATAGGCTGAAGGAAATAATGCGCTCTTATAACCCTCCCTAGCCGTGAGGGATTCGGTGATTATAATGTATGTATTTATTTATATTATCAATAGTATTGCCTTAGTTGTGTGGTTTAAATAGTATCCTGATTTAATCTTCTCAGTGTATACTGAGAAGATTAAACTAGTACTTGACATATTTGTTTGACTAGTTTTTGACATATTTGTTTGACTTGCATACGGTTGTACAGTTACAAAATTACAAATTTATTACTTTAGGTCATCAGGTATACTTACGTAACATATTTATATGAACGCTTACATGAGCCAGGGCCTCACTCGTAACGAAAATATATATTTATATGAACGCTAACATGAGCCGGGGCCTCACTCGTAACGAAAATATATATTTATATGAACGCTAACATGAGCCGGGGCCTCACTCGTAACGAAAATATATATTTATATGAACGCTAACATGAGCCGGGGCCTCACTCGTAACGAAAATATATATTTATATGAACGCTAACATGATCCGGGGCCTCACTCGTAACGAAAATATATATTTATATGAACGCTAACATGAGCCGGGGCCTCACTCGTAAC
This sequence comes from Watsonalla cultraria, assembly GCA_964035505.1. NCBI lineage: Eukaryota > Metazoa > Arthropoda > Insecta > Lepidoptera > Drepanidae > Watsonalla > Watsonalla cultraria. Next base: position 433,102 of record OZ037713.1, read on the forward strand.
GAAAATATATATTTTTTTGATTCAAAATCATTTATTACTTCTAACGCCTCCAAGAAAATGTGTACAAAGTTTCATAATCATAAACAAACTTACATTCACATTTATATTATTAGGAGAATTAGCCACAGATTGTGAGCTTAATCTAATGTAGCGTAAAGCAGAAAATAAGGGAAGTTACCAGTCAATATTCCAATTGGGAAGTCAAGTAAAGGTTTGTATAACCACAGGCGTGTTTGCCAAACGTATCATCATCTCCCTGGCCTTGTCCCATACATTGTTGGGGTCGGCACTTGATTCAACCCGATGTGGCTGATCACCTGATTTTTATATGAAGCGACTGCCATCTGACCTTCGCAACCCCGTTTAGGAGGAAAATCTGTGATTTGGATTAAACGAGTTGTCAGATTATTTTTAGGCCTCCGACTGACCTGTAACGATTGCCAAAGATAATAAATTGGCAACCGGGACCGACGGCTTAACGTGCTCTCCGAGGCACGGAGGGAACTCAGGCGGTCACCCATCCAACTACTGGCTAGGCGTATGGTTGCTTAACTTCGCTGATCGAATGATATGCGCAATAGCAACTGTGCCACGAGCTCCTCCAAACGCTCCGCCAAACGTATACAAAACTTAATTCCCCAGTTAGTACAATAAGTGCTCAAATAAAACTTGGTTGGAGTGGATCCCATGGCGACCAGCCGACAACAGTATATTATGGAAACAAACAACACTTCAATAGCAGGCCCTCTCGAGCGCTAACAACTCTTAATAACTTATAACAAGTTAGCAACCAATTAAATTATATCTGCGCCCTGGCTGATGTTATTATCACTATTATACAGCTATGGCATTTATAAATATATTTAATATAATCTAATCTAATTCCTCTAAAGGAGCAATTCTTGTATACCTATTTATAATCTGAATCTCGGAAACGGCTCCACCGAATTTTCTTGAAATTTTATTGGTCGGGATTTCGGGAGCGATAAATAAATCTAACTAAGTCAAAGTCAAAGTCAAAGTCAAAAATATCTTTATTCGATTAGACTTTTTACAAAGTACTTTCAAATCGTCAGAACGACATGGATTATACATGCTACTGCCAGGTTCGGAAGGTTGCTTTTACTGAGAAGAACCTGGCAAGAAACTCAGTAATTACTCTTTTAATAATATTATACAATTTTTAAAAACAAAGTAAATCACTTGAGAAATGTAAGCCCATGGACACAGTTCCAATGCACAAATGTCAATAAAAATTAACATAAAGAAAAGTCTAGTAGTTGTACTTATATCTAAATGCGTAGCTTGAGATGACCAGCCCCAACAAGCAGCACCTGTTCACAAGTATGACGAGAATGCCAGCCATCGCCCTCCTCAACCATTATAGAGGGAAGTGAGCGACCCGTCATCCTGACGCCGCCGCAAGCAAAGGCATTTCAGTGAGCATGACAACTCAAGCCAGTCAAGACAAAAATCAAACATAATATTAAAAAGAAATTGTTGCATAAGTACAGTGTCCATGAGACTACTTACAATATTTATCTAGTATTACATCATTCCAAGTTTCCTTATCACACATATAATCACTAACTGTATAATAACCCTTTTTAAGTAATATAGATTTAACAGTCTCTTTAAATTTATCAAAGGGCAAGTTTACAATACATGCAGGTAATTTATTATAAAAGCGTATACTTTGCCCTAAAAATGACCCCCGGACTTTCTGCAAGCGGTGTGTAGGTACTACTATTTTATTTTTATGTCTTGTGTTGACATTATGTGCATCACGCTTCTTTTGAAAATAATTAATATTTTTATGTACAAGTAATAAGTTTGCAAAAATATACTGCGAAGCCACTGTTAAAATTCCTATTTCTTTAAATTTTTCCTTCAAAGATGCCCTAGATCCTAAGTTATAAATTGATCTTACGGCCCTTTTCTGTAATATAAATATGGCTTCGATATCGGCAGCTTTGCCCCAAAGCAAGATGGCATACGACATAACGCTATGAAAGTAACTAAAATAAACTAAACGTGCCGTGTCTACGTCAGTGAACTGCTTTACTTTCCTAACCGCAAATGCTGCCGAGCTGAGTTTCCCCGCTAGACTAGATATATGTGGGCCCCATTGAAGTTTGTTATCAAGTGTTACACCTAGAAAAACTACTGACTCCACAATATCCAGTTCTTCACCATTGATCATAATTTTGGTCGGAACAGGTTTGACGTTAGGTAAAGTAAATTTTAAGCATTTTGTTTTTTTCGCGTTTAAAACTAAGTTATTTACAGTGAACCATTTCAATACTTTGTCAAGGGCACGGTTCACATCATCATAATCCGTTTTAGCTCTGCTAACTTCAAACAAGAGTGATGTATCATCAGCGAACAGTACAATATCACAAGAATTCTTAACAAAATGCGGTAAATCATTTATATATATCAGAAAAAGAAAAGGCCCTAAGATTGATCCCTGCGGTACGCCCATCAGTACCGGGGACCCGGAAGACTTAACGCCATTTACCTCTACTTTCTGTACCCTCTGGCTTAAATATGAATAAATTAAATCGAGTGCAGTACTTTTGACACCATAGTGTTTTAATTTGAGTAATAATGTCTCGTGATGTACGCAATCAAACGCTTTAGATAGGTCACAGAATACACCTATCATATCATGTGAATTCTCCCATGCCCTATATACATGTCGAAGAAGTGCAACACCGGCATCAGTAGTTGACCGACCTTTGGTGAAGCCATACTGCTCATTGTGTAAAATATTATTCATGTTGAAATAGAGGACTAGCCGATTTAATATAATTTTCTCAAAAATTTTGCTAAGAGCAGGTAAAATTGAAATTGGTCTGTAGTTATTGGGATCATTAGGATCACCAGCCTTAAACAATGGTATAACTTTACTATATTTCATCAAATCAGGAAATATACCTAATTTAATACAATTGTTAAAAATTTCAGCCAGGCTTGGTTCAACTAGGTTTCATTTGTAGAAAACGAGCAAAGCTCTGTCATCCTGGCACATGAGGTTTATGTTTCTATATTGTGGTAGTGGTGTAAAGGATTTTAAATGCATTCAATACACCGCAAGGGTACGAGTGAACATAGTGCTACGAAATTGTGCGCTACAAAGAGTTACGCCGGAGAGCGATGATAAGAGTCATATGGTTTTTGCTACGTATTTGCTTCGCACGGTGGTCTCACGACGGCAGCATTTTTACATTATCACAAATAACTTATTATACTCGTACATCTCAAAACGAGTAATCTATACAAGAGCAATGATATTAGAATATTTAAAAAAGAAGGTAGATATGTTATTTGTAAATCGAGGCGATCAAGCTTGACAAATGACGAACACAGCGTACGGAATAATATGTACATGCTCATTTGAACTTTATTTACGTAAATAGAAATAATATTAACTCACATGAAATATGGTACAAAATTGGTGCTATAAAGGTCACAAGAATCACATATTTCACCCAATTTTAGGGCATGTAAATATTCACTTAGTTATCTACTTAAGTACTGCAGTTACATTAAAAACACGTATTGAAATAAAACAAGTCGCAATTTGGGACTTTTATATTTCTTCTCATCAAAATCTACACAATACAAGACCTCAAGGTTAAGAGTATTCTCTCGAGAATACAATTAGTGGAAAAGGTCAATCATTCTGTTAAGAAAGTATATTCCAAGCCCTCCAACATAATGAATTACGGATAGTGTGTACAAAATATAGTGAATCAACATTGGACGTCCTTAGAGCTGAGCATGAATGTGGCATGTGCACGTGGCGCGGGTCCGCGCGAGATTAAAGCATGCATAGTTAACGGGCTAGTTGCGAAGGTATTGGGATTCGCGGCATGCCCCCACTGCCACAGTTACAATTTAATATTATAGCTTTGACTACAGACGAATAGAAGCTCAACGTAGCCGAACGAAAAAGGCATGATACTAAAGACTAAGAAATCAATGAACGCATGTGGAATGAGAGTCCATGCATGGTTTTTTGATTGAATTCTTTAAATAAAGTTCTCGGTTCTTTTAAGAGCAATCTTCTGAACCCGGCGGTAGCATGTATAATCCTGTATAATCATGTCGTTCTGACGAATTGAAAGTACTTTGTTTAAAAGTCTAGTCAAATAAAGATATTTTGAATTGAATTGAATCGAAAGGATTTGTAAGGAATTAATTTGTTGCTACTAAATAATATGAAAACAATAATGCTCCTTGTTTTTGTTTGAAGTTAGTTCAAAAGGAACCTTATAGCAATATTCCCCTGTTGTGACAACTCTTAAAGAATATGTGGCGTCGCATTTATAGAGATCAAAACATGGTGCCAATAAACCGATTTCCGTGAACACTCTCATCCCTATATGATTGAGAGGTGCACCAAGCGCTCAATAAATGCTTCATACGCCCATCAATTCGGAAGTCACCGGTGCAGAGGTGAGTCGTGTAACGCAAGTACGTTCAACATGAATAATTCATCCCGACTTCTGCCAATTCCATCACTTAACTACCGTCCGAGTGACGACTTGTTGCAGATACGCCGCGGGGACCAAATGTGGACTCGGATTTAAGGATGTTTCAATTAAATTGGGCTTTTTAAATGGTGTTAAAGGCTAATTTACAATAACTATATAAATATATTGACCTTTTATACCATGAATAATATGAAATCATCTTGAGAACTGGCATGTAAAAGGACCACTGCTTTCCTTACCACTCCAATCAATCGCTACAGCCCGTCACTATGCTAAGTCGATTGTAAATGATTTCATAAAGGGCTCTCCATACATAGACAATGGCAGAACTCGAAGAAGTCACAGTTTATTCGTCCGTTGCATAATTCATAGTTCACGCGAACTCGGCTCGTCCGGATTGAACCCGACATGAATATTCACACTCACAAACTGTACGCTAAATCCATAACGAAAGATGGCGTTGGTTCTTTTTCAACTGTATTTAAATAATGAAAAAACCCAACAGTTTGCGGTTTCAGAGGGTGCGGAATTGATATTTTGGAGAATTGAAAAGATGTTTCCTTAATCAATCATTTATAGTAGTTTCACAAAACGAGAATTGTCAATTAACAAAGTTACAATAAAATACCGACGCCTGCCGCCAACCCATGTAGTTCCAAAAGGCAGAAATGCAATTGCACTCAAGTTTACCGATAGACATATTTAAGTAAGTACCTACCAACGTATTCATCAACGTCTTAATGAAAAAGTGCGAACATTATTTATGAATTATATAAGAGTAACTCCACCGAATACAACCTACAAAGTGAGTTCCCAATAAATACAACGGACGACCTATAAACTATAAAATGAAATGATTAACAGGATGGCCGTGTATTTAGGTTTGTTTGTGTGGCTTATTTATTGTTCTATCCAACTTTCGCGATAATGAACTGAAATCAGTTTATGGAGCTAATAAATTCGGCGGCCAACGGAGCGTGTTTTGCGGTCGCACCGAACTTTCCTTGGCGAAATATTATGAGCAAATTGTTTGCAATCAACGATAAAATATGCAACTCAAGGGTTTATGAATATTTTACTCAAACATACCTAAGTCTAAAGGTAATGTTTACTTGGCCAATTTCATTGCCCGCGGTGATAGGGCGCGTGGCTGAATAAATCGCTCCGTTCAAGGAAAATGGCCTCATTAACCACAGATTGTAGCCGAACGAGGTTTGGCTTAAGGTCGTTTTTTAAGGATCAATCGCTGAAGAGATATTCACTTACTATGTCATGATAATATATGACTCTGGTTTCTATATCAGAGATATAGTACCTATCAGCATTTGTACTGGCTGGTTCCTTAGGAGGCCCGATTTTTATGATAATAATACACAAAACATATGTTTCAGTTATATATTTACCGAATTGTGTATCGAAACTTTACCAATATATTCTGAAAACCACTTAAAAACGGTAGTGTTTTTATACATTTAACATATTTTAGCCAAGTGCTAAAATACAATTCATTTCCTTGCGTTTCTGTTGTTACATTATTTACTAAGCACTACAAAGGTGGCAAGTTTGAATTTTAAATCACGTAGTGACATTTACATACAAAGTAAAACTCCCTAATTTAGCCTCTTGGGGATCGAATTGAAAAAAAACCTTATTTATTCCTCAGATACATTATAAAATACAATGCAAATTGTTCACGGTCCTTGTGAAGGTTAGGACCGAGCTTTAATATGTAAGTCAGTTAATTGTTCTATTATAATATACCTACCTAGATCTATAATTTCAAATAGCCGTCTATGCTTCAACAGCTAGTCGCTTGTAAGGACTTATTACTTCGCTGAATCATCTCCAGTTGGAGTAGTTGGTAATTAACTAGTGGAAAATCTCAACTGCCTTCTAGGGATCGTAATCCAAAGTTATTAGGCTACGATATTATTTCGGTAAAAGCTGGAACACCATTTGATAGTAAGTACTAAGTTTCACTCGACGACTAATTTAAAACATCGTGTAAAATATAAGTCCTTACAAATTTTATACCAATTAACGTCAGATTATATTAAATGCTGATCAACTGGGATTACAGCTAGATCCGATAAATTTGACGTTATCCGTCAGCACTAGTCTATACAGAAAATAAAATTGAATTGTCTGTTTGTAATTCTAAATTAACGGCATTTGATTAAAGACATATGAAAGTATAAACGGTATATGTACTATCAATCATAAAAACCCCAAAAAGGCACGGTCGATTTGAACGGGACTTACACTAGTATTTAGCTGTTACATGGAGTATATTAACAAATTTTATCAAAAAAATAAGTTAGAGTTATGCGAAACACTACCTATAAAATTAAGTGAGTGAAACCGCGGGGCACTAGCTGTGTGTATAACAATAAAGCACTCTAGGCCTGTTAATAGTTACACACAACTATAACTCTTACACTATAATAGAAAAAAAAAATATAAACTCATTTTAACTTCTAAAATAATACCTCCCTGTATCTCTGAAAGGTAAATACCCAACAATAGATCATAAAACGTAGTTAACCACAGGTACAGGTACAGGTACAGGTACAGGTACAGGCGCGGACAAGGTGTGCCCACGTTTAGTTTTATTGGCTGTGTGTAGTCCATCGGTACCTTCGGGCCAGTTTATAGCTTGTCACCGGCAAGACACGCATTTATCGATATAAGGAGACACACAACATACTACATCGAGGCGAATTTTATAGACTTGAATAAAATAATAAATCTATACAGATAAATAAAATTGAAGTGTCTGTTTGTAACTCCAAAAAACAGTTTTTCACTAAATGAATATAAAAGTATACACGCTACTGACACTAAAAAACCAAATTTTAAATTTTTTCTGTCTGTCTGTCTGTCTGTTTGTTCCGGGTAATCTCTGAAACGGATAGACGGATTTTAACGGGACTTTCATTGGTAGGTAGCTGATGTTTCAAGGAGTAACTTAGGCTACTTTTATTTATCAAAAATATTAGGGTTCCGCGACATGAAGCATGAAACTAAATCTACGCGGGTGAAACCGCGGGGCACAGCTAGTATACCAATAAATTATGTTTTAAAAAAGTTCTATTACCAATAATAAATACACCAATGTCTCAGCTTTCAGTCTCTTATAAGGCCTCGTTCCTCGACGTTCATAAGAGTTTAGAACATAGCATTTTTTCCTTAAATTTTTAAAAGAAATATACCACTGAATCGGTTTTATTGATATCTATATCCATACATACATATAGACAGATACATCAAATTTAAGTGTCTGATTGTAATTTCAAATTAATAGCTTTTCACTAAATGGCACTAAATGCATATGAAAAACAAATATGTTTTTTGTCTGTCCGTTTGTCTGTCTGTTTGTTCCGGGTAATCTCAGAAACGACTGGACTAATTTTAACGGAAATTTCACTGCGAAGAAGCTGGTGTTACAAGAAATAACATAGGCTACATTTAATTAAAAATAAAACATTCGTCCGGGGGTCCCGCGGGCCACTCGTGAAATGAATTCTACGTGGGTGAAACCGCGGGGCACATCTAGTATAAAAATAAAGAACTAAAAGTTAAATGGCAGAGCAATGAAAAATGAACATAATCACTAACAACACAATTGTTAATTGTGTGTTTGAACTCGACTAAGTGCCGAGTGAATGCGATAAACTTGTTATTATAACTCGTAAACTATTCAACCGTAGCTTGTTGGCTTCAGATGAAATTACAACTTCTGCACATTTCGGCGAGTGAATGAACTCACATAATATACTTCACATATATTACAGACGTCGCGTCGCAGTTCATCGCCTCAACACAGCACTTAAAAACACACTGCTGTACTAGTTATTGCATCGAACTCAAATACCTATAGGATATCTTTTTACTAAACTTGGCACAAAAACAGGTAGATTAGGCATAATTCTATATTGCAATGCTTTATTTGAACTTATTCTATCTAAAATAAGAGTGTATGCCCAAACGTTTCCTCAGAAAGATCCCCGAAGATGCAGGCAGAGGTCTTACGGCACCCACTTTATGGCAAATATAAATTAGTGGCAACCTGACTCAAATGGACGCTTGTTATCTAAATTTTCTTTTGTACATAACATATTTGAAGAAAAACTTTTCAAACAGTAAAGTGAGGATATTATATATCCCTTGTTACAAGACATGGACTCAGTTAGTCCTGGGTTTAGAAGTAGCTCCATCCCTTTCTGTGATACTGAATTAATCGGAATGGACATACTTTTAACCCAAATTTAGTTTAGTCATATTTTGTTAATATAAGCTTAAAAACTTTATGACCTTATTAATAACTGTTGCAATAGCACATTATAAACAAATTTATTCTTAAATTTTTAACATTTCCCAATCGACAGCACAACATTTTACTGACAAAACTATTTCCAATTCGGTAGTCGAATCAATTAGCCTCCACAACGATATTTTATAAACTAAACATCAAAAAGAGCATTTAATAAAAGCGTAGCTTTGGCATGCAAATTCGCATCGAACCAGCCTAGTTCAGGCCACATCGCCCGCACTCATAATTAATTTTCAGCCCGTTTCATTTGCCGCCACGTAAAATATTGCTCACGTGTTTTTATAAAGATTAACTCATCAGCACTCATCGACAAACAAAACTTGCATATGTAATAAACAATTACGGAAGGTTAGTACAAAGACATTTGCGATATTAGGTGCACGCATACCAATGCGAATACTTGCTAGCTTTTTCCTACTGAAATTTGTTACGACTCGTTCTAAGTCTCGTACGTACGAGCAATTTAAACGTGTGTGTGATTCTCGACAAAGGTAGAAAACCGGGTACCAGGGAATTCTTTTTTGTGACTCGTATACACGGCCAGTTTACCGCACTGTAAAAATAATGGAGTCATCGAGGTAAGGCATAAAAAAGGCTTCATAAATATTGAATTGCGGATGACACCTTTACTGGATACATTCGACAGATGGTACGAACTTACAAAAAATATTATCAACCGTATGATGTAGACTCACTAAAGTGACAAATAAAACAATCTATACGCCTTAATATTTCTTATTAAAATATTCATTTGAAAGTGTCTCATTTTCTAGACTTTAACGTTCAAACTGCTGGACATGTTGCATGCGCGAAGAAGAAGGCATAGCCACACACACGGGTGACGCCAGATTATGCTATCTATAATTTTAAAATGCGCGTGTATCGTCTTCGCTACAACAACTGGAAAAGAAGGTGGATATTTTGACGTGATACATTTGTTCAGCGTGTAGAGTCAACGATGTTAGCACACTTCAAATGATAATGTAAATTCAATGACAATTAACTTTCTATTAATCAACCATACCCACTCTTAAGTAGGGTATCTGCTGTAGTTAAGTCGCTTTCGACCTTTATTCTGTCATTGGATGGTAATAATACTGCTCGCGTTCTGCTGCCGTTAGCAGAAATAACATTAATGAAATAAAAATGTTACTACCCGCCAGCAGTTCAAAAATAGAACTCTGGCGCTATAATAATTATGAAGCAATGAAAAATGTAATTACGGGGTGTAAATTGGTCAGTGGTGATCACAAGCTGAGACGGCACCCTGCGCTGCCGCCTTCAGTTTTACGATGATTCACAACGACTCCCGAGTTACGACGTGATCCATTGTCTCAGCCGGCACTATTCACACCTCGTAATAATTTTATTGCTGTGCAATCATTCCTTCTTGTTCAAGAACGAATGATCTCCTATACGATTACGTATGTAGTACCTAGATGTGATACTACACCCACGATTCTGAAAATTTATTTGTTACTGATTTATGACAGATGGTGAGTATGTCGATGTCCCCAACGAACGGCTCTTTACGTACGTATTTTGATTTCTTCTTAAAAATACGCATATTTTTCCAGATTTTACATCTTAAGAGTTGTGGCAGCACAAGGCCATATCAAAAAAAAAATTGAACTCATAATTATTTTAATTTTTCAATCGACACCTAAGTACTCCCATTAGCCTTTGGGCTAATAATACCACATAAATCCTGTGAAATATAATGTCACCCGTACAAAACACACGAGTAGCAAGACTGCTTTCTTAACATTTCCATACACAGCAGTTTGTACACAGTATACGTGAAGCGTCAGCAAAAACGGATTAATCTTCAGGTTCTCGTATACACGTTATAACACGTAAAGTCGTTAAATTTACAATCTGTTTTTAGGTTTATGTGCACAGTGCAAAGATAGTGAATACATATTTTTTAAAGTTCACTGTAATTATGATTAACCAAAAATCGACATACAATATGAAACGGCATATAATATGAGAAATGTATTTAAAAAAAGCATAAAAAAATAATACTTACATTTATTTCTTTTATATTTCTCATCATATTCTAATGTTTTAGGGAGCCTAGCAAACTAAAGATTTACACTTGGGATTTATATAAACAAAATCATGGTATTTGAATTTTATCAGAGTTTTCAAAGCCTGATTAAATTGTTGGATACAAATCCCTTTAAACGGTTTCAGTTTTAATGTTATCACGTTCACAAGGCGTTGGACGACTGTTAATGTGCCTATCCTGCAGGAGTAAGAAGCTGACATTTGTAGACTGTAGCTAACTCCCGCGGGAAGCGTGTAGTGTCAGTGTGTTGTCTTTGTCCCCTGCTTATTTAGGACAATGAGATCCGGGCCGAAACAGCTCAATCCGATCCGAACCGGGATTTTTCACCAACAATAACAACTGTTCTAAACCTTGTTGAAATTGCAACACCATCTACACTTACGATCAAAAATATATTTTTCAACATTAAGTGGCTTTTATAATTATTAAAAATGAAGTGCTAAATGCATGCACATGAAAGTATAATACTGACATTTAGACACCAATTTTTAAAGTCGGTTTCCCCCGGCCTTAACGCCTTGATTGATTTTAATGGGACTTTCATTAGCAGATAGCTGATATGCCAAGGAGTAACTAAGGTACATTTTATTTCCAAAAAATAGCCTATGAAGCCGCGGGGTGCAACTGGTCATTCATTTAATATATTCGTATTTTTCAAGTATGTATATAGTCTTTTGCACACAAATAAACAAACTTAGAGTAGACAGTGGTAGTAGTTCAGTGACCCGAGCCAGCTAGCCAGGCAAGCTATTTTTGCACGAAGCAAACTTAAAAAAAGTCTATCACATGATGATTGATTAATGTTCTATTCAAAGTATATACCGCCCTCGGTAAATATGGCACCAAACCAAAACCACACACTAGTAGGATATATTCATATTATTTTCTGGATTATTTGTGGGTAAATAACTTTAGAATGGGTTAATTCTATTTATCCTTAAACTTATAAACATATTATTCCGATCACAAATTAAATCGGCCTTCGAATGACTACTAAACTCCAAATTGTACAAAATAGGAGCACTTTAATTTAAATCCAAAGTGTTCCATTTAGGATTAAATTAGAACTGACGTATACTTCACACATGGCTGGAAGTTGAGCCAGTTGAAAGTTTTCACGAAACGAATGCGTTACTACAACAAATAAGCACTGGTAGCGAGATAATTACTAACCACAGTCACTAAATAAATACATACTGGTGGACAGCTTCTATAGATGTTCGTGTAAAGGGCAAACTTTAAGAACTTATTTTGTGCGACAGCCTTTGGAACAACAAAAGCACTTTCACAATCAATTAAGAAAGATGAAATAACTCGCTGCAATTTGTGGCGCGCGATGTATTGTCAGTTACACTAATAAACCAGTAAGAGCCGTGGTGGCCTTGGGGTTAGAGCAGTCGCCTGCTACGCAAGCGATGTAAGTTCGAATTCCAGCGGCGCCTGTACCAATGAGTTTTTCTAAAAACGTATGTACAGTGTTTTCACACCACGTGCTTTACGGTGAAGGAAAACATCGTGAGGAAACCTGCATATGTCTGAGAAGTAATTCAAAGATGTATGTATGCCTGAGACGGCGATAGACTCACCATTGGTCACGTTGGCACTTAATCATCTTCTTGAAATGTGTTGTTATTAGAACACCTCTGCCTACCCCTTCGGGGAATACAGGCGTGAGTATATACACTAATGAACACCGATTATGACATCACAATATCACCATAACATGTATCAGACTGAGAATTGTGGACAATCGTCCAAGAATCGCCCCTGGATGTGTGTATGAAATAATGAGAAACATTAAAGACGGGATGAAATCAGAAATAACTAGGAAGCTATCCATTATGGTACATAATGTAACGATAGTTATTTTATTATACTTTACTTACTCGACGAATATGTCAAATAGACATTTGTCCAGCTGATAATTCCATTAGCGATCCACCAAGAGTCATCTGGTCGCGTTAGGTTGACCTAAACTGTATTTTAGGTAGGAAAGGAAAAGCCTTCAATTGTTACCCGACCTTCCTAGAAATTCTTACCGACTGAAAAATGCAGGCAATTATGAAAAGTGCGATTCTAAAGAAATGCAATTAGTCGGGAGTTCATTCAATTTATGCTTAAGGATCAGGATTTGCTCGGAAATACCCGTAATAATGTTGACACTCGTTGTCTTTGTCCTAGAACCTTATCTTTTTATTAGTAGAATTTGTGCAAAGTTGGGTGTCTGGATTATCCTTCCGAATCTATTTTGCATTTAAGGTCTACTTGAATCTATTAATAATTAAATCGACTGACACTTTAGACAAATATTAGCTAATCATCTTTCAGATTTCTACCAGAAGCCTTAATCAAACATTAATCCTAATTCATTACAAGTCTAATTAAAATTAACATCAAAGACATACTTATGAATTTGACTGAATGATTGTAATAGCATATTGAGGGGGTATTAAATACTAAATTCTTAATTCGTGTATCTCATTAAGTAGCATTGTGTTTAGACAATGTGGCTTATCCTTAGAAGCCACATTGGAGCCGTTCGTTAAGTCTTTGACGATGGATTATCCAATTAAAGCGAGCGTGGCCCATTCAATCAGAGTGTCATTTCACATCAATTAGCATCGGGCGCGGTTTGTTTTCACTAAGGGAACAACTTGGCCGGCCAGTTGAATTTGGTTTGTCCTAAGTACACAACGCACCCTCCACTAACTTGCCAAAAACCTTTCTTGAATAATTCAAACTTTATTGGAGACCCCAGATATGACAAAATATCAGAAGCTGAGGTTCTATACAAGTCAAAGTAAAGCTCGCCTTTGAAAAACATTCTAAGAGAAATTAGACGAAATATCTATAACTTAAAATGACCCAAATAACAAATTCTTGATTCAAATTGATTTTTGTATGTCAGTGTCGTATATGTATACTTTCATATAATGCATTTATAGAAAAGCTGTTATTTTGGAGTTACAAACAGACACTTCAATTTTATTTATAGACTATACAGATGTATGGATTAATGGCCACAAAAGGTTTCATTTGCTCGAGAAGGATTGTGAAACTCTGGATAAAGTTCTGGAGACCCTCTAAGTAACGAGACACTTTTCAAAGAACTCTCAAAAGTAACAAGTTCTTCATCTATATTTATACAAAAAATCTATTCACCCAACGTCAAATGTAAGAACAACCCCTTTATCTCCGCAATACGATAAACAAACAGTCATACTAGTACAAACACAAATGTTTAAACATTTCCCGCTCGCCGTGATCGCACCAGATTGGAATTCAATCTCCGAAGGAGAATGAAACGCCTCAAACAATACGATCCCTCAATAAAGAATATTTCACAAGCTGAGCTTGTTCAGAGCCAGCCAAACAGGGAATATATTATAACAAATCTAAATTCTATTCTTCTTACGATATTGTGATTGAAATCGGTCTTGTTTCGGTACATCATACAAGCAAAGAACATTATCATAACCTGCCATGTACAGCAAGACTCGCATGATTAGGAATTAAACTTCAAAAATATCTTCCTCAAGAAACTCAACTACATGCAACCAGTAATATACGTTTATGAAACAAAACAAATAAAGTCCAAACGACGCCAAAGTGGAATGATTATCGAATGTCCTCAACCCCAGCGTGGAATTTGAATAAGCCCAATAAAAATCTATTAGAGCAGAATTGGGCGGCAAATGATATTGACCGAGCGAGTCGGGCTGAGCAAACACCGCTACCCAATGGAACAGCTCGCGATAGTTCCTTGTCGGTACATTTGCTGGCAGTGGAAGGGTTCCATTTTGAAATAATTTATTGGAACCTTATTACACACGACGTATTTCAATATTCTACGTAATTCTTTAAGTCTGAATAACTTTGATCTTTCATGTGAAAGATCACTGCGTTTAATTTATTTTGCTTTAATATTTTATGACCAATGGTTTTTACATATGTTAAGTTACTCATTTACTTAACCAACCACCACCAAACTTTGAACATACATTGGCAGGGGTACAGAAAAAAACACCTTTCTTCACCCCGAGGGTGAAGCCGCAGGTTCAAGTCAGTACTGTACAACATTTCCATTTGGTACTTTGTCTTTAAAACAACTGCTGACTTGCGATTTGTGCACCAATTTCTTGCACTGAGACGTAATGCGAACCATCCACTATAGTCCCCGGTACTCTGTTCCAAGTAATACTAACATTTTGTTCTGTACTGGACAAATAGCACTAGCGGATGATTGCTCTGCGAAGACATCGGCGTGTACCATCACATATATTTGTAAATCAGTAAAGCTATGAGGAAATTAAACCATTTTAAAGGTTTACTATTATCGAGTAATGATGAAATTTTTCTGTCAAATCAGTGTCTAACGGTATAAGAACAACGCTATAATCCAAATATATCGCGGATTGTTCTGCTAAGCACAGTAAGTTTTCTCTAACGAGCGATCTGCGCTTGATTGATTTGCCCGGACATGTAAGTTTTCTAGCAGGCGCAATTTTATTTACAAATCATAATAGTACAGCCAATTTAAATGAAATCCATGCATGATAAATTAATACACGTACATATTTATCTATTAGTGGTAAGAACCAAATAAAAACAAGAAAATAAGCATAGATTACTAATAATTTTGACAAAAACTCTTCAGCTTACTTACTTACATAAAATAAACACCTAAGTAAGTAAATAAGTTTTTTTAATTATAAAAAAAAAGATTTAAAATACATTTTCTCAGTTTGGACCCACTCTCCTTCCCGTCGCTGAATATTAAAGAACAGTAATCGAATGTACGAAGCCATCAATTATTCACAATATTATAAAGTCCCCCGCGGTGCGCGTGTTAATCGTATTTATTGCACGTTCAACTTATTTGTTTAATCCTTGGATTTAAAGTAGCCGCAATTTCCCAACTTTTCACTAGGTACAAATACACATTCACATTTTAAGCAAATCATTTATTAAAATAATGAAGGCCGTAAATACGAGTTGTTTTGACCGACTTTTTAATGTGGTGCTAATTCCAAAAAAAATCTCTTCAGCTTCAAAGCTCTGCTTTAAATCCGAGTATGAGAATAATAAAAAGTTCCTATAGATTGCTCTTTTTACTTGGAAACACTGTGAAGAGAAACATATAACTAAAGAAGATATACAAGTGTACAATACTATATGTTGGCAGGAAATATGTATGTTGCGCGGAGTCACGATCGGTCGATTACGGAAGAAGATATTTGAGTAGTTATCAAAAGCACTTAGCTTGGTGTCGAATATATGTAGTGTTGAGGCTAATAGGGATTATGTTAGGCGGTGTGTGCTCTGCACTCAGCGGAGAGAGCGGAACACTCGCTCGCCCCTCGAGAGCCGATACAATAACTATTTGACCACCTTGGCTCACGCAATGTTTTATTATTATAAACACCACAAGATATTCAACCTTTATACCAATTATTATAATGCATTTTTTAGTACTTATATCATTTAATAATTATTTAAATCTCGTGTCTTAAGAGACAATTTTTATTTTATTTTACTACCGGCACATCCGATATTAAGACATACTAGTTTTGACTAGAGCAAACTAGATCTATATGCATTTTATTGGGTAAACTGCTTTAGCCCTAGACCAAACTGGTCAGGGCAGACAAAGTAACATTACCCGCGCGCTTCGTTAGTAGAAACGATACAAAAATGTACATATGTCACATGACTGATTTAAGTCATTTCCATACAATTTATATCGTTCTTATTAGCGCAAGCGCATGAGAATGTTACTTTGTCTAGGCCTACAGGACTGCGTTCGCTAGGAGGAACCAGATCAGGCCAGGCTGACGTTATTGATATAGTGCAGATATAGTGCCCTGTATACACCTAGGTTGGTCCTTGTTACTTCTATACTAATATTATAAAGAAGAAAGGTTTGTATGTATGTTTGTAACGAATTGGCTCAAAAAATTGCTACTTGATCACCATATTTTATCAATGGCTATATTATATCTCCGTACTCCCACGGGAACGGGAACAATGCGGGTGAAGCAGCGTGTCGTCCGCTAGTTAACTATAAAGCCCAGAGTGTACACATAAGACTCACAAAATGTGAACCCTCCAAATGTTTGTATCCCAGCCTTAATCAGATGTAACGAGTAGCGCTTGTTAATGTGTGCGCGCAATTACACCGGGAATGTATCCGTATTGTTGCAATGAGCCTGTTTTTCCCCGGCTCACCTGCGCCAAGTGGCGGGGAACGATCAATGCCACACCACTACAGGCCAGGGACACCTGCGCCTTGCGCTTACACACTGCACTTTATATCCTGCTTAAGACTTAAGCATATCCTCCTCGAGCTTACTAACCGCTCGCTGCGGTAAGGGATTGTAAGCCTTCATTTGATCATTTGTTTGACGTTATCAAAGCTGGGCTTAATACTTAGTAAAAAAATAAAATAAAAACGATTTATTCAGTAAGGCACTTATGAATTTAGAAAAATTACCACAGGTTCGGATACTAGCTTTCTGACAAGAATCTGCCAGGCATATTAAGTATACATTTCATCAATACAATAAAAATATTTTACCAATACCTAAGTATTGGTACAAATAGGGACACCAAATTGGACGCAAGTAGGTACATGTTCAAAAATATGAAATTTAATATATAAGTATGGTTAAATTACTTAATTAATTAAAATACAACAACAGCAGTTTCTTTAAATGAATAAAAAAATTATCTAAGTGAATTTTTAAAGATTCAGTGTATGTGTATTTTGCAGGAACTGTAGTACATACGTGTCGTGAAGGCTAGTGGAACATATTATTTAGCGGAGTAGTTTGCGCCATAATGGGCCGGCAGTAACGAGGCACTGGCCGCGCGGGCCAAGCAATATACACCCGTATAAAAATGTTATGAACACCCCAACATCCCCTAAATTATACCCTCTAGCTCGAGTGTTGCTATATTTTATTTAATGGCAAGTACAGGGAGATACCATGTAAATTTATTGCTGTCGCGTCGTACGTAGCCATCGATTTGTATTAGTTACACATTCAGAGAGCTTTACGAAAGTTTTTCCGAAATGAACACATGGTACGTGGAGGTTATTTAATCACAAAATTATATCATTTACTAACCCTATTTAAAAATTCCGTCATTCATGTCCATCTTCACATAGCAAGCGTGTAGAAAGCGTAGCCCATTTATCTACTCATGTGGCGTAGCTCTAGAGAGCTATAGTCTCGTAGTAAACACAGAGCTACCCGTGTAGCAAGCGTAGCACTGAAGAGCTAGCCGCGTAGCAAACACAGACCTACCCGTGTAGCAAGCGTAGCAATGCAGAGCTAGGCGCGTAGCAAACACAGAGCTACCCATGTAACAAGCGTAGCACTGAGGTGTTAGCCGCGTAGCAAACACAGAGCTACCCGTGTAGCAAGCGTAGCACTGAAGAGCTAGCCGCGTAGCAAACACAGACCTACCCGTGTAGCAAGCGTAGCAATGCAGAGCTAGGCGCGTAGCAAACACAGAGCTACCCATGTAACAAGCGTAGCACTGAGGTGTTAGCCGCGTAGCAAACACAGAGCTACCCGTGTAGCAAGCGTAGCACTGAAGAGCTAGCCGCGTAGCAAACACAGAGCTACCCTTGTAGCAAGCGTAGCACTAAAGTGCCTGCTGCGTAGCAAATATAGCACTACATAGTTAGATAAAGATAATTTAAGGTAAGGTACCTTATTTTGGTACAAGCGAAGCTATAAAAATCATGTTATTGCCACAAACTGTCCCTGAACGGAAAGTTCATTAATCTTTCAAACAGATCTTAGATATTATCCAGGGAATATCAATCAAGTCACCGTACACCCGGATTATTTAATCTCCCGGATTCGAACAAGATATCCTTCTCTGTTTTTATAAGTTCCAAATTGTGATTGATGGATACCTTCCATGAATTCCAGGAATTCTATGAGTTTAAATGTAATTTATACGCGATATTATAATGTTTTGGGAATTGCTGAAACTGGATAAATACTGAAATTAAATATATTATTATTTTATCTCGCTTATCATTCAACCTAAAAAATATTCAGTATTAATTGATTTTTTTCAGGAAGAATAGTCAAACCGCCCGCGGTACTTATCGATTACTGCAACCTATGAATGCTTGTTGTCATTCGCCAGTTGCCATTCTTATAAAGTTTAGAATAGTTATGAGATACAAAGTTTCACTATCACTAGCTTGCACCCCACTCGTCTCCCTCCTCCTCCCGTGAAGCATTGGCAGCTTTACTCACCACAGGAACACACCACTACTCTAAGGCTACGATCTTCTCTTTGATGGAAACTGGAGGTACAATCCCCATTTGGGCAACTCCGAGAGTTCCCGTAATGCCCTACCCCTCGCATTCATGTTCTCAGATCGTATTGAGTTAATAACCCTCTTATTGAGTTATGTAACATCACGGTACGCAGCAAATTGAGCTTGGATGAGACCGCGAGGCTCCGTTACTATATTATAAAGACTATGTTTGTAGTATAGTCGGCTCAACGATAATTATTATTGGCGCGGGCTCTCAAGTGGCGCACCAGCTTCATTGTGAGGGAATCTAATTTATTCCTATGAATAGAGTGAACCCTTTTATGTAATATGCTCATTATGTGAGTACTGACAGGGCTGCTAACAATCCCCCACCCACCATTGTGTTACTAAATTGCATCACGTTACGTCCATACACTAGAATTAAATTGTACACTCATTCTTATATTCCACTGTCATTGGCCATTTTGAAAAGGATTTTATCTTTATTGCTCGATTTATTTTATATCTAAGTGCCTCTCAAGAAAAACCAGCAAACTATTATTGTGATATAATTGTAAAATCTTATTCTATTTTCATATTATCTATTCATAAATCTGGCACGTAAGAGTCTTCGGAAGTTCAAGTAAGATTTCCGAGTTTAAGGGTTACGTCACGCGGTAGTCACGTAGATGAGATCTCATAGCAATGCGTCGTTGATGCTGTTTTGACACTACCGGTACAATAGTTATTTACTGTATACTTACCTAAATTTGGATTCAGCCAGTCAGTAAACTGACTTTTCCAAGTCTTTCACTTGAGCCAATTATATTATATTACGATATTCTGATTAAATAACCATAAGCCGAAAAAACAGGCAAGTAAAATTTTACGTTTTTTTAAATCAAGAGTAGCATTATTCACAAACGGCTACACATCAAGCAAGATTTAAACGAGTTACCTAGGTCAAGTATTTTTTTTAATAAATCGAGATTTAAATGTATTTAAGTAGCCTTAAGACTAGTATTTTGCTTTATTTAAATACTAGCTGTGACCTGCGGATTCACCCGCGTAGATTTAATTTTATTCTCGCGGAACCCTAAATGCTTTTTTTAAATAAAAGTAGCCTAATTTACTCCTTGTAACATAAGCTACCTACCTGTGAAAGTCCCGCTAATATTTGTCAAGTCTCTCTGTTTTTTTATGTCAGTATCGTATATACTTTCATATGCATTAACTGAAAAGCTGTTATTTTAGAAATACAAACAGTCACTTCAATTTTATTTATCTGTATAGATACTGTGATATATTTAATTAAGTAGTAGAATGTTTTGGTTGTAACCACAGGCAGCCCTGTATACGAGGCTCGTGCATTACGGCGCGGCAAGGAGACAGGCCCGCGACGAGATTATTCACCTAATGTCGCTATTGTTCCATAACGATCAAGCAAATTGTTTCGCTCTTCCGCCCTTTGTATTTGTTCAGCGCAATGTACTCGTTTGATGCGGTGGCGGAAGGATGGCGTGTACTTCACGTACGGATATACAACTGTTATATTTATTTCGGATATCCGAAGGAATTTTCTATACATTTTAAGCACGAATATTGATGAATTGATTCATCTTGAGGAGGAAATAAAATATTAAAAACCTGATGATATAAGCAAGGGATGAGCGGTAATTGGCCTTACATAATCACAATAAAGAATAGTGAATACATTCAATTCAAACATACAATTGTTTGAGTAAAGATACCAAATATTCGGCTTCTATGAATAAACGCTAAGATTCGGATATAAATCTTAGTATAACAACACTGACTTCGAGATATGAAATGACGCAGCGCCCAAATTGGAAATTCCGTCACTGAAAATTAAAATGTTTAGCGCAAATATGTTTGCAAAGATGTGGGAGACAATTCCCTTAGCGCAAGCGAGCTTTACTCCTTTGTGCCAAGCGAATATGCTTTAAAGCGACTCAAAAGAGTATGCATGATAAAGTAATTAATAGAGGGAGTCGTTCCGCGGCTTCCTCTCTTCAACAGAGAGCTGAGAATATCGTATATTGAATGCCTCCAAAACACTTTAGCAATAGCAATAATCTGGGCATATATCCACATACTTCAACGAAGCTAAACTAAGCTTTCTATGAGAATGAAGCTACTATATACATTATTATATATTATGGTAAATACATACAACATCCAAGACTAAGCTATGAGTACAAAATATCTGCCCCCAGTGGAGACAAACTTGCAGCCGCTAGCTTATCTATACAGATAAATAAAATTGAAGTGTCTGTTTGTAATTCCAATATAACAGCTTTTCACTAAATGCATATGAAAGTATACACGCTTCTGACACTAAAAAACCAAGTTTTAAAATTTTTCTCTGTCTGTCAGTCTGTCTGTCTGTTTGTTCCGGGTAATCTCTGAAACGGCTGGACCGATTTTAACGGGACTTTCACTGGCAGGTAGCTGATGTTTCAAGGAGTAACTTAGGCTACTTTTATTTATTAAAAATATTACGGTTCTGCGACAAAAAGGATGAAACTAAATCTACGCGGGTGAAACCGCGGGGCACAGCTAGTTTGCTATAAATTAATATGTTAAGCCATACTTCCAATTCATCCGATGGTTCTCTGGTCATCACCATCGCACAACGCGGACCTGTCCAGGTACATAATGGGGCAAATTTGCATTTTTTAAATAGCCCATTAGCGTCTCCGTAGGGCCGTTATATTAAATTAAAATTGTTATATTAAATCATCAGGACAAGGTTAAAATTATATATAACTTGAGTTTTTAGTGTCAGTAGCGTGTATACATTCATATACATTTAGTGAAAAGCTGTTATTTTTTAATTACAAACAGACACTTCAATTTTATTTATCTGTATAGATATAGATGTAGGTAAAATTTACATTTAGGTTAAATGAATTTTAGATTAGACGCACATGGTATATAATGTAGACAGCAGAGACATGAGAAGTATTCGAGCCGGCGCACCTAAGTATTTATCGGCAGGTTATAGGTATTCGGCAATTCGGGATCAATTACCGCGAGCATCGGGGAGTTAGCACATACCCCGCATTCCCCAGTCACGTTATTGTCTCAAGTTACCAACTACCACATACTATGTGATGCTTTACTCCTTTACACATTATAAATTACCCACTAGCTGTGCCCCGCTGTTTCACCCGCGTAGATTTAGTTTCATCCTTATTGTCCCTTTAACCCCTGGAACCTTAATATTTTTAATAAATAAAACTAGCCTAAGTTACTCCTTGAAATATCAGCTACCTACCAGTGAAAGTCCCGTTAAAATCCGTCCAGCCGTTTCTGAGATTACCCGGAACAAACAGACAAACAAATAAAAAATTTAAAACTTGGTTTTTCAGTGTCAGTATCATGTATACTTTCATATTATTATGCATTTAGTGAGAAGCTGTTATTTTGGAATTACAAACAGACACTTCAATTTTATTTATCTGTATAGATGTGAATGTGAATTTCGATCTGATCCGAAAAATAATCGCGTAAAATTTTACACTAACATTAGATTTTATTATCAACACTAACATTACTTAATTACTCCTCAACAGTTGATTAAGCAGAGATATTATAGAAGATTCGCCAGCATCAGACAAAGGCAGTATTATCGATCATTTCTGTGCGTACACAAGTGCGAGTACCTACAATCCGAATATTCGCCGGATTAGCTGCGAGCTGGGGCTGTTTGCTCTAAGGATATTATTATAATATGCTAATGCGGTGACAACGCACTGATATCGCTACGTAAACAATAAAACCGCTTGTTGTAAAATAACATCTAATTCTAATGCGTTAAAGTTCAACCCCCGTTGAAAAATCATTTCGAAAATATCAAAGTTATTTGAGTCTAACATCACTTTAATACTAGCAAATCACATAAATACCTACATATTTTTATTATAAGAATAAGAATTCTTTAAAATCTTCTCTCTAGCCAATTTGAATGAATAGCTAAGTGCTAGTGGGAGTACGACATAAAACAAGTAATACGATACTTATGATATCATTACAGCTTAGCCAGACGTTAGTATATTTTTTGTTAGTATATTCCTTACAAAATGAACGTTAAGGACATTTTCTTTAGACTGTGAAACTTTAAAGTGGGAAAGTATACTCCGTATATTACGTACTCATATTATTACAGACCTTTCCTTCTTTGCCTTTCCCAAATAATACTTTTAGCTAAGCATGTCTTATCCATTTGAAATATGGATACAAAGTCATGCTGCCAAAGCCCATGAAAAACACTTGTGAGCAACCAAAAACCATTGAATACTTAGTTTAAAAAATAAATAAGTACGCTTTCACGTGAAAACTTAGCCGAAATAACACATAAAATATGCAATACAGTAAGAGGATTAACTAAATGGCAATAAACAAAATAAATTGAGCGGTGTAGGTGTATGAATAAATAAATACACGTAGGCGCTGGGACGAGCCATAATGACTCCTAATGGGCCACAGTTATGGCATATTATGGCGCGTGACATATAGCACAGGCTTTAGATAGCTGTAGGCTGAAACTTTCAACAAAGGACGGACCTTAGTGTACAGGTGTCATCACGCCGTGTGATTGCTCAGTGAAAGCAGTGGGGGTAACTGCGCATGGATTTTATTCAAGTCGCGCCATACAGACAGACAGAGACAGACTCAATCAAGGTCAGCGGTCATAGCTCGTGACGGCACCGGTAAAATTAAAAAAAGTTAAGAGGTATAGTTTTTGTGTAGCTTCGAAACTAATCAATCAATTTACAAAATTCTTTCACTGATATTTAGAATGTACCTCGGGAGGACTGGGCTATGAAAATTAATATGACTTATTCAGTTTAGGCACTTATGATTGTCGAAGAATTGTCCACCTGTTCGGAAACTAGCCTTCTGAGGTGCACCGGCAAGATATACGTGTATATCACACGGGCGGTGCCTCGGGTGGAAGCTGTAAGAATCAAAGTCAACCCAAGAAAATACTATCCGTAGGTTTATTCATAGTTCAAAAACTTTATACGCTAGATTGTACTTGGGTATAAAGCATTTCCACATTTAACAAAATGGGTATTGCAGCTTTAATTATTATTTTAGTTGCAATTAGTACTAGCGAACGTCACACAGTTTCGTACGAATAAAATGTAGCCTATGTCACTCGCTGATGATGTGGCTATCCATTGCTGAAAGAATTTTCAAGATCGGTCAATTAGTTTCGGAGCCTATTCAATGCAAGCAAACAAACAAAAAAACAAGCAAATTATTTCCTCTTTATAACTTCATTAGATAAGTCATCGTTACAAACGTTGTGTACTAAAAAGAGATCTTGTTAATGTTTATCATCAGAAACATACCAAGGTATAATTTATGTAAAAATACAATTCTTTCTTGTACGTGACAAGAAGAAAAAGACATTTCGGGAAATAAATAGGTTATGACGCAATTATTAGTAATAGCAAACATTAAAATAGGTTCATGTAATTTAAATAAGCAAACCGAATTTATTTAGGTATTAGGAAAAGTCTACGTACACTCGGTTAATGATCAAAGTGAGTTGTTAAGCAGCTTAGTTCGTTCGAACACTGCCAAATATAGTCGCATAAATGGAATTCATGAAAATGACTAATCCAATTAAAATTACAATTAATGGGACCGTTTGTTTGATGGAATCGGGCGTGATCAATGTTAATTAGAGAATCCTCGGATCTTTAATTCTAAGTATTCATATCATATTTATGACTAGCTGTGCCCCACGGTTTCACCTGTGTAATTTTAGTTTCATGCCTTATGTATTTTTAATATATAAAAGTAGCCTACGTTACTCCTTGAAACATCAGCTACCTGCCAGTGAGAGTCTCGTTAAAATCCGTCCAGCCGTTTCAGATAATATCCGGAACAAACAGACAGACAAACAGACAGACAGATAGACAGAGAAAAAAATTTAACTTGGTTTTACGGTGTCAGTAGCATGTACACTTTCATACGCATTTAGTGAAAAGTTATTATTTTGGAATTGCAAACAGACACATCTATTTTATTTATAGACATATAGATGTATATATATCGATATATATATAGATATAGATGTATAGATATAGATGATAGTACTTCGCCAGCCAACGGTAGGTAGGTACTATAAACCATATGTTAAATTGTTGGAGAGATGTAGATATAATTTTTTGTGAATAGCAATACAGCCAAACACCACATCAAAATGATAAATTCGATTATTCTGAACTCGAAAATACCAATCAAACATTTCCATAGCGTTTGAAAATATTCTTTACGAGAAAATATCGTTTTGTTAAAGCGAAGAAAAGTTTCGGAAAGAAATATGAAATCATTAAATTTTAAGACATTTTTATCGATTCAACGAGTTCAATGCGATAAAATGTTGTACAGACGTCGAAAAAGCAAAACTTTATCTACACTAATATTACAAAGAGGAAAGATTTGAGATTTTTTTGTTTCCATTGAATAGGCTCCGAAACTACATATATACATACATATATAAATAACATAGGGTATATTTTATCCTCATACTCCCACAGAAACGGGAACTACGCGGATGAAACCGCGTTACGTCCGCTAGTTCTTTATAAGATAACTACTTGGCCGTATTCCTTATGTTACATGGCTTGGGTCGTTATCGCTCTTATATTATATTTAAGGCACCTTCGGACACATGGTTTCCCGCACCAATGTAATAAGAAATCATTTGTATTTCCACCGAATTATGTTATTATTAGAAAGCGTATTTTATTAATCTCCGTGGACACTCTTTCAATTCAAATCAAATAAAATCGAAATATATCGTTAGAATAGAAGATTGTACTATTAGCATCCGAATAATTTATTAAGAACTAGCTGTGCCCCGCGGCTTCACCCGCGTAAACTTAATTTTATATATCCCGCGGAACCCTAATGGTTTTTTTTAAATGAAATTAGCTTAAGTTACTCCTTGTACCATTATGTGAAACTTCTCTATCAAAGAAAAAATACTTTTTTTTAGTGCATAATGGTTTTAGCGAAAATCTGTTTATTTGAAATTACAAACACACACTTCAATTTCATTTATCTATAAAGATAAATATGTATAGATATATAATTAGATATGCTTCAATTACAAATTATTTCGGTACCGCTATTTAATGGGAAAGCAAGGCTGAAGTGGCCCTCAAAACGCAGTGTCGCGTAACGTCATCATTATAACATAACACTTGGATACATGTCCGGCAGTACCGTGTAGTGAGGCCGCCATCAGTCACGGTATAGTCAACAAGAATTAATTACTCAAAGGGGGATTATCCTGAGTGGATCATGTGCCGGAACAATTTTCCTCCCTGTGAGCAAAGCTTTTGTAGTAGAGTATCGTTTTAAACAATACAGCCGTGCTTTTAAGGATCCGTTAAATTGAGAATGACTTTACAACAATTACGAGACAAGAAGCGTCACATAACATCATATAACAGCGTGTAATAGACACGTATTAGGCTGGGTAATTGGAAGATAAATATATCATTTATTGAGTTGTTTCATATTAGGCTAGAGTCAGTCATAATCATTAATTTAAAAATCTTTTAATTAAATAAAAATACTGCCTCGTTAGTTTAGTGGTCACTTACGTCACTGCGGAACACTAGGTCCTGGGTGGATCCCCGAGTCGGGCAAAGTGCTATTGGGTTTTTCATCTGTAATGTCCTAGGAACAGCCCGGAGTCTGGATTAGTGACAGGTTATTGGCAATAGACTCGCCCCCTATTACGTGGGACTTAATCATAACTGGCAAAATCAGGGTGTTGTACGTACTTCTCTGCCTACCATTTCGATGTACATAGGCTTGCGCATTTGTACGGGGCATAGCTATATTATATAATAACACTAGTATGACACATAATAATATATAATATCTCAATGGAGGACCGTTGAGATACGACTTCTTGAACATTCAACAAAGCCGCTACCAATACCCTGGCACCGTTGTTGACTCCGATGCAAATACATATGTTATCAGCTTATCCGACACATGTAGTGCCCATTAATCACATACTTACGAGGTGGTGTAATGGCGACGTATCTTGATGACGTCATCGTCGCCAATTACCTCGTCCAATTAAAGGGATCACACATCGGACAAGATCCCTCCTGCTATCGGCCTACGATCACTCAGAACGACTAACCTACATGTAGGACTTGCAAGTATTTGGAGAAAAGTGTTTGAGTATAACTTTATGGCAATTAAATACATCTTAAATATACTCAGGTAACAACCAGGGTATAAATCACTGGATGTTTTTGTTTTAAATAGGTGAGAGTGAATGAGATGTGTGAAATAATTAGAAGAGAAAAAGATTCAGAATGACTCGCACAACTAGCGGATATGTTACTCATAAAATTATTATATTCAAATAACCATCGTTAATCACCGTAAATATTCTAACAATAAATCGATAAACACAAATAAACACAAACGAAGTAAGAGCATAAATCCCAAACGAAAGCTGTTAACGTTTCACGTAGCAGCAATTCTTTAAATCAGCTGCATTGTACCAACAACCAGTGGAAGAACGTAACTGCTATGTATTAGAACATCATATGATATGTTATATAATGGCTTTGGTATATAATAGTAAAGGTATGTCTTATATTGCACATTACGCGACACGTTCTTTGTTAGTACTATGCGAAGCGGAACGCGGGTCAAGAATGTTTCGTTAAGAATTTTATTTGGTGTTCACTTAGCTTGCAAGTTTTCTAAAACTGCTATTATTAATTTATTTATTATTAATAGCAACAAAATAGAATATACCTTTTAACTTTTCCATGCAGTCGTAGGAGAATTTCATTAAGAAGAATTTCTATTGAAACTTACATGCCTAATCCTTTTATGCGGCTAGATAATTCAATAGCGATTAATATCAAATGACTGCTTATAATAATAGAATAGGAAATATAAATAGCTTTTATTATGATCCCAAATGATAATGTAACCATTGAGAGTGTTGTGACGCGGGCAGCGAACGCCGTATAAATTATTTTTATGCTTCCTACTCGGACTGCGACAGTGGCGCAGGCCCTGCGATCCTTTGTCTCCGCAATAAACAATGCACCACCACACATCACTGAATTTAATGTTAGCCCTCGCGCACTCGCATTGCTATTTTAATATTTATGCTAAAATGCACACGGTAACAAATTGGTGCTTTGTCATGAGCTAAGTAGCCATTATCCCGATTATGAAACGAGTGGCTATTCTAGCGTTCGAGTAGTCTACAACACCCTCATTGATGTTCCATACTATACCAGTTTCATATGTCTGATAAATTTA
The DNA here is from genome assembly GCA_964035505.1 of Watsonalla cultraria. Classification (NCBI taxonomy): domain Eukaryota; kingdom Metazoa; phylum Arthropoda; class Insecta; order Lepidoptera; family Drepanidae; genus Watsonalla; species Watsonalla cultraria. Next base: position 461,655 of record OZ037713.1, read on the forward strand.
TCTTATATCCTAACTACTAACACTTCCTGGGTGATAAGCTTATGATCGTCGTCAATTATTTCCAAGACGTTTCTAGTCCATTAGCAACATGAATTCACAAATAGCGCCTAATTACTCCCAATATGGCTTTAAATGCAGTTTAGGAACATTGTTTTAAAAGAGACAATTTCTTTGAGATATTGACCGTGATCAACAGGGAGCTAACATTCTCTCCTCGCATGTGAAACTACGTAATAGAAACGTATAGATGGCAGTGGGATATTTGATCATGGCCGGTAGTTTAGAGTGGGTATTTTCCTCGGGGCGCTGTTATGGAGAGCCGCCAACGCGACGCTATGAATGTGACACCACTATGAATACTGGACTAGCCCACCCGGCAGATATTCCTGCTTATGACCGCGCTCTATGAATATCTATCAGATAACTTGACTTCATGGTTATACTAGGTAATCGGGACGGTTTTCCCTCGCGTTGAAATTCGACCTTTATGAAAATGTAGGTTTAAATATCGTGGAATTGAACCGTCTTTTATAATCTGATGATAAATTTTATCAATAAACATGGTTGAAGTTATTATTTATGTAAAGATTTTATTCTATGTTACATTGAAGCCTAATATTCGAATATATTTAATTAGCAGTTACGCTAGATTAAAAAGCCAATCTAAATTTCGAATAAAAAGTAAGTGACCTTTTGATTCGAGTACAAAAGGCCACAATATCGCTTAATTACTTACTAATTTCAATGCCAGGCATATAATTATTTCTCATAATTTTTGTCTCAAACTCCCACTGAACCAATCAGAGAAGTTCCTTAGAAGCCAGCGACGGTAACAGCAACATGCGACATGATTCCAATAACATGTCGTAATACATTTTATGACGTCATAAAACTTGATATATTCCGCAAAATCGTCCCCTTAACTAAGTGGAGCGACGCCCGGAACAATTTCACAATCCGTAAGTACATCAAGTAAGACGTTACTTACACGGAATTGCTATCTATACGATTCACATAAGTATATCTCAAGGTATGGCAGTTTAATATCAGCCGCGTTTGGGAAGACACCATATTTTTCCAGTGTCTAATACCAACTCTTATGAAGTTCGGGTGAAGTTTTAATATTCCTACGTATTTGCTAGTTTACGGCGCCGAGTTCCAACTGAAAATTGAATATTCAAAAAGTACTCTTACTGAAATTTGTTTTCTGCCCCATTGACTCCACCCACAGCGGTTTCATAAAGGGATTATTATAATAAGAAAGGGAAGGATAATTCAACCACAATATTCTAAGCTAAGACTTACATAAACATTCATTCTCTTAAGCAGGTAGAAATCTCTTCCCTATAGGTTTTTACAATACCCATGTTATTGTTGAAAATATATTAATAATAAAAAATATAACACATACTTCAGGTGAAACTTTCATCTTTCCATCATAAACCAAAAAATAATGGTAACGGTCTACCAGTTTTTGATAGCATACGTGAAGTTTGATAGAATAAGCTTGGTCCCATGTATGGCAGGGTCGGCAATAAGGGCGAGCATCACGTATCAATCGGGCGCAGGGCTCCGGTCCTCGCGGGAAGGTCGGGAGAGGCGACGACCCGAAAGCGTCCATTCCACTCATGTGTAAAATCACAGAGCGAAGAAGTTATGTTCAGCGGCTGGCGTAAGTTAAAATCGTTTTGGCATATCCCTTATCACTGACAAACTTGCCTGCACTAGAATTCCATTTTAGAGGCAGTGGTATTATCATAACAGCACCTATTTTCACCGAAGTTGATAACGTGCCAACGTAATAGATGATGAGTCTATCGTCGTATCAGCCACTATACATCTTCGATTTACTTACTCAAACATATGCAGATTTCCTCACGATGTTTCCCTTCACCGTTAGCCACGTGGAGTGAAATTGCACTTAAGTCTTTCGAAAATCTCATTAGTGCAGAATTTGGTTACATGACGTCTAATGAAGTAACATAATTATTTACATTGTGTAAAATGCGTGGCTCATAAATACAAATTAAATTGGCTAAACTGATACGCTTAGTCATTCTTATAACTATATCACTCACTTTACAAAAGTTTACACAGCTTTACGAATAACTTGAACTAAACTTAATACGTTTTGCTAATGGTATACATACATTTAATTACACTCGGTATGACCTATACATATACGAAACTTTGGAAGCTTCAAAAATAACCCAGCCTGCTCTTTACTTAGATTTACGATTATATGTCAGTTTAAGCGACATCTATACAGATAAATAAAATTGAAGTGTCTGTTTGTAATTCCAAAATAACAGATTTTCATTAAATGCATATGAAAATGTACACGCTACTGACAATGAAACACCAAGTTTTAAAATGTTATCTGTCTGTCCGTCTGTATGTCTGTCTGTCTGTCTGTTTGTTCCGGGTAATCTCTGAAATGGCTGGGCGGATTTTAACGGGACTTTCACTGGTAGGTTGCTGACGATTCAGCAGGGCACAGCTAGTATATACCTAAAAGTTTCTCCTTGTAACAACTATCGGCTAGTGAAAAAAGTGTTAAAATGGGTCCTGTAGTTTTAGAGATAAGCCGGGACAGACAGACAGACAGATATACAGACAGTTAAATAATGCAAGCGTCAATTTGCTTTTTTATATCACAAAGCATATAATTTGCCTCAGAATGTATCTGCACTCTATATTCGTAGTAGCTTACTATTCCATATATAGCTCCATTGCTTGAGCCAACTAACACACAATCGCATGCCTAATATTAGTAGAGAAAGGATTACGTATCCTTTGGTAAACTAACGCTATTTCTCACACCAACATTACAGCGCGCCTTGTTATACCAACATAACATATATACGTAGGTATATTTAATTCAAAGTTAAACAGAACTTAAGTTATTAGACAAGTGTCTCACAACTGCGACTTACTCAGTAAAATTACATTCAAAGTGAATAGTTATCCAAATGGCTGGTACTTAACTCTCCAAATTACTATCATTGAAGCTCCACACTTCGCGGAGTTGTCCCCAATTGTTCACTGTTTACTTTGACTTGGCTTTGCTAATTCAACAAAGAAATCACTGTTCGTATTTCGGGGTCATATTTTATATTTCATACCCATAACTATATTATGTTACAGGCTTAAGTTATCTTGATACTTATCTGCCCAGACACTGAACGTGAATAAATTGTAACGATACATCATATTTATACTAGCTAGCTGACCAAACAGACGTTGTCCTGTCTTAATTATGAGATATTTGCAGCACGCATTCTGTCAATTCTATGTCAAACGTCATATGGTTAAAAAAGTTTATATTTTCCAAAGCGCTAAGGTTAAATTAGAAAAAAAATTATATGGTTAAATATTGTCCAAATTTTTTTTTTTTTAATATGAACCAACTCCTGACGTAACGAAAAGTAACGAATACAACAAAAAAGAATTTTCTAAACTGGTCCAGCCGTTCACGCGTGATGCCGTGACCAAGGGAAATGGGGGTTCATTTTTATATATAAAGATTGTTTATGTGTTGCATCTTTACACTGTGTCTGTCAGGGCATTCTCAGTACCTAGAAGGTATTCCACATTCATCATTTACTTGTTTAGGCTGTAGACATGAAAAAGCAACCTTCCGAACCAGGCTTGAACCTTAATATTGACTTTATAACTATTATAATCAAATAAACGAATTTGAAAAAGAAGTGCCCAAGTAAGAACACAATACACACTGAACAGACGTCCAATTTAAACGACAATGACCTATAGTTCAATTATTGGCGAAACAATTTTCATCAGAATAAGTATTAGTATTAAGTGTTCGTCTAATAAGTCAGAACTACTAAAATTATTGATTGTTCGTTCACTAAAGTTGGAAGTATATTGAAAACATATTTAATTGTGAACTAAGTTCAATACTTATAAACCTCTTAGCTTGGAACTAAGCTGTATTAATTAAGGCGATCAGAACAATGGATCAAAGGTTTGCATAACTAAGCTTTAGTTGTGAGAACTGGATGTCTGTCTGTGTAATAAAATATCCAATATGATACTGAACTGAACTAACATTTACATCCCATTCGCACACTCAAGTACTTAATGGATTTAGATCCTCGTTAGAGATGCCTGGCTGGGGACTGTTCCTCCTTACATCCACTTTACTGAAGATCAGAGCCATGTAAATACCTTATAGTATTTGCTGTTGTTTATTTGTGGTAAGTAAAGTAGCTAGCGCCCCCATGAAGTGGAGGTACTATCTATCTATTGTGAGTTCCTCTCGTGCTGCACTTCATTGGCTCGTTAATCCTTTACATATGAGGTAGGCAATGTGTGGTTAACACTCTTGGTATCGCAAGCGTTCACAGGCTTCAGTAGCCGCTTGCCATCCGACGGTAGTGTACGCTTGTTCACTGCCTTCGTAAGTAGTATGGAAATAAACACTCAACATAATATCTATTTTAAATTTTCAAAGTTACTGATATTAATTTGAAAACACAAGAACCTTTTCAATTACATGTTGTATACGCAAAAAAACAACGGCAACCATGAGTCCAGTTTCGTTGGAAATTAACAAGCGCATCATTAATTTGTAAGCGATCAAACGTTAAATATCCTCAAAGCCGACCGGATTACAGTCCGTTACGAATCAATATTGTATTAAGTACACCGATAAAATTGTCAAACGTCACAGCTTAAGCACCGACTTGTCGGGCTTTCAATAAAACAGAAATTCGCACTCTCACACACACGTCTGCCCGCGTAAATGCAGTTTTAAAATATTGATTTCACAAACAAAATCCGGCGTTCATTTATACAGAACTAGCGAACGTCACGCGGTTTCACCCGCGTAGTTCCCGTTCCGGTAGGAAAATGGAAATAAAATATAGCCTATATCAATCAGTGATAATGTAGCATTCAAGCGGTAAAATATTTTTTAAAATCGATCCAGTACTTTTTGAGCCAATTCGTTACAAACATACAAACCTTTCCTTTTTATAATATTTGTATGGACTGGCTCTGCTCCATGAATTCACTACACCTATTTGTCAGTGAAAATCCCGTGAAAAAAGGGCCAGCAGTTACGAATATATCTATGTCAGTATTCCCTAATATTTTGATGGCAGAACTTTATAGAATAACTCAATGGGAGAGAGAGAGAAGAATATAATATAACCGGAATGCTATAATAATAAAATGCTATTGGGTAAAGGGGTGTGCTCGGGCCATAATCGGGGGATGTGCGCTGACGGTCGCTAATTCAGGGAAACGACTCCAATTCAGCTCGGTGACTCCGATACCGAAATGTTACGAACTTCTTATGGATCCTCATGTTCGATTGGATGTCACAATATATAAGCACTGCGGTTTGCGATGCGGTTCAATATACAATGTTCAATTGGTTGTCACGTCATATACAGACAACGCTGCAAATGCATTGCAAAATATTTTACTTTTTCTATAAACAAACAAAGGCATTGTAAAGTTTACAAAACGTTAAAAAACGCGAAGAACTTATAATTATATGAATTAAAGAAAATAATATATTAATTTATGGCCATGTTCTCACAAGATGGCGCCTTACTATTTTACATCTCGATGTTAAGATTATCTATTAGGTGCGTATATATTTCAGTGACAAACGTCAATGTGTGGTCTAATATATATCAGGGTTCTTAATACCAAGGGTTGTCGATCCAATAAATACCAGGACTGCCCAATTACGGTGTTTCATTCCAACCAACCAAGGTCTGCTTCGACTGATCCTGGCTCCCAGGCCTAATTTGTTATATAATCTTCCTTATTGTCTGTTGTGAGATCAATTCGTTGTAAAAAAAATACCACGTAATAACTAAATAAAAAACCTCCTGGGGGTCGTTAAAAGCAAATGATCACATTGTGCATTAAGGCGGATGTTAAAAAGGCTTATTACGTGGTCCGTACTCGGCAGGTACAGTTATAAATAATGTTGCTCGCAAACGGGGCTCGGACACGAGACGGCATCACCCGCCATTCCGGCGAAATGCCTCCAGAGATTACATATTTCAAGCACAACGTGACGTATTGTGTACCTAATCATATTTTTTGCACGCTAAATGCGGCTCTTTGCCCAAACAAAGGGGCCACTCCAAGATAACATTACATGCTCTTGGGAAATACGTTTTGCGTATCCGTTTTCGAACGAAAATACTTCAAGGGGCAAACATACTGTTATCGGCATTAATAGGTCACGATAACCTTTGGATATCTAATTTAATTTCTACTTTATGTGTGTGTGCCATAAAATAAAATAAATCTTATATTCCGAACCGACTCTTCTGCACGTCCCTTTCTCACACATACCGAAATATCTTCCATAAGCAAAACTATCGATCATCGGATACTAACTAATCAGGCTAACGAGCTAAGTACTCCGGCAAATATCATATATCACACATTGCTTGACCCGAGCTAAACTTGGCGCGATCCTACGAGTCACTGTTTACGTAACGCTACCAATATTTGTGTTCTTACATGTGCCTTTCTTCTTTCGTCGTATAATCATCTGATCATGTATACAAACACACAAAATGTATGTGTGTCTGTTACATATATTTATTGTGTAAAAGTAATATATTATTTATCAGATGTTATATGAAATAACTCTGGGTACCTTTTCAAAGCATACAAGTCAATTTGAGGTATTTTATAAATGCTGTGGTCTGCAAATCTCAATCAGCAGAGTGCAAGTTCTTTTGAAATAGTTCGCATTCTATTTGCATGAGAAAACTAACAATGAGAGACATCTATCGAAGTTTTTGTAAACCTTTTACAGTCTCGTACAAAATACAGTCCACATTGGAACATTCAAATAAAAGCATTCAGTAATACCACAGTATAAATATAAGCTCACTACAAGCAATACGGAGAACTTACACAGTGCGCGCAAAGCGTAAAGAATGTCACGTCGTGGCCGATCGCGTATACGTCACATACGTATTTTACAGACATTTTCCTTAACTTCAAATTGACATAACATCGACATTTCTTTGACTACCGTCGCACTCTGTGGAGAAAACGTTAATATTTCAAAAAATCGGTTTAAAGTAAGGGTACATTTATATTATTGTAATACAAACTACATGTACCATAACATTATTACTAATAGTTATTCTCCGTTGTTCTAGTGAACTGGAGGGTTCATATCCCTCTGTTAGATCGCCATTCTAATGACGGATGTGTTCCGAGCTACGCAATGTATTCAGTAGTATGAATTAGCATAACAACAAGCGCCTTAATCACTGTACTAACTAGTTACAAGACTCTATTACAAATGATTAACCCACAAAAAGCAGGGCGACGTTTATTACACCGATTTAAACAGAGCCTAGCAGCGTTGATCGCGCAGCCGGCTATTTGTTAAGCTGATAACGATCAACGCTGGTTACTCATTATATCTTGTAGAACTATTTTTATACATAGGTAGTTACTCTATCGTATACATATTATACATATAACATATTATCGTAACCTACGTATAGATAAGTAGATTAAGTAAGTTAAATCTCAAATATGACACAGACATTCAACAATTGCAATCTGACTTACAATGCAAGGAGCAATATTTAATTGACTTAACATATAAATATACAAGTGCCCAGAAACAGATTAGCGAACACATCTTGGCTACCACAGAGTTGGTAGACCTATGTAATTATAATGTGGAGCGCTTTGACTCATTAACTAACAAGCACTCTTGTGACTGTGTGATCTCACTATCAACAGCATCAGATGGTGAGCCTCTGCCACTGCCCTGTAAGTTACAGGTTGCTGAGTTGAGTGAAACTGTGGAACAAATAAACCTATGTCCACCTGGACAAAAAACAATTGTGTATTCAGATAAAATTGGTTGGAACTTTAGTAGCCTTTTAAATAAAAGTATAACTCATTCAGTTATAAATTATTGTATGCCAGGGGCCTCATACAGGCAAATAGTTGATAAAATTGTTAGTAACAACCACGACAGTCACACCACAGTTATTTTATTAGTCGGACAAACTCCAAACATTAGTAAAGGGGAAATAATAAATAGTTTTGGACAGTTGACAGACCTGCATGTAGGTAGGGTTATATAATGTACCATACCGTATAGCATAAGCTACACTGAAGCACAAAACAAGCATTTATATTACATAAGAGCTTATTACATAACATGACTTCGCATAATGACAAGTTTGTGCTCTTCGATTTAATAAGTGAGTAAATTTAGTGAGTTAGTGAGTAAATTTAGTGAGGCCCATCAGTGAAGATGAAGTAAGGAAAGCAGTGTGCAGTATGAAGAATGGAAAAGCGATGGGGCCAGATGGTATACCAGTGGAAGTATGGAAGCTATTAGGTAAAGATGGATGCAAGTGGCTGACTTTATTCTTCAATAAGTTGTTGCTCGAAGAGGCGATCCCTGATGAATGGTGCAATAGTTCGCTCGTGCCCATCTTCAAACACAAAGGTGATGTACAGGACTGCAATAACTATCGAGGAATAAAGCTCATGTCCCATAGTATGAAAGTGTGGGAAAAAGTGATAGAGAAACGATTGAGAGAAGAAAGTGAGATAACACAAAATCAGTTCGGGTTTATGCCAGGTCGCGGGACAACAGACGCCATATTTGCCCTCCGCCAACTGTGCGAGAAGTATAGGCGTGCTCATACGAACTTGCACATGGTGTTTGTTGACCTAGAGAAAGCATACGATAGAGTACCCCGAACGGTTTTGTGGTGGACTTTGAAAAAGAAAGGTATGCCTGGGAAGTATGTGGAGTTAATTCGTGCTATGTACGATCGGTCAAGTACGCATGTCCGTTCAGCTGCGGGCAGTACCGGCGAGTTCAATGTCGCCGTTGGCTTACACCAAGGGTCGGCTCTGAGTCCTTACCTCTTCCTGTTAATCATGGATGCATTGACATCGGCGATACAGGAGGAGGCACCCTGGTGCATGCTATTTGCCGACGACATTGTACTGGTCGGTAAGGATGGGCCCGAGGTCCAGAGCAGGTTGGTAAAATGGCAGCATTCGCTGGAGAAGGTTGGCTTGAAAATCAGCAGAACCAAGACGGAGTACATGTTCTGCGATTTCGGCGGTATATCCGATCCAGTAAATGTAAGCCTGGACGGTGTACCCATACCAGTGTGCTCCGACTTCCGGTACCTCGGTTCACTCATCCAAAGCGATGGCGACTTGGACAGGGCTGTACAGCACAGAATTAACTCAGGATGGATGAAGTGGCGGCAGGTCTCGGGGACAATATGCGACTCCCGATTCCCACTTAAGCTCAAGGGGAAAATATACAAGACCATAGTAAGGCCTGCCGTCCTCTATGGATCTGAATGTTGGGCCACAAAGGTGACGGATGAAAGGAAGCTGCATGCAACTGAGATGCTGATGTTGAGATGGATGTGTGGTGTAACGAGATTGGACAAGGTGAGGAATGAGTTTATAAGGGGAAGTCTGAAAGTAGCACCAGTGACTGACAAGTTGAAGAATAAACATTTGTCGTGGTATGGACATGTTATGCGGAGGGATGAGGAAAATGTTGCCAAAAAAGTTTTGTTTATGAATGTGGATGGTTACAAGGGGAAAGGAAGACCTAAGAAACGATGGATGGATTGTGTGAAAGATGATATGGCTAGAATGGGAGTGAATACAGATATGACGGCTGATAGAGAGAAATGGAAGAGAAGAACACATTGCGCCGACCCCAAATAACATGGGATAAGGGCAGGAAGATGATGATGATGTGCTCTTCGATTTAAACAATTTTATTAGTAATGTTAAGGCAACGCGGGGATCACTTTATATTCCCCAGAAAATTAGACAGAAGCTCGCTACATTGTTAGCTTATAATATTAATAACCCTGTTATAGTGAATATAACACAGCTTAGATTAAGTGACGAACCAGTGATAGATAGATGTTCTACTAGCACTGTTATTGATCCTATTGATACTTTAAACCTTTAAGTAAGACAACAGAGAAGTCAGATGCATGTATTATGCGACTGCTACACCAGAATATCAACCGCTTCTCTGGCAAAATTCTTGATTTAGAATTCATATGATTTATATTGTTTCGATGATATGTACATGATGCCTGGCTGAGTTTCTTGCCGGTTCTTCTAAGAAGGCTAGTTTCCGAACCGGTGGTAAATTCTCGACTTTCATAAGTGCCTTACCAGGGCCTAAAAAGAATAAATATTTTTCATTTTCATTTTTTTTCAGGTTACGATAATATGTGTGCAAAATTTTACTCATGTGTGAAGACTATCACCATACGAAATGTATCCATGGGGTTATATTTCTTATGTGATTCATTTAATATTTTGAAAATTGTATAATGTTTTTGAAACCAATAATTACTGAGTTTCTTGCCAGATTCTTCTCAGTAAAAGCAACCTTCCAAACCTGGCGGTAACATGCATACTCTTGTATAATTATATCATTCTGACGATTTAAAAGTACTTTGTAAAAAGTCTAATCGAATAAAGATTTTTATTTATTAGATTGAGTTTAAGTTTGAAATGTCACCCAAAACCAAAACCACCCAGCGACATAGTATGTCGTGAAATTAACAAAAAAACACACACACATATTTATTATGTGTTTATAATGAAAAGAGAAAATATAGTATCGTTACGTTTTTTAATTTATTTTCGTACTCGCCACTAAGGACTTCTCACGATGTTTTCTGCACTGCACTAAAGTTTTGTTTCAAGCTACAGACACACAAGCAAGATTTAAATTGAGTCACTTGCGTCGTAGGCAACTAATCAATCGCCTCGTCCACCACGGCTCTCGCTCCCGGCACAGGGCCAGCAGAAGCGGAATGATATCATAATCTTCGATTTCAAAAATAAAATTAACCAAGAATATTTATTTTAAATATTTCAAATAATTGCTTAAGACGGAACAACAGTTGTTTGTCAGCGTTATTATGAAATTCTTTCATTAATATCTACAAACAGGGATCGTCATAAAGCTTATTTCGAGTAACAAATTCAATAACGTAAACCTCCCAAGTTTTCGGGCGTAAACAGTTGACTGATCGTCACATAGTCGTAGAATTATGGCCTTTATTGCTCTGTAATAAGAGTTAAGTGGATAGTAGGGAATGAGTTTGTCAGAAGGTATTTATTAAGAAACGTTAAACAAGAGGCAAACTCGTTGCGAATTTTACAAAGAAGGCCAAAAGGGCTCGCAAGTTAGATTAAAATAGTTGAACCAACTTTGGCGTATTTAATATGACACACACTGTCGTACTGCAGACTCCGATATGTTTATTACTTTATTAACTTTACTTACGTGTTCTTGAAGGGTGAGAAATATTAAATTAAAATTGATTTTCCGAGAAACCTTATCGGGCGGCGCGAGCCTGGCGCAATAAGTGTTGTTTTTTTCATTCTTCCAGATTATATCACCATCCTACTACTAATATATTAAAATGGAGTTGTTTGTACCTTGTTGTATAATGTTTACATTTCTATACTTACTTACTTACCTGTTGTTGGTTGTACTTGTAGGTTTTCAACTTAAGTTTACGTCAACTATTAATGAATATTACAAAATACAATTACAAAAAAAACTTATCGCCAAGCAGCGAGGTTTCCAGGGGCGAAAGTGTGGGGGTCACCGGTGCGATCAATCAGAGTACCCGAAGTCCCTCCTAAGCACAGAGGATGGCCACCAGGGGGGATTTAGTGAGGTTAAAATCCCACATACTTGTAGGTTTTCAACTTAAATTTACGTCAACTATTAATGAATATTACAAAATACAATTACAAAAAAAACTTATCGCCAAGCAGCGAGGTTTCCAGGGGCGAAAGTGTGGGGGTCACCGGTGCGATCAATCAGAGTACCCGAAGTCCCTCCTAAGCACAGAGGATGGCCACCAGCGGGGATTTAGTGAGGTTAAAATCCCACATACCCCGACCTGCCTCTCCCAGGGCGGTCGGGAACTTTTTGAAGAATTCCCCCTCGTCAAAAAAAAGGGCTCCGTGGCAAGACAGAACCTACTCTAAAAATAAAACTCTCTCGCAGGCGTTCTGTAAAATACCATCATATAAGAGTTCTCTAGTCTTATCAGCATATGAACACAAGCTACCTCGAGCAAAAAAAATAAAGGAGTCTCACGTTGAAATCCGTGCATGCGGAGATATGATCAGTCGTCCCGCGGGCCGGGCCGGATTAAGATATGTAAATCGCATCGGTGGACCAGACAAAACACGATACACGTTTTCGAAACACATCCTCAGCTAGAAAAAACGTGGGGGAAAACAGGTAACAGCTATCAAAAGTACGTCACATAATTTGTTCAAGTGGAAAAATGTGTATTGATTGCCGTTGGTTTGAGCAAGTAAGTTCGAATCCCAGTGGTTTGTACCAATGAGCTTTTCGTAAAAAGTGCAGTGATTTCACACCGCGGACTTAACGGTGAAGGAAAACATCGTTTAGAAACCTGCATATTATGTCTGAGAAGTAATTCAGAGACTTATGTTAGGCGATAGACTCACCATCTGTCACGTTGGATCATAATCGTCTTCGGTTAAAAGGGGGTTGTTGAAGGGGTGTTGTTAGTACAAAAAGTCTGCTTACCCCGTCGGAGACCCTTGTGGAATGGCGTGAGCATATTTTTTTAAAAATGTCAGTGCAGGTGCCGTCAAGACCAGAAGAAAAGACAGTGCAGGTGCTATGAGTGTTGACCTTGAACATGCAGTAGGCATTTTATAGCTCTGTATGTCTGTATTGCGCAACGTGCGTTAAATACATGCGCATTTAGGTACCCCTAGTATTTACGCTGAGCGCTCATACCTCGTGTCGCCACCTATATCAAAAATAATGCACTCCTTTTGCTGAAGAGTTATATGAACAAAATGGGCAAACATGTTCGTAGGATCCATTCCTATTCTATCATTGTCATAGTTCGCAGCGAAATGACACCGCTCTATTGTTAGTGTTGTATTCCTACAGGGAATAAAGTTACCAGAGTGCATTTTATATATTACTTCCAGCGCGGTAAGAGTATGAAATACTGATGATCAGTACCCCAAGTACAGGTTTCATCATGTTTTAACGTTGACTATGTCGTATTGCGTATTTTCCTCATTTTGCATGTGAACGTTAGAAAGCGCCCCTACCTACGAGCATGGGAATTTTACGTCTCCATTCAAAAAAAGCACAAAACGAAACGTCAAGGGACTACGACGTTCCAAAGCGTCAGAACCTATACTTGGGGCACAGCTGTTGAAAATGAGAATAAAAATGAAAATGATTTATTCAGTTTAGGCCCTGGTAAGGCACTTATGAATGTCGAGGAATTTACCACCGGTTCGGAATCTAGCCTTCTGAGAAGAACCGGCAAGAAACTCAGTGTTATTTTTATATTCATACCGATAACGATCTTGTGTTAAGACGACTTGGTGTGCTAAACACTCAAGAATTATAATATAATGCAAACAAATTTAAACACTTGGGAATTTTAGAAGTGCTTTAGCACCTACCCTATATGATAGATTGGAGTACCTACATTTATAACCATTCTGTATTCCCTTAGTATTATTTCATAAGCAAGATCTTACATATACAAATTGAGAGGTAAGTCGAGCGAATATCTGTCGTCTATTTGGACAGTGTTCGGAAACGCGGCGCCATCAAAAGGCAACCCAACAAGATTTAAATTATGCAAATCCGGTGTAGGCATCCCAGCCCTTGGCTGCCCTGCCGAGGGCCTGATCTTGGTAAATTATGCAACTTCCACCGACACTACTTACTATCTAGTGTGTTTACCTTCCAAATCAATGGCCCACATGTTTTTTTTATATTATCAACAGAATTATTGTCTAACTACCCACCAATCAAGTTTATCATTACCGCAACGAATTAATTGAATTTAATGATTGAATCAAAAGTATTGTAATGGTACATTAATTACCTCTTCTTTCTCTTGCCTTGAAGGTCATTGTCCTGTGCACTCCATATACTTTAGTTTTTAACAATGTATGAAGATTCACCAGGAATTTGTTGCATCTCATATCACTGATTTATTAAACACACTAGGTACATTACACAAATATAAACGTCAGAGAAAACACAAATAGCATAGCATTTACCCTATATTCACTCTAAATTTCACTCACAATCAAATTAATATGATTAATAACCCTCGACCGATTTTGTTTGACACACTTCTCTCGATAGCGAAGCGAGGCGTTTGACTAATTTCTTTTTAATTTGTCTATGGTCAGATTTACAAGTTTTTTTTTTCAAGCCATACGTTGTTTTTTTTTAAGACAGTTCTTGTTCATCCAATCAAAAGCCCAGGTACCTTGTTTACTTGAAGAGAAATAAGAAAATACACGTATCCGGTTAAAATTATCTTTACTTTAATTGCCAATTCGGAGACTGTCTAAACAGCGTGCGCAGTAAAAGACCCCTATCGGAAAATCTTCGATACAATGAGTGCTTATAAACGGGAAAACATTGTCGTATCGCTGCTCCAGTTAAAAGATAATACTCGCGTACTCTCCTAATAACATTTTCATATCTTAATGCCAAGCTCGCGAACTCCGCAACTAAGGCGGCTCACACAATAGGCGACGCAGCAAACAGTAAGCAACGTCAATAAATCGCAAGTATTCGCAAACTGTTTACTTAATTTACACTTCTGAATAATATCCGCTTTTACATATAAAAATAAAAACATTAACATATATACAAGAAACAATGCTCTTAAAACTAATTACAAGTAGAAAGCATGATCCAGATCGGTGTCTCTCGAGTTTGTGCGAGAATGCTGGCAGTATTGCCACGTTGAATAGCAATGCTGATTCTCTGAGCGAGAAAAGCCCCAGCTCTCTTGTCATGAGAGGCTTCTACCAGACGACGTGCAGCCTATGAAAATTTATTAAGCATCCGGATCCCAAGGCCCCAGAGTGTCAACTAATTAATAAATGTTGTATTATTGTTCTTGGTTACAAAAAAAACTGTTAAACATCTTTCTTGGAACATATTTGTTTAGATTCATGAATGGGATCTCTTTTGTTTTGAAGAAGTAATTAGTTGCCTATATTTAAATTGCGCAGAAAAAACTTACAAGCAATAAATCTGATATTTATTGTTTGCTAGTTAAGTTGGGTTCAGTGTGAGAGCCGCCTCACTATACATCCAACTGAACGCTCCGATACTAGCTAATATTAGCCGTATAAACAGTACACATGGGTAGGCAAACAAACTACGGGGAAGGATACGCTAGAATCGTAATTACGGATTAATTATAATGGATTGGATGGTGTGTAATTGTTGATGCATGTAAATTGGTGCGGTCGCCGAGAATCAGAGCGGATTCGATAGCTCCATAGACATGACATGATACCTACTCAATTCGAATAGAAACAAACACGCTAAATAAGGAAACATATTTTTTATCAAGTAACTTTGCTTTGTGTATTTCAGTTACAATTTCATGGAAACCTCGAGATTTAGTGGTGTACTGGTAAATTCTAGCTGAAAAAGACAGCTATTCACGTAGCGCACAATGGCGACATCGTGCATGTTCGTGAATAGACCGCCGATGGGACGCGCGTTTTCTATAACATTCAAAAATGGAACTGCGGAAGAAAGCGCGCCGTACATTCTGCAAGTTTTGTCCCGACACAATACATGCATGAATTCGTTGCATGCAAGTTTATTACATACAACGTGCATGCTGTAATGCATCTGATAGTTTCGTAGTAAATATGCATCTATTTCGGTTAACTTGCCTACGTAAAGAACTCATTCAACGTCTGAAATGTTTTCATGACGCAATCATTTCTTTCTCATCGTATTATGTAAGTTACGACAATAAGTAATAGCACTTCACTTAACGATATCATACGCCGGTCTCTTGCCACCGTCAACGTGCCAAGTCTACTTGAGCCGACTGGCATTGCAAGAGACGATGGCAAGAGACCGGACGGTATGAGTTTGACGGTATGGAAGATGGGACGGGTGCTGTTATGGGATG
The DNA here is from genome assembly GCA_964035505.1 of Watsonalla cultraria. NCBI lineage: Eukaryota > Metazoa > Arthropoda > Insecta > Lepidoptera > Drepanidae > Watsonalla > Watsonalla cultraria. The sequence goes on from OZ037713.1 coordinate 477,689, forward strand.
CAACCTGTTCAGACACGCTGGCCCCGTCCCATCTACATGGAACCAACAACAGAGTAGGTGCGGCATGTGAAGCGGCGGAAAAAGCTAAAGCTAGCAAATACAGGGGTCTGGGCTCCGAATACGATTTTGTCCCATTCGGTGTCGAGACCCTTGGTCCGTAGGGTCCTAGCGCTATTAGGCTCTTCAATGAAATAAAGAAAAGGTTAGTCGACATCACTGGAGACCGAAGAGCTGGCAGCTACCTCGGACAAAGAATCAGTTTAGCTATTCAGAGGGGGAATGCTGCCAGTATCTTCGGAACCTTGCTAACAGGGACTCCTTTTAATAATATTTTTTAGGTATCAGATATTTTTTTTTTTTTTATTAATGTATAAGGTATTATATTTATAATTTTATTTATAGTTAGTGGTTAATTGTATAGCATGAATTATAATTTCTCATTATATTTAGATGTATAGATATAGATGTATAGATGTCTAGATTAATATTATAAAGCTTAAGATATTTTTTGATTGGTTGAATACGGAACTACTGGTTTAAATTTTTAGACAAGTGTTTAATAATACACTACCTAACAACCGTGGCACAGCCTATTCTAGTTACCTTTAGGTGTGAGTAACAACCTCTTTTTATGTGAGTAATAACATATTTTTAAATAGAGACCAGTAATATATTTTTAAATGAAACTTAATGTATAAAATTCTAAATAGTTTTATTCTCTTAACTGACATTAATTATAATGGGCGCGCGTAACATCGACTTCAACATAAGGGCCAAAACATGAACTTTACCTTTAAACTATTTGATTTGAAGAGTTTGAAGACCTTTTCAACAAGTTGTTATATTTCAAACAATATTAGATATACTCTTGAAGAAAGCAATGAGTCCTGTTCCTAAGCGTAATATATTAGAGTAGTGGATCACTTTCTTAAAAAAAACACTTAATTAGATTTTTTTCAAGGAAACAAGGTATTTTTTCCGTGTTACTTAATAGGTAAGTTCCATCATGAGTAAAGTACGCGCGGCGAAAAATAGCTACGCATGCTTTTATTCGCCTCGCATCATACATATAGGCAGAGATAAACTCATAAAATTACTACTACGCATACAAATAAATACCGCAGTGTCACACAAGTCGAAAGTCTTCGACCAGTGTGTTGCCAGTGATGACCTATGGCACAGAGACGTGGTCGCTCACAATGGGTTTCACAAGAAGGCTTAAAGTCACTCAGAGGGCGATGGAGAGGGCTATACTCGGAGTCTCACTGCGCGATCAAATCAAAAATGACGAGATCAGCAGAGCAGGAGGACCAAAGTAACCGACATAGCCCGAAGAATCGCTAAACTCAAGTGGCAGTGGGCGGGGCACGTCGCTCGTAGAACCGATGGCCGATGGGACCTAAAGGTCCTGGAGTGGCGACCGCGTACCGGCAGGCACAGTGTGGGTAGACCCCCAACGAGGTGCACGACCTAGTGAGGATCGCGGGAACCCGCTGGATGTGGGAAGCACAAGACCGGTCGTCGTGGAGATCGTTGGGGGAGGCCTATGCCCAGTAGTGGGCATACAAAGTTTCTCGTTCTTAACTCGTGACGGCAATAATGTGCCTAGTGCGATTTTTCACTGTCGCCGTCACTAGTCACCGCGTCGACGTAAACGCTGATATCGACACAGCGCCATCTGTCGGCCCTTAGAAGGCACTTTTTTGATCCTATACAAATCTGCGTTTACGTCAACAAAATGGCGGCGATTTTAATACCACTCGCAGTAGGCACTCCGTAGAAGAGTAAGTAACACCATCTAGCGATGTTCTTGCGAAATGCTTACAAACAAAGGGGACTGTGTAGTAATTGTCCTGTCAATTCCGGTATGGACCATGCAGCCTTTAAATAATTAAGGTTGAAAAAATTTAAATAATTAATATACATACTAAATTTGCATAATACCAAGATGTAAAAAATTGCTTTAGGTTTTATCGAGGTTTGCAAATGTTATTTGAAAATACAAATATTAAACTTAAATGTTAAGGCACTTGAGAAAACTAACATGAATATGAATAGTGAAACCAAACCATTATTAGACATGTCTGTCTAATAAGGTTTTGGTTAATTTTGTTAGGTTAATTTGGCAAAAGTCCAAGGACTTCGATAGTCCTTGGTTTAAAAGAAGCTTTTGAATTCTCTAAATGTTTCTTTATATGAAACAGATTAAAACAGGGATGGACATGCTTTGTAATAAGGGGTGTAGTACCTATATTTTTTGTCTATGGTTTAAACTCAAATTAGATGGTCAGTTGCTCAAATAAAAATGCCATATTACGATAATTTATTGTTTAATAATCGGAACTATTACAGATTAAACAGATTTTTTTTATTATAACTTAAGTTAACCGATTTGTCAAACGGAATTGTTTTAGAGTAACTTTCATCTATGAACTAAAACTATTAATTTTACTAATCATCCTATAGTTAGTTAGACAATAACGACTGAATATAAAACTCATTTTGAGTGAACCTAAACATTTTAATGATGATAATTTCATGCAAAACATTTATTTGATGATTTTGTGCTCAATGATTTCTGCCGCGTTATTCAGTGACACTTCTAGACCGCGAGTGTCAGTTCCAAAGACACGAAATAGAACTTTACCATCGACGCATTGGAACTTCACAGAATAACACTAGATGAGAAACTCTGATTTTTATTCTACACTGCACACTTATCTATGTCAAAATTAACCTGTGGACAGTTTATTTGTGATGGAGGGAATGCGTAATGAGTTTGTTATGTGCTAACGTACTTAAACCTACTTACCTAATGTGAAATCACTGTCACTAATATTTAACACTTTAACTTAATACGTGGTATGTAGATATGGAAACGCTCCACAAATTTGAGCGAATTTAATTCACTTAGATCTTAATACCAAATAACTTTTATCCATTTTTCCACGGTGGAGGAAAACAACGAGAGGAAACATGCATATGTCTGAGAAGTGATCAAAGACGTATGTATAGTGGCTAAGTCGGCGATAGACTCACCATCAGTCACGTTGGCACTTAATCATCGGTGAAATGTGGGTGTTGTTGTTATAACACCTCCGCTTACCTCTTCTGGGATTGCGTGAGCATATTAATGTGTTTATATTTTATGTTTTATCAATATTACAATATTTGGTAACACCCCTTTTTTTCGAGGGTTAAAACTAGCTTTTGCCTTCGATTTAAAATCATTCCCTGAAAGGTTGAAATGTGAAAGGAACGAAAAAAGTTCATGAAAGTGATTAATTTAGTCTAGTCCCTGCTAAGTGCTACAGCACGTTATGATGTATCATAACGTTCATCCAATTTAGTTTATTTTAGTCTGCGAAGGTTTCTGTATCATTCTCCTATACGGACGAAGTCGTAGGTCAAATTGGTATTAAATATGGATTTGTGAAATCTACATTGAAAATAGGTTGCAATTTAGATTCCGCCTCAGAAACTGTCGTGTGCAAATTTTTGTGTTGTATAGAGTGAATTTAATAAGTTAGGTACTACTAAGTAGAGATAATTTATATATCCACTCCCTACAAAATGTGAGCCTATTGGTGTATAAGCAATCTTAAAAAATGCCAATCATGTGTTAAAAATATCACCAAGTATTACAATGTTAATTACTTTTAAATATTATATTAATAAACCACGCTCACATTCACACACACAACTACACTCACAATACGCAACCCTCACAGCGAACCATTCTCTCAATTTTTTTTTATTTGTGCTATTCAAATGGCAAACTATTATCAAACCCCACACTAAGAACCACAGAGCAAGCAAAGCTTTTCGTTTTTTGTAGCAAAAAAAAAAGTTAATATTTTAAAATAATACTAGGTGAGTATTTCTTTTTAAGATTGCTTTGACGTGATTTTTAGGGCCCAACCAGCCAGTCCTAACATCTGCTTAGTCGGTTTTATTTTTCATGTTCTGCTCGTACTGCAATATGTCAGCCAGGTTATTGACTTCAATCTCCTGGATGTGTTTCCCGGCGAACTGGACGTAGTCTGGAGTGGATTCATCCACCGAGCGCTTGCGTTCTGGGGAACAGAGCAAAGTATTTCTCAATTTCTATATATCAGATTGTTTCCAAAATAAACATGTAAGGTGTTTTTATAGTAACCGAAGTATGCTTGTACATTTTTTTTTTTAATTTGATCTAAGATTTTATTAACTACATCACATAACAAAGTACCGTACGTACCGTTTTTTAATTTATACCTACCCGAAGTGTAGCACTGTCATCTATCATCATATTGTCTTTATACAGTTGGTGTATTTCAGATCAGAATAAGGTGTAGTACCTTACTTATACGCACCAGAATGTACTAATGTGGATGGATGTAACAGTTATGATCGTCAGTGCCTACAGCGAGTTTTCTTAAAATCGCCGTCACTAGTCATCGCGTCGATGTAATCGCAGATTTGTATGGGCTCAAAATAGTGTCATCTTTAGGCCGACAGAGGCGCTGTTCCGATCCTATACAAATCTGCGTTTACGTCGACGCGGTGACTTGTGACGGCGGCCGTGACTCGCACTAGGCCCTCAGACGTTGAAACTTACTAAGCACGGTGTGGTCGGTGGTGAGGTGGTAGATCGGCTTCCCTCGGCAGCGGTGCAGCAGGGACAGCGCGATGGCCTCCAGCGAGTCGAGCGGCGGCAGCGCGGCGCGCACGTGGGAGCGCACGCGCGACACGTCGAAGTGCGCGCCGCGCTGCAGCCCCGACACGAACAGCGCCGGCGACAGCGCCAGCTCCGGCTCCAGCTCCATCGTGAAGCAACGCACGTCGTCCGCTATGCCTGCAGTACATATTACAGTTGCTAAATATCCCATGGGGCCTACCATCATGGACTTTAGGATAGCGCAATAAAAACTTCTGAAAGTTGACGTTTCATTTTAGTACCATAAAATCAAGTTTCAAAGCTAGGTTATTAATACGCTCTGCTTAATCGATCATAGTTGGCCCCAGGAAAGAGGTAGGTAAAGGTCCAAAAACACATATTCTTCGCAACATTCCAACTAATGATATAGCTAAGTCATTGAATTTCTTTTCGAAACGTCCTCACGCTATTTATATCACCGTTTTAAATGTAGTTCAGCTACAATACATACCTACAGGGATTGAGATTTATTGTCTATCATCGACAAGACATCAACATAACACTTACTAGTAACATTGGACGCAAAGTTGTGCACAAAGTCAACGCGGTGTCCGTTATCGTTATCGATTACAGTGATTTTCTCAACGTCATCAGCAATGTCTAGTTCCTCGCGCAAAGAGTTCACCAGGTCGTCAGCAGTAGCCTCGTCGAAGGTGCTAAAGATCTGCACTTCCTGACCAGTCCAAGACATCGGCATCGCGCTCATCGTGACTGGGTCACGCTCTATCTGTAAATGAAGTTATAATTTGGCGATATAAAAGTATTAGGTATGGTATGCGACTACCGCAGCCTATGAACGATTTCAATACCATGCGTATTACGTACACATTTCTGAGTGCTTAGTGCTAGTTTTCTTAAGATCGCCGTTAAAAGTCATCGCGTCTACATAAACGCAGATTTGTATGGGCTCTTAAAAGTCTCATCTTAAGGCCGACAGAGGCGCTGTTCCGATCCTATACAAATCTGCGTTTACGCCGACGCGGTGTCTTATAACGGGCGGCGGCAGTGAAAACTCGCACAAGGCCCTCTAATGTAATTTCATATTTTATGGTTTGTCAGAACTAGATTTTGACATTCACTCGTTAAGCATACCTACGTAAGCTTTCTATTAAATATAAGTACATAATAGACCTACCATGCTTCGTTTTATAAATAGTCTTTATATAAGGTTTTTTTATTCGAATAAGCTATCATTCTTGGTTTGGTAACCTAGATTAATTGTGTTCATGTTGTTGTTGAAGTACAATGAGCGTCTGACGTAAGAGGTAGTTCGTTCAAAGCCGACACGCCCTTAGGTGGGCGACATGTATGACACCATAATAAAACCATGTCGGATTATATGTATGTATCGGGCGAAGCCATATAAAACGAAACTTTAACATATTACCTATTATCAACAGGCGGCCTACTCTTTTTCAATAAAATACAAAGTTTCGGTCGGAATAATATTACGTCCAAATGTTGTCCTTTAGAAAACTCCTTGACATTTGTATATTCTAAGCCTTCTTTAATTTAATTGTTTCAAAAACGCAAATTTGACTGATACTTCGTTTGATTTCCGTTCATTTTCGGCGAAAGAGAGTAGACCCCTGTACCAATGTATGACATAATTCATCAAAACCAGGATCTATTCGAGAGAACATTGTCAACAAACGTTAACGCGTAGTTAGCTCCTGATGTTGTTTAGGACCTACAGCTACCCGATGATATATTTCCTCGTCAATTAACATCTTCCGCAGCTGCAATTGCCGAGGGTCGGTAGAGGTCAGGTCAGAGTTAAGCGGAGTCAATCAAACCGAACGCACGCGTCGAATTATACTTTATACTTACACTGTTTTATACAATAATTATAAGAAGAAGAAAATAAAAGAATATCAGTTAGTATTTTTATTGCGTAGTAGCTTCCGTCCGTGGTTTTGGCTGCGTTATTATTTTAGCCCATAATATTTTACTCAGCGATACATTCTATTAGTGAAATTATTTATAAAATCTTTGTAATCTTTCAGTTTTTTCGGAGCATATTCGTTACAATCAAACAAATCGTTCCTCTTTACAATATTAATTAGTATACAAATAGGTATAGTCAATTGATAGAATAAATATATTGTGTGTGCTATAGGGTCCTATGTAGGCACGAACCTTGGGCGGTACTTGAACTGCGCAGAACCCTTGGAACCGTCGCTGATAGGTGATACGGCTGTTGGAGTGGAGGATGGTGGTGAGCATGGCCCCCAGGATGAACAGGGTGAGCAGCATCAGCGTCAGCACGAACAGCATCGTCTTCTGCTTGAAAATGCTCGGCTGGAAGGCGCGCATCACTGCCTCCTGCCATCATTATATACCCACTATTATTTAAATGGCAGTACTCACAAAACACGGAGATATTATTTTGTAGAACTATGAATACGATTGTGACGTATATTTTGAAGTTTTTTAAAGGTATAACAAACATAGCAAACAAGCGTATAGTCTTATAAACAATGCAATCACTGTGCCAACATAGTGAGAGCCGAAGGGGTCCCACTATAGTTAGCACAGCACCTCCATACGTAGGTACCCTCTCGTTGGAGCACAAGCGACCTTACTCACTTCAGAAACAACAATATTCAAAGCATTATTTGTCTGCGAACTTATGTAAGCTGGAGGTACAGGGGCCTTACCGTGAGCTCTTATGGCCCTGATAGTTTCACTCATTTATGAGACAGATGTATATGACGTGCACACATCTGTCACTTTCGCACAACTGAAGTATCATTGCAATAAGAGCTCATGGTTTGGGCCCAGTTCCCAGTCGAGCAGTTCTGAATTTAGAAATCCCATTATTACCTCTCATAAGCAGTATCATCGTTAATTAGAAATTTACATAATAACAGGATTACGTCGATAGTAGATAAGTACTTAGAGGTGAACACCAAGGCATTGTTTGAAAATTTACCATTTATTTTGCACATGCGCAGTACGCTTCAGCTCGCTTACCGTGCAAACATTCGCCGAATTTTATTTAGCTATACTTACAAAATGATACCCATTCAATATCTAGTAACTACCTGCATACCTGCTGCCTGCATAGTCTAATAGTCTAGTAACTAACTGCTCAGAACAACATAATTCACTGTAATCAAATCAACCAATGCAACAGGCTATTCCCTTAGGCGAAACAATGCCCATGGTTTTAGCCGTGAATAAAAATGATGGGTTGCCCTACTTACAAGTAATAGTTGTTTAACACTGTCACCCAAGTAGTAACTATTTTAAACTAAGTGACACCTATTGACACCTATTCAAATTAATAAAAAAAAATACCATGTCGCTATCATGATCAAACCTGAAAAATACCACGGATTGTTTACCAGACAAAATTTGTTTTTGTTTCGCTCCTCCGCAGATATTCTGCGATCCTATTAATAATAGCCTCAAGGTTCCATGTAGCTCACGAAGTAGCGAATAAGTCCAATAGACTGAGAGACTAATATTTTCAACCTTTTGTAGGTTGACTGAAAAGTACCTTCTTATGTTATAGGTGGTCATCGCCTGCTAAGGGCGTAATTTAAATTAATTAAACTAAGTAGTTCATTGTATAAAATCTTCAGCTGGCTCCCTTGTAAAATTGCATTTATGTATTGCAAGTTGTTCGTATTTTCCTTTAATTCAAGTATCTATATTTTATGTTATACCTAATAATATTTTAAAAAAGTGGCGATTACAATATTAATTTAAATATACGCACTTCCTCGCAGTAATCCTCATGGATTAACGGCACCTTCTTAATCATCATAGATTTTGAAATTACTGTCATTATTAATATTTAAATCGCTTGACGCCCGAAATATTATATATTTTAACTTATTATTGTTCCGCCTCGATTTTCACAAAATACGTATTTCCGTATGTAGGAAGGAAAATCCACCAATCAATAAGGCTACTTATTGCCAGTCTTAAAAAAGTATTATCGATTGTGTGTTCAATATTTATTTTTTAAACAGGCAAACCCAATCATAATTATTGTTACTTTACGCTAACTAGTATGAATTTGCATTCAAATTCAATCCATTAATTAAGTAACGTCCAACCATTTCATGATTTATTTTTATTTTTCATTATATTAAAATTATTATTGTAATTTGTAGGTGTTTTCTCACCTTTGCAGAAAGCCATAGATTTGTAGCAGTGAAACATTTCTTCAACTTTGATAATTTACTGTTCTTTTAAAATTATTTATCATGTTCAATTGTGTTGTTTACCGCTATAAATATATAAAATGAGAAGAAAAATGTGTATTGAAATAGCTAATGTGTTGCCAGCGTAAAATATAGACGATAACGCATAATTTAAACTGTGAAAATATACCCAGCTAGTCTATTTTGTCTGTGGTGGGGCAATAATAAAGTAAAAGAAAGAAATTTGAGGAGGAAACGGACGAATAGTTTCGTGTGTTGTAGAATAATCAGCAGAAAAAGAGGTTAATGAATCAGCAACGCTTGTGGTGCAGTTAAAAAATGTTCGAATAGTTTTCGTAAACACAGTTTTATGTTAATCCTTTGTTTCATTGTGTAATTTTCACGTTAAAAAAGAGCTTGCGAGCACAAATAAAATGGCGACTGATCAAGCGAAGAACCGCATGCATGTTTTCAAGAACACTGGCAAAGATGTCGACGTAAGTACAATAATACAGATAATTGCCATGATGCAGTGTATTTATGGCCATTTAAGACGCGAGCGGCGCCGTAACTGAAATATGTGTGGTAATTTCAGGAAATGCGCAGGCGAAGAAATGAAGTGACAGTCGAGCTCAGAAAGAATAAAAGGGACGAAACCTTACAAAAACGTCGTAATGTCCCGATCAGCGACTCCACAGACGAGGACGAGATCGAGAGGACGCTCGCGTCCACGGACCTCAAGGAGCTGGTGATGAACGCAGCCAACGCCGAGAACCCCGAGGTGCAGCTAGCGTCCGTGCAGCAATGCAGAAAACTCCTGTCGTCCGACAAAAACCCACCCATTGACGAGCTGATACACACAGGCATCCTGCCCATCCTCGTACAGAGCTTGTCACGGGCAGATAACCCTACGCTGCAGTTCGAAGCCGCCTGGGCCCTAACGAATATTGCATCAGGCACGTCAGCACAAACAAATAAAGTGGTCCACGCCGGTGCCGTGCCCCTCTTCCTCCAGCTGCTCATGTCTCCACATGAGAATGTGTGCGAGCAGGCAGTGTGGGCCCTGGGCAACATCATCGGAGACGGCCCTGTGCTGCGAGACTTTGTGATAGAGCTGGGGGTTGTGAAGCCACTCCTGAGCTTCATTAACCCCGAGATTCCCATCTCATTCCTTCGCAATGTGACTTGGGTGATCGTCAACTTGTGCAGGAGTAAGGACCCACCACCTCCAGTCAAGACCATCCAGGAGATACTGCCTGCACTCAACTTCCTCATCACGCACAGTGACATCAATGTAAGTTTACAGATTACATTATTTGGTAAATAATAGCATTACCTCTATTCCTTAAAACCCTGTGAAAGACTGAATATCATATTATGAGGTATGTTTGAAGTGATTATCTTGCAGTTTTGTTTGGGAGCAACATGCCCAAATGTAAAATAATAATTAATTTTATTGATATCTCCATAATCACAATCAAATGTTATCTTAGTCTTTGTTTTGCCTGATGAGGTCATCTGCAATTCATAATAAACCAGTAATTGCATGTTTTTATATATATGAAATCTGCAGTTGTTTGAACAATTTGGCTGTAGATAAATCCTGAATGTCAATTTCTTATCTTATCATTCATATTTTTTACAAGAATAACTTGTGATGTAGTTAGCACTTGTTTACAATAGTCTGTCATAGAAAATACTGATATCTGTGATCTAATTAAATGTGTGCTGTGTCATTCACCTCTAGCTTACATACACAGATGAACGAAACATCTTAAATGTGGTATGTATATAAATAGAAGCATGTACTTCAATATGTGTATAAAATTTTCAGATATTAGTAGACACAGTGTGGGCCATAAGTTATCTAACGGACGGCGGCAACGAACAGATTCAAATGGTGATTGACTCCGGGATAGTTCCCAAGCTGATCCCGCTGCTGTCCCACAAGGAGGTGAAGGTCCAGACTGCTGCACTCAGGGCTGTCGGCAACATTGTCACTGGCACCGATGAGCAGACACAGATAGTCCTCAATTGTGACGCACTGTCACACTTCCCCGCATTATTGACTCATCAGGTATTTGCTAATTGCATTTCATATCAAATGTACATTAACTCATTCAGCTTAACTGAATTTTGCTTCTTGAAATTATTTTCTAAATTTATGTTAAGGACTTTTCAGTTTGTAGAAATTCTTAACTGCTATGGTTAGGAGATATTGGCACTTCACCGTCAATTTTAATGTTTCAAAATCAAAAACCTCAATTTAATTGAACTTTTAACAAGCATATCCAAAATATTCAGCGTGACAAATAATAATACAAAATTTCTTACCATTCTAGGTGTTACTTTTTAAATAGTTGCTAGGAAATAATATTAAGATGTACTTATAAAGCCTATTGTATGTTATACACAATTTTTGCACTCTCTTTTACTAAACTAAGAATGGTTTTAAGCTTGAATCCAATCTAAATGTTAGGCTGTTCTGTCTATAATTGTAATGTGTGTTAACCATTGTATGAATGTATTATGTACATGTAATGTATACATGATGCCAGCTGAGTTTCTTGCCGGTTCTTCTCAGAAGGCTAGTTTCCGAACCGGTGGTAAATTCCTCGACATTCATAAGTGCCTTAACAGGGCCTAAACTTAATAAATCATTTTCATTTTCATTGCAGAAAGAAAAGATCTGCAAAGAAGCAGTATGGTTCCTGTCGAACATTACAGCGGGCAACAAGCATCAAGTGCAAGCTGTGATTGATGCGGGACTCCTGCCCATGATCGTGGAGAACCTCACAAAGGTCACTATCATAACTAATGTCTCCCTTATGATAAATCATAGACAGTCCTTAATTTAAAAGTAACTCCATCTCTTTCTGTGATACTGATTTAAAAAGGATGGATTTATTCTTAGTCTGAGTTTTGTTTAAACCTTGTTTGTTATGTAAAGGAGGTATAATGGGGTCACTGTATTTACGTGTGTCATAGTAGAAAAGGCTATCACAAGAATTGTTTGTTTGGTAAATTGGTTGATGCAATGTCAACTAAACCCAAGTCAACATCATAAGCCCCGTCTGTCCCTTCTAAGAAAGTGCATGAATATGGCAGCTATATTATAATGTATTTAGTTGAGTGATGTTAGTGATGTGATGATGCGTGCGTTGCAGGGTGAGTTCCAGACGCAGAAGGAGGCGGCGTGGGCCGTGTCCAACCTGAGCATCAGCGGCACCAAGGAGCAGGTCGGCACGCTCATCACGTGCGGCGTCATCCCGCCCTTCTGCAACCTCCTCAGCTGCAAGGACACGCAAGTCATCAACGTGAGTCCCATACGCACTGATCATACACTAATCATTTGTCACTTAATACAATTTTCACTTAATCTATTACTAGCTTAACGTCTGGCGTTGTGAAGTCGGAGCAACGTTATTCGAATTAAAAAAACAGTTTAGAATTAGAATATTTGGTATCGAGAGGTGTCTTATAAATTTTACAAATATACATCGGTAAACATAGTATGTTATGTAGTGACTAGCAAGGCAAGCATACCTACAAGCACAGCTGAGGTACTCCCCTTTCTATAAATTCATGTATAATTTCAATACTCCTCATATTGAAATAAGGGCGATGAGTCATGAGAGTTATATTTGAATTTTACGTGAACAAACGGCGTTTTTATAAAGATGACGTAAAACGTTTCGATGTATTACCGATTTGACTTACCAGTGCTTACTACTACATTTGTTTAATCTAGTTGTTTTGTAATGTGTGTCTGTTTGTGTGCAGGTGGTGCTGGACGGCATCAGCAATATGTTGAAGATGGCGGGAGACAGCGCGGAGCAGGTGGCCTCCATGATCGAGGAGTGCGGCGGGATCGACAAGATCGAGGCGCTGCAGAGCCACGAGAAGGTCGAGATATACAAGATGGCCTACGACATCATCGAACAGTACTTCGCCGGAGAGGTACGCCGCATGCATCACTTTATATTTACCTTATACAAGTTGACAAAGAACTCTAGTGAAGGTCTTTATTTTAATGTGTGTACAATCTGTTAATGGGCTAACTGTTATATTATGGTCAAAGGGTTGTAATTATTCGACGGAGACATAGTCCCGGGGGTTGTGTTTGCCAACCAACCATCCGTCATACTACTCATCTAACTACATAAAGGTGGATGCTGTAACACCTGACTAACCCTTCAGGGATGTTCGTCCTTGTTAGCAGACGTATCAATTGACTAATAACTGTTGGCCCATGACCAACTAATATATGGTATTGTGTCAGGAGGAGGACGCGACCCTAGTGCCGACGTCGGCGGAGGCAGGCTTCGCCTTCGAGCCGGCCAGCGGCGCGCCGCACGACCCCTTCCGCTTCTAGCCGCGCCACTCTGGCCCCACGGGCCGCTTCGGCCCCCACGGGCCCGCGGGCCGCAGTGGGCCCACGGGCCGCGCTGGGCCCACTGGCCCCGCTGGCCCGCGCTCCCATTCGACGGTCACCCAACGGTCCCGGTGAAGCCACGAACGACCCTAGCCCCCTTTTGTAAGCGAATAGTCCACATGATGGTCGATGAGTGGTCGTTCGTGGATTCAGCGGGCGGCCGGCCGGCGCAGAAGCTTGTGATGCAACTCTATTGTGATGTTTGAAGTTTTTCATTTTGTTTTTCGATTCGTGTAAGATAGACGATGGACATATTGATAGCTTTAACGTCGAGCGCGTACGTGACGTATGCGACTGTATCCTGCTTACCGATCGACGCTTTTGATATAACATAGTATTTATGTTTCCATTTTAACTCCGAATGTAAGTGTAATCATCGCAGTCCTCGGGATGACGGTGACCGCGCCCCGGTCGATGAAATTATGTTCTGACATTGAACCCATTTGTATCTATAATATCAATAAATTCTGTCCAATATAGCACACATGTTTTATTTGTCGCAGTACTTCATAACAATAGTATTACAATCAGTTGGAGTAGATGGACGGCAGGGAGTCGTCGTACATCGCCGACTGGAATGCCTCGTAGTCGTATTTCTTCTGTGAAACAAAAACATTTCAATATAAATAACAGTCTTAAAGGCTCGTGGTCCTTCTTGTATGTCCACGAGAAATTAAGTAACATTATATTGAATTAGGGTATTAGTTATATTTGGAACTCACTTTCTTCATCTCACAAGCGTAGCACTTGGCATTGGTGTAAGAGTACGATTCGTCCGAGGACTCGTCGAGTAGAGTGCGCGCCGTCACTCGACTGTTCAGCGACTGCGCGTCGTAGAACAACCCCACTTTGTGCTGGAAGCTGGAAATTTATCAGTATTTCAGTTTTACGTATATTTTACAACTAGCTTCTGTCCGCGACTTTTTTTGTGCAGAATTAGTACTTATGCTTATATTTAAGACAAATCACACAGAATATATTTGAATTAAAGCTGATGTAAAAGTTTCATTAAAAATCAACTTTTGAGTGAAAGTGTAACAAGCATCCATTAATAAATAACATTAAATCCATTAATAAATACAAACTATTGCTTGCACTTATTTTCATGAACGGAAAATGAGAAGTCTCATCGCACTGTGAGTATTGCTGCGCCCACAGCTTGCGGAATGGTGCTTATCTTCGAAATTTTACTATGATATGCTCTTCCTGTCATTTACCCCCTTTCTTCGTGAACAATAACAAGACTAACTTGGGCAGAGGCTTGGCCCAGTGGTTGTCGAGCCGGTTGACCCTCATGATGGCGCCGAGCCGCTGCAGCAGGCTGTAGTTGTCGCTCTGGATCTTGTTCTTGCGGTCCAGCTCGCGTTGGCATTTCTTCAATTTCACCGCCACGTGGGGCCGAGCCGCGGGCGCGCGGTCGTCGATCGCTGGCAGCGCTGACCGGACCTTGGATGATAGGGTTAAGTACACTTCTTTCGACTTCACGAGTCTAGTTATGTGCTACTGCAGAGATTCACTTCACCTTCCTTTTTTATGATCGTAAATACACTCGCCTGCCCTGACCCTTAAACTATGACATTTGCTCATTTCATTCTAAATTATATGGCGCTGTTGTCTATAACGAGTACGCAGCAGGAGGTATCGGAACTAATAATATAAGGTGAAACAATTGTTTTTGTTTCCCTTCCTCTCGCTAGGTAAGTCCAGTAGGTAAGTAAATATTTCATTTGAAATTATGAGATACCTAATTATGAGATCCTGGTATTTGAGCAATTTTTTTCTGTAGGTTTATTGTCGCTCTATTCATCAATTAATAGATGGTTCCCGTGGGATCGTACTAAATGCGGGTGAAATCAAAATTACAGTTTTTCTTTAATCTAACCTTATGAGATAATATTATAAGCATTTTCAATAAACTTACTTTGGAACGATGGTCTTTGAATCGCCTGTCCTCCCAGGGTTGCAACAGCAGCTTATCACGGCGAGACAACATTTTATTATAAAGATCTCGTATATAATGAATCCACCACTCAGCCGTGCACACGATGCACATTATGATGTATTTGATCAATGGTGTGTTGTCATGGTTTTCATATCGTCGTGTTTAACAATTGATTTATTTAAGGCGATATAACAAATAACTATTACACACTCACCCTCCTTCAGAATCGATTTAATTTTGACTAGTAGTTCGCTTTGTGTGGAATGTTTCAAAATCAGTCGGCAAAATTTAAAAATTGTATTTTTTACAACTACCGACACTATTTCACAATTATATTTACTGGGAAAGTAAAAAATATTCATTTAAGAGACAAAAAATAGACATCTTTGATTAGAATAAAAAAATATATGATTCAGAATATGTGAAGACAATCGTTTGAATAACTTTTAGAATATTAGGTACATAGACTGATATTCAGAGTAGATTGAGTGTAGTCGGGAAACGGGTCGGTACAAAATGAAACCCACATTGCAAATTAATAAATAAATTATAATGTTAAATATTATACACTGCACTTACAATGGTATCATAACGGCTCGATACACCGGATAATATACACCAAACAAACACTTTATTGCAAACACAAATAAAAAATTATATATTTTGAGCAATATAAAAATAAAAAACCGAATCACTCTATATAATTCTATACCTAGTTTACAAACTAACAAAATCATTGTTACAATTATGTATAATCATAATAGTCCATTCCCGTAAAAACTGGTCGGTACTTAGGTACCTGTGAAACGCAATTTTTATGTAACACATATTAGGAATGTGAGTCGGCGTTAATATTCGGACTAAGTTTGGCAATGTTATGAGAAAGTAAAGCTTTATTTATAACGTTACGTTAGTGCACTCAATAGGGTTTTAAATGCGCTCACATCCAAACACAGAGGTTTCCCTCACAATAATCTCATAATGCGCGGCTTCCATCATGTTTGTGTTCTAATATTGTAGTCAGTGCTTCGGAAGACTTGTTGTATCAAAGCAAACGAAAGTAGATTTGCGTTGTATGAACAATCCTTTAACCTTAACTAAAATGCAATATATTTAGGACAAAATTACAGTTTAAATATAAGCTTTCAAGCAGGAAAGAGGTTTTTTTATCTATACATCCATACAGATAAATAAAATTGAAGTGTCTGTTTGTAATTCCAAAATAACAACTTTTCACTAAATGCATATGAAATATACACGCTTCTGCCACTAAAACCAAGTTTTAAAATTTTTCTCTGTCTGTCTGTCTGTTTGTTCCGGGTAATCTCTGAAACGGCTGGACCGATTTTAACGGGACATTCACTGGCAGGTATCTGATGTTTAAAGGAGTAACTTAGGCTACTTTTATTTATTAAAAATATTAGGGTAAGCGTTTGCTCCATTGTGCACGAGCGTTGTAAATCTTAAAGATTTTAAAATTCACTCTTTTAGTTACTGTCTTAATAAAGCAAATATAATTTCAAGTATTCAAAATGTCTGTAGGACACGTGATTGACATTTTAAGCAATCGGCCACGACGTGACACCTCTATCACTACGCCTTTTCCGCTTATTTTTTTATAGATGCGAGTGTCTGAGTCATTTCTAAGTGCGTGTAAAGCTTATATTTAAATTATAATAAAATGCTTTAAACGTTAACTGAATCCAATTGCTTATGTAATGTTGTTCCAGTAATAACTTATATTTTTGACTAATTATTTTCTACACTGATTTTGCCTCGCATTTATTCTAATTTAATTACTGAGTATAAAACGTATTAAATACATCAAAAAGATCTAGTAATTTACGAGCTTTGCTGTTTGAGATATGACTTGCGTTAGGCATTCATTTGCGAATAATTGTTAATCATATTTATTGTAGATTTAATTTAATTATTCTAAAAGGATTTCATTTGTTTAAAGGGTGTTATTTAGTAAGTCATATCTCAAAAGTATCACATGCAAGGAAAAGTATCAAGAAAGTTCTCCTTACGCGTAAATATCAAACATACATTTAGTTTACTTAGTTAAAACTTAACCCTCTTATTACAAAACATGGTTTATATCCATCCCTTTTTAAATCCATATCGCATAAAGAGATGCGTTCAATTTTTAAGCCAAGGACTATATTTGTCTATGTTTGGTAATAAGGGGGTGAGTGTTAGTGAAAATACGGAAAAAATATATCAACGTCTTCAGTGAGTTATTTTAGTTTTGGATTCGACGATTTCGTTTCCGTTTAGTAGCCTCATCAAACATGGCTTAATATTGACTATGCGGTATCATATGAATAAAAAATTACAGCTGTAACGTAGAACTGTCTAAAACGGCCACTTTGGGAGAATCATAATGTGATCCGAATATGATTCAGGAATGATTCATTTTCGCAATTCACCTGTTTGACACTTTCCTATGAAGATTTCTAAAATGGTCCACAAAATATGAATTGCTTTTGTGACAAATAGCAGAACCATAAAAAGTTAGATAGGGACTAACATCTACAGTTATTGTAATCATTCGTGAATCATAAATATGAATTGCACTTAAGTGACCATTTTGTCATTTCGGTGATGAATCATATTCGGATCACATTATGATTCTCCCAAAGTGGCCTTTTTAGACCTACTGGGGTCATACTATAATCGTTATAACAGTGACGTCTTACTAACTTCTTATCTTTGACGTTTAATTTATCATCAAAAACTAAGAAGTTTTTAATACTCTCTGCTTAAACTGATGATGGCAGGTCCTCTGTTTAATGAACACAAACTGTTAATAGGCTAACACCCTCGAGTGACTATAACTCAACCTTGTAAACTATGTCTGCATATAAAACTACAGTCGGTGCATCAAAACCTAGTCATTAAATAGAAAAAAAAATTGCATACAAAAATAAAAGATAACCAGTAGAAAAGCTATTTCAGTATCAAATATTTCCTAGTGTTGGATGTAAACGGTAATCTGGGGTCCCTCTAGGGTCTAAGATAAACAAATGCCTGAGATATGGTAAAACTGTTCTTCGTGGACGTTGGGCTTTTTGAATACAATATAACGGGAGATCTACTTACAAATAATACACAGCTCGCGCTGAAGCATAAAACTATAAAAAATATCGGAACATAAAATCGACGTGATTCGCATTTAAATTTATATATTGTATTATAGTAGTTATTATCTACAAAAGTAATATAAATTATGAATATATGACAACAGATCAGCTGCCGTTGTTCGTGTCTCACAACTATTATTATAATATTATTATATTCTACTACGCTCACATTTACAATACCTTATGTTTAGTACACACACACTGATACATTGTAATATAACACACAAATAACTATCCTGCTCAGTAAAATGTTTACAGCTGTTTAAAACATTCTTCTAGATGGTGAATTAAAGGTTAACGCACACTTATCACCTCGACACTGTGCCAGTGTCGCCTCAACTCGATGTTGTATAAAATTTCCAATTGAAGTAATCAGCATCGAAGCAGCATCGCCTTTCTTAGGGATAAGCTCGCGAACTAGAAGAGGCAGTCTCGATTGGTTGTCGAGTTGATACGTGTGCGGTAATCCTGACCTGAAGTTTTGATATTAAATGAAATTTGATATAATTGTGGTTCCTTTAAATCAAGCCTATTTTTCATTCTAATTCAAATTTTTCTTACATTTTGCACCATTGCTAGGATTTTTGGACCATATAATATATATAGAATGTGATAATGAGTGTCGTGTGTACTAAAACGCTCAATGCGAACAATAAAGGTACATGGACAAGCGAAGCGCCTGTGATGTCGGCGTATTTGACTAGCAACAGTCACGTCAGTGGAAACCAACCGTTGAGATTACGAGCCCTCGGCGATCATTTCGAACTACCAACCATTATATTTAATTAAAAAAACAACGAAATCCATAGTAGTTTTTTTTTTTATTCTTGGCTGTTTTTGGTAGCTTGTCGGTACTTTTGTGGTATTTTTCAACATTTACAATGACTTTAATAGTATAAATAATTGTAATGTTGCACCACCATAGCTGGTTGTTCAAAACCAACGCCGTAACACATCTAACCCTGGGATACCTAATTCGTTGTCAAAATGACTAATAAAGTAGGAAGTATGATTCACTGATAATATTAAAAGTCTACGCGACCTCACACTAATCAGACTTTATACTTTAGTTGGTACGTTAATAGATACATGTACTTGTGCTTTGCATTAGTCACTGGCTTAGTTACCCAGTGGCCTACCGCCTACCACCATACGTAACAAGTGTAACTGAAGGCAGGCGCTGGCTATATACCGGAATGAGCTAATAATTGTCCCACACACCCGCGTTCCACGATCCCCTGAGATGACTTACATTAACTTACATAGCCAAACATCACATCTTTTATGTATATGTGTGTATGTATACATTCAGTGTAAAGTTATGTGGGAAAATGTATACATGTATAAGTGTTTACACTTGTGTTACATCACGAGCTAAACCTCTATTCTGTGGCTTTACTATATTGCCAGATTTACACCAATCATTGATATACTGAGTCGAGACTTTTTAGAGGTACATTTTTGAAACAGAGCATCAATTTGTGGTACATGGCAATTTAAAAAATGAAAGTTTTTACTGGTTAATTATATTAATATTTAGCATTTAGTATTATATTTTATAGAATTTCATTTAACAACAAATATAGGCATTGTCTTATGTTCCACATATCATTCAATAAGCATCGAACTTTTAGTAACCTCCAACTACTACACGTAACGTATAAAGACGAAAAAAAATCAAAACGTTAGGGATTTTTAATTCCATTTTTAAATTGATATACACCACCAGCCGATGCCTAAAAAGTCTAGACCCTGTATAGTTCATTTATTTTTAGCTCGTAATATATTCAATCGAATCCATCGCTTCACATCAGCTTACTATGGAATAACATACGGGATTACAAAACATACCGGTGACCTCTACAAGATATATTACGCCTATTATAATATAAAAAAACCTCATTTGTCGTATTAAACTACGTTACTTACAGGGACATAGTTAATTTGATATAGAAAAACGCTCTTATCATTCACTATGAGATGCGGTGAAGAAGCCATTTTTGGTTTATTATTGTATATTATAATAGTTATAAAAAGGTCGCGTTGCATCAACGCCGCTTTACACTAGACATAAGATACATCATAGGCTGTATGGAGCGGACTCCGGGTGCTATTATAACTATGAGTGCGGAGTCGCTAGTCGTCGCCGACACGCTCGTCGCCGCGCCACTTCTATATTCATATTATTTGGAATGACTTGCACGTTATAAATTGACAAATGCATCGTTTGGAAGAGTACAGTTACAACACCGATACAAATTATAGAAAAAGAGCTGTCGCGAAAAAACATTGTTTATGGTAATCCCTCTGTTATTCAAATGTCAAAGTCAGCTGTCATCATCTTATTTTTATTTAAATGATGATACAAGGATTATTCCTGTCAGTATCGAGTTTGAATTATGTATTTTTAGTTAGCTCACACGACAGCTCTTTTTCGCGGGTCGTTCGTTAAATATTATAGCAGGATCATATATCGCGCCTGTTTCACATTAGCCCCCCTATGTTCAGTTACAAATTACACTAAGATTAGTTAAAGTTTCCACATTGTCCTAACAGTAATTTTGTGACGACAAAAGTCTAAATAAGAGGACTTTGATATATCATCCAATAAACCGCATTCCGTCGAACAATTTTCACTTCACTGTAAAGAGCAGAAATGGTAAAAAGAAACCATTATGGGCGATTCGTTTTCGTGTTCTTATGGAAAATAATATGTTTAGTGATGATCGCATTGGGTTAGGGATGGCTAGCGTTGCGGGCTCAGCAGGGCGGGTCGGGGCGCGGCAGGGGCCGCACGAGGTAGAGCTTCTCGCCCTGCTTGTTGGTGTAGATGGGCGCGCGCTGGTAGTGCGCCACCAGCTGCTCCAGCGCCGGGAACTTGCGCTGCCCGATGCAGTACAGGCTGCCCGACACCTGCACGCGGAAGTGCTTGTTGCGCCCCGGCGCCTTCAGCGACACCGAGAAGTCGCCCACCTGCATGTACCACGATTGATTGTAGCGGCCACTCGGGGCGTGCGCGAGACGTGTCCGTAGTACCATAAATGAGTGTCAACTCACGTTGGTCTCGGAGTCCCTGATGAGGAAGTCCCCGTCGTGTCCGTGGGTGTTGAGGAGCGCGTCGCAGTGCGTGCGGGAGATGGGCCCGTAGTACCACACGCGGCCGCACACGCCCGCCGCGCCCGCGCCGCCGCCGCCCGCCTCGCTGGGGGGACACATGCTAATATATTACAACTGGACAAAACATATTTAAAACGCTGAAGAACTTCAGCATGCGCACGTGGTCGCGATTCCACTCAGGTTCGGCCACAATTGTGCCAGGGGTGCCTGTAGGGCTGCGTGAGGTAGTCGGCGAGCTCCTGCAGGTAGTAGCGCCGGGGTACCTGTAGGGCTGCGTGAGGTAGTCGGCGAGCTCCTGCAGGTAGTAGCGCCGGGGTACCTGTAGGGCTGCGTGAGGTAGTCGGCGAGCTCCTGCAGGTAGTAGCGCCGGGGTACCTGTAGGGCTGCGTGAGGTAGTCGGCGAGCTCCTGCAGGTAGTAGCGCCGGGGTACCTGTAGGGCTGCGTGAGGTAGTCGGCGAGCTCCTGCAGGTAGTAGCGCCGGGGTACCTGTAGGGCTGCGTGAGGTAGTCGGCGAGCTCCTGCAGGTAGTAGCGCCGGGGTACCTGTAGGGCTGCGTGAGGTAGTCGGCGAGCTCCTGCAGGTAGTAGCGCCGGGGTACCTGTAGGGCTGCGTGAGGTAGTCGGCGAGCTCCTGCAGGTAGTAGCGCCGGGGTACCTGTAGGGCTGCGTGAGGTAGTCGGCGAGCTCCTGCAGGTAGTAGCGCCGGGGTACCTGTAGGGCTGCGTGAGGTAGTCGGCGAGCTCCTGCAGGTAGTAGCGCCGGGGTACCTGTAGGGCTGCGTGAGGTAGTCGGCGAGCTCCTGCAGGTAGTAGCGCCGGGGTACCTGTAGGGCTGCGTGAGGTAGTCGGCGAGCTCCTGCAGGTAGTAGCGCCGGGGTACCTGTAGGGCTGCGTGAGGTAGTCGGCGAGCTCCTGCAGGTAGTAGCGCCGGGGTACCTGTAGGGCTGCGTGAGGTAGTCGGCGAGCTCCTGCAGGTAGTAGCGCCGGGGTACCTGTAGGGCTGCGTGAGGTAGTCGGCGAGCTCCTGCAGGTAGTAGCGCCGGGGTACCTGTAGGGCTGCGTGAGGTAGTCGGCGAGCTCCTGCAGGTAGTAGCGCCGGGGTACCTGTAGGGCTGCGTGAGGTAGTCGGCGAGCTCCTGCAGGTAGTAGCGCCGGGGTACCTGTAGGGCTGCGTGAGGTAGTCGGCGAGCTCCTGCAGGTAGTAGCGCCGGGGTACCTGTAGGGCTGCGTGAGGTAGTCGGCGAGCTCCTGCAGGTAGTTGCGCGGCACGAGCCCCAGCTGTCCGCGGGAGTCCCGCGCGCGGTACCACTCGGGGTCGGAGGGAGGCCGCTCGATGATCTCCAGCCGGTCGCCCTTCTCAAATGACAGCTCCTGCTCGTTGTTCGACGTGAACGAGTACAGAGCCACCTGCAACATACACATACACGCTCGACTCGTGTCACAAACAACATTATTTTAATAAAATTACAGGATTTTGCCTGTCTATATAAAGGTGTGTTTCCAATAACCAAATCAGGGTAATATTAACTGCATATTTAAATATTTTTTATTTTAGAAAAATGAGACAGAATTATAAAAATGACAGACCATGACATTGCAAATCGACTAGCTCCAAAGATATGCAATTGGCTATGTAGAAACACTACCTTATTAAGACGTGGAGTAACAGTGAACTCACCACAATGTCGAGAACGTTCTCAGCCAACGCGTAGGTGTGTACGGGATCCTCTCCGTCGCCTTCCTCGCTGGTGTAGTTCGACGGGAACCTATTATACCATAAAACTACCATACATTATCTGGAATGGTAGGCAATATGAACGCAGACTTCTTTGCCGAATTTTGTTCAAGTTATGTTTTTAACAAATAGTTTATATTATTTACCTTGTATATGTAATTATTGATTGAATAACGACATTTACATCCTCTTCGTATTTTCCTCGTGTACTTAAAAACCAATAATAGACACCATAGCAGTCATTGGTGATTAATTTTGATGAATGAATTAGGTTTCCTTTAAGAGTCAACATATTGCCATCAAAAAATATTTGTTATAAACACGTCTCATAAATGTATCGCGAACTTAAAAAAAAATGTTTCGTAGTTCTAGTTATCGTATACTCTATGTAGATTTGTGTTCGGTTAGTGGCAATAGGCTCGCAACTTATTACATGGGATTGATGGGATTAAAAAAATTACTGAGCGAAACGTATGTGTAAGTGTTTAAGTACACTTCTGCCTACCCCTTCGGCCTTCGGGGAATCTATACAGATAAATAAAATTGAAGTGTCTGTAATTCCAAAATAACAGCTTTTCAATAAATGCATATGAAAGTATACACGTTACTGACACTAAAATACCAAGTTTTAAACATTTTCTCTGTCTGTCTGATTGTTCCGGGTAATCTCTGAAACGGCTGGACGGATTTTAACAGGACTCACTGGTAGGTGGCTGATGTTTCGAGGAGTAGCTTAGACTATTTATATTCATTCAAAATATTAGGGTTCCGCGACAATAAGGAAGAAACTAAATCGAAGCGGGTGAAACCGCGGGGCACGGTTAGTATGTAACAATAATGTGAGCATAGCAGCAGGAGGAGTGTATACGAACCAGCCGGTGTGTCCCTGGTACTGTCCGCGCCACCAGCCGTCGTTGCTCTTCTCTAGGATGAGGATGCGCGTGCCCTTGGTGAGCGCCAGCTCGTCGGGCTGCTGCGCCTGGTAGTTGTACTTCACCACGGCCGCGCCCAGCGCCTCCGCCGGCGACGCCCGCCGCGCCGCGCCCGGCGACTCCGCCCCGCCGCCGCCCCCGCCCCCACCCCCACCGCGCACCGGGGAGTTCGACGGCAGGGTCTTCGATCCCGAACCCTTCTTCACTTTTTTCTTGATGCTTTCAAAACCAAATTGATACCGTTACGAATTACGTCTAGTCTAATAGTATTTTATTTGTTAAGCAAGCTCTAAGTAAGCACATCGGAACACCAGTTGTTGCATTATTGTGTAAGTTACATATCACTTTAAAAAATTGTATATTAGTTATTTTGGAGCAATAATACCTTAGAAAATTGCTACTTGACTTAATTTTCATATTCAAGGTCAAAGAAAAATACGATCACACCCATGACTGATAGTTAACACACTTACTTCTCGGTCAACCTTATTATCTTTCTATTCAATGCAATCCTTACCTCAATGACATCATTAAATAATTTCAAAGCACTTAATAAAATTTAAACATGATGCCTAATATAATAAACTTGGATTAAACATCACTTAGAACTGCAATGTGTTACTTAAACATAATTGACAATATAACAGGTCAACATAATACTTATACCTACTGGTTAACATTAGCACAATAACAGTGACTAATAGAATAACTGAAACTAATTAAAACAACAATTTATGCCTGTGTTGTTGTATGTAGTACACGCTGCCAAGTTCTACAGTTTACACTGAAAGTTACGACTTCCCTAAATTAAAACCTTATATTTATAGATCTGATGGATTTTTTACTAAACTGAAAGATTCTAAGCCTTATTCAAGATACATAAAGGTATATTATCCTCATCAGATTGACCGACACCTAACATAAAACCCCTGTGTGACACGTCATTTGTACCTGAATCTTGAATGCTCCTATGAAAATGAAAATCATTTATTCAGTTTAAGCCCTGTTATGGAACTTATATATGTCGAAGAATTGACCACCATTGACATTGTATACAATGACTATGTATTATATATCATAACAAGTTTTCATTGTACAACAACTGTGCTTAATTTGGGAATAGTAAAGTTATTAAATGCACAAATTGAAGTCAACACAATGGGTATACATTGCCATATTTTGTTCACTCATACACCATTCATTCTGTATTTACATGTTAGTCACATAGCTGGCCAATTGATAAAGCAGGCAAACAACATGACTTACATGTTGTCACTGACATTAATTACATCTAACTGAATAGGCTCATTTGTATTTATTAAGTGACATTAAGCTTCAATACCACACCTACTATTCTCAGTCTACAAATACCAATAAATGGAATAGTACAGATGCCGTCACGAGTTTTGAGTGCTGACCTTGAATGCACAGTAGTAATTTTATGAGTCTAATAAAAGACTAATTATTTATTCTGTCATAAAATGTACATGATACCAGCAGAGTTTCTTGCCGGCTCTTTTCAGAAAGCTAGTTTCCGAACCGGTGGTCAGTTCTTCGACATTTATAAGTGCCTTACCAGGGCCTTAACTAAAAACCAATCATTTCCATTTTCA
This sequence comes from Watsonalla cultraria, assembly GCA_964035505.1. Taxonomy (NCBI): domain Eukaryota; kingdom Metazoa; phylum Arthropoda; class Insecta; order Lepidoptera; family Drepanidae; genus Watsonalla; species Watsonalla cultraria. The sequence continues at coordinate 503,464 of OZ037713.1, forward strand.
TAGTGTAGAATGATTCATTCAAACAGATTTCAATTTACACTATTTAAAAATGGTTGATGTTTGCATCAATAATATTATGTATTGTATGTATGTATGTATACCTGTCAAATAGCGATGGCTTCTCCTTCTTGACATAGTTGGAGGGCACGTATCCGGACTGCGAGCGCGCGTTCTGCACGCGCCACCAATGCTTGGAGTCGTCGAGCAGCAGGTAGCGCTCGTTCTTGCGAAGGTCCAACTCCTGCGCGCCCTGCGCCGCGTAGTCATACTTCGCCACCACGTAGCACACCTCATCCTTCAACAACACACGTGTAAACTATTAATTTAAATTTCAAATTCAAACATTTCTATATTTGATTAGACTTTTAGCAATGTACTTTCAAAAGGTCACAGCATCATGATTATACAGGATTGTATGTAACCGCCGGGTTCCGAAGGTTGCTTTTACTAAGAAGAACTTGGCAAGGAACTAAGTAATTACTCTTTTCAATAATATTTTTACAAATTTGAGTAATACAAAATAATAGCAAAAATATATAAGCCCATGGCCAAGGCTGAAACTAAAAAAAATATTTATTAGTAGTACAACTACACAATATTTTTGTCTCAGAGGTCTCTGTGATGTGTGATTTGTGTGCAGATGAATGGTGAAATCTTGTGAATATGCTTGTAGCACTGGGAGAACACACAGAAATTGTATAATTAGTGTAACTCCTCCATGCATAAATAAATAACATGCTTGAATCATAAACTGTATTAAGTAAATTGATAATGATATGAATAAAAAAATCTTGTATGCATGACACCATTATAAATAAGTATTCACAATCTTATGCACTCCAGTTCAAATAATGTGTCATCAACATACCACTAGCAGACAATGCCTGAAAATGAGACCATAAACAAATAGGTATATTATAAAAACATACATAATTATTATACATTCACCAAATTATTAGGAAACTAGGAGGCAAAATAAAGGAAATCTTGTACCATGCTTACATGACTAGTATATCAAAAACCCACAAGAATATGAATAATTCATTGTATTTCATGTGTAATACCTATACACTACATTTTGTGATATCATTTTGACTTCTTTGGAAATGAACTCCTACAATATTAATTAATCCATAACTTGTTTATTAGTATAAAAGAAGGGAAAAGAACCGGATTTATGTATGTTCTTTTCTTTTTACAGTGGTTTCTTGTAGGTTGGAGATTACACAACATTGCTAGAGATCAATACAATTATATTGAGATTAGCTGTTAACCTTGTCTTGATCCACATTTTTTGCAGCACCATATGCAAATCCTTGGGATAAATGCTGCATACACATGCTCATTTATTCTCCGAAGGATATTTGGTATTCATGTCTATACACTTATTCAGATATATAAAATTCAAGTGTCTATTGGTAATTCAGAAATAACAGCTTTTCACTACATGCATATGAAAGTATATATGGTACTAACATAAAAAACCAAGTTTGAATGTATTTTCTGTCTGTCTCTCTGTGTTTCGGCTAATCTCCGAAACATGATTGATTTTAACAAGACTTTTACTGGTAGACAGCTTATATTAGAAGGAGTATGTTAGGTTACATTTATTTTTAAAAGACATAAGGGTCAGAGGGCCACCCATGAAATTAAGTCTTTGTTGATGAAACCATCGGACACAGCTAATAATTAATTCATCACCATCATGATTTTAAGAGTAATGAGACTCTTGTCGGTGTAACTGATTAATTAACGCGTTCACTGCTAAGGACGCACCTGCGCGTCCAACTGTTAGAGAATTTATGAAGAAGACAAAATTTAAGCAGTGAATGTGTTAATTAAGGCTCCAACATTTTAGAGTAATGTAAATTTAAAAACATATTAGAAGGAAAGAGAGGAAGAGGAAGACCCAGGCTAACATACATGAGACAAGTCAAGGGAAAAGTGTCTGCCATGACGTATAGGGAGGTCAAGGAGATGGCACTTGATAGAGACAAATGGAAGAAGTTGCATCAGTTATAATGACAAGAGTCACAACTCTTAAATTCATGATGATGATGTAAATGCTCATACGTTTAACTAAATTTTCTATCTTTTCACCTACCTACTCATAGGTATAATCCAACTATTCTACTACTTAATATAATAAACTAATTATAATAATTAACATAGTGTGATCATTATTGATGCAGGTGAACAAATTGTATGCACAGTAACATAATGTAGGTTTGTAATGGATAGTGAAATATATTACCACACCATTAGATCAAAGTTACATCTGAACATTGTTTTAATAACTATAGAAGTGTCATTATAGATGCAAAGTCTATAAAACAAGGCTTTAAACATAATGCAGGTGCATTCTAGAATGTAGAGCAACCATAATTAAGTTGTATGTGTGGGTGCACCCACCGAGCAGCCTTGAGCAACACTTGCCTAATTCTGAACAACCTTTGATATTAAATGTTTACAACCAAGGTCTTTGAACTTTGCCAGGAAGTTAATGTAGTAATTTCATTCAAATTTAATTGCGTAAGTGTACAATAGTAGAAAAGCAGGTTTACCATAATTATGTAAGCAAATATATGCCTTAACACATTCGCTGCGGAAATTTCGTCTTCTTCGTAAATTCTCGAACAGTTGGACGCGCAGGTGTGTCGTTAGCAGCGAACGCGATAAGATTGGATCGTAATAAACTTTGGAGACTTTTATACATACTCAAAGTCTACAGAAGGAGGTATATGGTACAAAAAGGATTAGTAAGATTTGGTTTTATCTAGCGCCTCCCATAAGATGAACACAATGTCTGACAGTAACATAAATTGTTTGGTGTCATCTTAACTGTAACATTGGTACCTATGTCTTATCAAACTGACCCGGAAGTGAAAATTTTGCTCCTTATTCAAGCAGGAAAGTAAGTCAATATAACACCCACAAAATAGCTGGACATATGAGAGTACTCTACAAAAAGAGAACCAAACCTCCAGTGCTACTTCGATCGAGAAGTGCAAGTGGTACATGAAAATTCCTATAAGGCCTGGAGTTATTCCAGCAGAGCTCTGCAAGTGACAGTTGGTAGTGGTGTACCTGTGCGTTCTTCCCGTGCCTGCTGTTGGCCATGGCGTGCGGCGCCGGCAGCGGCTTGCTCGCCCACACCGAGTCAGCGGCGCGCGCCGACCTCGTCTCCAGCATGACAGCCCTCGGCCGCCCTGACGCCTCACCTCCTCACTTCAACTCACTGGTACATGGTGGCGATGGCGACTCCACACTATACTACGCTCTACGACATACACGATCGATTCACAGACCAACAACACTATACTATTGTTTATTCTGAATCGTGAGAAAATCCGATCGAAACGAAAGCTAGGAGGTTCCGCAATCGGCTCCCTTGACTGGTTTCAACAAATTCTGCACTTTGAAATTATTGAATTTATTGAGTTTCAACTGTCATATAAAACAATTTTAGCGGATTTTTCTCTTAGATTTGTATAAATTAGTGATTTTTAGAAAAAATCTCTATAATCGGTGGGACAAAACGACGAATTCATAGACAAAACTAGTTTTTTTTAAACTTTAATAGACAATGATATCACTCTCTAATCAGAATAAATTTTTATTATGGCAAACAATTCTTATTCTTATACCGCCACTGCCACTAAACAGAATAAGTAACTTAGTTTATGATGTGCATACCAACCAAATACAAAGATTTTTTTTGTACTGCTCTGTGTCCATACATAAAGAAGAAATGTAACTTCTTGTATATTTGGTCTGCCTGCACCAACTGCACACAATTTGACAGTTACAGCGTCAATCTCGCTATGTCAATGTCTGTCAGTAGATATAATTAAATAAACTCACAGAAAATAGTAAAACTGTATGTGACGTGACGTTTACTTTACTGTTTTCGCTGAAATTTTGCTGTAAATGGGTCATATTTATCGGAAACCTTGAACTCCTCGTGAAAGCTCAAGATGTCCGACTCGGAAGCCAGTAATTTTTCTGGCAGCGGCTCGGACGCTGGTAGCGTGGCATCGCGCAGGTCTCGACGGAGCGCCGCGTCCAATCGCTCAGCGAGGTCCCGCTCGGTGTCCCGCTCGCGGTCCCGCTCGGGCAGCCGTAGCCCGTCACGAACACCCTCCAGGTCGCGCTCAAGATCTCGATCCCGCTCAAAATCCCGGTCTAGGTGATTATCATATTAGTGCTTCATTTGCATGAAAGAAAGCAAGTTACAACTTGTTTCATCAGCTTTCTGTCGACCTCATGGAGTCGTGAAGACTACCAACTAAACCATGTGACTTTTACACAGGAGCCGGTCGGGTGGTTCCGACCGCAGTCGTAGCCGCAACAGAGATGATGAAGCCAAGGAAGCCTCTGGTGATGAGGAAGTTGAGGTATTCACACATAAATAATATAAAATCAAAATCAAAAATCAACTTACTAACTTTATACTCAGTAAAACTAGTAGATTCTTGTTGATAAGTTCAATAAACATTGCACATAGTATCTACCTTTTATCAGTGACTTTGTATACCTACCTTAGTAATAATAAATGTAACATTTCTCTTTCCTATATAATATAACATTCATCTATAGATATATCTTATGTTCCCAAAGAATGCCAATAAGCTTTCCAAATCAAATGTCATACACATTTGTTCAATTGTTTTGGTATAATTGATTAACATGATAAACAATCTGTTGTTCATACAATGTAAGGCAAAGTCAAACATATAATTATAAATCTTGGACTAAGTCCAATAAGTGTTAGAAGACATAATTTATTGCAAATTAGATCTAAGAATGTTGTAAACAAGATGACATTTGTATGTAATTGCGTGTGTCCAGCTTGGGCCTTCATTGTCAAGTTCCCATAGCACTAATTATTTGATTGGTTTTCACTCACACTTTGAGAGACCAAAAACATTTTCTTATATCCCGTTTACACCGGTGTATTTGTGTGAAGTTGTGCCAAGATATTGTTATTTTAATAAATGGTTGACACCAAATGAATAAAATTGTATGTAAATATTGTATAGAAATTTATGGATTTGATGACTTTACTTGCAGGATGAACAGGAGCCTGAAGGAGAAGACCTGGTGGACTCTGAGGAGTATGAAGAAGATGAAGACGAAGAGAGACGCATCAAGAAACGCAAGAAGGACAACCGCTACGGTGGATTCATTATTGACGAAGCTGAGGTATGACTTAAATCAATAATATTATTGATGGCTGAATGTCTATTATTATCATTAAACAATCATTCTAATGTCCTATAAAAACCTGAACTAATAAATGCATCCCGAACTAGGTATTAAAATTCTTTTTTTTGCACTTAGATAAAGTTCATGTAAGATAATAAGAAAGTGTTGTAGGTATTATTACACTAATCTTAGCAATCATGTGCTCATCAAATTAATTTGTGTGTTACAGGTGGATGATGAGGTTGATGAAGATGATGAATGGGAGGAGGGAGCCCAGGAGATGGGCATTGTGGGCAATGAGGTGGATGAGATTGGACCCACTGCCCGGGAGATTGAGGGCAGGAGGCGAGGTACCAATTTGTGGGACTCACAGAAGGAAGAGGAAATTGAAGAGTACCTCAGAAATAAGTATGCTGATGAATCAGCAGCTCTCAGACATTTTGGTGAAGGTGGAGAGGAAATGTCTGATGAAATCACACAGCAAACACTCTTGCCAGGGATAAAGGACCCCAACTTGTGGATGGTCAAGTGCAGGATAGGGGAAGAGAAAGCCACAGTGTTACTTCTCATGAGGAAGTTCATTGCATACCAATTTTCTGAAGAGCCATTCCAAATAAAATCTGTGGTGGCTCCAGAAGGAGTGAAGGGCTACATTTATATAGAGGCTTACAAACAGACACATGTCAAAAATATAATTAATAATGTAGGCACATTGAGGATGGGTATTTGGAAACAGGACATGGTGCCCATCAAGGAGATGACAGACGTGTTGAGGGTGGTCAAGGAACAGTCGGGCTTGAAGCCTAAGCAGTGGGTGAGGTTAAAGAGAGGCCTCTACAAGGATGACATAGCTCAGGTGGACTATGTGGACCTCGCTCAGAACCAGGTGCACCTCAAGCTACTCCCGAGGATAGACTACACGAGGCTCCGGGGTGCCCTCAGGACAGTTCAGAGCGAGAGCGAAGCAGCTAAGAGAAAAAAGAAGCGACGACCAGCCGCAAAACCTTTCGACCCGGAGGCCATACGCGCCATCGGCGGGGAGGTGACTTCCGACGGCGACTTCCTTATATTCGAGGGTAACAGGTACTCCCGCAAAGGATTCCTGTACAAAAACTTCACAATGTCCGCTATACTGGCGGAGGGGGTGAAACCGACCCTGACGGAGCTGGAGAGGTTCGAGGAGCAGCCCGAGGGCATCGACATCGAGCTGGCCGCGCCCGCCAAGGACGACCCCAGCAGCCTGCACTCGTTCTCCATGGGGGACAACGTCGAGGTGTGCTCCGGAGACCTGGCCAACCTGCAGGCCAGGATCATCGCCATCGACGGCTCCATGATCACCGTGATGCCCAAGCACGACGCGCTCAAGGACCCGCTCGTGTTCAAGCCCAACGAGCTGCGCAAGTACTTCAAGCAGGGCGACCACGTCAAGGTGCTGGGCGGCCGCTACGAGGGCGACACCGGCCTCATCGTGCGGGTCGAGGCGCACCGCGTCGTGCTGGTGTCCGACCTCACCATGCACGAGCTGGAGGTGCTGCCGCGCGACCTGCAGCTCTGCTCCGACATGGCCACCGGCGTCGACTCGCTCGGCCAGTTCCAGTGGGGCGACATGGTGCAGCTCGACCCGCAGACCGTCGGCGTCATCGTGCGCCTCGAGAAGGAGAACTTCCACGTGCTCGGCATGCAGGGCAAGGTCATCGAGTGCAAGCCGCAGGCGCTGCAGAAGCGCCGCGAGAACCGCTTCACGATGGCGCTCGACTCCGAGCAGAACACGATCCAGAAGCGCGACATCGTCAAGGTGATCGACGGCCCGCACGCCGGCCGCAACGGCGAGATCAAACACCTGTACCGGAACTTCGCGTTCCTGCAGTCGCGCATGTACCTCGACAACGGCGGCATCTTCGTGTGCAAGACGCGCCACCTGCAGCTCGCCGGCGGCAACAAGGCGGCGCCCACCGCGCTGTCGCTCGGCTTCATGTCGCCGCGCATCCAGTCGCCCGCGCACCCCTCGGGCCGCGGCGGCGGCACCCCGCGCGGCCGCGGCGGCGGCGGCCGGGGCGGCGCCGCCGCGCGCGACCGGGACCTCATCGGCCAGACCATCAAGATCACCGGCGGGCCCTACAAGGGCAACGTCGGCATCGTCAAGGACGCCAACGGCAACACGGCGCGCGTGGAGCTGCACTCGGCGTGCCAGACCATCTCGGTGGACCGCGGCCACATCGCGGGCGCGGCGGGCGGCGCGGCGCGCGGCGGCGGCGAGTCCTTCTACTCGCGCACGCCGGGCCGCACGCCCACGCTGGGCGCGCACACGCCCACCTACCGCGACACCGGCATCAAGACGCCCATGCACGGCTCGGCCACGCCCATCTACGACGTGGGCGGCCGCACGCCGCACTACGGCTCGGCCACGCCCTCGCACGACGGCGGCCGCACGCCGGCGCACGGCGCCTGGGACCCGGCGGCCGCGGCCACGCCGGCGCGCGGGCCGGACTTCGACTACGGCCTGGAGGACGGCGACGCGCCCGCCTACGAGCAGCCCTACGCGCAGGCCGGGCCCTTCACGCCGCAGACGCCGGGCACCATGTACGGCTCGGACCACACGTACAGCCCGTACCGGCCGAGCCCGTCGCCGGCCGGCTACGCGCCGGGCTACCTGGGCACGCCCAGCCCGGCCGGCTACAGCCCGCGCAGCCCGTTCGAGAGCGGCGAGGCGCCGGCGGGCGACTGGCACACGACGGAGGTGGAGGTGCGCGTCCGCTCGCACGAGGACGCGTCGCTGGCGGGGCAGGCCGGCGTCGTGCGCGGCCTGGCCGGCGCCGTGTGCTCGCTGTACCTGCCGGCCGAGGACCGCGTCGTGTCCGTGGGCGCGCACCAGCTGGAGCCCGTGGTGCCGGCGGCCGGCGACCGCGTCAAGGTCGTGGCCGGCGAGGACCGCGAGGCCGTGGGCCACCTCATCTCCATCGAGAACCAGGAGGGCGTCGTCAAGTTCGGCACCGACGACATCAAGATCATGCAGCTGCGCCACCTCTGCAAGATGGCCAGCTCCTAACGCGCCGGATCTCTCCCAGCACTTGTCGGGGATTTTTCCGAATCTACTCCGCCGACTCTGCTGCCTAAAGTGAGCCATTCAAAATTGAAAATGTTTTGTCCGAACTGAAATGGGCGATGCGACTAGACGTATTAGTGGAAGGATTTAAATGATTTTGCACTTTTAAACCCACAAAGATATTTTGTGAAACAGATCTAAACATAAAACTATTATCTTTACACATGACACTTACCACAGTTTAAATTGGTATAAATTCACTTACTATAATTAGTACGGAATCTATGAACAAATCGTTCGAAATGACACTCACGCAGCGTGCGCATCTACGAGATTATAAGCGGCCTTGGCCTAATGTCAGTAAGGAGTCACATCACGGTATAAATATAAGCTTACAATACAATATTTTTCTAAATTCAAAATCGAAATTACTTGGACAGTAAATTTTTTAATCTTTAAGAGTGTCATCCTTCTCCCTCGATAAAGCAATATTAATCTTATTAAAAAATTGGTCCAGATTCCATACTGCTTAGTAATCTTATATTTATTCTGTGGCTTTACTTTTCTGCGAAATAACTAAAATATATGTGATAATTCTTACCTGAATATTGTTATTGCTGCTCCATCAGATTATTATAAAAAGCGGTTATTATAATTTGAAAATAAAGTGTTCAACCAACTGAACTTAAATTATTTTATTTATGATGCCTCCTTTACAAAGATTTTTTTAAGAATGGTAACATGACACGACGCGAAACAGGTAATAGAATAAGATGTTACATGTCCTGGCACGACCTATGAGCGCACACCGAAATGTAATACCCAAACATAATTTCCGTTTTCAAGGTCAGCGCTTATAACTCCTGACGTGTGATTTTTTTCGTTAAGAACACGTCCACAACTATACGAGATGGTTTGTTACTGCGCCGATGTAATGTGACAATACGGACTTATCAATACAGATAAATAAAATTGATGTCTGTTTGTAATTCCAAGTAAACAGCTTTTCACTAAATGCATATGAAAGTATACGTAAAAAAACCAATTTTTTTTATCTTTCTGCTTGTGTTTGTTCCGGGTAATCTCTGAAACGGCTGGACCGATTTTAACGAAACTTTCACTACAGGTAGCTGATGTTACAAGAAGTAACATACTTATTTTTAATTAAGGGAACCTTAAAAAGTCACGACTCGACGCGGGTGAAACCGCGGGTCACACCTAGTCACATAAATAACAAATAAATAAAAACAACACCTCATGATTTTATTAACATTTATTGAATAAATAATACAAAATTGGTTTCCGGAATATATAAGATTTGAAACACAAGTACAGTCACATGAATTGAGCACGTACTCTACCAACAAGTATGTTCCATTATAACACCGAAAAATATTATGCTAACACGGTGGTTTAACATTAAATACATCGATGGAATTACATTTAGGTAACAACTGGGTTAAATGCTCAGTGAAATGCGGCTACATATTGAAAATAATATATACTACGGCAACCGTCGTAGCTGACTAGCCCGCGACCGACACTATCCTCTATACACACACTGTATAGCCATGATTAAAAACTATAAAACTAATTAACAATTTTCAATATCAGCTTGTTTCACGACACGTGAACTTAATAAACAAAATCTCAACATTTTATTAAAATGATTATGCAACACAACTCTCAACACCCCACGGCGTAATTTTACGAATAAATAATTCAATTATTGCAAATATTTTATAACATTGGCAATTCTACCCGCACCCCTATCGTACCTACTTTAGTTTAACTTAACCTAGGGGCCTCGTCGCCAACTGTTTTGGCCACATTAGTAGATTAACTTGTTCGTTACATTTAATAAAGTATACACCGTCCTACTATTTACACTTCAACATTCCTCGGTTGATGTTTCGCCGTAAGAATCCTTCGAATATAAAAGTGCTTGGCCCTTCTATATGGTACAGGCGTTTCCTGGTTCGACCACTATAAGACAGTGGGTGCTATGCCCTAACTACGGATCGCGGAGTGTCTCGACTGTCCCAGACACACACATATTCAATCAGATCTATTATTATTTCTAAATTACAAAAAATATATGTGAATAGTATTGATTATTTAATAGACAGTGTACTTTTTACACTAAAAGGTACACATACATACAATCGCCATACAGTCCAATTTTTGTATTATTCGAAATACAACTATATTATTTAGAAAACAAATATGTACAATACTTATCAAAATTAAACGTAGAAACTTAAAACCGATAAGTTACTAGCTGTTTCTCTTTTTATTATTTATTATGACTAACAAACACCGGCTACGTAGAATGTATAGTTCAATATTTTTAAAGGTTTTAAAAATTGATATTTTTCCATTTTTTTAAATACATTTTTACATGGTTAAATACATGTGATGTGGTGTGCACGATATACAAATACAATCTATACAATTTGAGGCCTAATCTCACCTAAACTAGAGACAGAAGAAATTTGAAACATCGCACATAAATAATTTATACATAAGACGAAACTACAACTGTACAATTTCAATAAGTACCACTCACGCGTCGGTTGCCAGCTCGACCTCGCGGAGTGCCGAAGCTGGCAACCCTCGCACCACACCGACACTCCAATGAGATATACTCGCGGAAATAAAACGCTAACCTACATTACGGAACAATCTAGTGTCTTTGTTCCTTTTATAAACCTTGTTTTAAAAACAACTCTGGCACAGAAAAAATAATAGTATTTTTTTTAGAATGGACACACCCTCCTCCACCTGAATAGAAACTTCTTTTGCTTTATGGTCAGACTATATTTTTTTTATGATAAAGTTATAGCTTTGTAGATGGTAAGTGGCTGTTGCAGACGATGACCGCTTGCAAGACATTATGTTTCATTGGAATTTTAGAGTTTTTTTCATATATCGAGCGTCCAGGGTGTGAAAATGCAATAAAGTAATATCCCTCTCACTTATAAACCCCTCTTAACTTTTAAATAATGTATCATAAACGCGATCTACCGTCGCTTTTCGTTAAGTTTAAGTAGATGTTTTACTATAAGAGGGTAGTTGTTCAGCCTAGGTCCGCGAGTGTGGGAGTGGTGTGGGTAGGCAGCGGCGCGGGTAGGCAGCGGCTCACGAGGCGTACATGCGCTTGATGTCCTCCTTGTACCGCTCCTGGATGTCTTTCCGCTTGATCTTGAACGCTGCGGTCACCAGCCCCATGTCCGGTGACCATACTTCCGTGCACAGTTTCACCGCTGCTGGCACTTCGAACTTTTCCAAGCCACCTGGAATATAAACCAAACAATTATTTAACTATTCAGATTTCCGTGATCGTTGTCTAATTGTGAGATAATGTGTCATAGATTGTTTTTAATTGATGTCGAATGCAATGAGTTTCATATTTGCGTTGTGTAAATGATGAGTTTTTCGAGGCTTCGAGAATTAAATAAATTAGCGACAGTAAAAAGGTTTGAAAAAATTAGGGGGAACATCAACACGTACAGGTTTTATGTATGAAATGGTACTTACACTTCCTGGCATGGTCGGCGAGCTCCTTGACCACAGCTTTTTCTAGTTCAGGGCTCTGGCAGAGCTTGTCGAAGTCCATATCAGGCAGACCAAGGCGACCCGCCAGCTCCGCGAGGTGCGCCGGGTTGGGCACCAGCAGGGCGACTGTGAAGTTCTGGCTGGAATCACCGTACACGCAGATGTTCTCCACTATCGGGCACGTTTTTAACTCCGCTTCAACTTTTCCGAGAGAAACATATTCGCCAGCTTGGAGTTTGACCAAGTCCTTCTTGCGGTCGATGATCTTAATGCACCCGTCGTGGTGAAGTTCGCCGATGTCTCCCGAGCGGAACCACCTGCAGCCGTCGACGTCGAGGAACTCCTCGCGGGTCTTGGTCGGGTTGTTGTAGTAGCCCTCGGCCACGCACTCGCCGCCCACGATGATCTCGCCTTGGGGGAACGGTTTGTTGGTGGTGCGGTAGTGGCCTACGGATTTAAGTAAACCAAATTAATTTTTAGCACTAAGGTAGACAGACTCTCGATGTTAGTTAACAAAGTTGCTTTTACATGCCCCACCTTGTAAAAGATTATAGATAAATATGGTTGACTCGTCTTTTTGCAGCGAGTAAGGTTACCGTTAATTTTCAAAGGAGGAAAGGAGGGGGAATTCGGTTAGGAATTATTTATGGCATCGAAACAAAGTCAGCTGTCAGCTCACAAGGTGGCGCTCTTGTAATCGTTAGTTTGTAGAATCCGTGTAGAAGAGATGCTATCACGACCCTGAGCGCAGCACGTGGGTGGCGTACCTTCGGGCCAGTCGGCGAGGCGGATGTCGGCGGCGGTGGTGGGCGCGCCGACGCGGCCGGTGGAGCGGTCGTGCGCGTCCATGACGGTGGCGCAGGACGTGGTCTCGGTGAGGCCGTAGCCGGCCACCACGGCGCAGCACAGGCACAGGCGCACCTGGCTGTGCGTGTCGGGCGTGGGTGGCGTGGGTGGCGTACCTTCGGGCCAGTCGGCGAGGCGGATGTCGGCGGCGGTGGTGGGCGCGCCGACGCGGCCGGTGGAGCGGTCGTGCGCGTCCATGACGGTGGCGCAGGACGTGGTCTCGGTGAGGCCGTAGCCGGCCACCACGGCGCAGCACAGGCACAGGCGCACCTGGCTGTGCGTGTCGGGCGTGGGTGGCGTGGGTGGCGTACCTTCGGGCCAGTCGGCGAGGCGGATGTCGGCGGCGGTGGTGGGCGCGCCGACGCGGCCGGTGGAGCGGTCGTGCGCGTCCATGACGGTGGCGCAGGACGTGGTCTCGGTGAGGCCGTAGCCGGCCACCACGGCGCAGCACAGGCACAGGCGCACCTGGCTGTGCGTGTCGGGCGTGGGTGGCGTGGGTGGCGTACCTTCGGGCCAGTCGGCGAGGCGGATGTCGGCGGCGGTGGTGGGCGCGCCGACGCGGCCGGTGGAGCGGTCGTGCGCGTCCATGACGGTGGCGCAGGACGTGGTCTCGGTGAGGCCGTAGCCGGCCACCACGGCGCAGCACAGGCACAGGCGCACCTGGCTGTGCGTGTCGGGCGTGGGTGGCGTGGGTGGCGTACCTTCGGGCCAGTCGGCGAGGCGGATGTCGGCGGCGGTGGTGGGCGCGCCGACGCGGCCGGTGGAGCGGTCGTGCGCGTCCATGACGGTGGCGCAGGACGTGGTCTCGGTGAGGCCGTAGCCGGCCACCACGGCGCAGCACAGGCACAGGCGCACCTGGCTGTGCGTGTCGGGCGTGGGTGGCGTGGGTGGCGTACCTTCGGGCCAGTCGGCGAGGCGGATGTCGGCGGCGGTGGTGGGCGCGCCGACGCGGCCGGTGGAGCGGTCGTGCGCGTCCATGACGGTGGCGCAGGACGTGGTCTCGGTGAGGCCGTAGCCGGCCACCACGGCGCAGCACAGGCACAGGCGCACCTGGCTGTGCGTGTCGGGCGTGGGTGGCGTGGGTGGCGTACCTTCGGGCCAGTCGGCGAGGCGGATGTCGGCGGCGGTGGTGGGCGCGCCGACGCGGCCGGTGGAGCGGTCGTGCGCGTCCATGACGGTGGCGCAGGACGTGGTCTCGGTGAGGCCGTAGCCGGCCACCACGGCGCAGCACAGGCACAGGCGCACCTGGCTGTGCGTGTCGGGCGTGGGTGGCGTGGGTGGCGTACCTTCGGGCCAGTCGGCGAGGCGGATGTCGGCGGCGGTGGTGGGCGCGCCGACGCGGCCGGTGGAGCGGTCGTGCGCGTCCATGACGGTGGCGCAGGACGTGGTCTCGGTGAGGCCGTAGCCGGCCACCACGGCGCAGCACAGGCACAGGCGCACCTGGCTGTGCGTGTCGGGCGTGGGTGGCGTGGGTGGCGTACCTTCGGGCCAGTCGGCGAGGCGGATGTCGGCGGCGGTGGTGGGCGCGCCGACGCGGCCGGTGGAGCGGTCGTGCGCGTCCATGACGGTGGCGCAGGACGTGGTCTCGGTGAGGCCGTAGCCGGCCACCACGGCGCAGCACAGGCACAGGCGCACCTGGCTGTGCGTGTCGGGCGCCAGCGGCGCGCCGCCCGCGATCATCAGCCGCACGCGCCCGCCCAGCACGCGCCGCACGCGCCCGAACACCTACACGACACATCATCACTAAGCACATTCAACTTCGTACATTTATGCTCGCGCCGGATACGACACCCACTTTACACCGGAGGCCGGGCGTCTGACGATAACGACCATTCGCCCGGTCCTCGAGGAATGGATGAACCGCCGGCGCGAAGCGCCAACCTATCGATTCGTGCGTCGCCACCTGCACAGGGTGGCGCTGAGGGGAGCGACCCCAAGGTGCCCCCCCGAGTTGCCAGCAGTTGCGACGTGGACACCGCGCAGCACACACTGGACCAATGTCCAACTTGGGCGGTGCAACGTGATGTACTCGTCGTCCAAACCGGAGGGGATATTTCGGTGCCGACGCTAATTCGGGCCATGGTCGGCAGCCCCCAGGTATGGGATGCGGCCGTGTCCTTCAGTGACGATGTAATGTCGGCCAAAGAAGCGGCGGAGCGGGTCCGAGAGGCAGATCCTCTGTCTGACCCAATCCGCCGTAGAAGGACCTGCCGACGGAAGCGGACCAAAAAGCGACTGATGCCTCTGTAATGAGGGCCGCGGACGCCGCAACGGTCGACACATTGCCCTCGCGGTAGAAGAGCGTATTCATGTTCCGACGCGCCCTCCCATAGTGTAAAAGCCGGGTTCTGGTCCTGATATCGTAAGGCTTGACGGGCCAGTCGCTGGGCGGTCACGGCGAAGCATGTGAAGACATATCACGTGCTCCCCCCACTAAACGACTTGGAGCAACATCGAGGATTTTAGTCGGTGCGAGATCAATATAACCTTTCCGCTGCGAAAAGGCGAACTTACTAACCAGTAGGCCAACGAGGCAGTCACACCTAAACACACACATCATACTAGCAGCCGCACGCGCCTGCCCGGCAGGCGAACCTATACACACATAAATTGTTTGATCAAAAGTATAAAACTGTATGTCATCGTACCACAGCGTTAAGGATGGGCGTATCGTATCCGCGTCGCACCCAGGCCTGCTTGTAGCTGTAGGCCCACTTGAAGAACGCGCTCGCGAACGGTCCGCTGCGGGCCACCTTCTCAGTTATACCCTTGCTGATGCGGTCCATTATCAACTGAAACATTACATCATACGTATACATTTGAATTGTTTCTTGAATAACAACTTCTATTTACTTGTTTTCTAAATGATTAGGGAGCAGTAAGACCAAGATGACGTGGGATTTAATACCGTATGAAATTGGATTGAATATATTATTTGTAATCAAAATTTACAAAAGCTTATCTTTCTAGTGGAATAAATTCGCGACTTGGTAAATGCGAGTACCGGTATATTTTCCGTTTGTCTGTCATTTGTATTGGATGTCCCGTGTCCTATATAAGTAAGTAGTGCAATAAACATATGAATATATAATGTATAGGGCAAGGCAGGGTGCGTACGGACCGGCACGGTGGTGATGCAGGTGGGCTGCAGGATGGTGGCGTCGCCCTTGGTGCCCTTCATGATCTTGCTGGACGTGTCCAACATCGTCAGCGGCGTCGAGTACCCGATGGGCACGCCTGCACACAATACAACCCTTTACTATACATAAACTTATACTAAGAGAAGGCAAACATGCTTGCAATTTGCTTGATGGTAAACGGCCTATTGAACATGAACAACACCAGTGTTATTTACGCATAGCCCACCCTATAAAGAATGGAATCGCTATGCCAAATTAGTTAGCTGCGATCTTCTGTAAGGATTCAAATGTAAATAGTTTTCAGTTCGCTGTATAGATCGCGCTAATCCCAAAAATACTAGACGAAAATTGAAATCGTACAACGGAAGTTTTCTGCAATTTTGAGTACAGGTGCAGTCACTAATTAATTTTTATTTATTTATTTATATACCTATAACCTCTCTACAATACTTCTGTTCTACCAATGCAATGTTACAGCTTAACAATAAAATAATTATTAAAATAAGTTCTTAATAAAATCGTGGGTAAACACTGGACGTCGGGCCGGCTTCTGTGCATTCAAAGCACCTTCGCCTGACAGACATAAGTTGAACAACAGTGTGTAGCGTGTAGACTTGGTACCTCCAATGATGCAGAGGCTCTCGGCGAGCAGCTCGAAGACGTGCGCCAGCGGCAGGAAGCCCATGAGCACGTCGTCGCGGCGGATGGGCACGGCGTCGGCGAAGGCCTTGAGCGTGGCCACCATGTTGCGGTGCGACAACACCACTCCCTTCGGCACGCCCGTCGACCCCGACGTGTACATTATGATGGCCGTGTCCCCCGCCTGCGGCCGCACGCTCTCTGCGACACACGCTACATGCTAACCTACTGCCTAGTGCAGGTTATGCCACTTGTGGGAACTTATCCGAGAGGAATACTAATAAATGTCGCTTATTTTTAAAGGAATCTCATGTATATAAAAATAATCCACATTCCCCTTGGTCACGGCATCACGCGTAAACGGCTGGACCGATTCTACCGGGACTTTTACTGGCAGATAGCTGAAGTTTCAAGGAGTATTTTAGGCTAATATTATAAAAAAAACACAGCATGAAACTAAATCTACGTGGGTAAAACCGCGGGGCACAGCTAGTTTAAAATAATTTATGAAGTTGGTGTTTGATACCAAGTTTGATGCTTCATTGAAGTAAGTCAGTAATGAATTCCATATTAATAAATTTTTCGCTTTTTGAAGCCTTTTCGGTTTTTGTCACAATGAGAACTGCATGGAGACCGTGGACATCCTACTTTGTTCTATATGCGTAAGTGGTTAATTCCTCGACCAGGGCCTAAACTGAATAAATCATTTTCATATCTTTTCTTTTATTCACACCATTAAGTAAAACTACCCTTGTAAGAGAAAGAACTATGGCCAAGATAGGACTATTTAGCGACTACTGTATATGATTGGTTATGTATTTCAGTGTTGATTGATACTGTGCCTACCACTTTGGATTTTTGTAAGTTTGAGATGTGACAAAATATTAAAGTTTCGATACTAACCAATATTAGCAGCATTGCCTTTCTGTATAACATCTTTGTAGGCCACCAGTCGCACGCCGGGTTTGAAGCCGGTGACGTCGGCTGCGTGCAAGGCGTCGGCCATGTACACTATGGTGTCCACCCGCGGGGTCTTGGCCAGGATCTTGCGGAACTTGGGCAGCAGCTCGTGGCTCGTGATGACGGTGGACACCTCTGTCTCGTTGATGCCGTGAGCGATCGCCTCGTCGCCCAACGTTGCGTATATTGTTACCACTGGAACAGAAATACAGTTTATTTCACTTACGCTAAGGACTGATTTCGGACACTAGATAATGAGACAAATAATTATTGTTTTAAAAATATTATTTTTCATTTAATAATATTTGTATACCTTTCTACTAAACTCTTTGATTTACGCACGCGCTGAGTAGGCGTATTGTAATACTTTTGTAGCGGCGTTTCTCCGCTCGCTACATAGATGTCTCTACTCGCTAACAATCGCGAGTTTGAGTACGAGTACACGGGAACGAACAGGCATTACACCCTGGCTGGAAGATCTTCCCTTTACTGGGGACGAGCATGATCACTCGCTCTCCTATACTTTTTTAGTGACATTCGACTGGTTATAGTATACGTACGTTGGCACTTAAACATATTCGGTAATAATTGGGTGTTGTAACTACAACACCTCATCACTCTACCCCTTCGGGCAATACCGCCGTATAATATGTATGTATGTATGTATGTGTGTGTATATGTGTGTACCAGGTATGGTCTGCGTGAAGCATCCGTGTGCAGCGATCATCCACTCGGCGCGCGTCTCGGCGAACATGACGACGTTGCGGCGCGGCGCGGCCCCCAGCGCGCGCAGCCCCGCGCCGAACGCCCGCGCCTCGCGCTCCACCTCCACCAGCGACCGCCACGAGTACTCGCCCAACTTGAACTGGACATACACATGCACTTCTACCACGTCTCTCAATTACATCCACGCTAAATTACCACCTAAATACTATGTAACTCAATATATTTTGTGGCGATTTGTAGCGCCGCTAACGAGAGGGATCAATATTATTCAAGAGAGGTATGGTATAACGAGGTTTCCCGTTTGGAATTAGGGGCTGCTGGGTTGGGGTTTGTACCTTACAGAAGAGCAACTAAATAATGCTACCTTCGAGTAGTGGTGTTTCTGCGATGAGTAAAGTCGCTAGTGTTCCATAGTGCGGTGGGGAGGAGTGAGCTGTGCTAGCGTATAGTAGGACTCTTTTATCTTTTAAGTATATGTTGGTATAACATTATATTTTTTTTTAAAAGAGCAATCTATAAGAGACCCTCTAGTAGATTAAGTTCATAGACTACAGTGACCTCTTACCACTAAGAGGACTGTATACCATTGTTGTGGAAAACAAAATTGACAATTCGGAAATAGTCATGTAATATGTCCTCATAAAGAGTATAGATATAAACTAGCTTCTTGAGGACCTAAAAAGCGATTGAGTGTGAAGCTGGGGATGTGTATTACCTTCTTGAAGACCCTCCCATTGGGCTGCGGCTCGTCCTCCTCGCTGAGCAGGGCGCGCGTGCCGAGGCAGGGCCGGCTGCCCCAGCGCGCGGCGGCGGCGCGCAGCATGGCCTCCATGGTGGTGACGCCGTCGCGCACCAGCCGCGTGTGGAGCTAGAGATGTGTATTACCTTCTTGAAGACCCTCCCATTGGGCTGCGGCTCGTCCTCCTCGCTGAGCAGGGCGCGCGTGCCGAGGCAGGGCCGGCTGCCCCAGCGCGCGGCGGCGGCGCGCAGCATGGCCTCCATGGTGGTGACGCCGTCGCGCACCAGCCGCGTGTGGAGCTCGCACGGCGTCGCCAGCGACCGCACCGTTATACTGGCCGGGCCTGTCTCTATTATTTTGGCCTGCAAACGATTCAAATCAACGTCAAAGACACCGTTCTATCGCCTTAATAAATACTGAGTGTCTTACGGAATGTTGGGGACAAAATCTACACAAATAGAGCGTGCTGGCTGATGTATTGAACTATGTACGCGTTCACTGCTAACGACCTGCGCGTCCAACTGTTAGAGAATTTACGAAGAAGATGAAATTTCAGCAGTGAATGTATAAAGCATAGTACGCCAGCGACCGCCTCGTCGTACTGTTCGGAGTGGTCTCTATTATTTTGGCCTACAAACAATTGAACAGGGCTTTTAGAAGACCATTCTATCGCCTACTGAATATCGAGTGTCTTACGGAGTGATGAAAATAAAAATGATTTATTCAGTTTAGGCCCTGGTAAGGCACTAATGAATTTCGAGAAATTTACCACATTTGTTGGAGACAAAATCTATAACTACAAGAATAGAGCGTGCTAGCTCATGTAATGAACTATGTTAAGTATAATCTTACGGAAAAGCTACTTACGGATAAAAACAAAAGAAAATTAATGTACCAAGTGTTACTAACTCATATAGGTACTGCGGAGATATGAGTTAGCAAGACTATGCTAGCATCGTTAGTTTCGTGGTCAGTACACCTGACTATTCTAGATGTTGCAGGTTCGATTCCCATCATCAGAGCTAACAAAATTTGCCTTGCGTTTATTTATTTGGGAATTTATTATGTACGAGTATTTATTTAAATAAAGTATGTACTATATCGTTGTCTGGTACCAATAGTTAAAATGTTTGTTAAATAAGGGACAAAATGGAGCTGTATGCAATAGTTCCCGTATAGTAGTTTTTAATGAGGTATAATCCATAGTATATGACCTTGATCCGCCTGGAGAGGGCCCGCTTCCTCCAGGGCCGCTGCAGCAGCAGGTGCACGGGGAAGGTGATGACGTCGAACACCAGCGCCACCGCGCGGATCGTGCGCAGCACCGCCGACACCCACCATGACTCCGGCCTGCGACACAAAACAAACTACATTCAACAACAAATATCATACTATCTATTCGCCCTATTGGTTATTAATCACTTGGGTATAATATAGGTTAAAAGCGCACTTCTCTCAATCAATCTTTTTTGTAGAGTAAACCTACATATTTTAGAAATAGTGACATAACAATAAACCTTTGTAATCGAATAAGAAACCGGTCAAGTACGAGTAGGACCCTCGAATGAAGGGTACCGTACCATTATCTATAAAAAAAATACATTTGTTGTACGGGAACCCCTTTAAATATTTTTCTATTCTCTTCTTTAAGCCTGCTGGTTGTTATAGTTAGCGGCAACAGAAATACACCAACTGTCTAACTATCACGATTCATGAAATAAGTACGGTCTGATGAGCGGATCTCAGCGGTCTTAGTAGGGCCTAGTTTGAACTTTGAAAATGAAAAAAAAAAGAACATGTCACCCTTCTTTTCTTTCTCGAAATTTAAGCAATCTCTTATTATTGGTATATCTCTGTGTGAGTTATAAATCAATGAAGTCCCTACGTAGTAAATATTCAAGTATCATTCGCCCAGCCCCGAGGTAGCAATCTCGTCTGGGGCACATTACAAACTAGGCTCTAAAGCTTGCTACTAATTAATACACCATTCTAAATACCTACATCAAAATAAGCGGTTGCCTTATGTGGACATTGAAATGAGGTATGGACTTTAAATGGACAAGTCTATCTACACCTATGTTATAGACATGCATAGAATATAACCAATTGAACAAAATGACCGAATACGTCCTGCATCGTGGATGAAATTTCAATACATTTGATGATTATTAGCGTACCGTGGTCGAATGCCCCAGTACCGGATTTAATGATAATGCTGATGATTTGATGTTGTAATTCACTAAGAAATCTATATTGATAAATAAATGTAAGTTTCTGTTTGTAATTCCAAATTGTCAGCTTTTCACTAAACACATATGGAACAAATATATTTTTTTTATTATGTGTCTTTTTTTCCGGCTTATATCTGAAACGGCTGGACAGATGTTACAGGGTGTAAATTATTTATAATTGGGTAAGTTTTTCTAAATACTGTTTTGCGAAATAAAGTCACTCATAAAATTATGACTACGCGGGTGAAACCGCGCAGCACATCTTTAATATACCTATGTGCTGCTGTGCTAAGGTAGAAGAATAAGTCCATTCTAATTTCTAAGAGCGTTACACACAATCTGCTTGCAATGAGAATTACTATTGTTGGCAAGTGCATTGATAAGACTGGTATTGTAATATTGAAAAGCAGCGCAGAATGCAGGCAGATAAGGCAGTGGTCGATATTTCTACGGCTAGCAATGAAGCAAAAATTTCCAACAAAAACACGCATATTTATATCTTCATTAATACCAACAAGAAAAAGGATATAAAAAATGTCCGTTCAAGAAAATAATCCAAGAATGTGCGGCCCGCAGTGTGTAATGTGCTCCTTGACTGGAAAAGTGCGACTAGGCCCGGGCTTCGGGAAGGACAACCGGGACTACGGCCTCGGGGCCTTCACGAAAAAGCCTCCACATTAAATACTTCAAAAAAAAAACTTTTGGTAAGAAAATTATTTGAAAGAAAAATGAAAACAATTAGTTTGCACCGAGGCCTCCAGATCTCTAAATCCGGCACTGAATGTGACGACCACTGCGATAAGGTAGTATCGGGAGAGTCGGTGCAAATGCAATCAATGTCCGAGTGTTAGATAAGGTCAGTGTCAGCCGGATGCAGCCGATGATAGCCCGGCCGTGACCCGACGCAGGGCGCATGCGCCAACCCCGGACACACAGGGGTGCCACTACAGTTAATAAGTTATATGAGCCAACAAACAAGTTTTTCCCTGACTTTTTTATAGTCTTACAATCGAAAGAAAACCCTATACAAGAAAATTTTATCTGGTCTGTAGAAATATTAAATGAATTCGTGTAAAAGTTTAAAGTATTCTGTCAGAGCAGAGCTAAAAGTATTCTCCAATATCATTTCAATGGGAAACCATAAGCATAAGGTATGAATAAAAAATGTGTAAATATTAACTAGCTTTGGGCTAGCATTGAAAGAATTTTTCAAATTGGAAAATTTTTGAGAATAGCGCCTTCAAGCAAACAAACAAACTCTTTAGCTTTGGTTATTAATAAGTACATTTATCAAGGGTCACCCCTACCGACCTACAATTTAAGCTATGTACAAATGCGTACCAACCTACATGTAATAGGTATGTAGGTAGGTACTGCGTACTGCACTTTGACATTTTCCAACCTCAATGCGAATGCGAGATAGGGAGATAGCGAATACTGCACTTTTGGAAATCAGGTTTCCTTTTGTATCCGAGAGTCTGCATTGTAACTCACACAGATATACCCACTTTACATAATGAGGTGACAGAGGAGAACATCTATACATCTATACAGATAAATAAAATTTAAGTGTCTGTTTGTAATTCCAAAATAACAGATTTTCACTACATGCACGCAGTAGATAGAAAGTATACACGCTACTGACACTGAAAAACCACCATTAAAATTTTTTCTCTGTCTGTCTGTCTGTCTGTCCGTTTGTTCCGGGTAATCTCTGAAACGGCTGGATGGATTTTAACGGGATTTTCACTGGCAGGTAGCTGATGTTTCAAGGAGTAACATAGGCTACTTTTATTTATTAAAAATTTTAGAGTCCCGCGACAATAAGGATGAAACTAAATCTACGAGGGTAAAACCGCGGGGCACAGCTAGTGAACAAAATAAAATTAATATTCACAACTCGATGGCTATCTGTATGGATTGAGAAAGGTAAACATGAAGTTAGGTACGTCGCCTTCGACTAACTAAAGAATAATAAGGGCATAATTAATTATAAAAATAATTATCTAACTAAATAAAAAGTTGCAGGTTCTGTTCTCTTGGCATAAGTATATGGATAAAGAGAAATGTTTTTATTGTAACTTAAGTGAGCTTAATTAAAGTTTTAATTAGGCACTTTTTGCTAGCATTAAAGGGATGTGTGTGTATATATCAGGTGGGTTTGGTTAATAAAAGTGCTATTAATTTAATTTAAAAAGTTATTGTTAGCAGTTGTTCTATATCCATGTTTTTTTCTTATTTAGATAAAATCCAGACAGACAAATGATAACGATATTAATGATAATCCACATTAATTGACATAGTTTTGTTATGAACTAGAACTTGTAGATTATTCTATGATCAATTAATAATAATTGGTCTGACGATTTAAATTGGTCTAGCTAACGACAACATAACATTATTATATCAACACTGTACATTTCTAGATTTACAGTGTTGCTATACATTTGTAAGTACTTAACAGGGTAATGAATCCACCAGAGTTGGTCTACCATATTCTCGCAGAAGTATGTTAATTTTCACAAAATTGCACAAAAAGTCAAGTCTCCTTAGGGCTCTATAAGCAGGCACCATGAATGTTATTCGAAGTTAAATGATAAACTTGCCGTCCACGATAGCTCGCAAAGAAATCATGAAGGATGTCAAGTAGTGATGAGTGAACAACGTCAAAATACATACATACATATTCTCACGCCTGTATTTCCCGAAGGGGTAGGCAGAGGTGTTGTAATAACAACACCCACTTTTCACCGAAGATGATAAACGTTACAAGGAATATTACATATTAATGTTACTTTCATTTTAGAACCATAATACGGATACCAAACGCGCAAATCAAGTAGCATTAATCGTACCTATATATCATGTCATGACTAAAATGAAGAAGGAACGAGTTAGGTCATTATTAGTTCAGCATTTAGAGATTAGCAGAAGGTAAAGGGACTACGACATCACTAAAGGGACAGCGATCACAAATAACAAAGGAATTTTAACGAGGCCAAAGTCACTTGTGTGACATGATTCATTTCTTTGAACTCGTGAAAGACATGTTCGAGATAATTTACTTTACACACAAAAGATAGAAAGTAATTAAACATGTTTATATTTTTGCAGACAAAAGGTCACTTGCTGCCACTTGGCCACGCTCCGAGTCCAAGACTGATTAAATTGTAGGCACTTCAGCGTCAATTCGTTAAAACCGGGCAAGGGGTATACTATCATAGTTATAGCAGAGACGTCTTACTAACTTCTTAACTTTGACATTTAATTTTTGTATCACAAAATTAAGCGGTATAGCTAAGAAGTTCTTAATACGCTCTGCTAAAGTCGATGGTAGCCCACGAGGACAGATCGAACTATGTATATGAAAGTATATCAACGAATACAAACAATGAGCATCCACTAATAACATAGTAGGGACTAGTAAATGTAATTGTATGTCATTACGAGTTGCAACAACAAGTTGGAGCACCGGCTATTCACAATAAAATGACTGATAATAGTATCCGCGGGACCTTGAGCGTTGCCTTCGAGATCGCACTTTGCACCCGACGCGCTATTCTCAGGTCTGATACATTGAAGAGCAGTTTTTGTGCGATTAAAAAAACTTTAAGGTCACTGTTGTTTTTAAAAACATTGGAGCGATAAAAACTAAGCATTGGATCACAATTGTAATGGTTACTTTACGCTTATTGATAATTTAAACATTCTTTAGAACTAATATTAAATATGTTCCCCGCAGGACCACTTGCGTTGACCCACACTCTTCAGTACTTTATCTTCTTGATTTAGATAAGGTAGCTGTGCCCCGCGGTTTCACCCGCGTAGCACAGCTAATTTAATTTCATGTGTGTCCCACATGAAACATCAGCTTTCTGCCAGTGAAAGTCCCGTTAAAATCCATAGTCGTTTAGGCAGTGATGCCGTGACCAAGGGAAATGGGGATTCATTTTTATATATAAGATATATAGATTCGATGCTTACTTGCTACGTTGAAGAACAAACCAACAATTGTATTTTTATGTAAGTATGCATAGTAATAATTTCATACCGCATTCATCATCACCATGACAATATTTGGCAGAACCGAGATCAATAATGGATATTTTTTTATGAGTAGCAATCAGAGGCGATTGACTGCAAGATAAAAGAGATACAGGTGTCGTTATTGGAAATATTTGCTTGACCTAGATTACTGAGCGCCAGACAAATGTTTATTTGAAATTAATATGCAAGATGCGAAAGAGGCTTGCAACCGTAAAACTAGACTGGAGTACCACTCTATTCTCTCTTGATACGTACTTCGTTAATATAATATAAGTGCTTAATAAGCTGTTCCACAAGTAAGTCGAGGAACAAATTTGGAATATCCTTGAATGTGCAAACAAATATGAACCTTGTTGTCTAACGTACACATAGTATTCGATCTGAAGGTGGTAGAAGAACTATCGTATCCAAGGTATAATGGGGATAATGATTAACGATTCTGATCCTTGATGTATTTAAAGATGCACCCATTAATGGAGTTTAAGGTTAGATCACTAGACTTAGAGGTTTATACCTTATTTAGTTAACTCTAGGCTGCCAAGCTATTAATAAATATACTAGGTTCCTTTCTGAATCAATCATATACAATCGAACCATGCCTATAAATAGTTGATACCGGAAATTGGAAAGGGCTGGTCGAAAGTATTACAGACAAAGCCGTGTGACCTTTTATTCAGAATTTATGACAATGCATATCATAGCTAATTACAGAAAACTTTAAAATATTTCGATCGATTTCAATACTTAATCGTTAAAACAAATCTATCTATACAGATAAATAAAATTGGAGTGTCTGTTTGTAATGCCAAAATAACAGACATTTCTCTGAAACGGCTGGACAGATTTTAACGGGACTTTCACTGGTAGGTAGCTGATGTATCAAGGAGTAACTTAGGCCACTTTTATTTATTAAAAATATAAGGGTTCCGCGACAATAAGGAAGAAACGAAATCTACGCGGGTGAAACCGCGGGGCACAGCTAGTCTAATATATAAAATTCTCGTGTCGCGATGTTTGTTATCTAACTCCTCCGAAACGGCAATACCGATTTGTATGAAATTTTGTATGATAATCTGGTTGGACTAAGAAAATATTGAAAAATAATTGGACGGGTCATGCAAACTACCATTTACTTGTTATACAAATCCAGTGAGTCAATATTAACCAGCTTCAAAACATTATCATCATATTTAGTGCGCAAACGATGAAGAGTATGTGTGGTAAATGTGCCGTAGTATACGTAACTCTGCAGGACTGGTATTAGAGAAAGTTGTGTTGCATGATATTGCACTTTGCACCGCAGTCGAGACTTGAGACCCCGGGAAGGGCAGCATTAGATGTTAAGTTTTACAAATACGTAGTCCTGACCCAGTTACTAAATGGTTGTACTTATCGTTAAAGAGTTAAAGTTTATAAGTAAGAAGATAATCTTTGCACCTACTCATCTGATTTTATCTATTGACTAGCTGCTCCTCGCGGTTTCACGTAAGATCTATACAGATAAATAAAAGTGAAGTGCCTGTTTGTAATTCCAAAATTACAGCTTTACTCTAAATGCATATGAAAGTATACACGCTACAGACACTAAAAAGCCAAGTTTTTAAATTTTTCTCTGTTTGTCTGTCTGTCTGTTTGTTCCCGGTAATCTCTATAACGGCTGGACGGATTTTAACGGGACTTTCACTGGTAGGTAGCTGATGTTTCAAAGAGTAACTTAGGATACTTTTATTTATTAAAAATATTAGGGTTTCGCAACAATAAGGATGAAACAAAATTAACGCGGGTGAAACCGCGGGGCACATCTAGTTTACAATAAAAACTATTACTTAGTGATATTTTTTCCCGTTTTTGTAATGTTTCCATTGATGCTTCGCTCCTGTCGTGGTGTGTCGTGGTGAGTCGCAGCGTGGTATAAAGCCCAAAGGCTCCGTCGATCAATGACACTATGCGACACAAAAAATATGATTCAATTCAAATCGGTAGTTCCTGAGATTTGTGCGTTCAATCAAACAAACTCTTTAGCTTTATAATATTAGTATTGAACTATCAAAATGGAAATAAACTTCAGTAGGTCCCCAAAGGAATTTTACGCAAGCGAAAAATAGAGGACAATTGAATATAAACTGTTTAATAGTTACTGGATTAAGTTTATATTTTAATCACATAGTTACATGTGATATAATCGTGAATACTAAATTATTAATCAGTGATAATGTACTTAATAATAGCAAATGTTCTGATACAGGTACATGTCTACATATGCCATTATACTGATTAAAAATACCACTCCTTTCGTGATTACACTGCTATTATTAATGGACATGAATTTTCTTGTCTGAGTTAGTCTAAGCATCGTAACAATATTATAATGAGATCAATTTGATATTTGTTTGGGCTTCGTGATCGTGTTCAAGTAACATTTTGAGCCATTTACATTTAAAAAAAATATCGAGAATTTTACCGGTCGTTATTACTTAATTAATTTAGTATCTAATTATTTCAAAAAGACGGTTTCACACGAGTGTACTTGCTTGACAACGATGAATATTAGCTTAGCTGAAAGGTATCTAAGTAAACCGCCTACGGCACGATTATACCCATTATCCATTCAGCGTGATATGCTTAAAGTTAACATAATTAATAACCATTAACTTACATATCACGTCCCATATCGCCAATAAACACAGACCACTGCACCTCTCGCTAATCGCAACTAACAGCGGCTGAGTAACGCCAAGCGATTATAAACTGTATACTCCTTATCATTACGATTAATGTTGATGTAGATAACACACCTATCTAATGACTAGTGTGCAGACATATTGTAAAGAGGGCAAAGTCTTCGGCACCCATTTAAGTATTGCGTCAGGTTCAAAGATAACAGAGATTGTAATACCAGGTGTAGTCACAAGTATAAATAAATATATCACTCTTAGATTCTGTTAGTACCTGGATGGCCGAACTTACACATATCATTTTCTAAAAATTAAACCTAGCTAGATCGATTCATCGCCCCCGAAACGCCCATTGTACAAAATTTCATGGAATTCGTTGGAGCCCCTTACGAGATTCTGAATCGCTCGTTTAAAGGTATTAGATTTGATAATACAACTTATACAACTTTAATTTGTGTGAAAATGTATAAAAATCATGACATATTTATTTATACTTTTGACTGTGACTCAGTCACAGCTGATCTGTCTTTAAAATCATCGATAGCTGCAGGTTTGCTAGCAGCAATTTAAAGGTTTACTCATTGGTGAGTAGTACCTACTGACAAATCCACTTTCCTATTACACTCTTAATATGGACGGATGCTATTTATAATAGTGAATGATAAACTAAGTCGCTTTGCACCTTATCATTTCCATAATAATCACCAGTAATAACCCCGCGAAATCAATTTACTATAGGTAGGCTAGAAATTAAAACTAAAAAAAATAGAACGACAGCAGATATTTTACCACTGGAATTATTAGTGTAACGGAATCGCAAAATTTTTAAATTCTGATACAAACTTGAAGAGCTTTCATTTATTCTGTACAAATACTCACGTATTAAAATAGTGAATATTTTATAGCTCCATTTTCGGTTTGTTGATGAAGATTTTAAATGTATTTTACATACATAATTATATACTTACTAGCTGTGCCCCGCGGTTTCACCCGCGTAGATTTAGTTTCATCCTTATGGTGGCGGAAACCTAATATTTTTAATAAATAAAAGGTAGCCTATGTCCATTCTCAGGGTCTAAAGATTGTCTGTGCCAAATTTCATCAAAATCGGTTGAGAGGTTTAAGCGTAACAGACAGACAGACAGAGTTACTTTTGCATGTATGATATTAGTAAGGATTACATGCTGAGTCCCCTACGACCACGACTCTAATACTAGTGAGTAGGACTACAGAAAACAGTGCCATATACTCGTATAGTTAGGTACCAGTGGTACCACTCAACTGATGAGCTTTCGATATATCATACATCAATCTATTAATTGTTTTTCTGCAATAATGTCATATACTTACTGCACACAGACCTATTAGGTCACTTAGCAAATTACTGTCCAAAACAGACTACATTGATGTAACAACGTTACACAAAAATGTATGCTTGGGTAACGGAAAGGAAGTAAGCAATGAAAAAAACAAATTTAACAATCTGATCGTCTGGTCCATGTAACGAGAACCATGCTAGCAATGTTTAATGACAAGACTACTGACGACGACAATTTACTTCGGCAATAAATGTTGAGTCTAGGACAATGACGCCTACTAACGGTGAATATTAGGATAGTTGTTTGTTTGCTCACAGGTCAACGGCCTTCTTGTTGGGAGACGTCTCTAAAGACCTGTTTATTTGTATTATACGCTCTAAAAGACTAGAGTAATTTATATGAAAACAATACCGACCACAACATTAACTTCGGGAAAAACATTGTACATGTGTGTACGATGACGTAGGGAGTCGAGACGTTAATTCTGGCACCGCGCCAGGGTTAGTTATCTCGGAACTCAAGAAAAATCTCAAGCCTACGCCGCAGTATATTATAAGAAAGGATTATGTGGATTGTGACGGTCGTGCGGGCGAACACGAACACTATTACCCTAGATATAAGTTGTATTATCTTATTACTCAAGTAAACAAGTCAGGAGCAAGGTTACGGTCCTCTAGCTAGATGCTATGCGGTATGAAACTTTTCAGAATCATGAGCTAAAATGATCTTCTCCATGGACACATTTGACATATTTCCAATGTCAAATAAAAATTACTCACCTAAATAAGACGATACTTGAGATAGAGACGTGAAAGATAAGGAAAATAATAAAAAAAAGTGAATTGAGTCAATAGGATTAACTGGTAATCACGGCATAACTCCTACCAGCTTATGGCACTTATGATAGCGTTCATAACCGGACATAAACATTCACAACCGACAATTCATGTGCAATACAAATAAGCATGATTGAGGCTCGGATTACTCGACTGACACGCGACAACAATTTGGTAATTGAAAACAACATTCAGATAATATTTGTAAACTGATCAGGGAGGATGTTTCGGAGTGAAACTGTAATCTACCAAACACAATCCTTGCGGCTCTGAACAAAGTAATAGTCTCCAACTGTTACAAGTTTCTCTGAACTTTGGAGGTAGCAGAAACTACTATAAATCTGTTTATTTTTAATTGTACTTCACTAAAATGAAGGTTGAAATTCGAAATATATGCAGAACAATGTGTATATAACGGCCGTTTTCCTAACCTATCGAAGTTTAACAGATTCCCAGTTATCTGTCACATTTGATCTATCCATACTATTAATTTCATAATAATGTTACTAGGAATAAGTTATTGGAATGAAAGCAAGGACAAAATTATAGATTTGTTCATCTTTAGTAACCTAAATGACGGATGGATAGAATATTGAAAACGTCCGTAACTGTAGATTTTTCCCGTTGCAATCAGTGTTTAGCTACTAATGTGTGGTCTGCTGAGTTCTGGAACTGTGCCAAAACGAACGGTATCTGGTAGCCGGGAGGAAGGACGTAACATTATAGGTATGGGAAGGACATTGATGACGATTGATAACATTACTGTCTGAATTACTCAAGATAATTAATTTTTCTTTGCGAAAGACTGCAGGCAGATCCTGGATGCGGCAAGCTGAGGACGGGACGCTATGGCGCTCATTAGGGGAGGCCTACGTCCAGCAGTGGATTAAAGTAGGTCGATGATGATGAATTTAATGTTATAAGCATACTATGTATGATTTAACAGTATTTCTGTCGCTTAAAGTATAATGGGTCGCAAATCTAACGGAAAAGTCTGGTCTGAATATATTTAAATGGGTCCTGGACTAAATATATTAAAATAATTCTAGAAAATAAATTTTTGTAAATACTCACGTCTCATTCTCGTCTATAAACATTTCTGTGTGCTTCAACCTGTAACAAAAACAGTACGGTAAATATAACTGATAGAACAAATGTACAATACAAAGTTATTGCAATGTTATATTGGTACCTTAACGAGGTGCAATTGTTCAAGAATATACACCCAAGAGATTAAATATGTGTACAATGATAACAATGATACAATACAAGTACCTACTGAACTAAATGAGAGAACAGATGAGTTGAAAGATTTCTTTAGCAGTAACTATCTGACCATTCGCTTCCTTGTACGTCGAATGGTACGACTCTTTGTAGCCAATCTAAGGATAGCTTATGACTAAGTGGAGTTCTTTCCGAGTAGATAAGACATAGACATTAATTGGAACTTATGATAATCACAACAGTAGGCCTGTAACATTCTCTCAGTCATTCACAATATGTATGGAAATTACATAAATTAGGCACGTGACATATTATTCTCAAGATGTTTTGTATCGCTTCTATAAGCGATGCGCGAGGATATTGTTACTTTGTCTACAGGCCTGGGATATTTAGCATAAGCGAAATGTTTTCAATAAGTGCTACTAGATCATTTCAATACAAGGCTAAAGACTACAATGATAACGTATTGAATGCTAACACTATAGTATAGAAAGATTATTAGCATGGTGCAATTGGCATGTATGGTTCGGACACGCCTGCGACGCGCCTCCTCCAGTTATATTTAGCCAACTTGCAAGTAAACTGATGACGCCACCACGGAATGTAGGACACAATTGTCAGAACAATGACTTTGAATGCTTGCTGAATTTTAAAATAGAATAGAAGAGATATGTAAATCTGCTGAATAGGAAATGATGAAATATCACAAACAGGTGATTGAAATGAAATAGAACATTCTTGATTAGTGCTTGATAATGTAAAGACTCGAGATCATAAAAAAGAGGCAAAAGCTTTAAATAATCCTCTTGTAACTAGATAAACTGGTTCCACATCATCGACTAAAACGCTCTTTGAGATTTACGTGTGTAGTAAAAAACAGATACTTTCTGTACAAATGATGGTAATGAATGCCGGATATAAAGATCTTATTGCGTGTATCTTATCGATTTGCAATTTTAAGACCGTCCAAAATCGCCTTAAGATTCTACGTTATATAATTTTGATATAGGACTATCATTTATTTTCGTGATTTAAAGTATGATTTTGCTGCAGATATAATATTATCTTATCAGCTTCCATCGTGCCGGTAATCAGAATAAACTCGGATTTTTTGGCAAGATTCACCAAAGTGTATGTGGTATAAGACTTAAACACCGAAGTGCAAGGGATTTGTAAATGAAAACAATAAAAGCGACTAAACTACTAATCCTTATGCGACTAGACACAAAAGTAGCAAGCGACATTCAATGTGAGATAATTAAACCCATAGAAGAATAGGGGCAAATTCCAGACGTCCTTTACCAAACAGAAGATTACTGAGATGCCCTTGATACCATTGACCGCGATGTGTTCAATTACATACGTGTTGCGACACGGTTATTATTTATAACACGTGTCCGATTTGCTTTGTCACCAACATCATGAAGTACATGGGCCATAGTCTTTCGTTAGCACATTTTTAAACAACTGTGCTATTTAAACATTTACTTGAGTAGGTCATACCAGAATTAAATCTATACAGATAAATAAAATTGAAGTGTCTGTTTGTAATTCAAAAATTACAGCTTCTAACTAAATGCATATGAAAGTATACACGCTACTGACACTAAAAAAAAAAGTTTTAAAAATTTTTCTCTGTCTGTCTGTTTGTTCCGGGTAATCTCTGAAACGGCTGGACGGATTTTAACGGGACTTTCACTGGTAGGTAGCTGATGTTTCAAGGAGTAACTTAGGCTACTTGTATTTATCAATATTATTAGGGCTCCGCGACAATAAGGATGAAACTAAATCCACAGCTAATTAAAAATAAGCCAGGCAGAGAGGCAGTTGGTTAGTTATTCGGAAATATGTCGTAATTTCCATGTAACTAAGTAAGAAATATTTCCTATTAAAATCGGCCCAGTGTTATTCAGGTTATCAGGTATGGAAAACCAAAAGGACAAAGCTATTATAATGTTCATTATGACTCATAATCCAAAAGTCAATAGTCCCATTACTCAACGGGAAAATGTACACAAGTTACGGTGAAGGTATTAATAAAATAGTATGAGCAGTTACAGTCTGTATCGATAACGTTATAATTGGTGCAAAGTCCACGGCCCGGGGAAAACAAACGATTCTCACGGAGTGTCGGATGGCCGTGTTTGTTATCAAGACGTGGATTACACAACGATGACCACTCACTACGCTACAAAGTTTATACACACTGCATTGTGGCTTTGATCAGGATTTGTTGGCTCGGATTCTGTTGATATTTATTATTCGCGTGCATTGTCAATCTTCGTTATAGCAGTTTATAGTCTCTAAATTATTATGAGTTAAATCGTGCCTAAAACACACATTGCACAGAGCAAAAATGTCACGTAAAATAATTATACCAGAAGCACGCTAGTGTTCAATGTCTCGATTACAATTAGCGCTCTGTAATCATTTTAATTGCATTTAACGAGAGTCAATTGAAATTTATGAACTGAATGTTGAAATTAAGATGAAACTCACGTTATACAGTACGTGGTAGCGATGAATATTCATTTCATACTGCACGGATAATGTAAGTCGGTAATGAAATAGAGCAATGCAGCCCCTGGAGTGCAACGATTTAAAACTTGTAAATGCAAGGAGCTAAATTAAATATTATTGTAAACTACGTTCAATGCAATCAAGATTTAAATAATAAAAGTGAGATTGAGAATGCAGCTGTAATAAATAGTGCAAGAAGAAAGAGACGACGGGCGATACTATCCGTTGAATGAAAACAATATGGCCGAAGAAATTGTTTTTCTACTGAAACAACAGCATAAACCAATATAAGAAATGAAAAGAGCCGTGAATGAACTAAATAATCAGATAAAGATACCTGAGTGAATCATACAACAGTCAAAGCCTCGCAATATTTTTTTCTAGCGTCTAATAAAATGTTCAAAAATTGCAACGTAACGTTCATTGTAGCACCAGCCTATTGAGACCACAACAAGCCGGTCCAAAGTCCAGCTAAGCAATTGTTGGGTGACACCAGATTTGCCGGTGACGGCACGTGAACCAATTGATCTCGCGTGGAATTACGGACTTCGGACCCGGGATCACGAGCTATTTGATGACAAAAGGCCCATTCAGATAACAGGGTTGCGTTGATTTATGGGCAGATGTTGATCTGGTCAGCAAAACAACTAATTTGGATGTATATTGCAGATTTTAATCCACATATTCATATTAAGTTTGAAGAAGAATATACCAGAATCTTGAAATTGTTATCATCTTGACTTCCTCTTTAACTCGACAAATATTGTACTTTGTGCTATGTGCTAATTTATTTGACGCACAAAGCTATGCTCTTCCGTATTTAAAAAAGTAATTTTGGATAAATTCACGGTCATTGGTTTTAAAAATATCACACGTGGATTGAAAATGTGCTTGTCACCTTGTTTTTAATTATTTTCGGGTGAGAAAGGACCACGTTGTATATTAGCAGGTTTATGTTGCTTAGCCTAAATGGTAAGCTAAACCTAAATGAAACTAGATAGAAAAATATTTGCCTTATTTCCATCTTCCAACCTAATCTTCTTCTAGGTTGGGAGTTGGGAACAACAATAATACAAGCCCAGCTAAGGTGGGACATTTTAGAAGTTGGGAATGGGAATTGTATAATATAAGCGCAGGACTATAGTATAGATAGACTAGCTACAGCAGGATCGGTGGAAGCTGTTTTATGATGAGACATTATAGTTACACTAAATAAAGACCTAATTTATTATTACAGTTACGGAACCAGATAGCGAAATAAAAAATAATTCAGATCACACAATCAATAATTGTGTTGTTTTCTAAATT
The DNA here is from genome assembly GCA_964035505.1 of Watsonalla cultraria. Classification (NCBI taxonomy): domain Eukaryota; kingdom Metazoa; phylum Arthropoda; class Insecta; order Lepidoptera; family Drepanidae; genus Watsonalla; species Watsonalla cultraria. Next base: position 538,483 of record OZ037713.1, read on the forward strand.
CCCATGTGTTTGAACCAATGTCAGTGCCAAATGGCAAGGTCACAAGTTCACGTTGTTCACATATTTGTATGTAAACAAACAATAGGCAATAGCGTTACCAAGTCAAACTTCTCTAGAGATGAGCCAACTCTAGAAAAGGGTACGGACGGAATTGATGACTCAGATCGTTCCAAGAACTTGGATACGGCGTATTGGGAATTGAACTTTTAAGGGTCAACAAACTAATAACATTTGTATCACAATGGACTAATTTATACTCCAACCATCAAGGTCAAGATCGATATACGTACATTTTTAATCAGGCAGTTGTTATGACTATCCTAGCTGCACAATCGTTCAGTAAAAACAAAATATTTACTATTATCTCGGCATTTGTTTGCATAAACATGTTGATTAATCGGTAATGCCTATCGATAACTGCCAGTGAAGTCGGGGTGTCATCAGGAGGTGTCCTCTGACTATCTCGGGTTATCGGCCGAGGTTAACGAGCCCGTTCCATACTCGTACACCTACAGCCGCAGATAACCCTATTGACGCTATTAACCAAAGGTCGTATTATGTTTTCATCGACTGAACGCTATGCAAACTTATTTATAACCCCAAAAACTTATGCAAACATTATCATAACCCTCAAAACAAGTCAGGCTATACTAACGTTACCCTTTACAGACTTTTAAATAATTTAATATCAACTGAGAGGCTGAGACTACGCTCGTTTCATATATTCCAGCATTAGTCCTAAATCATTCATGATTGTTCTGCACTGCAAAATGAGCTTTATGATATTCGAGTTAAATGCACATTTATACGGAGGTATTAATGAGCAATAGATGAGAATATGAGGATTCGGGGCTTAAGATAAGAATTCTTATCTTATTATTCTTTAATAATTGAGAGGCATTTTCGAAATGGAAACCGCTTAAAGGTTTTAGGAACACATTGTGTAAGGTTTAGTTGTATCGCGTGCAGTGATATATCACTCATTCACGGCATCTGACGTGACTGTTTCAAAACAATCATTGGCATCTGGCACATCACATGTTTGACCGCTACTTGCCAACTAGAGTACTACAGCTTCCTGATCTGATAGCATCAATGAATTACTCGAGTATTTACTCTTAGCCTTGCGTAAAATATGTTGGGTAACTTCTAATGCCCCCTTATTACATGGTTTGAGCGAAGAATAGAGCCTACTCGGATTAATGCTTTGTCCATCACTTTCGAAATCCATATCACAAGGAGAGATGCAGTTACTTTTAAATCAATTACTATCCTAGTCAATGTCTTGTAATAAGGGTGATAAGAGTTTTTAGTACTGAACCCATTTTGGTACGAAGGTAACAGTTGATTCAAAAACTGTTTACGTCAATTTAATGCAATTTATTATTTTTGCAACAACTAAGTAACGATAACAAAGGGGCTCAAGGTTTAATATGAACAGTAAACAATTGCGAGGATCTTTGGAATCATTGAACCCGAAGACAAGACCAGTATTATCTGACTCAAGTGTTGTCTCTTCAGCTCTTTGTCACAACTATACGATATCATCTCGTGGCGTGAATCGTGATCATACCAACTTCGATCTATTATTTGAGAGAGTGCAATTTATTTCGAACATCGCCTTCATATAAAGTAAATGATATAAAATAATGTTTCTCTTTAGAGATTATACTCAACACTCACTTTCAAATAATTTTGTATGCAGGCGGTTATATTATTACGAGTACTAATAGACTATTAATAATCGAAAAATATTATTAAAATTTCATCAGTATTTAATTCGCATTTAAAATAGTTTGCAAAAAACACACGCAAGGCTCTGTTATCCAGGTGACTACAATCATAAGTATTAAGTAGTGTTGCATGAAATTCCTTACACAAGGGCTTGCACAAAGTAACAGCTTTGGAGCGTGACGGTTCGAATCAAGAACCGGAGTACACGCACTCGACCGATAAGTTTGTTGCACTTGTGTTACAATTACTTCGTTCTGATCTTGTTTACAAGTCGTTAATACATACAATGACACTTGGTTTTCTTCATCAAAGAAATTGAACGACTTGTGCCTAAGAGACGGTGAATGTGGTGGCGGTGGTTATTTTCTGACGTTCATAAGTGCCTTACCAGGGCACAAACTGAATTAATCATTTTCAAAGACTGTCAGTCGTTGTCGAAAATAGGTGATGTCAGATCTAACTTCGCGGCATGATAGTGAGAACTTTTAAGCGGTATTAAAACGTATTATCAACGAAGGCAAAAACGATGTTTACTTACTACTAAGAATTAAATAAAAAAGTACCTTACCCGACTGAGTTCTTCTCTGTACTTTTGAACTAAATAACAAATGAACCAATTCTTATTTGGATTTAAATATCACCTTTTGCCTTGATGAGAAATTCATGCATGTTAGAATGAGTGCGAGACCAGACTATTACATCAAACAAACATTAAAGGTAAACGACTAGGTAAGTGTTTACTGAATACTCAACGAATATAAACAACACCGTATTTATTTAGCAGTTTTATCACTAATCACTTGAAGATGGTGTAAAATTGATTATTTAGTCAAGTTGGTTCATGTTTCAAACTTATATTTGATGATGGAATATTATCAGGACAAGAGAAATGAAACCACTTAAAGGCACAAATATATTTTTTTTTGCGCCAACAGCTGCCGTCACAGGCTATGAGCGCATATTGAAAATACTACGTTCAAGGTGCTCATAACTCCTACCTAACATAACCAACGAGATACAAACAACGATATAGATAGGTACATATTACGCCTAACTTTGTTAGGTTAGGATTATCGAGTGTAGCCTTGAATTGAGTTAGTATTTATTTTCCGCATCGATTTACGAAGATTCATCATAATGTTGGACAGATCCGAGCCACAGAGATTAACTGAGTAGATAATACTATAGTGGCAGGTCAAGAAAACAACACGTAACTCCAAATTTCCTCCGCAACTTACGGGAAAAATCAACAAGACCATAATATCGAGACCCGCCTTATTTGGGTCACAATATTCGTAATGTTGGGCCATAAAGGTGGCAGATGAAAGAAGGCTGCGTCTTACCGGGAAGCGAATGTTTGAGATATCTATCATCTATCGAATACATATTACAATGTCCGATAAGAATGTAAGAAAAAATATTTTTTGCTGAAATTTCTGCAGCATTATTGATATTTTTCCTATGTGCTTATCATCAGAGGCTGTATGCCATGTATTCTGGCAACTCCAAGAGTTCTGACAAACTTGCTCAAAGCAAGAATGTACAGACGGTTAACTACGGTGTTTTTCTTAAATGAAGGTAATTGTATCACATCTCAAATGTAGATAATTATCGACGTGGCGGTATCTGTAATTAATAACACCGGCATGCATTTACGGCGGTGTTTCCATTACGTTATGTACAGTCGAACGAAAGATTGTTATGTCATTTCTTAAAAAGTTGAAAGAGAAAGTTCACATGAACATTAAATTACATTCCCGAGACTAAGAAAGAATTTGAGTGTAATAAAAATGTGAAAACAGATGTTAGCTCAAAGTTAACCTTTGCTCCTACAAGATTCTAGTGAAACTTGTAGCTGTATCTTATTCACGTGGTTGCATTCTTCCGGCATTAAACAGGTGAACTTACCGGTACTATACGGTGTAGGGTAGAACTTGAAAAATTTAACCTATTTAAAATATCACTTTTTAGACTATCACAGCCACTCGCTAAGTATTTGGTAGAAAAAATATATTTTTGATTCAGTAGCGGCACACGCGGCCGACGTGTACGCGGCGCGGTGCTCGTTCGGTAACTGACTCAACCAACAAACAAAATTCGAGGTATGACGTGTTGGTGAAGGGTCTGTACCATGGGAGTCTGAACCCACTAGTTCTCGAATCATTAGCGCTATATTTTGTGTCAGTCGGGTAAACTGCGAGTGCCGCGGAGTGAAATCATGTTGTCTATGGTGGCCAGATCTGCGTCTAGTTTTACGGTCATTACTCCCAATAAAATACACAATCTGCTAGTTGGGTGATAAGCATCTTAACAGATCGATTCCAAATATTCTCATCTTTTACAATATCGTAGAGGACAAAAGAAAATACGTTTTTAAAAAAAACTATGTAATGTAATCGCTTTTGACGTTAGTTAATGAATTATTATCTACATTGATATCTATACATATAGTATAAATATAAGTGTCTGTTTGTAATTCCAAATTAACAGCTTTTTACTTAATAAGTACAAAATGGAAGTCTATACGAAACTTAAATTAATAAATCTCTTTTTAAATTATTTTGTCTGTCTGTTTAATCCAGGCCATCTTTGATACGGGTGGACTTATTTTCGGGACTTTCGTTGACAGTTAGCTAGGAGACTTATATCCATGAAATAAAAATAAAGTTTAAGAAACAGAGCACACCTAGTTTTTACCAACGTAAAGATGGTCTCCGAGTTCAAAGTATCACTAAATCGTAAAAGAAACAAATAATCTTGATACATTAATCAATCTTTATCACCGTTAGACGAATCAAATCAATTATCCCAATACAAACATTTGTGATACGAGCCCTTCAGCCACGTGGCGCTGCGGACAGAAATAACCAATGGGTTCATCCACACACAGTGGACGACCAATTGAGCTGTGTAATGGAATCATAATGCTTTTCATATTATGCTTAAATTGGAAAGTGTCCGTCAGTTTTCAGATATTTTTTTACAGATTTATGCGATCACAATCCGTGGAGGTAACCGACGTGTGGCGCTAGCTATCTTTCAAGTAAAAAAAATTGTCAAAGAAATTGATCTGAGGTTGTGTGTCAATCTGTGTGTACCCTTTGGACGTCTGTGATTCTCAAATAATATTTCTGAATTGTGGAAAAAATAACTCTATAACTCCAAACACTGACTCGTCATAAAACTATCTTTACGCGAACTGGTATAACCTAGTATAGGTATTAGGTGCGCAAAAATATCTTCAAAGCCAGCGCTCAAAATTCGCGACGGCACCTGTAACTTCATCATCATTGATATCAGGTAACTGGAGCTGTCCTATCAAATTAAGGTGTGGCGTAATTAGAACACCAATTAAGTAAAGCGTCGCTTGATTGAGACTATGTACTCGCAGAAATATAATGACAATACAAAATAGGCCTCAATAGTAGTTCAGTTTACAATCTTTTCCGTCGAACGTTAATAACGCTCATTTGCCGATGTTGATGGATGACTGCGGAAGTAAGACGTTTGTGTTGTGTGACAGACAAGACCAGTGTGACGTGGCCCAAAAGGGATAAAGTGTGGAATGAAATATGAAAGTATGTTTTTCTGATCTAGAATTAGTAAAAAAAAGAATCGTGGGATTTGAGTAGGCGACTACTCAGTTCGAATCCCGGCGGCCTGTATCATTGAGTTTTTCTAAGAATTTACGTGTCCACTACACGTGTTTTATGGCGAAGGAAAACATCTTGAAGGAACCTGCATATTCCCCTTCGGGGAATACAAGCGTGAGCATGTATTTATATAATTAGTCTCTGCCTTCTTTCATACAATACAGTGGAGAGCTTACGTATGTGCTTAAAACCAATTCACACTTAGCAGTTTATTAAGTTTATTTATTACGTTTCTTTTCATCTGATAGCAACGTGTTAATGCTAATTGATGAACATGATACCCAGTCTGCAAGTCCACTTAAAACAATACAGCGATGTCTAAAGTCGAGACTGCAAATAGAATAATTCCTTAACAAGAATCGGAGCATCCTGCTTTGTTCTTTCAGGACGTCGTGCGATTATACGCCGTAAGTTGAGGAAATAAGAGTCACGGTGAGCAATGACATGCTATTTGCTGTCTTTGTAAGGACTTCTAAACACGTGAGACAATCGGCGAAACGTGCGGACTGCGGTGATCCGCTCTCGATATGGAGCGCGACTAAGGAGGGTGGCTATACCTTACCGTGCTTTAAAGAATATATTGAAAACGATCTTTACCGACATACATACATAATCATGTTCACGCCTGTATTCCCCGAAGGGGTAGGCAGAGGTGTTGTAATACGATTCTGACACGAGTTGTACTAACACCCTCACGATGTTTTCCTTCACCGCAAAGCACGTGGTGATCTTTTACCTAATAATCGAATACCTTTAAAAGAGCAGTTCTTGTATATTTGTGTCGGAGAAGGTCATGAATTCAGATCTACAACTATAACTCTTTGGAACGCGCTTGCGTTCCAAAGGTTATAGATTGTGATTTTAAATACCCTTCTTATGTATCGGGGATATTTCGATCAATAATTTTGTGTAAAATTGGTGAAGCCTTGGATTTGCACTACATGATTCAGTGTTCTGAAATCTGTGAATGTTATCCTCATCTAACACCTGATAGGACAATTTTCCCATTTATGGAAAGGTGGTTACATCTCGCAATGTTCCCTAATTAGAATTGTATGAATTATTACTTTCTAGGTCCTCTCTCTTTATAGTTGCTATGTAAAACAAATAATCACATTTTGGCATTCACAATATAGTGACGAATCAATCAATGATAACGGCGATTACAGTGCAATCGAGAATATCATACAACATATTTATGCAAGCATAATAACCACAACAGGCTATCGACATATTCATATTATGATAATGGATATGCGATACTTATTGGTTTGCTAATTTTACAACAAACTTTTAGACTATATTGTTGAGTGGCAACAGAACGAATGAGCACAGATGTCAGAAGTCACTGTTATGTTATATGTAAGAAAAATAAATAATGTGAAAAAAAAAATTACTTACTTAACTTGGTGCCAAATGAGCCTCAAACTCGGCATCAATAACCAAATTGAAAAGTAAATAAGAAAGTTATTTACTTCAAATTATAAATTTAACTGTTTTGGAAATCGGTTCATAAACGACGAAGTTATCCGCAAACACATAAATATAGATGGTCTAATTGACGGTCCTCATTTTTTTGAATTCGGTTAAAAATAAAATTGTTGTTAGTCGTATATTATGTCATGACATACGTACAAACAACAATAATTCCTAGAACGTGACTTTTGACATGGGCACAGTACAACGGATGGTCGGTACCGGATAACGGCGGGATGTGGGGCAAAGTCCAAAGGCGGGCGGGATTGTACGCGAAATGGGTTTATTTATACTTGGGACAAGACCTGTCACAATAATTGGTATTATTGATACCGATTTGGGATTCATATTGAGAGGTCTTTTCTGGTCAGGCTTTTACTCTGACACTGCGATAGATAGGGTCTCGATAGCACCCACTGAACTCCTCCTAAACGGCTGGACCGATATGAATGATTTTGTATGCGTCTGGGTGGTGACTTCAAATCAAAATTAAAAAAAAAATTCAACAGAAGGGACACTTAGAACTCTCATTGAACGTCATTTTTCTTACGCTAACTTAGGTTAATTTACTACCGTTTATTTCACAAATCAGTCCGGCAGATGTCGCTGCAGTATTTTTTTTGGGTTGGATCATACATATCATTGAGGGGAACGAAGAATAGATATTGGCCGGTTCCAGGACCTACCTGATATGCACACAAACATTCATACTAAATCGGTCCAGCCGTTTCGGAGAAATTTGGTAACAAATACCGCATACGAGAATTGTATATATTAGATACTTAGGTATATCTTCAGGGAAAAGGTAATTTTAGTAAGTAGTAGTATTTTGATGCATTTTTATGAACTTTGTAGCCTTGGTTATTATTGTTTTTCTATTTCCATTGCCTCTTTGTCCAATGTCCATGAGTTTTATTACTCTATGAAATGAGCCATTGAAGTTTCTTGAATGGTAGTAATATTATTTTCCTTACATCTTTAATTCTAACAATTTGTCCGGTATAATATTTTACCAGCTGTTTAGCAATGATTTCGTTATAAGGAGGATTTGACAATCAAGCTATGTCTAAACTCCAATCCACCTACCTATAAACCTTATGTTGGTGTACAAGTATCGGCTACACAAACAAGCACAACGACATGTCTGTCCTGGCACTTATCACCACGAGTCGAAGGTCAGCAGGCTGTAGACGATAAGAGTGACAAGATAAACACGCCTGTTCATTATTTATCACGTCCAAAGGGCGAGAATTACTATACAATTCCTCAGGATTTTATTGCGGTTAATTATAAATGGTAGCAGTAGTGGCGAATAAAGTTTTAGGTCTTCACACCTTCCCAGAATTCTCCAAAAGGGTAGACATGGTGTCCCAACACCCATTTTTCAATCAAGTTGGTTAAATGTCAACGTGTGATAGGATAGGAACACAATTTAGCTGGTCTGTATAATATTGAGCTTCTTGAACTTATTTGTTTATCTATTTTCTCTGTCTGTCTGTTTGTTTCGGCTAATCTCTAAAACGGTTAGATCGATTTTAACGAGACTTTCCCTGGCAGATAGCCGATGTTACTAAGATTAGCATGGGCAGCTTTTCTTTTTTTAAATGAGGGTATGTAGGGGAGCCACCCATGAAACCAGCTACCCAGCTAGTTAGTCAATAAGTTGATGGATGGCAGGGATTGGATGCAATATTAAAATCAAAGCGTTAATTATCTGTTTGAGCGCGGCGGTTCTACGTAAACCTTGCATGAACATTTTCTTAACATAAAAAATATTGAGCTGAATCAAAATATGGTGATCAATATCTCATGTTTATATTTTTTTAAATGTTGAACTTATCAATGTCACTTACAGCGATAAAAATCACCGCATTATAATATAGCGAGAATACTCCTGAATCTTTATTGACTTGACTTTTCAAATATTTGCCTTTACTTGATACATACAGGTACAATTAAAACTTAATAGTTACGAGTATTAATGGCGTTGGATACTTCACTCAACTATTAAATAATTGTAGTTATCCTAACAGTTTAGCAGTAATGTGTATTTTATGACCCTTCCATAGGTGGGGATTATATAGATCCTCAGGTGCGGAGCGGAGGCTGTATCGTAAAATAAAACGTGTGTTAACTGTTTGATGAGAGTTGTTCGATTGTTCCGCCAGTTATGTATCCCTCACAAATACATCTATACAGATAAACAAAATTGAAGTGTCTGTTTGTAATTCCAAAATAACAGCTTTTCACTAAATGCAAATGAAAGTATACACGATACTAACACTAAAAAACCAAGTTTTAAAATTTTTCTCTGTCTGTCTGTTTGTTGCAGGTAATCTCCGGAACGGCTGGACCGATTTTAACGGGACTTTCACTGACTTCAACTGATATTTCAAGGAGTAGGCTACTTTAATATATAAAAAATATTAGGGTTCCGCGACATGACGCAGGAAACTAAATCTACGCGGGTGAAACCGCGGGGCACAGCTAGTCTGTATGTATACATAGACAAAGTTAAAGACACAGTGCAAAAACTAATACGATTGTGCGAAGTGTGTTTTTATGTGAACACTCCGCGTCCTCACGTCTTGCCGGTGAGATCGGCTCGTATGACACACTGGACTTTGCCCTTCCTTCTGTCAAACTTAACGAGCTGAAGCTAACAAAGACAACGTATTCTTCCGGGATTGGATTATATGCGGGTACATTTGCGAGACTTGTTGTAAAAGGTACGAAAACGAATTAACATTATTGTAACTTTAACAGGCGCCCTACCACGACCTCTTATTGCCATGATAGTTTAACTCTTATTACGACACAGATGTATAAGACGTGTATAAGTCTGGCACTGTCACACAGTGGAACTATGATAGCAAAGAGCTTATGGTAAGGTAGACAAAGTAAGATTATCCTCTCGTGACTGATTTATATCATTTCCATACATCTTTTGTCGTGTCTATTAGCGCAAGCGCGAGGGAATGTAATGTGTTGTGTGTACTATCATCGGTTTAAGCAGAGCGTATTAAAAACTTCTGAGCTGTAAAGTTTCATTTTTGTACCGTAAAATAAACGTCAAAGCTTAGAAGTATCCCCAGATTTTTTGATGTGTCTACTATCTCTGTACTTGGAGTTATGGATGTATGGCAGTATGCTCGCCCCCTATTTCATTAAACTTTACATAACTGGCGAATTATAGGTGTGCTATTAGTACGCCTTTGCCTAAACATTCCAGGAATACATACAAGCGTAAAAATATTTGCAAGTAAGAAGCCGGGGCTGTTCGCTAGTCTATACTAATATTATAAAGAGCAAAGATTTGTTCGTTTGTTTGTAATGAATAGGCTCCGACGCTACAAGACCGATCTTGAAAATTCTTTCAGCTATCGATAGCTGCAACATCAGCGAGTAAAATAGGCTATATTTTATCGCCGTACTCCCACGGGAACGGGAACTACGCGGGTGAAACCGCGTGACGTCCGCTAGTGCACTATAAAGGTGTAATGAGTGTAATATGTTTTAAAGAGTGCTCGATTAAAAAATTTGAACGTTTGTAACGGCATATGTTCTCCGGGTATGTGAATCCGAGCGCGAGGCGTGAAGTGCATTTGCTATTGAGGGCAAGCTGTTCGTGCTATATCATAACACGTGCTCATTTACCACCATGCAGGTGAGTGTTACAAACACGGGTTAGACCTAGGTATACTGAAGGATTTTATAATATTTATAATCTTCTCTCAACTCCCCAGATAAATTTGACGCCACACCGGTATCTAGATAAAATTAATATGCATTATCTTTGCAAAGGACTCTCAACTATTTAATGTGTTGAAGGATTTGTAGAACAGCATAAGTAAGGTACATACAAATCAGATAGAAACCTGAGCACCAAGTACACTTGCCAAGTTAAAAATCACCTTTTCCATGTCAGAAGGTCACAGACACTAGACCAACATCGTAACTTACATTACATTGTTACAACAAGTTAGTAAATTTTGTAAAATAATACTTATACATAGTATTCCAAGCTTATAAATGTATGAGTTTTGTATAAACTACAAAATTTAAGACCTAAAGGGCAGGAATACTTTTTTATCTTAATTATAGAGTACATAAAGGAAAGGAGATGGCCTGAGTAAGCTAAGTCCCTCGTCTTATTATAGCTCACTCAACACTAAATCCTTTTAGAAAACAGTTAATAGAGAAATGTAATGCAAATTTCAATACATCATTCAAATGTTTAAACAGGTGTTGTCATTAAATAAAAGTAATTAATACCACTACATGTGATTATGTTGTGAAATGACAACAAAGGCACTAGTGATCAGTTTACACTTGCATTGTTATATTACTAAGTAATCCTATCTATCAGTCAGTGTATAACAAGAATAATTATTAAAAATAAATATTTAGAAGCATCATTTTCCAAGATGGCTAAGTATGGGGCGAATGCAAATACATATCTTTGCGTCTCACAATTGGGTAGAAGTACATTTACAAGCATAAATGGTTGCCTTGTTATTGAAGTACTACATCAAATAATGGCTTCAGGTAGAATTATGGTCAGATATTATTATTTATATACCAAGACATAATTAAATATTTTTAAAGTGGGTGTTGTTCTCACCACACCTTTACCCTTTACCCTTCGGGACCCTTTTGGGATGGTGTGCTCTTATTGATTAGTAACCAACATATACAATGTCAAAAACATCACCAATGCAGACAATCAATAGTTTTCTTTATATTTACTTAATTATATTATTCAATTAATTGATATCAATAAAGTTTACTCAGCTGTAATACAAAGTGCATTATTAACTATATTACCCATACCCACACAAAACAATAAAATTATGTATTGTGTACAATATAAATACCTTAGGTAATTAGTGATGTTGTATAGGTAAAACTAAATTAACTGGAAAGTATGAAGATAATTTTGCCTGTGAGATAAGGTGGAGAGAAAAACAGACGAAACCTATGCACATCAATACTGCTATCACGTAAATTAGAGTCAGAACAATTCTGAACTTAGAAACATTGTACTCCTTGTAGAATGGATAGGGATAACCTCAGAAATTGTGAAAATTATACACTCTAACTCAAAATTTAAGAGTATTACAGAAGGTAGACATCAGCTACAAAGTAGGGATAAATAGCAAATGAAAATGAATGATTTTTTAGCAAGAAAATATCAGAGCTAAAAGCATGCTAACTTTCTAAATAATTCATCCAGATTTAGTAATCACCTCTTCCTTGATAATTTTAATATAGACAAGTACCTACTACAATATATTATAATCATTTCCACATGTTGTTTTACCTTTTACTTTCAACTGATTTCGTATATAGTAAGAGCTCGAATAAAAATAATGTAAGTGTTCATTTTCATAGGATAACACCTCTACAAAATATTATACACCTAGAATCATATAGTTCCAGAGTCTGAAATACTCGTGAAATGATTTTAATTATGCATTTTATTAATTTTAAGTTATAAATCCGTGTTAATATGTGTAATACCGGAAAGTATTTCGCCACAACAGGACTATTACCACACGCAGCTGCGATCGTGTTTACGGTCAAATGCAAACTTAATATATTCAAATAAAGCATTAAATCAACTCTCATAATATTACTCTATATATTTTACGACCAAAATCACCGAAAAGCTACAAGAAATCAAAAACGATTGATTGAAAATATTTTTCTTGTAGGTTATAATTTTCACGACCTACATTTAATTTTACGAAACAAAAAATATTATATACATGTTATTATAATGCACTAACCTTATACTGTATTGGGTCCCCTAAAATTAATACACTTGTAAATTATCACGAAATTTTCAAATAAATGCGAAGTAAACACAAGCGGAATTCACAACGTCCACCAAATCCCAACTCCCAAGATTATAATAGAGTTGTGAACCGTATATACATTTGACATAAGGTTATCTAATCGATTTTAATGATGCGAATGATCGAAGATTTAAAATGTTATTTTATCATTTTCTGATGCAAAATGTAAGTTTTGATGTTGGGCTTCTTAATATATTTTGCATTTATTCATTGTATATGTATTATTATTAATATATGGAATGATCTGTAGGAAAACCTTCGCTTGAATCGATTAAAGTACACTCGATTGTAGAAAGTACAACACTAGACATGTTGAATGTGTCGTATTTTTGTTTAGAGGTGGGTACGTAACGGATATCAACCAATCACAGTGCAGGAACCCGTATGAAAAGGTGGCGTGATCGCTACGTCACACTACCTACATACATATATACAGTACTTTGAATAGACTAGCGCAGCGGGCCACAATGAACCAAGTTTTGATCAATACTTGAGAAATTATTTTGTTATGACATTCAATTTGAATATAGTTAAGGTAATTGCGTCTTAAATATATCACATACCTTGTTACGTACGATTCTAAGCTACAATAGTTCTAATGTTCAATTTTGCAAATTTTACGAATGATTATCTTTATTACCCCATCTGTCGTTAAGATGAGTAAACAATTGAACCATGCCTAGGTAGACTCAACAAAAGATGGCGCTATATTAATTTTCTTATAACTGACTAGAGCAACGTAAAATGCTACTTACGCGGAAAGCTACAACTTTTTGTTAGATGTCACTAGAATTTGAGATCTCTTTGGATCTAAAAGAAGAATAAACCTACAAAACTTCATGAAAGCCAGCAAACAATCACAATGACATCTCATCACAGGGCCATAAAGTTCAATGAGGTGAAAAAAGAGTTTAATCCAAAGCACGTCCAAAGTTTAATATGATGAAGTACAACTCTCAATAATTAAATTATTCTGCGGAAAAATGTTCAAGCACTACAGAGATATAACCGACGTGGTGTCGTTATTAGTCTACTGCCCCTCGGAAAGGTCATATTTGCTGACTAAAGAAGCCAGCGGCGAAGTCTGGATACCATCCAACAGATCTGAAAAGAACTGTTGGAAAATGACGGCACATAAAATAAATTTTGAGGTATGTAGGCAGTACCTACTTCACCTGTAACTATGAACTATACTAAGTTAGTAGTTAGGTACCTACGTGGTAGGTTCAAACCAATTATTATCTTTTGGTTAGATCTTTCTATGACTACATGTAGAATCCATCTGATGGAAGACAATTTAAGTCATCTTTATTTGCTCGTACCTATCTTTAATTTAAGGGTTTTTTTTTGTCGTCTTATTGTTCAAAGTCGGCTGCCCACCGAACACTGGATGATAAGCAGCTTGTAGTTTAAGAATACTTGCAACACTAAGCTCTCACATGAAATCCATTCTTGTTAACCATACCTACCTACCCATCTCTTTTATAGCGCTCTTGAGCTTTAATAATTCGTTAGCTGGTACGGTACATGGCTAAGTACTCAGAAATGTTTATATAAGTATGGGGATAATGGATGAAACCATAGATAATGTAGCGTAATGTCGGTCCAGTTGTTCGGAGTAGACGCCAGCACGCTGTACATCCCTCTCCGCATGTACAAGGTCTGGCTGCCAAACCACCCTCTGCAGTGCGTCTTCCACGCCATCTACAAAGTCGCCGTCAAAGCTGAAATCAAGAAACGGACTAAGATTAAGGTACCTTACCCTATTTGTCTTATCCTCTTGTTTCTGTTCCATCAGCTTGATAACTTGAGCTTCTAATAAGATACGTAATTGGCCAGGGGGTCCGCAATCGTCTGCAGTGGTTCAACACGGTGGAGCTGGAGCGCCAGCGAGCGCACTGCACACTCCGCAGTCCGGAGGTAGCAGTCTTCGCACAGATGGCCACTGGGGACTTGCCTAAGGATGTTGAACTTGGGGTCAGCATTACTAGCAGATTTTACTGCTCACCTTGTATTAGTAGACAGGTGGATCAGAAAGGATCAAGCTTGAAAAGAGTGAGAATTAGTGGAAGGGTTAACTAACTACGACTCACTTTTCCCATAAAATTATTTGGTGCCATTGAAACCAAAAAACTGTTTCAGTTTCGAAGCACGTCGTTCTTTACCATGAGGAAGATTTCAGTTTGTTTTACGTTTTTTTGAAAATGTAGATATGAATTTCGATAGTCAGACTTCAACAATTAATTAATATTTCTCCCCTTAGGAGATGGAGAGTGGCTCCCTGATAGAGATATGTGAAGAGAACGTGATTGTTGCAGCTGACGTAGCCGCGGGCGCAGTCGCGCTGTCCTCTCCCAACTACCAGCTTTTACAGGCTGCCAACTATACTAAAGATGGTGTGTGTGTGTGTGATCAAATTTGCCCTATGTATGTTACCAGCCTATTGAAGCGTCAAGGATCTCTAAACATATTCATTGAGGTATTTGTGTATTTGCGACCTGAAATGCGACATGCGCCAATACCTAAATAGATGTTGGTCTCCTACATCTTTCGCTTCAGAACGCACCTAAATCGTGAGATTCTGACTTTTTAATTTACGTAGACGTGTAAAGAGAATCTAACCTAACCAAGGGTACAACCAGGTATTGCTTTCCAGATCAAATCCGAATGTACAGGGAGTTTCTTGTGATGGTGTATCCCGCCTTGTATATGAGTCCACAAGTATTCTCGCAGTTCATGCTTGATCTGGGATGGCAGAGAGCTCAGTGTCAAAGCTTATTCAGGTGACTAATCTATATTCCGTCAGTCAAGGTATGGATAAATATTCGAATTTCCACTTTCCCCCTTGTGTCTGATACGCTAATGTTTAGAGCAGCAGATGTGAACGGCAGAGGAGGCCTCTCGTTCCTGGAGCTCTTGCTGTGGTCTGCTGCGCTGGAGCCTGCCACTCAGCACAGCGGAATACCAGCTGAAATACGTTGCAGATACATATTTAGGTAGGAGTTTACACCTACTACTTTCTATATATATTTAAAGTTTTCAGACTCCGACAGCAATTTCTAAAAGACCCAATATTAATCTAAGAGTTAGGTAAGTGGTGCAAGTCCATCGTTATCCCAAGCATTATAAATTCGTATTTGAATTTCTTCTTAAATATAATATGCAGGTTTCCTCGCGGAGTTTTTATATACATAGATAGATGAAGCATTTTCGGACGTCCATTAGTATCTTGCTAGTACCTACAAGTTTAACGATATTCCGCCAGATACTTCGACAGTAATCGAGATCTGAAGCTGGAGTACGTGGAGTTCAAGGAGCTGGTGGCGGCTGCTCGGGCAGCGAGGCAGTTACCAGTGGATGCTCTCAGTGTGGCCAGGGATGCGGATGTTTGTCTCAGGTATATACTAATACACAACTTCAGCAGAAAGATTATTTACACTATTCATTAATGACATTGTTCTTAAAATCAGACATAGCAGCTACTCCATATTTGCTGATGATTTGAAGTTGTATAGACCTGTAAAAAATCTTCATGACGCACAGCTTCTCCAAAACGATATAAACTCTATTGCACAATGGTGTCAATGTAATGATATGATTCTCAATGCTAGTAAATGTTTCCATATGAAAATCACCAAAAACCGCAATATCATTCAATCAAATTATTTCATTGGCAAAGATATTTTACAAGAAGTTACAAGTATCAGAGACTTAGGTATTACCATTGACCAAAAACTTAGCTTCAGAAACCATGTAAATAATATTTGCACCAAAGCGTCGAAAATGGCTGGGTTTCTTAAACGTTCATGCAAAGATTTCCGAAACATAAATACAGTTATAATATTATACAACGCACTTGTTCGAAGTATCCTCGAATATTCTTCAGTTGTTTGGAACCCTCACTACACTCTTTACATCGATAGAATAGAAAGACTCCAACGCATTTTCACGCGTTTCTTGGCCTTCCAAGACAGGAATTGCCCGTATCGTGCCCCATACGATGAACGACTTAAATTTTTTAAATTAATCACTCTTAAAAACAGACGAATTATATTGGATTTGACAACACTCCACAAAATTTTTAATGGTGTTTTAGATGCTCCTGAAGTCTTATCACAATTGAGAATAGGCGTACCCAAAAACATTCCTCGGCATCCTATTACTAATATATTTTCTCTAACTCCCTTTCGAACCAATATAGGCAAATTTTCCCCACTAAACCGAATTATACGTAACTATAACAATATCAATAATATAGAAATAGACATATTTAGTGATTCTCTTGCAAAATTCAAAAACAAAATTATCAAAGAAATATTAGATTAGATATATTTTAAGTAGGTCTAGCTACAATATGTAGAATGTATCATAGTGATAGCTGATCTCATAAAAGTGATTGTTGATCTCATCAAAGTATTTTATGTATTAGTCTTTAGTATATTAGTAAGCAGAGGCTAAACAGTTAATAATTAAATAATTATAACATGTTACCTTTTAAGATAATTTAATTTTTTCATAAGAATTGTTTGTTTACACCTGTAATGGTATATCATACGGTCCTATACCTATCTGTAACCACTTATTGAATGTTTTATGATAAACTGATGGTGTAACTGTTTTAATAAATAAATAAATAAATAAAAAAAGAAAGGATAGGGGGAGGGGGGGCACATTGATTCACGGGGCACATTGGTACAGTATCTATATCTCAAAACCGATAAACGCTACACAGTCCGGCACATCACTAGAATGCTCAAGGGCATTCACAAGAATGACAGTTGTGACACCGTTCGCCGCCAGTTTGCCATTGGACCTCAACGATCACTAACGTGTTGAAAGTGGCGTGCGCCGCTGCCTACAAAAAAAAAACGTGAAATGTAATTGTGTCTCAGGAGGATTCTTTTAGTTGTTTTGGTTATTATTTGTTACTACAGGTAAGTAAATATATTTATTATTGTATTTTAAAGTGTTTTTGATTGCATTATTATTATATATTAGATAAAATTAATTGTTTGTGGAAAAAGTCCGTTGGGGCACTTTGATACGGTAATGTGCGGGGTACAATGATACGTATCAATCTGCCCCTCTAGTGTATTAAAGTGCCCCGTCAAAAATAATAGTTTATTTTCTTTTTTTCAGTAAATGGTGCGCACGTACAAACCCAAAACTGATAGAAAAAATATCAATGAAGAAAACATTGAAGACGCAATACGTGAAGTATTGTCAAAGACTTTATCTATACGCAAATCAGCCAACAAATATAATATCAAAACTGCGACCCTACAACATCGCATAGAAAAAGCCAGAAAATCATTTGAAGCTACCAGAATATTATCTACAAATGGAGCATCCTCTTCATTACAAGCAGAATCTTCTTTATCACAAGCAGGTCCATCTTCACCACAAATGAAAATGAAAATGATTTATTCAGTTTAGGCCCTGGTAAGGCACTTATGAACGTCGAGGAATCTACCACTACTAAGTACTAAATAGCACCATCTATGGAGATGGCACAAATAGCGTCATCTTCAGCACACACTACTACTGCAGCTTTATCATCACACACTGCTACAGCTACTTCATCAAACATCTATGGTTCCAAGTATACCGTTGCACAAGTTTTTTTGATCGAACAAGAAAAGGCATTGACTCAATATTTATTGAATTGCAGTAAAATGCACTACGGCCTTACATTGAGACAGCTTTTGACTTTGGCATACGAGTTCGCAGAATCCTCAGGGTGTAATTATCCAAAACCCTGGAAAAAAAACAAATGCGCTGGAAAAGATTGGGCAGCTGGCTTCAGGAAGAGAAACCCAGAATTGAGTCTACGAAAACCAGAAAACACAAGCGCAGCAAGAAGCTTTGCTTTTAATAAAGCTGCTGTAGCTCAATTTCATGATAATTACGAACGCATAATGAGACGGTACAATTTTACACCCGATGGAATAATAAACTTAGACGAAACAGGCATTAGTCTTGTTCTATGATGACAATATTGTTTTTTTTTGTGATTATATTTCTTAAGTAACTTAAGAGACTGATTATGGCTAATGTGCACTCTTAATAAAAAGTGTTTTGCGATATCAATCAATAAAATTGTTTTATTTCTTAATTTTAAGTAATAATACAGTTTATATTGGGTTTTTAGTCAGTTTAAATTTGCATTTCATATGGATCTAAAATACGTATCAAACTGCCCCACCCCATGTATCAAAGTGCCCCACTGGTGGGGCAGAATGATACAAACATTTTATTTTCTTAAAATCACATTATCTCTATACGTCGCCAATTTTTGCGGTTTTTGCGTAGCCAAAATGTAAGCTGACATATCAGCCAATGCACACATCAAAACAAATATTTAAATATAATGCTTTATGGTCCTCAGAAAAGAGATTTAATTTTTGTGTATCAATGTGCCCCCCCTCCCCCTATGTCATAAAAGAATTATTTAACTAAATAAATACCTACTCTGTTTTGGTACCCAATCAGGCAACTAGGTATGCAGCCAAATTCCCAGTTGCCTTTAGCGGAGTTTCTTCGTGGCGTGGGTGAACTGCGCTTGAGAGGCACCAGCTCTTTGCTCCGGGCACCAAAAAGTATCTCGAGCTACTTAGTGGACTTACAGTAAGAAATTTTAAATCATATATTAAACTTTCTTGAAATTGAAGTGCAATCTGAGATGGAAAATAGAATTTCAAATTACAGGGAGCGAGATCGCGAGGAGATGCAAGTGAACGCCCCGACCACATCAAAACTACCTGCACCTGGTATTTCATTCAAATATTTAATCGACTTCATTATAATACGCAATTACGCACTCGTTTGCATGTTGTTTGAGCAATGAATGAGCACAATTAGCAGGTCCTCAGACTGCGGCACAGGGCCGCGCCGGGGAGGGCTCGCGCTCGTCAGGCGGCGCCAGCGCGGGCCGGCGCGCCGTGCTCCACTCCCGCCCCGACTACACCATGGCCGTCTACACGGTGCGCATGAGACGCAAGCCGCCCAATGAGATGCTCGAGCTCAATCAATTTGATGGTAAATCGGTCATGTTTTGCAGCTTACTTATATCATCGCCGAAGGCGAATACACATGTGGCTACGGAAAAATACAACGAAATCGAATAGGAAAGCTTTCATGACCACAGAAAAGTAATAATATTTTGTGGTCGTGGTTTTGGAACAGATTCAATAAATAGCATAGTATCATACATAGAACGTATTAGCACCCATTTAGTTAATTAGCCTGTTTAAACCTCATTACAGAAGACGCAGTGAGTCCATCGACAGCGCGTCTGATCAGTGGCGCGGCGAATTCCATAGAACTGCTGGGACCAACTTCGGTGCCGGTGGAAGCTTTAGCAGCTGTCCATTACTTCGCCACTGCCATCGATAAGCCACCACACGTGAGAAACTTATCCTTAAGAATTAACATTTCAACTATTATAAGACTCAATCTTATGCAAAATCTTAAAACTTTTAGTAGGTATTTTCGACCTGCCGGAGTGTCGCATAAGTTCAACGCTACTGATCATGCGTTAAATAGCATCCTGGAAAAGAAAATGTATGATTGAACGGGTTACTTTCATCAGCAGAGACGGACTTCGGGTGGAGGATCCGTGCCCCCCACCAAGCCGGCCTGGGCGTGGTCGACTCCCAACGAAGAGCTGGCTCTGGGCGGCCTCCTGCTGCGGCTGGCCGAGGCCGTGCGTCCGATCTGTGCCAGCGAGCCGCGGCTGCTGAAACTCACCTCGCCTGTCTATGCCGTTGGTTTGTTCAAAATATAACGTACATGTTACCTAAATAAATGGTCGACGAGAGTTTCTTACCAATCTATACATGACTAATCTGAAGCGTATTCGAAAGCTTGTTATTTGATGTTTTGGGCTCTGGAAAAATCTCATTCTGTACTCGCTTCGGAAAACCATGTCAATATCCTACAATCTAAGGGTTCAGGGAACAAATTTCCATTACATACACCAGAATGTGCGAATCCAATGAGATAACGAAGAAATTGTGCAGTGAATGTGGAATCGGTCCACCTACTGTGCGGTATTGCAGGTGACCTGCACGGCAACCTGTGCGCGCTGCTGAGCATGGAGGCGGCGCTGTGGGCGAGCGGGCCGGCGCTGAGCCCGGCGCGGCTGCTGTTCCTGGGGGACTTCGTGGACCGCGGCGCGCACGGCGCCGAGCTCCTGGCCTACCTGCTCGCCGCCAAGCTGCAGCGGCCCGCCGCCGTGCTGCTCGTGCGGGGCAACCACGAAACCAGGGATATCCAGAAGATGTTCACGTTTTACAAGTAATTTATAACTTACCTTATCGACTAATGGAGCCCAGAGTAGTAGTAGAGATATGTATGATTATTTTTCCAGTGAATGCGTGGGCAAATATGGCGACGTCGAAGGTGCTAGGATATGGAATGCGGTGAACGACGTGTTTGATGTACTGCCGTTGGCAGCTGTTGTTGATGACAAGGTGACTCATGAGCGTTTTTATTTAATACCACCGCGGTGATATAAAATCACTAGTCTTTTGATGACAGTAGTTGTAAAATTGCAGATGATCCCCAATGTGAGCAAATGTTGCAGGTATTCTGCTGCCACGGTGGGATCCCACCCCCGTGGGTGTGTCCGCTGATATCGGCCATAGACAAGGTACCCGTGCCCTTACCTCGGCCAGCGGAGCAAAGCTCCATAGCTTGGGAACTGCTTTGGAATGATCCTGTCAAGTAAGCAATACCGCGTTGAATTATTATTTCCATGCTTACGTGAAGTTATTTCATAGTGGTAATGTCTCTCTTTGTCTGTTCCCTGAAACTTACAACTTGGGACTTCCACCCCAATGTTATGTCACTTTCACATTGTCACAGCATGTCAACCCCTTAGACCGAACAAGATAACCTCGACGCTGGCCCTAGAGCTGGCGGCGAACGAGGGCTTCGCAGCGAACACGAAGCGCGGCACGGGCCACGTGTTCGACCAGTCGGCGTTGGACCGCTTCCTCGTCGCCAACCAACTGTCACACGTCGTGCGCGCGCACGAACTGCACCAGAACGGGTTTATGGTACCACGCCTTACTTACTGCTGTCTCAGAAACGTACCAAGGGAATACAGTATTATAGACTGGGTAGATATGGTACATAAATAAGAAGTTCTTCTAAGAGGAGCTCGTGGTACAGTTGCTACTGCGCACATCATTCGATCAGCGAAGTTAAGCAACCCTAACCCAGGCCAAGTAGTTAGAAGAGTGACCGCCCGAATTGTCTCCGTGCCTCGGAGAGCACGTTAAGTCGTCGGTCCCGGTTGCCAATTTAAACAGTTTTACCGATCGTTATCTAACCGAAGGTATAAGAAAGTCTGACAACTGTTTTAACCCAGTTTTATCCATTATTGAAATAAAGAATGTCATAAGAATTAGGTACACCACAGATTTTCGTGAGTAGAAACATCTTTCTATATATTGTTTGCCCATGCATAATTCAAATTTAAAGGTTGATTTTATAAACGACATTGGAGCCTATTGGTTTCGTAGCTTTGGAAATGTAGATTAGTTAGCGAAAATAGGATGGTGTTTGTTTGCAAATTCTTGAGCGTTGCATTTAAAGCGTTTAATCATTAATTGTGTGTTTAGTGCCAACTGCGGGGACGATTGGTATCAGTATTTTCGTCGACGCACTACTGCGGTGGCACTAACGATGCAGGGGTGGCCCTCTTAGAAAACGGTAAACTACGACTGCTGAGAGTCAACACAGACTGAACTTTATCCTATAAAACTTTAGGTGCACTTTGCGAAAATATTTTTTGAGTATTTTCCCAAGATGTTTTGATATTTGTATTTTTGTGTTAGTAAAACACGTTTCGATTCATATTTTTATTTATTATTTCATCACTTAGAAACTGTTCAGTAGACCCTTATGGACAATAGAAACGAAATATTTACTAAGATGTGGATTTAAGTTAGCATACATATTTTTTTACAAGAGCTACTTAGATCTAACAATATGCATGACATAAAACAGACAATGATCATATTTCTCATTTACATATTTATTCAAGAATAAGTTACAACAAAACTAAGAAATTGTTGCTAACATGTCACAGACATTACTTGAACCCGCGACTTCATGTTATAGAAACTCGCTATCTCACAGCAATTTATTATTTCTTGGAGAGAAAAAACTATTAATATGTAAAGTTTAACAGAAGATCAGTCATATTTTAAACATCGTTATTATAAATATGCAATCATATTGAATTAGAACATACATTTCTCATACTTTAAATCTTATACAAAATCTAAATTCAATGCAATCACTCGAATGTCACACTCAATGAACTTACGTTAAAGTCTATAATCGTATATCTACACTCATCACTTAAACATATCACAAATAATATTATTTCCAATAAGTATATCCTAAATCATGTACTCGTCTGTTTTTATGTCATGGATATATACATAAAATTTGTGGATGCCTAGTAGCGAGCGAGCTGCATACCTTATTATTAAAATTTACTTCAAGGACAGTTAAGATGAAAATTGCTCGCAGTTTGATACATTTTTCGATACTACCGACCCCAAAGAAAATCACCTTCAGAATGTCATTCAGTCTTCATTATCATACTTATCTAACGTTCACAGCAATGTTTACAGTTTCCAAAAATATCTACGGGCCGATAGTACATCACTCTTTACATGTATACATCTATACAGATAAATAAAATTGAGGTGTCTGTTTGTAATCCAAATTAACAACTTTTCCCTAAATGGATATGCAAGTATTTTTTCTATCTGTCTGTTTGTTCCATCTAATATCCAAAACGTCTGGACCGATTTTAACGGGACTTTCACTAGCAGATAGCTAAAATTACAAGGAGTATCTTAAAACACTTTTTTTTTAATTAGGGTTATCCTTCATAAAAATCCTATCATTCAGGTTTATATGATAAATTTTATAGTGTGATAATATGTATGCAGCACTCTCTACTTAGGATATTTCAATATTATTGTACCTTTTCGACTTGAAGATCGAGTACTTCCTAAGACAGATCAATAAATAATTTTGTCACTTTCCACCAAATACTTATCAATGTTTTATTTTAATATAAATTTAAACTTATACATACCTATTTTAAATCATCGAATATATTGGACAAAATTATTTGTTAACTGTTATGTATTTTATTAGGACCAAGGATTAGTTATGTACAACAGCTGAAGGAACAAGTCAGCGTCATGTCGTACAAGGAAGTCAAAGTGTTGGCGGACAATAGAGAGGGTTGGCGATTGCTTCACCGACAAGAGCCTAGCTCTTAAATAAATGATGATTTTATAAATATTATATAGTTAATTACTACGGGTCGACATATAAATTAAACGAGAATTTAGATTAATTCAATCGCCACAGACGGTTGAAATATTATCAATATTACATTACAATAAATTATGTACATTTATCTTACGAGCTTAGAGTAATGGTGTGAATATGGGACAGGGGTGTGTTGTGAACGATAATGTTTACATCCTACAAAATAAAATAATCAGAGATATTGTCTCTCGAGTTGGGCAAGCATTTTTGTATGGGCAAGTATATGTAAGATTTTTGTTTTGCTTGTGATACAGATATCCTTATACTGAACTTGTAAGATTTCTTACAATACCATTAAATTATTTTGTTCTGACACATGGCAGTTAAATGTGAGAGCAATATACATTACTATATGATTTACAGTACAGTATATAGTATAACAGATTTTCTTGGATTTCAAAGATATAATACACAGTAATTACAGTTTGGGTGTTTGATGCCTTAACTAGCAAACACTTAAAATAATTTCACAGCGACCAATAAAATACTTCCAGCTTTTAGACAAAACGCTGCTGTCTTTAGGAATCGATCTTGCGAAGTGTGTGTAATGGGAGTATGACCAGGAGTCTTACCACGATCTCTTGTTGCCATGATAGTTTAACTCTTATTATGACGCAGATATATATGACGCGTATAAGTCTGTCACTGTCACACAGTGGAACTGTGATAGCAATAAGAGCTTGAGTGCCTAGTGGGAGTTTTCTTAAAATTGCCGTCATCGCGTCGACGTAAACGCAGATTTGTATGGGCTCACAATAGTGTCATGTTAAGGCCGACAGAGGCGCTGTTCCGATCATATACAATACACTTAAGCAATCATAGGAGCCCCCTGTTCCGGTGTAAGTGTAACAAGTGTAGGTCGGTGAGTGTAAGGTGTGTTTAGAGCAGCAGTCGTCCGGAGAGTATCTCGAGCGCGGCCTTGCGGCGCAGATAGGGCATGTGTGCCTGCGAGAAGGCGTAGGGCGCGCCGCGCGCCGAGAACTCCGCGAACGTGCACGCGAACATGCCGCAGTCGCTGCCGTTCATCTGCTGCGGGATGTCCTGCACACACCACATACTCGTCAATACCACCGCGACGGAATTCATGTCGGAACAAATAGAAATAGTTATCTATATTCCCCATTTCCCTTGGTCACGGCATCACGCGTGAACAGCTGGACAGATTTCGATAATTCTTTTTTTTATTGTCAGGAGATGGTTTTTATGAAAGAAACAACTAAGAAAATTGCGTGGTCTTCTTAAATTTAACCTTAGCGCTTTGGACGATAAAAACTTTTTGATGTAACCTTATGACGTTTGACATAGAATTGACAGAATACGTGCTGCATTCTCATAATTAAGACACGGCAACGTCTGTCGGGTCAGCTAGTCATCAATACAAATGTATAACGAACAGAAAATTTGGGTACATAAAAATAGACAGTTCGCTTGTGATACACTCGTAAGCGAAATGGGCTGCAATTTTTATCAAGCACCATTAGACCAGGACGAAGTGACATTCTCTCGCGCTTGCGCTAATAGAAACGATAAAAAATGTATCGGAATGATATAAATCAATCACGTGACATATGTCATTCCCGTAAATTTTGTATCGTTTGTTCGAAGCGTTCGAAGGGTGAAAGAGAAACTTTTTTGCAATCCGAGAGGTAATAATATATAATAAATAATAAGCGAGTACCTTGAGGTTGAGGGTGGTCCAGCCGTGGTCGTCGAAGGGCAGCCCCTTCTTGTCGAGGTGTTCGTCGCGCAGGTACTGCAGCAGCGCGTCGAGGCAGGCCTGGTTGCGGCCGCCCATGCTGTCCAGGTACACCACGCGCTTGGCGCCGAACTCCACCAGGCTCAGGCACCAGTGCACGCCCAGGTGCACCGGCACCACCATCAGACCGTGCGAGAAGATGTCCACCTGACACACATGATTATTTTTAAGGTGCATCTACCTTCGGTTACTTTTCTAGCTTGTATGGAGCAACAACATTACATCTGTTGTATGGATATGGTAACATTCCTTAATTTTTAATAACAGTCTACAATTATGACAATAACCTATTCAACAAAAGGCAGCACAGCACCAATAGATAGGTTATGTGCAACTTGCTTTTCGTTTAAAGGTAATAGTGTAAAGGTGTAAAATTTATATTTTTAGCGGTATGTTTATGAATGAGCAACATACAAAAAACGGTCTCCAATGTTAAAGAATGTTACCTCATGTTATTAGTTATGTCACATAAGGTTGCTCCAGAATGATGAGTTAGCTGTATGCACATACCTTCCTAGTCCACCGCCTGAGGCCAGCCTGTCCGGACTGCATCAGCTTGGGGTAGAAGAAGGTGTTGGTGGCGTACACCCGCGGCAGATCCTTGCGTTCCTCGCTGCGCTGCATCAGCAGGTTCATGTAGAAGTTGATCACCTCGTCGTTCAGCCAGTTCAGACCTGACAGCGTTTGGAGATCGCGCCTGTTAACATTGCAAAGTATTAGACAACACAAGTAAGACAGGTATTAATTTTCCAATTTAGGAACTCAAACAATGTGGCTACTAATGACCACATTTCATATGTTCATTCAAATCTAAACAAAAAAATATAAATTAAGTGTCTGTTGTCTGTAATCCAAATTATCAACTTTTCAATAAATGTTTATGAAAAGTACATATTGTAAGTATTGACATAAATAAAATAAATTTTTAGAAATTTTCTTTCTCTGGCAGATTTTATGTTATAAAGAGTAACTTAGGCTAATTATATTCAGAAAAAAATAGGGATCTGCCCCAGACCATCCGTAAATTCATGGGGCACAGGTAGTAAAAATAATCACTCGAACATTTTGAGATACAAAAAAATTACCTGTGTATCCTTAAATTAAACTTCTCTACTAATAACTGTCCCGGAGGTCCTGGGCCCAGTGCTCTGCTGACTAGCTTCTCCTGCTCAGGAGTCAAGGGGGGCAGCTCTACAGTCGGCTGTGGCTCCACAAATAGACTCTCTGGTATATTCAGCTCATATTTCAACTTGTGTTCTAAATGTGCTAACTTTTGCTCTATATTCACTTTGGATATTATATCAAATTCCCTCCTTGCATCTTTTAATTTCTCTTGAGTATCCTGCTTTTTCTTCCTGTACTTAGAGTCTATTTTGGAAAGCCAATCACTTGAAGTAATCGCCTTATCTTTGTGTGAGTCTTTCAGAGAGTTGATTGTGTCAATCCTGGCTGAGGATGTGGTGGATGACTCAGAGGTGACTATCTCTACTTCTGAGTCTGATGAGTTTAAAGATGCAACTGTAATTGGATCATACTCTTTTGATGCATCACTTTCTTTTTCGGAACTAATACCCTTTTCAGCTAACTTTATATCATTCATGGCCTTCTTCTGTGACCGCCTGAATGATGCTACATCTTCAGCCAAGTTGATGATATCCACCGGCTTTCTTAACGGCACATGTTTCATGCTGTCTGACACCCTCCTTATGAGCTCTTGATAATTTTTCTTTTCATCTAAATTGAATACTTCCGAGAGGGTAGATCTGGCATTGCCATTGATTCCTAAGTATCTATTTCTTGCATTGGAGAGTATGGAGCTCGTCCGCGTCTGTCTCTCTGGTTGAAGCCATCGTGGCACAGGTGTGGGGGCCTTTTTGTAAGCTTTCGTTATGCCAGCTGGGGCCTTAAATTTACTGTAAGTTTTGGGAGAGACATTTTTATCACTAACTCTCCTTAGCCTGTAGTACACGGGATCTTTTATTGTGTAGTCTGTCTCGTCGTAGCTATTGCGAAGGGAAGGTGAGGTGACTTTTTGGACAAATATAACATCATCCTCTTGGGGGTTGTTGTCATTGTTATCATCATCATCATCCAAATTTATATATATTTGTTGTGACCTCTTAGGAATCTCTTGTTTACTCTCCACCCATGTTACCTGAAAACACAAATAACATTTTGATGAAAATATTTTAATTCTCCAACAAACTGTGTCAAAGTCAACTGTGTTTTTAATATATGACTAGCTGTGCCCCGTGGTTTCACCCGCGTAGATTTAGTGTCATACTACATGTCGTGGAACCATAATATTTTTGATAAATTAAAGTAGCCTAAGTTACTCCTTGAAACATTACCTACCTGCCAGTGAGTCTCGTTAAAAAGGATAGAGCAACGGCATGGAAGCCATAAAGTAGAAATTTAAGTTATAAGCCTGTATAGACCAATGGTCAAAGAAAGTGAAACCTAGTAACTCACTTTATTTTCTCTTTACAACCTTAAACTATTGATTACAATATTAAAGTAAAAGTTATAATACAATTAGTATATTATTGTTCCTATCCAGCACAACCATTTGGTAGTAGAAGTAAGGTAATCCTGGAAGCAGGGGCGTTCCATGTAATCAAATAAGCAGAGCTTACCATTTGTGATGATTGAATACACTTGTGTCATGTGTGTGTCTATACCAAAACATATGAACCTA
The DNA here is from genome assembly GCA_964035505.1 of Watsonalla cultraria. Classification (NCBI taxonomy): domain Eukaryota; kingdom Metazoa; phylum Arthropoda; class Insecta; order Lepidoptera; family Drepanidae; genus Watsonalla; species Watsonalla cultraria. The sequence continues at coordinate 567,028 of OZ037713.1, forward strand.
TGCCACACATTGGTATGTACTTAATCTACCTACATACTGTTTATGTTTATGCTTACCACTCTGAAAATCCAATGCACACCCCTATAGTAATTGTAGAATCCTAGAAGATAATATAGAAGTAATTATATAATGGGTTCATACCTCTTCATCATCATCATCAACCACAGCATGGATGATGGGTCGCATTGAAGTACCACGAGCATTCCGAGATGGTGTTGACTGGCCATTCTCAGATACATCCACCAGTTTCATTGGTACTGTTCTCAGTTTGCTGAGCCTCCTTGATGTATCATTTGGGGTGGATGTTGACGGGTGACTCGTCTCCACCCGTATGGGTACATAGCGTACATTCTTAGATGGCCTGTCATCCTTTTCCCAATCTAGGAGTAATACAAATCAAAAGAATTATTATATTACACTGTGAGCCGAAGTGTCTGTAGCGGATGTCTAAGGAAAAATTACTATGACCATATTAATAATATTTTTCAGTAAGGCCAAATTCGGAGCACTCATAACCAAATAAAGTATATGAAGAGATCTATGAATGTGGATGAAGTGAAAGAGGCATGTGGCAAATGGTGGTCTCTGCCTACCCCCATGGGATACAGGCATGAGCATATGTATGTATATATATATATTACAAGTTTTTAATTAATTTAAGCTGTGAAATTTAGACTAGTTGTGAAATGAACAATATGCCTCGCTGAGTTTTATGCTGTTTCTTCTCAGAAGCTGTTTTCTGAAACGGAGGTAATTAAGTGCCATACCAGGGCGTAAGCTGTATAAATCATTTTCATTTTCCTTTATAGACTTATACTATATCGTATATCATGTCCGACAATGTATAAGGTTAGAAAGTACTGTTTGCTATAAGTAATAACATTTTAAGCATAAATTAACGTGTACAGCCTTACCTTTTGTGGCCATTACGTCAGGGAAATTGGTCTTCTTCATATTTTTGAGCCTCTTGAGGGCAGGACTCTCATCATCAGAGGAAAAATCATCGTCAGCCCTAAAACAATAACGAATGACAGCACACCGGCAATACATTGTTTTGAAATAATTTGAGCGTTACATACTTCCAGAATTTAGATGCTAGCCTCAGGGGTACTGAAAACATTTTCCCTTGATCCTCAACACCGCAAACAACAATTTTACACCGACTTTGCCGCCATAACTAGTGTTGTAAAAGTGTAAACATAGAATGTCATACCTGTCGCGTTTGAAGCTTGTCCTAGCAATGGGATTTTCATCACGCCAACCAAGTAAACTCCGAACGTAATCCACAATGGACTTCATTTTACGTTTTCATATCCCTCATGAGTCGTATTAGTTTTACTTACAAGGGAGATGCTAAAAAACGCCATTCAACCTCAAAAGAAAAGACAACTGTACAGACAGACATAGACAATATAAACGCTATGCTACTCTCACTCTGTATTGTTTTTGGACCATAGTGTTGTACTATGTTATGGAATTTAAGTGAAATGATCGCAGGAAGACATGCATGCCGCTGCTATGCTATACTGTATAAAATAATTACGTTTATTATTGAATCCGGGCACTAACGCATTTCTTTTGAGGTGAAAGCCACAAAGTATTTTTATTATATGAGTGTCTTGTCTTAATTCGTCACTCTATCGACTATAGTAGTGAAAAAGTAATAGTCTAGCGAGTTTTTTTCAGTGAGTTCAAAAACTTTGATAGCGCCTATTTACGGCTCTTACAAAAATGTTTATCAGTCATCCAGGAGATAATTAAACTAAGTTTGATGACAAAGAAGCCCTTGAGTGACGGCCTAATAGTTCGTGTCTCAATCAGCGCACGAATCTATGGGCAACCTTTTAACATCCCTATTTAAAATACTTTAGTGAACTTTTAATTATTTTATATTCGTATCTAAGGAGCTAAAGTAAAGTTGCCGCTTCGTCCGTCTTGTCATGTACACGTGATTAACTGAGAGACGAAGACCGATTAGTCGGTCGGTTAAAGCTTTTGATACTGTGCACGGACATTTAACATGTTTTTTAAATCCGTGTATGCACCTCAAAAGATTTAACAGTAATTAGAGATTTTTTTTTAAAGAATATTTATTTATAGTAATTAAAGAAATATTAGGATGGTTTTTTTTGTATTCTTAGGCTATCGTACTTGTTTATAGATTTGTTAGCGATTTTTTTCTATATCTATGGTTTATTGTATAAAAACGTCAGAGACTATTGTCAGTCAGTGTCACAAAAGTCACAAATCTGGCAAATGGGGCCAAGGTATTCGACAAACCAAGGCGAGGGCACCCAAAAACAAAACAAAATAAAATTAATAGTACATACTTACTTACAGTACAGATGGGTATAATTTTAAGGTTAGGAGTTTCCTATCAAAATACATAAGTTTATTAACTGCTTATACACTACATTAGTTATTATTAGTTGAACTACCAGTGGGATTCAAAGTTTTAAACACTTATCAATCGGTTAAAGGTTCGATCTAATTTACACGCCCATACTTACACAATCTTGTGTTGAAAATGTTGCAGCCCGTGATGCACATTTTGAAACAAAAACATATTATACTAGCTAGTGGTTCCCCGAGGAGGAAAGAATTAATTGAAAATATCGTAAGCTTCCTTTTTTTCTACATGTGTATGTTGTGTTATAATTTCTTTATAGATTTTAAATACCTAATTAAATTTTAGGGTTTAAAAGTGACAATGTGCCCATCACTTTTCGAAGAAAATCTACAGCCAGAAAAATTCGAAAACTTTACAGACTTCGTAGAAGAGACAGCTCTCCAAAAAGTGTTGGAGGTGGAGAAAAGGTTGAAGAGCGAAGGCGAGCCGCTGGACGTGGTGATCGGGGCCGACACCATGGTCACCCTGGACGGGAAGATGTTTGGGAAGCCTACTTCCGAGGAGGATGCTTACGACATGCTCTCCATGTTAGTAGTATCATATTATCTGGTTAGTTCATGTCAATAGATCAAATAATTTGTAAGTTCATGTATTTATCACATTTACTGATTACGAAATCGACACTAATATTCTTAATTATACAGTTTTTTTACAAAGTTGCTTTGTAGCTGTTATGGAATTCAACTATTAACTCCTACAGTTAACTTGACCCTATTTTCAACAAGCTCTTTTAACTCACTATGGAAACCATTACAATAGTGTACTTTTGCATACTTAAACCAGACACCAATTCCAAATATAAAATTTTCCATTTAAAAAAAAAATCCTAAATAAATTTTTTTCAGGCTCTCAGGCAGAGGTCACACAGTATATACAGGAGTAGTGGTGAAAGCTTTGGATAAAGTGATCAAGTTCACAGAGGCCACTGATGTAATATTTGGCAAGATGGATGACCAGCAGATCAGAGGATACATAGCGACTGGGGAACCTATGTAAGAAACACTTACTTATTACTAACATATTATATTTTTATATACATTTACTCAACATTAGGGGTCCTATAGAGTAAGCAGAGGTATTGACTCATTAATCACTGGTTAAGTGGCTACTTGAGGCTTACCATCATCAGTTAAAGCAGAGTCTATTAAGAACTTCTGAGTTTCATTTTGGTATCAAGAAATTTTATATGACAATCATAGTTGGCCGTCTTATCCATTAACCTTGCGTTTGTTTTTTGAAATACAAATTTTCAAGATGCTTGCATGTAGGTATGAATCTTGTTGATTTTTGTTAATAAATTTCACAACTACTCTATTAGGTTTCTTTATTTACTCAGAGTGTAAGCAGACAAGGGTGTCACTGGTCAGGTGGAAACTGGATAGAAGTGAATTTTCTTGGTTATTTGTTTTTATTTTTCACTAGCTTGGTTTTGAAAGATTTTTTTTTTGGAAAAAAAAAAAAAAATATTTGGAAAAAATTATTAATTATACAGTAATTCTCTCAACAAGTCTTTTATCATGTAACATTATTCCAGGGACAAAGCAGGCGGATATGGTATCCAAGGTGTTGGAGGCACATTTGTGGAGCGAGTGGAAGGTGATTATTTCACAGTAGTAGGTCTACCTCTTTACAGGCTATGTGCTGTACTTTATGATATGTATAAGGATACATAGTTATATTGTCTGTTTAGACTAGGAAATGTTTATGTATAAGTAGTATATTTTATTTATGTATATTTTTGGTTGATTGATAATGTAGCTAGTTAAATATTACAATGGTTGTTGTTTGGCGTAAAGTATGATAATTTTAACTTCTTTAATGTATTATTAAGTTTGTTATTTAAACCAATGACTAGGGTAATTTTATTTATTGAAAATAATATTTATTATGTATACAGCCAGGGCCAACACTAAACACGCTTATTAATACTTGTTGTATTTAATGAGATGTATACTATATTATTAATATTTTTCCACCTACATTTATTAATATGTACCCACTATCAAAATAAACAAAAGAATATAAATAAAATAGTTTATTTTCTTCACTTCCGCCATCTATCGGAATTTGGAACATATAGAAGATCAATAATGTTTGATCGATCTAGCCAAGAGATGGCGGTAATGGAGCAAACCTGGGAAGATATAATAACTATCATAGCCTAGTAACATTAACTAGCAAGTAACATTGATCAATATATTCATATGAAATAACCGGCGTCAGAACAATTATTACCAACTAGCTATACCCCGCGGTTTCACCCGCGTAAATATAGTTTCATACAAACTTTCATCCCCTATTTTATGCCCTTGGGGGTAGAATTAATCAAAATCCTTTCTTAGCGGATGCCTACATCATAACATCTACCTGCATGCTAAATTTCAGCCCGATCCGTCCAGTGGTTTGGGCTGTGCGTTGATAGATCACTATGTCAGTCAGTCAGTCACCTTTGAGTTATATATATTTAGATGGAACAAAGACTATACAATTCTGACATTACTGACATAATCCATGTCCATTGTAAGTGCTAAGGGCTGCTAGCTAAGATCTGTTGGCAGTTGTCCTACCCATCTGAAAATCTTTATCGGGAGACGGACGACTTACGTAATTTAAATATTGATATGAATATTCACAATCCCATTTTCAATTTAATGTAGGGGGGAAATCGATTCCACATATGGTACGAAATTTCATAACCAAGGGCAGATTTAGGGACGGTATTTTTGTGTACTGTGGAGATTCCATCACAGCACATATTTTGAAGCAAATCGAATCAAATATCATAGTTGTTAAAATATATAAATCCAACAGCTGATTTTTTATCTGTTCCTCGGTGGTAAATCTTCGACATTCATAAGTGACTTACCAGGGCCTAACCTGGATAAACAATTATCATCCCTTGTGCCCTTACATGAAAAATATACTGCATCTTGGCCTGTTCACAAGTGCCTTATCTAGGCCTAGTATTTTTTTTTTATTAATAATTTTAATTTTCACTAAGTGGCGTGTATTTTTTCCAAAGGCACACACGTATCGCTCACCAACTATGTATCTAAGACGTTATGCAAGTAGTGCGTAGGAGTTTTCTATTAGGTTTCCTTGTTCATGAGGCCATTATTAAAATCTTTCCGTGTATCCATTGTGTTGCCGCGCACTTCTTTCTGGCGAGTAGCATAGTTACCGCCGTGATGCGTGCGAGTACGGAAGACAGTCTCGGTATTGATTAGAGATGGGATACGTTTATGTCGACGATGTCGATGTTTATGCAGGACGGGGAAACTTCCAAACATTTGTTTGTTTTCTAAATTTACTAATATTTAATCCTTTTTTTCATTTAAATGATATTTTGATTTTCATCGCATTGTAAACCGTTTTAGTTATTACGTAAAATTATAGTTAGGTGAAATCTAGAATGTCATTAAAGAATTCAATCATAGTTTCAGTAATCGATAAGTCAGTCCCATCTCTGTCTACCTTATTACTTTAATACTTTTTTCGATAACTCCGTGTCAGATAGGGACGCCACTTGTGCGTGTTTGATGAAAAAAAAAACTATTGTGCTATGTGGGAACTAGACTTAACACCTGTCTGTTGTATATACCGACATTTTGTAGTCGGCAAAGTATGTACGGAAATTCTATTCTCTGTTCTATTGTATCATATTAAAGTTGAAATATGATTGGCAATTTTTCTAAATCTTTTTTGAATTCACCTTATAAGTCACGCCTTAAGATTTATGTGAAGACTAGCTGTGCCCCGCGGTTTCACCCGCGTAGATTTAGTTTCATCCTTATTGTCGCGGAACCCTAATATTTTTGATATATAAAAGTAGCCATAGTTACTCCTTGAAACATCAGCTACCTACCAGTGAAAGTCCCGTTAAAATCCGTCAAGCCGTTTCAGAGATTATCCGGAACAAACAGGCAGACAGACAGAGAAAATTTTTAAAACTTGTTTTTTTAGTGTCAGTAGCGTGTATACTCTCATATGCATAGGAATTACAAACAGACTTCAATTTTATTTATCTGTATGTATGTATAGATTGTTCAGCTTTCTTTTTCTGTGCCGAGTTTATTCAAAATCTTTGATTTGCATGTTCCTGCCATGAATTTACATACATAGGTACTATTGTATTTTTTTTCAACTAATTATTAACATGCCTTTAAATTAAGGTCGTAGCGTGATAGCTTAGCTTATAATAACCTGAGAATAAATTATTCCAATCGGCCCTGTAAGCGAGTAGTTTGAAATGAGCGTGTTCAAATATACTAAAAATAGTTTCGGCAGTAACATATGTAGGGCTTACCTGACCTTTGAAAAAGCCACGTCCTTAAACTTCCGAATTCCTGCCCACAATAAAACAATAATGGTATAAAAACTACTTATATCCGTGATTGGAAAAAAAGTGCGGGGTGTGGGAATCCGAGACAGATGGCCGGATCTCCGGCATATGTTCCCGGGACTCGGGAGACAATTAGAACCTCACTCGACTCAATAATAAGCTCACTATTGCTATTAGTCAACATAATCACGTTCATATGCCACGGTTGATCTCACGCTGCTTGGGAGTTCCAAAAAGGAGGATTAATGTCCGATAACTTACATACTAGAACAAAACTAATTGTAGGTGCCGTAACCAGTTATGAGCAGGGGCGGCAAAATTTGGATGTCGTTTTTTTTTTTTATTAGTCTCCGCGTGGTCAGAATTAGTATCTGAAATACAGATTGAGATAATTAAATCATTTACTGACTATCGTTATTTTTTAATTTTTATTTAATTTCTATAGTTGATTTAATTTTGCATGCTTTACAGCACATAGGGGGAGGGGGATGGGGGCGGCAATCTTTCGTAGGCCTAGGGCAGCCAACTCATCAAATCCGCCCCTAGTTATGAGAGCTATTTAATAACGCGTCGTGCCATTTAAGGTCAGCGCTTATAACTCGTGACGATAACTGTACAGTGTCAAAATAAAAAGCCTACATAGGGTTACTTATTGAGTTTGATTAACAATGTAGGTACTCAACGGAGTTTCAATGTTTATGTTCTGTTTAGTGTATAGTATGTACTTGTAATTGGAATATATATAACTGTAATGTAACTATAATATAGTAGCTACACTATCATCTTAGGTTAGCCTGTAATGATAGTGTATGTATGTAAATAAATAAATAAATGTTCAAATGTCTATTGTCGATCAAAATTGACTTACTTAGAACAAATTGTAAGTAAAAACGTATTGGTGGATGATTTATGCAAAAATTAGCTGTGCCCCGCGGTTTCACCCGCGTAGAGTTAATTTCATGGGTGGCCCGCAGCCCTTATGCTTTTTTTTTTAATAAAATTAGATTTAAACACTCCTTGAAACATCAGCTATCTGCCAGTGAAAGTCCCGTTAAAATCCATCCAGCCGTTTACGCGTAATGCCGCGACCAAGGGAAATGGGGATTAATTTTTATATATAAAGATAGATTGTGCCGCCATAGTTAATTGGAGTACCAGCCTACATTAATTGAAAAGGCGATCTTATCATAACTAGGTAAAAAGCAAATATTTTATCTCATCATCAGGCCTCTACCCCATACGCAATATAATCCACTATATCTACATACAATCAGTTCCCCCCACCCCACTCGCAGGTAAACATTGTAAAATCTATTCGTAGCGGGTTTTAGCGTTCAACAAATAAACATTTGTCGCTAATGTCCTTCCTCGAAACAATGTAACCCTTTGAAAGGCGTCCATTTCCGGCGCACGCGCAGTCGTTTCCGCCGCAGGAATAGACAATGTCAAGTTCGCGCATGTGCGAGCGTTGAAATGTACACACCGACTGTAATTACTAATTATAGATATCTAGCACTATACTGGATAGTGTAGGGCTATCTGGGTCGAAATACAAACACAAACGCGTAGCTATGAAAGCTGGAAGCAATTTGATAAATATTATTATTATGATACCGTCGCAGTTCTTGGAAGCAAGAGGGAAACTGCACAGATCTATTCAGATAAAAAAATGGAAGTGTCTGTTTGTAATTTAAAATTAACAGGTTTTTACTAATTGTACATTCGGTTTTTTTTTTTAATTTTGTCTGTCTGTTTGTTCCGGATAATCTCTAAAACGGCTGGATCGATTTAATGATTTCACTGGTAGATAGCTGATCATACAAAGATAAGGCCACCTATGAAATTAAATCTACGTGGATGAAACCATAGGGCACAGCTAGTATCTAATAAGTATTTTAAAATTCTACATTTGTCCAAACATACAAGCATTATTTAGTAATCTTAGCTTATGATAAAGCGTCTAGGCCTACAACATATCAACCTACTCAATGGCATGGCCATGCGCAATTTTGAACATACAGTAAGTAAATTTTATTTTCATAAATAATCTTCTTACCTAATATCTTTTCCAGATATCCATAAGGAGTGGGAATGGGGTAGGTAAGGGGTTTGGTTGATCCCTACAAAATAAGTCTTAAGGCTGTGTGGGGGCATACTCTTATTCAACAAAATACGAAGCTTCGATCGAAAATTCGAAAAACTCCTATCACGGTTCTTATTCGTTGTAAAATTACGAACGGGGTTCGCAATACATTTCTTTGACGTTAACATATACCTAACCTACTTTACTTTATTTTAACGAATGAAATCTTCAGTTTGCTACAATGAAAACTATAATGAAATTTCATTTGATTTTACAAAAGCGAACAAAACAAAATTTGATTAGAGTTTTAGCCAGACTTAACGTACAGCATGATTTTTTTATAGTAATTACTAGCTGTGCCCTGCGGTTTCACCCGCGTAGATTAGAATTTTGTCTAAAAAATGAAAAATAAAATTTAGGGGTGGACTACCCCTAACATTTAGGGGGATGAAAAATAGATGTTGGCCGATTCTCATAGATACCGGATAAGCACAAAAACGGTCAAGCCGTTTCGGAGGAGTATGGCAACGAAAACTGAGACACGAGAATTTTATATATTAGATAAAATAAAATTCTTAACATTTGTGAAGATACCCGAGAATTTTGGACTAATAAATTTGGTCCCGGAAAGATAATTAAAAAAGGCTCTTATGAAACGCAACGTGGATTAGTAACACCTACCATTTCTTTTGCCTTTGTTGGTTCATGAGATAAGTTCAAATCCGACACACTTTCGCTATGGAGTAGGTTTGATATTATGCAAATACGTTCGTTGTCGTGTCATCTTCCTTAATGAATAAACAACACAAGACCCTTTTCATCAGATAACGACCCACGTCATGTCGGAACAATATGGTGATCGATATATCCTATGTTAATGTACCTATAATGTACCTATATTTTATATACCTACTTAGTATATAAAATATAGGTACCTACTTGAATCTATTGAATTGAATTGAGGTGTCTGTTTGTAATTAAAAAATTACAGCTTTTAACTAAATGCTAATATGAAAATACACACGCTACCGACATTAAAAAACCAAGTTTTAAAATTTTTCTCTGTCTGTCTATCTGTCTGTCTGTCTGTCTGTCTGTTTGTTCCGGGTAATCTCTGAAACGGCTGGACGGATTTTAACGGGACTTTCACTGGTAGGTAGCTGCTGTTTGATCCTGAGTGGGGATATATGTACTTAAATTCACGTGAACGTGAGTCGCAGGTAAAAGTTCATGGTGTAACAGTTAAATAGATTACGTTCGCCGCCCGCCCACCGCATAGATAGGTAATCATTTGTATGTGGGCGGAAGGCCATATGTAGCCATATGGTCAAATAGGGCTTGATGGCTTGTCAACGCCTACAGAACCCTATGACCTACATGGACAAATTAACTAATTAATATTGGTGATTGGTTTATGTACTTTTAGGGTTATTCTTTTAATGGATTTGAAAGTTCATGCGTAGGTACGTACACGTTATTAGTAAGTAATAATCAGGTAGGGGTAGTGCAAAAACCAGCTTTTTAAGGCGAGTGAAGACGGGAGTTTACGTTCATAGGATTCAGTAGCCACTTAATGAAAATGATTTTTTTTTTCAGTTTAGGCCCTGGTAAGGCACTAATGAATGTCGAAGAATTTACCACAATATCAGGCGGACAGCAGTTATTTGCCAAATTTGTATAAAAAGATAAACTGTAACTCGTGGTAAATCGTACTTTCTACAAAGTACTTTCAAATCGTCAGAACGACATGGTTATACAGGATTATACATGCTACCGCCAGGTTCGGAAGGTTGCTTTTACTGAGAAGAACCTGGCAAGAAACTCAGTAATTACTCTTTTCAAAAATATTATACAATTTGAAAAAACTAAGTAAATCACTTGAAAAATGTAAGCCCATGGACACAGTTCTAATGCACAAATGTCACTGCTTCCAATAGTCCCGTGTGCTTCGTGCCCCGGGTTTTCTATATAAATTGACAAATGTATGAACTCTTGCACTCTTTACATAATGAATTTACAAAACTACGGGATCTAGGGCCCTCGTGTTATTATTATGCAAATGGTAGCCCGTAGGCGCCCGCCCACCGCTGGCCTTTATTCAGGCAAACAGTTCTCCATACAAATCTAATACCATTTTCGATCGTATTATTTGCATATGAAGGCCGAACCTTTATCTTCGGAATTGAATAATGAAATATAATTTATTGTAAAAATATATTTCTTTATTTATGATCAATATCAACAAACATACAGGTACTTTATATCAACTTTATATTGATGAATATATGTATGTAACCACTTAGGTGGCGTACGCATATAGCTCATTTGATGGTAAGCGGTCACGGCAATCTATAAAATCGATGCATGCAATGACGTTACGTGCGCATCGCCGATCCTAACCATTATGCTCTACCTGTCTTCAAACATATTTCTTTATTTATATTCATAACTAGCTGTGCCCCGCGGTTTCACCCGCGTAGATTTAGTTTAATACTTATTGTCGCGGAGCCCTAATATTTTTTATAAATAAAAGTAGCCTAAGTTATTCCTTGACACATCAGTTACCTGCCAGTGAAAGTCCCGTTAAAATCGGTCCAACCGTTTCAGAGATTACCCGGAACAAACAGACAGACAGACAGAGAAAAATTAAAAAAAAAGTTTTTATATGTCAATACCGTGTATACTTTCATATGCATTTAGTGAAAAACTGTTTTTTTTCTTGTTTATCTGTATAGATTCAATATATCTTTATTTGATTAGACTTAACTAATTACTTTCAAATTATCAGACCACATGATGATACAGGATTGTCAGGATTATATTCTATTTATTTATGCCGCCGGGTTTGGAAGATCGCTTTTACTGAGAAGAACCCGGCAACAAACTTAGTATTAGTAGTAGGTATACTATAAACCTTATAATCGACAAAAATGCATGATAAACAATGTCAGATAATAGTAGGGGAGCCCACGATGCTAAATGGGGATTTACTCGAGCGTCATAAAGACCTATTGGGTTGCAAGCTTAGATGATAATAAGAAAAGAATGTCATATAATGTATACCTTTTCATCGGTGGGGGAAGCGGCTATAGCTATAGCAAATTTGTAAAAAAACTTATGTTATGTGGACATACTCGAGCACGTCAGATATTGATGGCATAAGTGTCGTACGTATTTTTAATAATGAATGTATGTTAATTTGATCGTTTGCATGATGGGGGTGGTCGTATGAAAGGGTTGAAAATGAAAAAAAAAATTTTTCTTATGGGGTGTTAAGTGAACCTTAAATAAAGCTCTCATGCAATAATCAGACGATTTCGAAATAGACGCAATATCGCAGCCATTATTATAATATGAAAAAAAATTCGCCATTTTGAAATACTCAAGCGCGTCAAATTAAGATATATATGGTTTATCTTTATGTCCTAAACGTGTTGTCTCATAATTTGACGATTATCTAGAGGGATTCGCCTAATCGGACATTTTTTTTTTTTTTTTTTAAATATCCTTTATCCTGGACGCGCGGCCTTACTTACGAGGTTCATATTTGGTGGGGGTACTTAACCGGGTACAAGGTATCCGCCTGTATATTAATCTGCCGCGCTTTAGGAAAACACGAAATCCCCGCTTGGGCAAAGTCAAAGTCAAAAATATCTTTATTCGATTAGACTTTTTACAAAGTACTTTCAAATCGTCAGAACGACATGGTTATACAGGATTATACATGCTACTGCCAGGTTCGGAAGGTTGCTTTTACTGAGAAGAACCTGGCAAGAAACTCAGTAATTACTCTTTTAAAAATATTATACAATTTTTAAAAACAAAGTAAATCACTTGAGAAATGTAAGCCCATGGACACAGTTCCAATGCACAAATGTCAATAAAAATTAACATAAAGAAAAGTCTAGTAGTTGTACTTATATCTAAATGCGTAGCTTGAGATGACCAGCCCCCACAAGCAGCACCTGTTCACAAGTATGACGAGAATGCCAGCCATCGCCCTACTATAACGATCTGTCACATAATCACATTACATATAACAGAGGCACAAGCAAATTAAGATCTACAATTTCGCAATGTCCCCACAAATTGAACTTTCACCAAGGTCTTCAAATAATTGACACCTGTCTACTGCATAACTCAACTGTATGACGTAACTCGTACTTAAGGCACAGTCCATTTAACAGCCGAAGGTTTCAGTGGACAGTCTGGAGGCGTGACGGGCCCTATATGGTGTTGTTTACCAACTTGTTAATATACTAGAGTTCTTTTTGGGACGCAAACCATTATTAAGTACGTTGTCTGGTTATTTCTCGCCATGAGGTCTTGGCGGGGTTGAATTTCGCAAGGGTATCTTTATAGGTGTCTCATGTGTTTACTTTACTTGTAAGGGCATGGGTAATTGGGTCTTTTCAACAAGGTAACATACTGCAAATTCAAATTCAAATTCAAAAATATCTTTATTTGATTAGAATTTTAACAAAGTGCTTTCAAATCGTCAGAACGACACGATTACACAGGATTATACATGCTACCGCCAGGTTCGGCAGGTTGCTTTTACTGAGAAGAACCTGGCAAGAAACTCAGCAATTAATCTTTAAAGAAAACATATATATAAGCCCATGGACACAGTTTTAACTAAAAGTAGGTACCTACTAAGTATAATAGTGTCCCTTGAGATGACCAGCCCCCACAAGCAGCACCTGTTCGCAAGTATGACGAGAATGCCAGCCATCGCCCTCCTCAACCATTATAGAGGGAAGTGAGCGACCCGTCATCCTGACGCCGCCGCAAGCAAAGGCATTTTAGTGAACATGACAACTCAAGCCAGTCAAAACAATGAGTTACTACCCAGTCAAATTCTGCACTACAAATGAGTTACTTCTAGTGCCTAGTATTGCAAAAGTCTACAAATGTTCCATCAGGCTACTACCCACTATAGTAATAGATAATAGACTCGCAACGCTATTCTCATCTGATACCTCCCCGTTACTCTAATCAGAGAGATAATTAAACGCAATAAGATTAGTGTTACAATTACAACAGTTAGCTCGTTGAGCAACAGTAGCGCGGGATTCGAACCCGACACCGCTCCCACACGCTCCGCGGAAAGTAACACGAGCCATCATGTTCGAGACAATTAGGTGTACAGGTGCACTTAAGGTGACTTTATTGCCAATAGCCCTTGGAATGATGACCTCTTCTGCCGAGAAGTGTTATCTATATGCTATGAAATAAAGAAAAATATATATTTATCAACTAGCTGTGCACCGCGGTTTCACTCGCGTAGAGTTAACTTCATGGGTGTCCCGCGGAACCCTAATGTTTTTTTGTAAATAAAAGTAGCGTAAGTTACTCCTTGTAACATCAGTCTTGTGACTCTAGCTGTGAAGATCTGTGGGTGTGTGTGGAGATATTTAACGGCCAGGGTAAATCGGAGAACTTAAATATATGTGGTGTATATATGCCTCCACCGGTTCAAAAACATATATTGAAACACTTTCTGGATAATGCTAACCGTGCCATAGGCTTACTAAACGGCGTAACTCTTATTGTGGGAGATTTTAACTTAAGCAGTGTACAGTGGTCTGCTGAAATCAGTGGTTCTCGTTTGATAGCAAACGTATCATATAGCATATTAAATAACATGTTGACAGACTTTATGTCACTAAATGGCCTTGATCAATACAACTCTATACTTAACAATAAACGTAAAATTTTAGATCTTGTGCTTTGCAGTTCAGCAGTTAAAGATATTCAATTAAGTGATAATCCTTTAACAATTATTGATCCCCTACATCCGCCTTTTCAATTTTGTATACCTATTGTTTCTATTGAATTCCTAAGAGTTAACGATAGCTTTAAATATAATTTTCACAAAGCGGATTATTCTAAAATAATTGATGAATTAAGCATCATTGATTGGGATTCAGTTTTATCGGACTGTGAGACTGTTGATGGGATGGTTGAGATCTTTAACAAGCTTCTTATTAAAATGATAGAAAAACACGTTCCCAAATCTAAGCCCCGCAATGCCAAATATCCTATTTGGTTTTCCCAGTCCCTAATTAAATCACTCAAAGAGAAATATAAATGGAGAATGAAAATACGCAAATTCAATAAGAATCCGCGCGACATTTTGGTTTTTGATCTGCTTAAAATCAGATGTACCAAACAGCTCAATATTAATTATGCTATGTACATAAAAAAATTAGAAGCATCCTTAACATCTAATCCGAAATTGTTATGGTCATTTATCAAACATAAAAGGAAAGGTTGCAGTAATTACCCAAAGTACATGTATTCTCAAGACCGCACCGCAAGCAGTGGCTCTGATCTTTGCAACCTCTTCGCGGACCAATTTTCATCTGTCTATGACAAGAATTTTATTCCCATCTATAAATCTGACTCCAATTACAATAAAGGTACCCTGAGTTATTTATCATTTACATTTAGAGAGGTCCTTAGAGTTTTAAAAAGACTTGACATAAATAAGGGAGCAGGTCATGATGGTATACCACCAGTCTTTATTGTTAGGTGTTCTGAGGTAATGGCCTATCCTATCTCCATTATTATAAATAAGTCTCTTAGAACCAGAGTATTTCCATCTGCATGGAAAGTTGCCATAGTCATACCGCTATTCAAGGATGGTGACACTAGCTTCGTACAGAATTATAGACCAATCTCCATTATCTCAATTTTTGCAAAAATATTTGAAAAGCTTGTTTATCCAGTTATAGCATGGCACTTTAAACAATCCTTAATACCTCAACAACACGGTTTCGTTAAAGCTAGATCAACAGCCACAAATCTAGTCTCCTTTGTTGAAGATTTGTCTGACTGTCTGGATCAGGGACAGTCGATAGATACTATATATACTGACTTCAGTAAAGCATTCGACAGAGTGAATCATAAAATGCTGATACAAAAGCTTGAAGCTATAGGTGTTTATGGTGATTTATTAGAATGGTGTCTATCGTATCTTGATAATAGAAAATCTATGGTTGTCATAGATGGATACAGATCTGAACCGTTTATTGCTTATTCAGGTGTCCCTCAGGGCTCTCACCTTGGACCATTGTTTTTTAATATATTTATCAACGATATTAGCAAATGTTTTATGTATTCCAAGTTCTACTTGTTTGCTGACGATTTAAAACTATTTAGACCAATTAAAACTCCAAGTGATCCACTCTTGTTGCAACAGGATATTGACAGTTTGGTTGAGTGGTGCATGCTGAACGGCATGACCCTAAATGCTGACAAATGTTACACTATGCGATTTACTAGGAAACAAAAAACAATATCTAGAGCTTATTCTATCAACAATCAAATCCTACGCGAAGTTGACCATATACGAGACTTGGGCGTCATCCTGGACAGTAAGCTTCGCTTCCACTTGCATGTTGATAATATTGCGAACAAGGGCTTCAAGATGCTCGGTTTCGTATTGCGAAATTGCAAGGAATTCAAGGAAGCAAAAACTAAAATTTCTATATTCACATCTCTAGTACGCAGCAATTTAGAGTATTGTAGTGTTGCTTGGAATCCCCACTATGATATTCACAGCAAGAGATTAGAACGAATTCAGAAACGGTTTATTTGGCACATTGTACATGATAGTAAATTAGCCAATAAAATTCCTCAATACAACGACAGATTACGACACTTTAAGCTTTCATCTCTCTCCAGTCGCAGAAAACAGCTTGATAACATGTTTTTATACAAAATTGTAAATGGAATCATAGACTGTCCTCATTTATTGAGCTCGATAAATTTCTCAGCACCAAAGCGACGGCCCAGATCCAAAACTGCCAAACCGTTTGTTGAAAAAAAATCTTATTCACGTCAGGGCCGATTCTCCCCCATCAATAGGTTCATCTTACATTACAATGCACTTCATAAAATCACTGTTACCAATTGCAAGGACAACCAATGTAAGTGTAATAACATCGATATATTCTCTGACAAACCTTCACAATTTAGGCATTCTCTTAGTCACTCAAATTTATAAGATTTATTTAGAAAAATTATATTAAGTTATAATTAAAACCTGTTTGTATTTAATTTAAGTAAAACTAGTGTATAATTAGGGTATACTCAATTATTTCACTGTTTTAGTTGTCTTCTTTCATGCATGCAGTTTTCACCTATAATTAAGATGGCATTAAGCATGCTCTCAAAATGATTACAATGTTTGTTTTTGTTTGTGATGATGTACATCTTGTTGGTGATCAATAAATAAATAAATAAATAAATAAATAAATAAATCAGCTACCTGCCAGTGAAAGGCCCGTTAAAATCGGTCCAGCCGTTTCAGAGATTACTCGGAACAAACAGACAAACAGACAGACAGACGGACAGAGAAAAAAAAATATTTTATTTTATTTTACGTCAGTATTGTATATACTTTCATGTGCTTTTAGTGTTATTTTGGAATTGCAAACATTTTATTTATCCGCATAGATGTATAGAGTAGCTGTGCATCGACGTAGACAAAATTCATGGGTGAATTTATTTTGCGGATCCCTATTTTTTGATTAAAATAAGTCCCGTTAAAATCGGTCCAAATGTTTCGGAGATTAGCCGGAACAAACAGACAGACAGACGGACGGAGAGACAGACAGAAATAAAAATTAAGTTTGTTTTATACTTTTATATGCATTCAGTGCAAATCTGTTATTTTGGAATTACAACCAGACACTTCATTTCTTTTTCTGTATATTTATATTTATACCTATAGATTAAAAACAATGATCTGCAGTAAATGCTGTACAAGGTAAATTACTTTGCATACCAATACGATATGTGAAGAACTTCCTTTGGCCGTAGTCATTCGAAGTATGAGAAACAAGGCTGTTTGAGAATAATAAACGATATGGACTGAAACGATGCCAGCGCGCTTACATGCTAAGAAAATAACAAAAGCATCACACATAATTTTACATATATTTTGTGGCAAGGTATCACACTGACAAAACTACGGAACCACTGTTTAAAAGGGGCTTGAAACCTCCGATAAGTTTCGAGTATTTCTTTCTCTTTGAAGCTCTAATCTTATTCCATCGGATCAAGTGAAGGCCTGAAATTGCACCGATTGGCTCTCAAGTTTAAAAAGAACCTAGAAATTTTTAGTTCTACGTTAGCCACTACCTATCTCCAATCGACCAAGTGTGCTTATATATGGTGTTTACACTTACTGTCCAACTTACTTGCCGAATAACTTAATTTGTGTTCCAAACTCATTACTTTTGAACATTACCCTACTAAGCTGCTGCCTTGCGTGTGGTCCAATGGAGGAGAGATGTGTTAAGTATAGTACTTTGTGTTATTTTGGAAAGCTGGAAATATTTCTTTCATAGTTATTTCTAATATCATTTAAATAATAGGAATTTACAAAATTATTATAGTAGTAGTTTTTAAACGCTATCATCAATTAATTGAAAAAACGAGAGACGTTGTGATTATATTCTTCTCCATTTGATTTACACGAAATTCACGTACACTAAGAATATGTCCGTGTAAAAGATGCCTGACTGACTGAGTTTCTTGCTGGTTCTCAGAAATCTGGTAAACATTTGTAATTTCGCCACGCTCAGATGTGGCTATCCAGGGCCTAAATTATTATAACTTTGGTCTTAATTTTTATTTGCACTTTTGTCCTCCAATAAGTATTTTTAGTGCATGTTCAGTTACACATCTCTCGCTATTCGCTTCTCCTTCAAACCACAATTCTCCATCATCAAGTTAGCGATGTTTTTGTGTGTGTCGCGGAAGCGGCGGTTCCCACGCGATTCGATTCCCGGCTGCGACCTTCTCGAACAATGCTATCTAGGTGCCATCTAGCGGTTTTATGAATGACCGATATAGTTTTTTTGTGTGAAGGTCGCACGCGAATCATGTCTATTAGAGGATGGTTTTAGTAGGTTTTTGTTATAGACGTTAGGAAATATATGCCTCTGACAGCGCGAATAAAATAAATTTGAAATCGTGAATGAAAAATTTCGCATAATTTCTGCATTCTGCTGTCGTTTGAAAATCGTTATTAAGCGACGATGTGCTGCGATGTGATAATGTAGCATTCAAATGGTGAAAGAATTTTTAAAAGCGTTCCTGAACTTTTTGAGCCAATTCGTTACAAACTTACGTACCAGTGGTATGACGATTTGGAAGCATAAAGCATTTGCATTCTGTGAACGCGCTGGCAATGGACCATATTAATGAGGAATGAAGATTGCTCGCCTTATACTATATAGTAGCTTCATTAAAACATGTTATAATGAAAGGAAATGAGAGGAAAGATATGATGTTCAGCAATTAGTTGACAGTTGGTATGCCGAGTGAGAGAATTACTCCCCATACATGTACGTGAAATTGAATGAGTTGAACGGTAAACGTATGAAGATGATGCCATATCGGTGGTAGTATTTACGTAAAATAAATACATGCACAAGGTAAGCTCCTACACATTCGCGACAAAATACGCAATTAGCGATATACTTGCAAGCTCCTCGCTTCGAAGAAAAGGACTAATAGAACTATTAGTACCGAATATACAGAATAAGCCCATTTTCCAACCATTTAACTTGAAGCCCAATGAAGACCATCAAATTACAAAACATCTTCCAGATGTTGACTACTAAAACGGACTAAAATTATGTCCATCTCTTTTTAAATCTGTATCACAGAAAGTGATGGAGCTACTTTTAAAGCAAGGACTATCTTCTGATTTGTAATAAGGGGGCACGAGACCACCTAACTAGCCTGTCGTTAGCTGGGCCTGTCCTTCTTTGGAGGTTAGCGGACGACGATGAAGATTCTCGACCAAAGCCGTACTTCTGCTACATTTATGTTTAGTAGTATTGCGCAAGGGAAGCTGCAGTAGCTGTTGGAACGGATAATGGGCGATCGAGCGTGACCGGTTTCGAGAACGCGGGACGCTAACTTGTCAGCCGATGGGTTGCATTTACACCAAACAGAATTAATCTTTTTGTAGGGCAACATCAAATATGAAATGGATTTATAAGAATAACTATAAACCATGCTCTTACTTTTGAAACTCACGTTATTGCTAAATTTAATTTATCGCCGTCTCGAATTGAGAGAGGAACTGGCTCGTTTACTTTTTCTTATTTTGGTTATACGGCGGCGTTTGATAGATTGATCTAATATATTTCTGTTGTAGAAAGTTCTTAGATTGTCTTATTTGTATAATATGAGGTTTATTTATGGCTCTCTATGGTGTGATTTAATTCTGCCTCTAGTACACATCGGTGTGACAGCGTGCTATCCTTGTCGACCTCGCAAGGCCGCGTATCCGGCGTTCCATCCACGTCACCCACTTTTTACTCCGTCCATACTTTTTACATCCTATCTTGTGTAGCGGTAACATGTTTTTGTTAATTTGATTGCAAGATTAGCCGATCTCTTTTTGTTTTCAGTCCCGTTGTAGTAATTTACTGTGGGACAACGTCCATACGCTAGCGAATTTGAGGTTTCAATTCACTTTTTCATAATCTAGCTTCTAAGTGTTCCAACTTAAACTCTTGTATTATTATGTTATCTGTGTTATATAAAAAGTGTTGCTAATTAATGTACATTTTCGAAAAAAAAACCGTTTTGGAAAAACAAATATATTTTTCGTTGTTGTTGTAAAGTAGTCAATTCAAGAAGTCAAATTGGGATCCCACAACAAAGGAAATGAGGCAAATAATATGATAGAACAGCATAGTGATTCATGGAACAATAACATAGTTCCAGCAGGAAGTGTCTTTCAGTAAAGCAAGCGGCTAATTATAGTATTGTGCCCGAACGTGTCCCACGCGACACGAGTCTTTTACATGTAGCAATTTTGTCTACTTCATTGACATACAACATAACAATTTATTTGTTTACGTGAGGTTATTTGCACTTTTCCACGCATCATTGACTTTATCGATACTAATATAATGAATGCAAATGTCTGTCGAGTTTCACGACTACGATGTTGAACTGAAATTTGCTATAGATGGTTTGAACCTTGTAGAAAGGCAGCCCATTTCGCGCAGACGAAGTCGTGAATAAAAAAACTAGTTTTGTTTAAGTTAGTAGTATATTTAGGAAATTTATAATTAGTGGTGTACTATACAGTAATTTAATTTTGACTTTTTGTAATATTATCACGATCATGTTTATTAAGTAAGGAATCGCTTCCCCTCCCCAATCCCTGGAGTTCTCTTTTGTAACTTGATACTTTATGTACCGAGCTGTATTGGCAGCCTTTGACAAGCCTTTAGTTTGCTAAATTGTACAACAAAGGTGTTGGTAACAGTAAGCGACTTCTTACTGCAAGCTAGAAAGGGTTGCAACAACAAGGTTGTCGTCATCCACCTCAAAATAATGAAACCGTAAGACAAAAGGGTTCGACAGTAGCTAGCACAACGTTTCCTTACTTACCGCAAGAACACAACACTACTCAAAAGTAGCATTATTTGGCTGCGTTCTTCTGTATGGTGGACGTACAGTCTCCAGTCGGGCAGCTCCAAATGTCGATCGGGCTATTCCGTTATGTCCTAACTCTCCGCGTAGAGCATTAAGTTATTATAATAGAAATAATAGTTATATACACTTGCATCTTAAAGTCTCAGTGATATAGTAAAGAGATATGCTTAATTAAGAACACTTTGGATTTAAGCAGTCGTCCTTGTCTTGTGGACAAGCGAGTCCGATTCCTAGCTATTGTCCGTCCGTCGGTGTGGGAAGCGACATCACAAACACAATACATTACTGGATTGTTTCAAATCATAAAATTCTTGCATGTAGTTAAGTTAGCGGTGGCTGTAATGAGTGATCTCCTTTAGCAGATACATATTTTACAAGAATTTGAGTCTATTATTCTCATATACTTGGAGGATAGAGTCATGCAATAGTCTGTATACTGGAATTGTTGTTACTCATTGCATCACAAAGGAATTTGTCGACGGACCGTGTTGTTGAGGATCATTACTACATTATGTACCTTTTAATAGTAGCAAATTTGCTTTAAGTTGAAATGGAGTTCACACCAGCCTCCACACCCCGGCACCGGTATCTTTATTTATAAACTAACTAGCTGTGCCCTGCGGTTTCACCCGCGTAAATTTAGTTTCATCCTTAGTGTAGCGGAACCCTAATATTTTTAAGAAATAAAAGTAGCCTAAGTCACTCCTTGAAACATCAGCTACCTGCCAGTGAAAGTCCCGTTAAAATCGGTCCAGCCGTTTCGGAGATTACCCGGAACAAACAGACAGACAGACAGACAGACAGACAGACAGACGGACAGACGGAGAAAAAATTTTAAAACTTGGTTTTTTAGTGTCAGTAGCTTAGTACTTTCATATGCATTTAGTGAAAAGCTGTTATATTGGAATTACAAACAGACACTTCAATTTTATTTATCTGTAAAGATATAGATGTATAGATTTGTGTTTTGAACCTTACGAAAGTTACATAGGCCCCAGCCGCGATGTATTAGCCGTCTGCGCGACGCTAAGGATGGCACGGACACATCTGTAACTGAACTTACTTGGATACTTAGCTAGTAATTATGAAATTTGTACTTACCTAAAAATCTTCCGACATTCTCGATAATCAGCTATGTATGTCGAAACACTTCTCATTGAACACCTACTTATATTATATTATGGAGTTTCTTAAAGTTATGCGAGTATCGAGTATCACATTCCCGTCACAGTCTCTTTAGCACAGCGCTGGTCGTGTGAGACTAGACACCGAAGCTCCCATCGGCCTGTAGGCTTTAGCCACCGTAACGTGTTGCTCTGCATCGGACTTAGAGATTACACCCCTTTCTTCAAAAACCAGAGAGTTTGAGATTTGTCGTTTCTTCTCCTGTCAGGCTTTAATTTGAAACGGTGGTACATTAACCTAAGTTTGTAACATTTTATCATAAGACATTCACGATTGTTGTACACCAGATGGTGACACATAAATCTGACCACAAACCGCAGCCTTACCATAGGTATTACAATAAAGATGCTATTTATGAAATCTAGTTATACAATAAAAGGAGGGTTATCCCCGCAAGAGTGACATTCCAAGTAGAACAAGAAATATATACACTGTATCATCATCTCCTTGGCCTTATCCCATACATTTTTGGGGTCGGCACTTGATTCAAACCGATGTGGCTGATCACCTGATTTTTATACGGACCGACTGCCATCTGACCTTCGCAACCCCTTTAACGAGAAAAATCTGGGATCTGGGTTAAACTAGTTGTCAGACTATTTTAGGCCTCCGACTGACCCGTAACGATTGCCAAAGATGATAAATTGGCAACCGGGACCGACGGCTTAACGTGCTCTACGAGGCACGGAGGAAACTCGGGCGGTCACCCATACAATTACAAAGATACACACTTTATATTTATTTTTATTTAACAAAGTGAAAATCAAGAGTCCCAAAGGGAGGATGCTCTTGCCCGCGAGAACAGGGTCGTTTGTACCAAGTCTGCGGTTGGATCGCGGTCCAGTACGCCGCTCCCACGGGATACATTATTAACCCTCGTTCATGGTCACGTGTACCTGTCACTGATCAGGACAGAACTTCTGTTCAGCTCTTTGGTTCAGACTGTGTACTCGTATATGATGAAGTTTCGGATTAATCATGAAGTATTCATTTATTATTAGCGACACTAGGAGCAGTCACCTGCTACGTCAGAGAACTACTACGTCGAGTCTCAGCGGCCTGGGGCCTTACCATGAGCTCTTATTGCCATGATAGTTTCACTCATTTATGAGACAGATGTATGTGACGTGCATACATCTGTCACTGTCGCACAACTGCATTAACATTGCAATAAGAGCTCATGGTTGGGCCCCTGTATCAATGTATGTTTCTAAAAACGTATGTGCAGTGATTTCACACCACGAGCTTCATGGTGAAGGAAATCATTGTGACGAAACCTGCATAAATATGGAGATGGTCTCAGACATCTGAGAAGTATTTCAAAGACGTATGCATAGTGCCTTAGACGGCGATGGATTCACCATCTATAACGTTGGCACTTAATTATCTTTATTGAATAGTGGGTGTTGTTATTACAACGTCTCTAAGTGATGATCATAGAAGATATTAGTTTTTATTACACATTTTTAGCTGTCATGCTTCTCCCAAACTGTTAGTTTTTCATAAAATGTAATTGCTCGGAATTTCCAATTAGTCCACCGACCGCAATGTAATGAAGCCATACCCTCCTTTCCCACACTGAGTATTCGTTTACCGATCGTCGCGGGGCAGGTGTTTATAATATAACCCTTATGTGAATATTTCTATTTCTTGATACATTGATCAATGGGAACTATTATTTCTTTATTTACTAGTTGTTTACGCGGTTTCAACGCATAACTTTGTAATCTGTAGTTTCTTGATAGATCTCGTTTGCTTTCCCATATTTTCATTATCTGTACTTACAATAAATATGGCATTAATCTATATCTATGTATATCTATACATCTATACAGATAAATAAAATTGAAGTGCCTGTTTGTAATTCCAATATAACAGCTTTTCACTAAATGCGTATGGTAGTATACACGCTACTGACACTGAAAAACCAAGTTATAAAAATTTTCTTCGTCTGTCTGTCCGTCTGTCTGTCTGTCTGTTTGTTCCGGGTAATCTCTGA
Organism: Watsonalla cultraria; assembly: GCA_964035505.1. Lineage (NCBI taxonomy): Eukaryota > Metazoa > Arthropoda > Insecta > Lepidoptera > Drepanidae > Watsonalla > Watsonalla cultraria. The sequence continues at coordinate 591,527 of OZ037713.1, forward strand.
AACGGCTGTACCGATTTTAACAGGCCTTTAGCTGTAGCGTAGCTGATGTTTTAAGGAGCATTTAGGCAACTTTTATTTATTAAAAATATTTGTGTTCCGCGACATGAAGCATGAAACTAAATCTACGCGGGTGAAACCGCAGGGCACTGCTAGTGTTATATAAAGTGTCAATGCAAATTAGATGACCGTTTAGTTAGTATATTTTTCATTCGGATTCGGAAATGATTTCTCAAGATCTCACGCAAAACTTGTACCGACTGCATTCTGTTTATCTTGATTGTATTGGTTCACTTAACTGTCAAGTTTATTGCTTGCGTTTATTTTCAAGCTTTAAGGTAATTAAGTATGAGAACTCGATACTCAATACGTGTATTTGAGATCCAAAGTGCTGTTATGAATCTAAAATTAGCGAGCGTCATTTAATTACCTCCAAGGCGTTGATTCCAGGAATAAACTTGCAAGCAATAAACTTGACTTGACAATAGACTTGTATCTTATCTATATATATACATACATACAAAATAACAGTTTTTCACTAAATGCATATGAAAGTATACACGATACTGATAATAAAAATCCAATAAAAAAAAAAAACTATGTCTGTTTGTTCCGGGTAATCTCCGAAACGGCTGGACCGATTTTAACGGGACTTTCACTGGCAGGTAGCTAATGTTACAAGGAGTAACTAAGGCTACTTTTAATTAAAAAAACATAAGGGTTCCGTGGGATACCCAAGAAATAACTCTACGCGGGTGAAACCGCGGGGCACAGCTAGTCAATTAGCAAGTTTTTACCCGTGAATATGTCGATATTTTATAATACCATATGTCCGCTTTTGGAACTTTACTGCTATCCTAAATTTCAGCATAATCGGTGCAGTGACTTAGCCGTGAAAAGTAAGCACACGAAAGATAGATTGCACAATCAAATTTTTTATAATATACAGATTTTGCTAAAATTTACAGATTATTGTTGAATAAGAAGATCATATGTCTTTTTATTTGATATAGCGGACGTCACCCGGTTTCACCCGCGTAGTTCCCGTTCCCGTGGGAGTAGAGGGATAAAATATAGCCTATGTTACTCGCTGATGATGTATCTATCCATTGCTGAAAGAATTTTCAAGATCGGTCAGGTAGTTTAGAAGCCTATTCAATACAAACAAACAAAGAAATCTTTCCTCTTTTTAATATTAGTGTAGAAAAATAATGTCTTCTCATATGGATTTTTAATAACCATATATAAGTATGAAACAGGGAATTCCGGGAAAGGGTTACGTAACATAATGCTAATCAAAAACGTAAAATTCCGATTGTGTAAATCAGTACTAAGAAAGGATGTGATGATACTATTTCACCAGTCTTAAAGTGGGTATTGTGCAACAATCGTATAAACACTTTGACATACGATATTATTCGTCGAGGTGACCACTTGAAGTGAGATCAAAGTTTAGTTGGTTACTGCTTTATTATCCAGGCTATTTGTAATGTTGGAAGAGTTCGTACCACATCGTGCATATCATTTGAAAGTTGAAGTTAAGTAGCCTCAATCCTGGTTGTATCCCAGCCAGTACTTAGTCGAATGGATGTCCGCCCGAGGACTCCCGTCTCTCCGTATCTTGGAAAGCTGAGTAATTTATTGGTGTTCGTAAGTGCACTACCAACGCGTAAACCGAGTATTTTTTTTTCAATTTCAAGCCCTGGTTGCCAATTGAAGTTTGGTAATAGTAACAGCCAGGTTATTTTATTATGTTTTTCTATCAAGTTTCATTCCCCTTTCTGAAGGTCAGGTATACTGGCAAAACATATATATTTTTTATACAGAGTAAAGATTACGAAGTACTAAAATCAGTAGCATATCATTCAACGAATTATTTTTCCACCATATCTTTGCACGGGAGAGGCATTGAAACTTAATTAAAACCAGTACATAATATAGAGGCAGAAATAATAATAAATAAGTCTGACGAATGATTTATTATTTTGCCTGAAAAGGGGGTTGCCAAGGTTAGATGGCAACCGGTTCGTGTTGATACCGTCTTAAATAGTTAAGAAGGTGTTTACGTCGACGCGGTGACGTGTGACGGCGGCAGTGAAAAACTCGCACTAGGCCCTCTGATCACCTCTATGTAACGACAGTGCGTCAAAATCAATAAATCTTCCAAAAATCTTCCCTCTTCAAGGGTAATGTAAATCTTGCTGAAGTAGAACGTGTTTAGTTTTATAAATAGCGTGTAACAAGATCGCTAAACGCAGTTAATATACTTGTTGGACGTGACCGCACGTGGAATATGCCAGTTTATTGTTTCCTGTGGTTCCGCTCGTCAGGGGTGGGTATGGGGTTTTATTTATTGTTCCTATGGTACCAGTTTAGGAACTCAAAGAAGACGAATTATGAGAATTATATCGCTTTAGTTTAGTTCATCTATTGATTTTGAATTCGCTTGCATCAATATCGTTATTCATATAGGTACACGTGTTGATTCATTTAGATACTTAAGTCTTAAAATGAGCTGTGGAAATTCAAAATTAGATGTTATAAAACGCTTGGGCAACGCCCTTTATATAATATATCCAATATGTTACTATGTTGCTTAACTAGACTATAAATGATTTACTATTGTCACGGAGTCCTTAAAATTTATATAATTGCCATTTGACTTTTCGTCATTCTAACGCCACGATAATGCACGTCCTTGAGTTTTGCATCCCAAGTTCATCTCCAATTCTATTTTCAGAGCAATTTCATACCTCTACGGTTTTTAGTTTCAAAGGCAACCCTCCCATTAAGAATTATCGATTTGAACTATCGCCTGTGTATTTTTAGTACGGTTGGTAGTACCCTTAAAATATGTGTAGTAGGGAGTACACTAGGCTATTTGTCGTATTATTGTGAATAATTTAACGATCTTTCATAATATATCGATACAAGATACAGGATCGATTTGTGAAGGAGAAAGTGGATAAAAAGTATTATCAAGGTACAAGATAAAACTTGCCTACATCCAACGATTGCCAACATCACAACACATATTTGAAACAGGCATTAACTAAGCATTTATCCCAAAATGTTCCTCAAACGTGTTAAATATCATATTAAATTAATTATAATCTACATACATAAACCTAATAAAAAAATAACGTAACTAGAATTTCTCAAATAATTTATTACGCAGTTAAAAAATATGGTAGCCGGTAGCGCTGTAAAACGAAAGATAAACTCGCTATTTACATCAGGTAATTACTTGTTACACGGGTCACGTGTACCTATATCCCTACTATATAATATTATAAATGCGAAAGTAACTCTGTCTGTCTGTTACGGTTTCCCGCTTAAACCTCTCAACCGATTTTGATAAAATTTGGCACAGAAAATCTTTAGACCCTGAGAAAGGACATAGGCTACCTTTAATTGATTAAAAACGAGTTTTTCGCGACCATAAGCATGAAACTAAAACTGCGGGGCACAGCTAGTATTTTATATTATGAACCATACTAACATAATAAATATAATACAAGCAATGGACCCGGGTACGTCCTACGACCAGCCACCGATGGGACGGGCAGCAGCGTCCTTTATAACTTTCGGTGAACTATCTGCGATCCCCAAGCCGCCTGCCAAGCGTGGGGATTATGGCAACCCCCCCCCCCCTAAAGGGGAGGCCTATGTTCAGCAGTGGACGTCTTCCGGCTGATGATGATGAATATAGAATAGATTTCTGGTATTTATAAGGTTGTAGTGAGTGAAGGCGCTTGGTGTGGCAAGTGTTTATATGAAGCAATAGCCGCTACCATTATTAGATACGTTTGTTTGCGAAATAATCCTGAAATAATAATATCAAAAATATCTCTTCTGAGATTAGGCCTCTTACGAATCCTTTAAATCGTCAGAAGGACGAAGATAATAATAAAAGTTACCATCGGGGTCAAAAGGTTGCTTTTACTGAGAAGAACCTGGAAAGAAACAGCAATTACTCTTTCCAAAAACATGCTTTCAGCAGCTAGCAGTTCCAATGCTAATAGAATTACGGCAATTTACTCAACTGTGTCTCCTTAACATAACCTTTGGACGGAGAATAGCTGAATTTGTTTAATAGAAAAGTTTCGATGTAAAAATACAAATAAAAAATTTAGAAATAGTTTGTGTTAAAAGAGTTTTAAATATAACTCAAGTGAAATGTGTCTTTAAGACACTATAAAGTCTTTAATATCATCGTTGGAGTTGGTCTTTCACTTTCTTTAGAGAAATACGACTCTTAACTTTATAGCAGAGTGGTAAAGCATGTCCTTCAATTAGATAAAGAGACACGTATTTTATCTTTGTATATTTATAGCTAGTTATTTACAGGTCAATATTTAGCTGATGTCCCAACCAATGACCAGCAAAACAGCTGCGTTATTCTAAGGTTTCTACGCGTCCAACTCGAAGTTGAGCATTGGTTTCAATCATAGGAAATTGATACATAATACATAAAAGATAAAGCTCAATTTCGCACCTTTGAAACCGACTTATAGTCGAGTATGACGCTGGGAAACCTTACAGAATAACGTGGCAGATTCTTCTGTGCATAAGTTGTAGGTTAATTTACTCCATTAAACCTCAGTGCGACGGAGAACAAATCTTTGGTTATCTAAAGAATCCTTCCTCAGTGCGCCCCTGCATATTAAATTAATATTTCTGAAACCACGTGTAATACGAACATTGCAGTTGTGGTGGAAGTGTGGTTTGTGTAGTTACCCACAACGCGTGGATATTATTGTACCACTAGTAACGCATGCTGAAGGTAAAAATCTTACCTGCAAACACATCAAAGCTAAATAAAATAAAATGAATAAATATGTTCCTTCACCGTAAAGCAAGTGGGGTGAAATAACGGCTGTTAAGTTTTTAGAAAACTAATAGGTACAAGCCACTGGCATTCGAACTTCCGCCGCGTGCCTTGCAGGCGACTGCTCAGAGTGCCTAGTGCGAGTTTTTCAATGCCGCCGTCACAAGTCACCGCGTCAAAGCTAACGCAGATTTGTATGGGATCGGAACGGCGCCTCTGTCGGCCTAAACATGACACTATTGTGAGCCCATACAAATCTGCGTTTACGTCGACGCGATGACTTGTGACGGCGATTTTAAGAAAACTCGCACTAGGCCCTCAGGCCCCAGGTCCACCACGGTTCACGGTGCCACGGTCACGGCACGGTGTTCTAAGACTTCTGCCTCGCCAGGCTCTGGTGGGAAGGTGTGAATTATTAGAATTATGGTGAATCGATGAGTCACGGACATCAGTGTCCAGAAAACACATGTGGTAGGTATTGCACCGTAACCGTGTCGTGTTCGTGTAGCCTTGGCGCTTACAAATAGTTTTCCGTGAAAAACAACTGTTTACTCGTGCACTAGGCGACATGACAGCGCGGAATGTATGATTTCTTGTTTGCGGTTCCGGTCCATTAGGTTACATTACGTAGTTTCTTTTAATTTTCTGTCATTTTACAAACGCAAGCCATTTGTTGAATGTCACAGTAATTCAAGTTTTGTAATGTTTATTTTCGTTTGTCCTTTCTTTCGCTGAAGTGCGACCTCGCTGGGATGTACTCAGTGATGTTCAATCGTACAGTAGCAACGCCTTGTATGTGCTTTGACGCATTTTACATTTCAGCCTTCAGCCTTTAGGGATAAACCAGCCAGGTAATCAAAACGTAATTTTAAGCAATATCCCATGAATAGCCTAGGATAGCCATGAATAGGCCTATTGCCATTAACCGGACACTAATCCGTATTCCGGGCTGCTATTGGGAAATTACATATTGAAAATGAAAATGAAATATATTTATTCAGTTTAGGCCCTGGTAAGGCACTTATGAAAGTCCAGAATTTACCACCGGTTCGGAAACTAGCCTTCTGAGAAGAACCGGCAAGAAACTCAGACAGGCATATTAAAAAATATTACTGAATGAAAGAAGTTGAGATTGCTTCACCCTTGAATCGAACCCAGGACCTTGGAGTTTACATCCATTAGACTAACTAGAGAAATGTGGGTGAACTATAAGAACATCGCAGGCTATCTTTTCGGGGAATACAGGCGTGAGCATTGGTTTGCACGTATGTAAAGCAATATTCCGACCGAATATTATGAATGGTCGTCCAGGCAAAGGTTGTTATGAAACAGGTGCGTGCCTGGCTACCAAACATTTGATGTAACAATCTCGCGGCAGGATGTTTTGGCCCACTTGCTAAAATGCATTTCTCTAGAAACGAGTTCTTTCCGATTGTTACAGCGCTTCCTGACGGCTTTTGATCTTATGGAGATATCAATAATTCATTTTTCCCTTTTATATCTTTGAATGTAGAAAAGGTTTCCGTAGCCCGTAGTGCAGCTGGCGGAAGTTCTCTTTCAGTTATGATGTAACGAATGGTTCCGAAAAATGGTTCAAGAATTATGACCTATCTTCATCTTTTCAAACATTAGCGCGGTTGGTTGTTTTCCATTCTTTCATATATTTTTCAATTTGTATCACTTTTCATTCAATGTTTTCTCTCGTCTAAATAAAGGCTACATCTGAAAATATAATATATACTTACTTATGCTTACTTACTTACCACTTGTTTTTGCACTCGATTTTACTTTTTGTAATTATCATTATTTACTATGTAATGAAATGTACATGATGCCAGTTGAGTTTCTTGCCGGTTCTTCTCAGAAGGCTAGTTTCCGAACCGGTGGTAAATTCCTCGACATTCATAAGTGCCTTACCAGGGCCTAAACAGAATAAATCATTTTAATTTTCATTTTCACTAACTTAATGTTAGCCATTCATAAGTATGCATTAGATGTATATATGTGCGCTAAGTTCGAGTAATGTTCTGACAAGCTAAGATACTTCTAACAATATCTTCAATTAAACCCATCGCGTGGGCGAGAACCTTTGCACCGTCTAATCATCCATGAACAGCTCACTTCGAATCTATACGTAGATATTAAATACGAAGCTAGCGATGTATAGCGCTCATTAGATTCAGTGGGCGATAATAGCCCTTAGATGAATCCACTGGTGAAGAAATGATGGAGGTACTTGTGGCGTTGGTGTTGTCATATTTTATCCATCTTTGTCTGATATATCGGTATGTATACGTAGTTATCATGATGTAGAAACCATATTATGTAGATGAGACGTTTGTAGCAACGACAAGGACCTACAGTATGAATAATATACAAAATAAGTACATAGACTATAAGGGTTATAATTCCAATATTATTTGAATATAGCTGCGGTATAAAGGTACTATTAAATAAAAAATATATGCGGAAAATATAAGTGAATATAGTATTTTTAAAGCGCCCATTGTCTGCCATGTTGAAGCCTGATAAAATCTTGAATACCATGCGCAGAAGCCGTTAATTATAAACATGATTAAATCTATTTCCATTAGTACATATTTACTAGCTGCGCAATTATTTTAAATATAAAGTCCCTTTGAAAGTTGAATTATGGCAACAATTATTGCGTTGACAACAGCAGACGTCATAAAACGTGTGATTCATACTACAGAAAGAAGAAAATAAGTAAGTATAACGTATGAACTCAAACAAGGTACCTACTCATATAAAAATATAAGAAAAATAAATAAAAATAAAGTATTTGATTTCTGATAGAGGCAATATCGATAGAGCTGATTACAGCAAGAACAAAGAGTGACGCATTAAAATAGTAAACAAAAGATGATTCTCTTTATATAGGTTTGAGAAGTTTTAGATGGAAAGATAAGTGACATAACCAAAAGGATCCGTTCACCGTTACGAGTGAATATAATAAGCGAACAGTGAAACAAAGGCCCCAACTTGGATCCGTCACAGCAGAGTGGGTGCCGGCCGCTCCTCCGCTTCATGCGCCGTGCACACGGTAATGGGACGGGTGCTACCTTCGGTACTCGGTATCAACTCGCACGCAACGTATAAAAACACAAGACAGATTTTATTTTAGCCCAGCCACTCTAAGAAACTCTAAGTTATCTATAGTCTTTAGTCTGCTTCCCTTTTAACGCTTTGAATGCAAATCATTACGCGGTAGAACTCGCGAGTCAAAAGTAGTCTTATTATGAACGTAGAAGAGTATTTGTTACATTCTTTCCGCTTTGAATATTATATTATTCTTTTGGAGAAGGTTCGTGTTGAGGAATTCTTTGTACGTCGTGGATTTTAAACGCGAAAGCTACTCTGCATGTGTCGTGTCACGTGTGAATCTTGTGATCAGATTTTATTCAAACTCGATGTAGAGATTATCCCGTAAAGGAAATGAGTAATTCTCGATGAGTGTTTCGATGCCTGTTCAGTTTGTATCGAGTGTTAAATAAATCAAATGAATAGGACCAATAGTACCATAAGTGAGCCAAGGAATACGCAGTATGTTATTGTTAGCACAAAACTGTTGAGCGGTCACCGCAGTACGAAGTTCAAGGGGACTTGTGCGAGGACCTAAAATAACGTCGTCACTCAATTTAATGTGACAGAAGAATGACACATGACTGACAAGTCAATATAAGATTTTTTGCATCCTTGCCGTAGGAAACAGTATAAATATTTTGCAGTTTTTTCTTTATATCTTTGGGTTCATTGCCAAGTTGAGGGTTCATATCTTCATTCTCAAGCAAGTTAGTATTCCCTTTCTTGGCTTCTGCTGGGTTAGGTATATTTATAATCATTAGCACAGTAGACACGTATGCTAGCTAACCTTTTCCTAAGCTCGTTATAAAGTAATTTCAACTTTGTATTCACCATCAGCTAATCCATTAATATAACAAATTGCTTAATTAAATTCTCTCACAATATGGAATGTATTATAACATTTTATAACTGTACATTTAGTGTTCAGGTCACGAAGTATATGGGCATTTCCCCTTCCCAAACGGGCCGGGGCAGGATGTTGACGGTAGCCATTGATGTAAACAGGAATCGAACTATTAATATGGCGGAATTTCATCAGTTCACCTGTTTCGTGGACGTTTCCTGGTGCGTGCCTTTAGTGGCGTGGGAATTTGATAGGGGATATTATTTGTATGTGACGTCGAACAATCTAATCAATACTGTTATACAGTTAAATATACTTTTATAGTGTTTTAGAAGGGACTGAATATTTATTTCATATAGCAAGCGTTTTCAAATATGATTAGTTTTGATACGCAGAAAAATTACAAGCCTTCTGCGTGATGGCTGCACTGGGGTTTAGTAAGTCCGTACGCTACGGTAGCATCTTTAGTCAGAAGAATGATTTTGTTCAGGTCTATCGATTTTGCAATGAATTTCACCAGTGTAGTCATACTATGCTTATGCTAGCTTTAAGTTTATCCAACAATACCACTGACCCCTTATCCTTCCAAGCATGTGCTAGTAAACAAATGATTAGAGTTACGGCATGGTTCCGCGTCACACGCCGCTGCTCGCGCACAAAAGGATTGCCTGCCCGGCTCAGATTGGCAGCACGCGCGGTTAATTGATATTGTAGAGTTGTGTCTTTTGCCTTCGCTACTTCACCAGTATTTGTTTCATACAATGTAAAAGGTACATGATCGGGTGCTAAATCATCAGTACTAGAAAAATTACTTCCAATATTTCTATTCTCGTTTGTAAATTTATTATCGCCGTCATGAATTAGGGGATTTCGACAAATAATAGCGATGACTGTTTCAATTAGAGATCATTAGAGATTTTTGTCGCTTCGACATTGTTACAATCTACTTTTGCAATTAAACCGTCCTAAATTAAGGAAATTATTTAGCGAAGTCTTACTAATTAGGCATTAAACTAACTAAAAGCTAGAAAAATTAACTTTATTGGTATTTGCTTTGTTTCCTTCAACTTGGCCTATATAGTTTTTGGAACGGTACAAATCGTAAGCAATAAAGTTGTATAATGCTTTATTTATAACATTATTACTTACAGAGACATCATGAAATTAACGTGCTCATTAGCGTGACGGCTATTTCAAGGATGGGCGTCCAAAATAATAACTGCTTGTCTAGGGTTCCTCATCGGTAAATCATAATTATGTGGATATTAGGTTTCTTGCATACGCTGTCTGTATCGTATGAGGATAGTCAATTATTGAGTTTTTATTTTGACGACTCCTTAACCATTCGCTTGCCACGAAGAAGATCTTAACTTCAATTAATTATGTAGCATTTTCTTTATACATTTAGATTTTGGGAGTATTCTACTTACTTTTATATTTGTTGTCAATAAACATAAACAACACATCTTGTATTGGTATCAAATTTTCTTCTTAATATTACAACTATGGAATGAACTTGTGTATTCTGCGGAATCCTTATATTAATTATTAGGTGTATGTGTTGATAAGAGGGAAGTAAATATCCCGGAAGAAGCATTGATTTGTTATGCATTGTTTTGCAACTGTGCCATTGATCAACTATTACCATTATTACAACCATATAAGGTGATTATGCTTGATTTTTTGCAAGTATTCTGCAATAGAAATCGAATGTGGGTTGCGTAATTGAAAATTTCCTTTGAATAATGATTATGTTGTTACGACAGCTTAATTGTCTTTACACCTACCTGAAGGAAGCAAGCGGCGTTACAGCATCAACTACTAGCTACAAGTAACAAGCTGTGTCCTTATTGATCATGTCATGATTGAAATGTTGACATTTGCATGAAACCTTGCGTATGGATAATATGAGAACTTCAAAGTTCTGTTTGCCTTCACAAATTTTCTACTTTCGTTAGCGTGTCGCTGTTTTTGCAAAGTACCAGCCGCGTTATTCACTAAGGTTTCTCAGCGTTGTCGCACTCGTCGTTGAGTGTCGGTTTTAAAGATATGAAATTGAACCTTATCCTCTATGTATTATGTATGATTGAAACCAACACTCGTCGTCGAGTTCGACACTGAGAACCCTTAGAGAGAAACCTTAGTGAATAACGCGGCTGTAGCTGCACCACGACCAAAGTATATGCAATCATAATGAACCCGTGGTACGTTGGTACGGAGCGTGACCGGTGACTCATGTTCATCACCGCGGCCTTATGACGCGCAATTTGCGCACGCGCCGCCTAACTAGCGTACAATGTACTCACTTCATGTTTTGATAACACAGTCGTTTACCTTTGGTTAAGATTTTACAGGCAGTGAGTCAATTTACCTTTTGGGGTTCTATTGTTTAAACCCTTAGTTACCCAATTAGAGACTATAACTCTTTATAGTTTTATTCAGTTCATCCATACAAGTACAGATTGAATAACTACGTATTCACACATTATTTCTTGTTGAATTACATAGTTCGTCTCAGAATGTGTTAGAGTGAGTCACTAGGGCCTAAATTGAATAAATATTTTTTATTTTCTATGTTTCATAGAAAAATGTCTTAAATAAACCAGCGATAAATACTTTCTAAATTGTTCTCTCATTTGTAATATTAACTTAATTTAGCTTTCTATCAAATAAGCTTTATTATACAAACTTGCAAGTTAGTTGATAAGTAATAACCCAATTTTAAGAAGAAGTGCCTTTATTTTATAAATTATAAGATATGGAATAATGTTATGATACAGTTACATATTGTTGTAAATTGGAGATTGTCGAATTGAGTTGTATTATGCGACTTGCCCTCGGCACTTTTATGTTGATGACACCTAATTGTAGTGTATCGCTGTGACTTTTATCTCACTTATTATTACAAGGCATATTCACAAGATTGCCTCTGCACAATGGGTAAAAACGACTAAACTATAATAACAGAATCTTTTTCGTTGCATCTCTATTTTCAAAGACTTTCACAACTATTACACGGACTATCGGGTGTCTGAGATATGGCGCGTTTTCTACAAGTTCAAGTTTCAATGGGTTTCAAAATGGCGGAGCTTCCGGCGTTGCGCTTCCGCACCACGGTTCAGTACGCGCAGCTCATGCTTGTCTATGGATGAGGCATTGTCTGCCACAGAGGGCTATTGTGTGGAGATTTGGTACTTCAGTACTTCACGGTGGTCTGATGGATACTTCAGATTATTTTGGTGTCTGGTTTCCAGAACAAACTTTTAGAATATGTCGTTCAGAAATTGGATGATATTTTAGTTTTGCGTTTCTGCTGGTTTACAGTCTGAAGTTTTTTGTAAAGTGAGAGAAGATACTGATGATGGAAGAAATAATATTAAGAGATGACTGACTGCAATGTGATGTGATGTGAATTTGTTTGATAAAGAAGTGGTTTGTTTATTTTTAAATGGATCAGAGCTCAATTATCTTTGACTACTGGTGAAGGATTATTCTACCAAGCGGGCAGGAGAGTATCGTATTCATATATATTGAGGCAGATATTATATTCCAAAGTTCGACAACTTTGCCCAAGTAACTAGTAACAACATTCCGCGACTGCCATCATCAATGTAGTCATTCAGATTGACTCAACAGTAGCTAGTGTGTACATAAAACACATTTGTTAGTTTGTTTGCTAACACGAGGCGGAGATTATCTTTAGATTATTTATTTTAATCACTTCGCTTGATTCTTCATCAATTTCTTCGTACTTTTATTGTAGCCATAATGCTTGTTTCCTTAAATTCATTATTTGTTGTGACTTCACTCGATTAATTGCTTTAAGTATATTTTTAACGTTATTCTCCATTGTTGTTGTGGTTGCTTTATTTAACTCATTGTTTGCTGGTTGAAGGTCGGCAATAGTCACTAGGTTTACACAAGTTCCAGCCTTACCAAAATATTATGTTTCATTTTACATGTCTCCATAATTACTTTAATCTTCATTAGAGCCGTGGCCGTGGGGTTTGAGTAGTCGCCTGCCACACAAGCGACGCGAGCTCGAATCCGAGCGGCCTGTACCAATGAGTTCTAAAAAAAAACTTATGTGCAGTGATTTCACATTACGTGCTTTCTTTGGTATAGGAAAACATCTTGAGGAAACCTGCATATATCTGAGAAGTAATTCAAAGACGTATGTATAGTGCCTGAGACGACGATGGAGTCCTTCTGTCACGTTGGCAATTGATCGCTGTCGCAACGCTGCTTACCCCTTCGGGGACCCTTCTGTGATGGCGTGAGCACATTTATAACTCTAACTGTGGTGGAAGGCCTTAAGAATACTAGTTATAATTTTATTTATATTTACTCTCAGAATAATGATTGTGTATATTCTTTGTATATGGACGTTCTTAAGGATTAATGTTTTGCAATAACTTCTTTTAAACGTTCACGTGCCGATCGCCATGTTATCACGACCACACACGAGACCAAAACTAAATGTTTTCTTCAAATGTTATACAAATGTCGCGTGTTTCCTCTGACACACCCCTTTCTTATCGAAACACGTGTATGATTAATTAATTGAAGTAATAAAATATTTAACAATGCTTTTTATTGCTTTGTAATTCAATCGAGACGTCATTCCAACTGATGTTGTAGTACAAAGTTGAATTATAATTTATAATATTTAAAATATACGTGGTAGGTAAATTATTTGTGATGAAGTTACGAGTTAATAGAATGATTAATGATAAAGATTTGATTTTTTACGACGGAACGTATGTAGATTAATAATATAACATGTAGCTTAATTAATTGACTAGACGATTAGATTAAGATAAATCATTCATAATCAAAATCAAAAATATATTTATATGACTTCTTATAACATAAAGTATTTTGACTTTCAAATCGCTACAAGGGCCCAAAAATTACACTGTCAGGATTATAATGCTGCCATCGGGTTCGAAAGATTGCTTTTGCTGAGAAGAAATCTCAACAATTACACTTGTCAAATATTCATATTATGAAGAATTTTCCAGTTAACTTTGTATAGAAAACTGTAATCTGAAAACTGAAAGTGCCTAGCAAGCGTCGCAGGCGCAGCATCCCCGCAGCATGCGGTCGGCGTTGGCATTATTTCATTTCGCGCCGAACCTCCGCGCGCGACGTACGTGTCGCGACGCCGCAGTACCGCGCGCGCTTCCGATCGATCTGTGTTTGTGACTTGATCCATGTGCAATGTGCTACGGAGCTTACTCCTTTGTGATCGCCCCTCAGAGGGCTTAAGTGTTATTACCTCTTTCAACTGGAAGTATAGCACCAGGTGAGTTTGAAAATACCCCATTGTACGTTTATGGACAATATAAAATTGCGTCAACTTTATGGTCTATTGTGAATTTCATAGCGCATATAATTTGATTGGAAGGCCACACGCAAGTTTTCAGCTAACTTGGTTTGTTTGTAAACTTTTTTGGGTAGTTTACAAGTTTTTATGCAAATTGGAGCTTCCCGCCAAAGTATGTTAACAATCTTTATGATAGGAGATTATTTATCAAAGGAATTGTAATCACTTGGTGACAAAACGATTTAACTTATTGGCATGAAGTATACTTACTCGTTAGGTATTTTATGTTTAACAATAGGTTTTCGATATGAATAGGTTAGGTATGTGGCTTTCAAATACGTGATGTAAAAAAAAACATGTGGCTTTTTCTTCTATAAAATATCATCATCATCTCCCTGGCCTTATCCCATGTATTTGGGGTCAGCACTTAATTCAACCTGATGTGACTGATCACCTGATTTTTATACGAAGCGACTGCCATCTGACCTTCGTAACCCCTTCTTTCGAGGAAAATCGGCAATCTGGGTTAAACCAGTTGTCAGACTTTCTTAGGCCTTTGACTGACCTTTAACGATTGCCAAAGATGTTCTTCTATAAAATATATCAAGTATTAAAAAAAAAATTAAGGTTTTGTTTTATTGACGATATCCCTAACTATTTTTTAACTAGTTTCCACACGAACGCCTCTGATATGACTTTCTTTATACATTTCGTTTGCTTGAAGCGTTTTTCGATTGCTGCTCTACATTATTCTGTTACAACTATTATATTCATGATTCATAAAAGTACCACAGTCAAAATCGGATCAGCGTTTTTTACGTGACTCATATTTATTTTTGTTCTTTTTACCAAAACTCTCTTCGTTACAATAAGAATGTTCACCTCAAAGTAATCCGCTTGTTTTTATATGTTTAATCCAAGCATGTTGAAAGGTCCCAAATAAATAAAGAATGATTAGCGAGATATGTCAGAGTATCTGAGTGTGAATACTGAGAAATACTAGGTCTGCGCCAGTGTAAGAGGAGATAAGGTTTATTTTTTGCCATTTCAGGTCGTGTCTATATTTGCAGAATCAATAAGAGCGTAGGCTTAAGTAACTGAAACAGACTCTCTGTATATTTAAAGAAGTATTAAGGTGAACAGTCCTGAGGGCCTAGTGCGAGTTTTCTTAAAATCGCCGTCACAAGTCACCGCGTCGACGTAAACGCAGATTTGTATGGGCTCACAATATTGTCATGTTTAGGCCGACAGAGGCGCTGTTCCGATCCTATACAAATCTGCGTTTACTTCGTCGCGGTGACTTGTGACGGCGGCAGTGAAAAACTGGCACTGGGCACTGATACCAGACTTTTCTTCGTATCATGATATTCCTTTAAGTCATCGTTAATTTTAATTAGTTTTAAGTACTGTTCCTTGTATATATAATGAAGTTTTTATTGAATAAATATATTTTCAGTCATCGTTAAAAAGATTTTTAACATAATTTTCTAAAGTTTTCAAATCAGCACAACATTGAGTAACTAACATAACTTCGGAGAATTTGGAACAATTCAATCAAAAAGACCCATTAGTGATTTCAACTTTAAAGTAAATTTGTTAGAACCCTATTTGCAATTACGTTTTGCGAAATTGAATCAAATATTTCTTCAGTTCAGTACCGCTGTTGCACTGCACTGTAATCAATTGAATACCTAATTGTATTAACTAACGTAATGTGGTCTTTACGTCAGACAATTCCAATTGATTCTCGATCGTATTAGTGGTAATCAATTGATTCTGGAAGATTGATTGTTTTAATTACCAATTAACTATTTAACTTCTCGCTTCTAGGAAACGATCAACTGGGATTGCTGTTTTAAATGAGCTATTTTACTTAGACGCATTATTGAATAAAACGTATTCCGATCTATGGAGGTTCCCCGCGGTTTCACCCGCGTAGATTTAGTTTCATCCTTTTGGTCGCGGAACCCTAATATTTTTAATAAATAAAAGTAGCCTAAGTTACTCCTTGAAACATCAGCTACCTCCCAGTGAAAGTCCCGTTAAAATCCGTCCAGCCATTTCAGAGATTACCCAGAACAAACAGACAGACGGACAGAAAAATTTTAAAACTTGGTTTTTAGTGTCAGTAGCGTGTATACTTTCCTATGCATTAGTGAAAAACTGTAAATTTGGAATTACAAACAGACACTTCAATTTTATTTATCTGTATAGATGTATAGATTATCTGTATAGATATACGAATACAGAATACTAACCGCTATATATGCCCGTTTGGGTTTCACTGATTCCAATTTCATAACAATATCTTGTCAGAATAATAAATTAAATACTATTTCATTGGTTTTCATTAAACGATTCGCAATCAGTTTGCGAAAAAACGAATTCATAAATGAAATCCGTTGAAAACACGAAAGGGTTTACACATTCTGCTTACACTGCACTGTTATAATTATTGTGACATTATGCAAGTCAGTTAGTTGTATCACAATACATGGTTTTCTAGATAATTGCATGAGTAAAACCTAAGTAATTGTTGCAAGCACCGATCTCACTTCGTGCGATAGATAGAGTTTCATCTGTTCATGTTTGTTTAGGGTTGAGACGTGCATAGTCAGGCATTTTTGTGTTTAACATAGGTGTTTTATTTGCTTATCTTCTGTTTAAACTGGAATAGACCGCAACCCAACATTGTTTATTGTAGCATATTAAGCTTATGAATAACTTCATAAGTGTATGCATCTCTTACTTTGAACAGGTTAGCTGAACCTCATCCTATCCGAATGTTATGATGTGGAATCGATACAATGGATTTGGTAGCTAGCTACTCCCCCTTAAATAAAAGACCAAGTTTATTAAGCCTTGTTTCGGTTGAATCCAAATTTGAAGCAATTAAATTTATATTGAACTTTCGCAAGTTTGATTTAGTTGAGACCCTTAATGTCTCTTAACCGGCTTGCGCAAATGCGAACAATTCTCGTGATTTCTTGTGTTCTGCTCCAGTATTATGGATGTTGCATACATTTTTATGTGAGAACCAGTTGGGACACAAGACACAATGGCTCTCAGCTCTCACGCTCTCGGTGGGTGTCTCTTACGACATTTAATACCCAAGATTGCTCTGCCATGGAGCCAGTTGAACAGTATTAATTGATTGCTTGCCATCGACAATAGTTTCATGCGTCAATCATGGCGCAAATGAGGCTGGTTCAATAAGGCCAAAGACAAATATTATGATTTATTTTGTTTTTATAGTGCACTTATATATCAGCTTTTAAGTGTCTGTGCTTTATTATAATTAAGTCTTTATCTGTTTTTGTCTTTGTTATTCTTCCCATAACTTCAGGGCTAGTTAGCATGTGCGACTTTCCTTGCAGGTTCGTTCTTATTGTCTCGTGACTAACCAATAAGTTTGATTAGATGGATCTAACACGTCACGTGGGCGATTGAATAATGTCATGTAATTTATGTACTTGGATATAAACGTTCTCTAATTATCTATCCAATGTCAATGTCAAAGCCACAATGTTTTTTCCTTGTATAGTTTTAGGAAACTTTGAAGTCAGTTTTGGGCATTTACCAGCGTCACCAGACAAGACCTACTTAAGATATTCTCAGAATTTACGATCACTATCGATTGATCCATGAATCACCTCTGAATCATTCATCAGTTAATTGTTAGAACAA
This sequence comes from Watsonalla cultraria, assembly GCA_964035505.1. Classification (NCBI taxonomy): domain Eukaryota; kingdom Metazoa; phylum Arthropoda; class Insecta; order Lepidoptera; family Drepanidae; genus Watsonalla; species Watsonalla cultraria. The sequence continues at coordinate 609,320 of OZ037713.1, forward strand.
TTGTCGCGAATCTCTTCATTGACCACCAATAAACCTACTTCCACAGCGCAATCACGCTTATTAGCAATTTTCTGCGTTAAACGCACCTGGCAAGTGACAAGCGAAAGTATACTGGAATCCCAAACACGATTTATTCACTAATCGAATATTTAACGCGTCACGCGAGCTTGCGTGTTGATAAAGAATTTTAAATCGAATTATTCTTCTCTATACTCGTTTCTGAAGATGTTTTTATCTCAATCCGATCATTCGAGCGCAATGTACCAAATTTAATTAATCATTGTCATACGTCTAATTAGTGTTGGAAGTTGATACATTTTTCAGTTTAATTATCTGGAATAGTGTTGCTCGGTCGTTATTAAAATTCTTGAGTGTTTGGACAATAGAATCAATTTCTAAGTATTTGTACTCATTCCAAGTTCTCAAGTACATTTTTTGTCAGTTGTAGGAGAATATCAAAATCATCTCGTGTATTGGAAGCTGCATTCCGGAGCGTCAGTGTGCGTGACGCAGTAGCCCAGAAGTGTTCGTTAACTCCAGAATTATCTTCGACAAAGATGCTTTTTATAGCTTTTTACAATGTCCAGTGCAGCGCCACATTCGGATTCCGACCCATTGTTAAACGCCGAGAATGCCATTGCGTCGAGAAATCTCTGAAAAACTAAATCGCGTTTTAACTTTCAACCGTAAGCCATGAGAATTCTAATTTAAAATTATATTAATTTAATTGGTACAAAACAAAGGTTAATGAAACCTTGGGAAATTCTTGCTTATTGTTGAAATCCTTTCTGAGAATGCTACTTGTGCCACATGCACCTCCCTAGAGACGTTCAATCGATGGTAATCTTATTGATTTCATATACTTAATTCTTTAAATTATTTACTGAACTATCGTTCACACCAGCATCCGCTCGTTGTCAAGGTTGTACAGGCGGATAGATAACACCGGTTTTAATGTTAGTTCGCTTATTGTTATGTAGATAACCGTTGCCGGCCCAACACGCTCCAACTAGGTTAAGCCCTTTGGTTAAAATATTTGACTGCATGTTATACTGTTTGCTTTGATAACGGTTAATTTATTCAACTATTAATTTTAGTTCGAGTGAATGTTTGTTTAGACAGCAGTCTCCAAGAGTACATTGAAGCAGTTTTGGTCTGTTTCAATAATTGTCTTACCTGTTGAGCAAACTGTATAGTAACAGTTTTCGTGACCCAATTTATTGTATAGTCTTTGTGTATTGTTCTCTGTGTATCTTTGCATTAACACGCGTATTATGATATTGTTAGTTTGTTCGATAACATTACACTACTATTTATATTGTGCGGACGTTACTACGCGAGTTTTACATTTGGTATTTTGAAAAGCAACAACTCTATCACTTAGTTTCTAATTGATCTGACGTTTACCCGCATACCGTGTCGGATTTCATTCACCCCATGGAATATTATGACTGTTCGTTTAAAACTAGATTCTTCATTAATTTCAGCATCTATCGTTTCGACAGCAATTTCAAACTTACTTGCGTTTTATGAATCTGTATCTCATCTAGAGATGCTGTATCTCAATTCTCAATAATTTAAAATCTAGAAAGACACTTCTAACTGTAGACGGATATGACGAAATGTAATCGGTGACAAAAATATTGGATGAATTCTTTAGATTTATTTAGTAATGTTAGTTGCATTTTGGTGATTCTAAAACGAAGAGTGGATTATCATTATATAGCTTCAAGTGTGGAATTCTTCCTTCGTTAATAAATTTATTGAAGGTTCATTTAATCAGGGTAAGCAAATAGACATATAGTCCGACTTAGAAGATCTTAGGCTTGATCTGTTGTGTTGTCTATTTCCTCAGCAAACATCTTCCTAGGTATATCAAAAACGAGCATTAATCCACTTATGTTAGCCGAACGGTAGCGGAGTGCCGGCGCCGAGTTCATTTGTCTCAATTGGAGGCAGCTGGCCCCTTGATGGGAGGAATTAGATGGTTTACACTTCAACTACGTACTATTGATCCCTTCTGTGCTTTAGATTGTCACCTTTACTTCTATAATAACTGCGGATCATTATATTAGGTACCAGAAACAAGTGACGCTTATCGATTTGGGCTACGATCTCAATTATTGACGTCAGTTGCAATTTTGTTCTTAAATTATAGTAGGTATACGATATTATTTTATAGATCAGTAGTAAGTTAATTTCGTCTTGTAGAACGAATGGAACGAACCGACTGTATTTAGAAGACTTATTCATTATGTTTTCTAGGATTTGCATCAGACTGTTATAGATGAGAAAATGATCTCGAAGGATTTGTGGGAAGCATAATACAATTATACCACCAATACGTCGTCCTAAATTTATGAAGTTTTAGGACCAGTAGTGTATCGGCAAGTCTCTTACTGATATGTAATATAATTAGGTTACAAACAAACGCATAAAAAAACTATAATAATTATCGGTACGTTCATAGATAATGTATAGTAACTACAAAATTCGGTGTGAAGCGCCGAACGCATGCGCATTCGGAGCGCATCCTTATCTCTGTTATCGGCGGCGGCCCATCCCAATAAACAAAACTACACTTATTATCTCGCCTCTTGCGTAACATATTGCGTTATTTATAGTGCTTTTCAACTTGGCGTCAATTATTTGACCGTACAATTCATATGATTGGTGAAAAAGAAAGCAATAAACTTATAATAATCACAATTAGTATATCGGGGCATGTCGTTTTGATAACAGAATTTGCTCTAAATCAACTTCTTCAACATTAACTAAAGCAGGAATAACCATACTATGGTTACCTATGGTTACCATAGGTACAGCATCCAAAGACAACTATTTTAGTATCTTTTGTTCATCGAAGATGATTTGGTGCAATGGTGAGTCTACATACGCAGGTTTTATAACTATGTTTTCCTTCACCGTAAAGTCCCTATAGTCTTCTATAGATTCACATCTCTATCACGGTTTTCTTGGTTTTCCTAGAAGCACAACATGTAGACATCTAAAGTAAATGTATTTTATAGGGTCGATAACTGGTATTAGTAGCAAGGCTTTTACAAAAGTGCGCTTAACATCATAACCAGGCGGAATGCTTATTTGACACATTAGTGATTCAAATAAGACGTCAGCTTTTTATTATAGAACTTCTTTAGCTCAGAAATGTAAAAACTAGTGTCATTTGTCGGTGGTGCACAGTTAGGTATCCGTCAGTGTCTGGTAAGGACACGGTTCATTAATACACAGTTAATTGAACCGAATCGCTCCGGCGACCAATTTCGCTAACAGCCCACTGGGCGTTTATTGTGAGTTTTCAGTTTTTTAGCAGAATTGTTGTTTATTTGCTACCAGCAGACTTGTACCTAAATTTGTAGATACAATCATTAAAAATAAAAACTAAAGAGTCTGCTCTGATAGCTTGGCCGCAGAATTGATATATGTTTTTTATAGAACCAAGTCAATAAAAACGGGTAATAGTCCTCAACGACTTGTTAATTCATATTTTTATAGAAGGCTAGTTTCTGAACCTGGGGTCAGTTCTTCGACGTTTCTAAGTGCCTTACCAGTGCCTAAACTGAATAAATTAATTTCATATTAACTACTAAATCTTGCACACTGCTTATACATGGATAAATCTACGTCACGTAAATATAGCCTATTATGCAAGGGTCATAAAACGTAGGAATTGAACTTATAACAAAAGGCTGATATAATAATCCTGCTATCGAAGCCGGCGCCATTAAGGATTCATAACGCGACTTCTTCACTGTCCAACAATTATGCCGGGACACCTAGCCACGTGAAAGGGGTTTTAACTACACAGTACTATCGCTAGCACACTATCTATTGCTGCTCCCACAAACCAACCATCTGCAACAAATGCGACATGACACGCAATGTATGTCTTATTTTAGAAATGTCACAAGCGTTGTTGTCATTCAGATTCTGCTCGCGTGCAAATATCTTCGATCTCACTGTTCAGTATTCGAATATCTTTCAATGGAATTTCACTCGACTCCCTCTGGACATAGATTTCATTTTACATTAATATTAAGTACTACTCAGGGTTATGGATTCCATAAGGGTGTGGGGAGAGCGAGTGATCATGCTCATCCCCAGCAAAGGGAAGATCTTCCAGCCAGGCGGGTGTCATGCCTGGGGAACCGCGGCTCCAACTGTTCTAGTTGGAAACTTGTATATATACTGCAATGCGCTTGAAAACTCTTCTGGCGCGATTTAGGTTCTCGTGTATTTGTACTCAAACTTCGCATTTGTTAGCGAGTAGCGCCATCTATGAGCGAGTGGAGAAACGCTGCTACATCACTCCCCAGTATAGTAATCAGGATCGAGATCAAATATTCTTTATTAAGTAATTGCCTAATTACTATTTTTATTACAACTCCATTTTAAAAAAACCCAAAACTTTTTTATTTGACATCTTGTGTCAAGTCGACATTCGTAAATTAAAAACAATAAAAATACATTTTATTATAAAGAGGTTCTACCGCTACAAGGGTATTGTATAAATGTCAAAAACCTCCAAATGGGACGTATGGCACAAATTAATGTGTTTTATATTATAGTTATTATTCGCAAGACTGCTCCGTTGGTTTAGTGAACATAAGAGCTACTGCGGAATACGAGGTCGAGGATTCGATTCCCATTGGAAATTGTTTTTGGGGTTTTTCCATAGTGTAGTAGTGTCCGGTTAAAGGCAATGGCGAAATGAGCGTGCACTATGATAGTACACCTCTGCCTACCGTTTCGGGGAATACAGGTGTGAGCATAATATATAAAACTGCACAAGGTTCTCCAAAAACATGGACATTTACGTATTTCTAGTGCGACTTGTAAAGATCTAAGTACTTATAGAAATCAAAATATTTTTTTATTCTATTTTGGATTTATTGTGAACCTAGGCATCTTAACAGTTCGCGTTTATATCGTAAACAAGGAAACTCAATGCGAAGTGGTCTCAAACGTATGGAATATCTGTACAATTGAACCATTGCAGGAAGCCTGCAATCAACATACTTGTCCCATAAGATCATGGACTCATACAAGTCATACAACGGTGGCTTTCTCACGACATTTTTCTAACATTATAAACTGTTATTTGTTCATTGCGAAAACATGCTACGTATTGCAGTGATTGCAATTATGGGCTAAATCAGTAGATATCAATACCACTGCTTGGTCCGTTCCAAGCCATGCTATGTAAAACTGTTTTTTGACCCGAAGTTTTAAATTAGATAAATATTTTGTACTACTAGCTTCTGCCGCGACTTCGTCCGCGTGGAATAGTTACTTTGGGCTCAACCTGCGATTGGTCTTAGCGTGGTGATATATAGCCAATAACCTTCGTCGTTAAATGGGCTATCGACACTGAAAGATTATTTCAAATCGGATCAGTAGATCCTGAGATTAGCGTGTTCAAGCAAACAAATAAACTCTTCAGCTTTATATATTAGAATAGGTATAGATATACATAGATAAAAGTTATCGAGAGTTTAGCAGTGTCTGATAAACTAAGCAACATCATCATGAAGTAATTATTTTAAGATTTTCTCCATGTGATGTGTTCAGAACATGTCACATTAATTCCTTGCTCGTAGCATAAAGGTAATGGGTACAATTAGCCGCAAGTTCTCATTGTAAATTATTATAATTACAGCCATCCCGAGGTAAACATGCACAATTTGTGGACACGTCGCAATTTGAGCGATTACACTTTCTATGGACTTCATCGTGTGGTAACCTCTAATTGTGTGCTCTGTCACACGCGTCATACGAGAGGAACTTTCATCATATCATACTAATAGTGCTATTTTGAATGACTTTGGCTTACGTTTACTTTTAAACATGTGATTTAAGGAAGAGTTTATTTTGTTTTAAGTACTAACTGAGTTTGCTAAAATTACTGCTCATTCCCATACGATTTGTTTCGCAAGCGCGAGGAGAATGATACTATTTCCAGGCTAGGTTTACTGAACATTCATATTTTACTCCTCAACCGGGTTCTTAGAGCCTAAGATGTTAATAATATCTTTCAATTTCAATTTGTTGCTCAAACATAATCTTGATCTAGTTCTTACAGATGACAGTAAGACTTATTATACTAGGTTAACAATATGGACCCTGTAGGGCACAGCAATTTTGGAGAAAAGACTTACACTTCTTACATCTTCTTTGTTTAAAGTTTTTGGTAAAGTTATTTTTGAAGCCTCCAAATGTTTTAATAGGTAGATAGGTACGCGAACAAGTCGAGGGCAACTAGTATATAAGGCAAGATCAATAGGGACTCAGTAAGTGGATAGCCGAGCAGCATGTTACGGAACATCTATCACTCCCTGGATCACGTTACGAGTGTAAGGCTTTAAGGATCACGTTGCAAGACCAATGACCACATTAAACACGTTTCCATACATTTCTACTCAAAGAAACAAACCCTTACCTCTTTATTACAAAACAGACATTTTAAGAAGGTCTTCTGAGGCGCGTTTATTTATATCTCTTTTTAAATCATTTAACCTGGACTTTGTATTTAATGAGCCCACGAGAATAACGGCCACTTCCTCTACTTGTATCGATAATGTAATAACTAATGGTAGTATAATAAAACAGTCTCAGATAAGTGGAATTCGATCTGACCACATGGCTCAACTAGTTGAGTTGCAATGTAGTAGGCAACCTTCTAAATCTTTTAGGGAATCTAGACCTCTCTCTGTCCATAGACTGCTGAAGTTTAAAAATAATGTTGAGTTAAAAATTAAAAAAGCAGAGTCTCGCGAACCAAACAAATATTTCAATAAATTACATGATGTCATATGTACAGAATTCAACAAGGCATGTCCTAAACAACAATATAAATTAAATAACAGATTACAGTTCAACAACTGGGCAACCAAGGGCATAAGGAAAAGTAGAGACACTTTATATGAGTTATACCACAAGAAAGCCCAAACAACTAATGTCGCTTTTCATAGTCACGTTAGAATGTACTCAAAATTATTTAAAAGAGTTTGCCAGATTGCCAAATCAAAACATATAAGTAGTGAAATTAGCCGCTCTGATGATAAAATAAAAACTGTTTGGAAAGTTATAAACAGGGAGACTGGTAGAAATAAAACTAAAGAGCAAGTAAGTAAGCTTAAAATCAATGATAGTATTATATCGGATAAGTTAGAGGTCGCAACTGCTTTTGAGAATTTTTTCGCTAACATTCCCACAGAGACTACCAAACATCTTAACTCTAGTCCGAATACAGCTGAAAGCTTATTGAAACAATCGTTACGAAAAAGCTTCCCAGATTTTAGTTTTAAACATGTACGTCCTATTGACATCATGAAGGCATTTAAATCGCTTAATATTAAAAATACGGAGGACTTATGGGGACTCTCAATTAAAAGTATCCAATCTATTATAATAACGATTGCTCCCGCATTAGCTTCTATTTTCAATTTATGTATAGATCAAGGTATATTTCCTGATATTATGAAATATAGCAAAGTAATACCGATATTTAAAGCAGGCTCTAAAGAAGATCCTTCTGATTATAGACCTATATCGATTCTTCCCGCGCTTAGCAAAATATTTGAAAAAATTCTGCTTAATCAGATGTTAGCTCACTTTAACGTACATAACATCTTGCACGATCACCAATTTGGCTTCACTAAAGGTAGATCAACAACGGACGCGGCAGCAAAATTAATAAAACACATTTTTGAGGCTTGGGAGGGCGCCTATGACGCAGTAGGAGTCTTCTGTGACCTTTCTAAAGCTTTTGACTGTGTGGATCATCGTACGCTACTTCTTAAGCTAAACTATTATGGAATTCGCGGAAATGCTCTCGACCTTTTATCCTCGTACCTATCAAATCGTCATCAGAAAGTTGGCGTCGGTGGTGTAACATCCAAGGGGTCAATAATCAAAACAGGCGTGCCGCAAGGCTCCATACTAGGCCCATTCCTGTTTCTAGCGTATATCAATGACCTACCACTTGTTGTAGAAAATATCTGTGATATTGTTCTATTTGCAGATGATACATCTTTAGTTTTCAAAGTGAGTAGAAAAGACAAAGATCTTAAGGCACTAAATGAAACTCTAACATCTGTTTCAAAATGGTTTGATGCCAATAATCTCGTTTTAAATTCTAAAAAAACAAAATGTATCCGATTTTCACCACCTAATACATCGCAAATAGATACAAATATATCATTAGTTGGGAGTCAATTGGAGTTGGTCGAAAGCACAGTATTCTTAGGTCTTACCTTAGATTCTAAATTACAATGGGGCGCCCATATTGAAGCATTGTCAAAAAAGCTTAGTTCAGCTGCGTTTGCGGTTAGAAAAATTAAACAAATGACGGATATTGATACTGCTAGATTAGTCTACTACGCTTACTTTCATAGTGTCATGTCATATGGCGTATTGTTATGGGGTTCCGCAACAGACTTAGATTCAATTTTTATACTTCAAAAGAGAGCCATCAAGGCAATATACTCGCTGGACCCCCGAGATTCTCTTAGAGATAAATTTAAAGAAATAAATATTCTCACCCTACCGTCACTGTACATTTATGAGAATTTGCTATACATGAAAAAAAATATTCATCTATTCAATTTAAACTCGGACATTCATTCAATTTCAACACGAAATAAACACAAAATTGTAGCTCCTAGATTCAGGTTAGCAAAGGTAAATAAATCATTCATGGGGAATTGTGTTCGTTTCTACAATAAAATCCCACAGTCAATAAACGCGTTAAATTATGATAAATTTAAGACACACATTAAAACTGTACTGATGAAGAAAGCTTATTATACAATTTCGGATTACATAAATGATAAAGACATATGGAATTAAAACTCTGCACAAGTAGCTCCTGGCAATGACATGGTATGCAAACATGATATGTAAATCATTTGGTATTGTTTTTACGTTTTTAATTATTATTTTTTACACATGCATGCTGATACAATTTTCACTATTGTGAATAATTTATGATGTTTTTTTTTTTTTGTAATTATTATTATTTTACTGTGTAATGAAATGTACATGATGCCAGCTGAGTTTCTTGCCGGTTCTTCTCAGAAGGCTAGTTTCCGAACCGGTGGTAGATTCCTCGACGTTCATAAGTGCCTTACCAGGGCCTAAACTGAATAAATCATTTTCATTTTCATTTTCATTTTCATTTTCATACTAACATAATCCTTGGTTTAAAAGTAGCTCCATGTTTTTCTATGAAACTGATTTAAAAAGGGGTTAGCTTAGTTTTATTCCGAGATCGATCTAGTCTTCCTTTGATTGTATAAAGTGGAACATGAGCTGTGATGGAGTTGGTGATGGTCTGTGAATACATAGAGCACATGAAAGTGGTGACGACGTCGCAAGCTATTTAAGTGATTTGATAGCGAGATGTCTAAACTATCGCCCCCACTTCTTTTCTTTAAATGCAGAATCCGTTATGGATACACCAACCGCCGCGGGGGTAGCGGAAGGGTTATGTCAGATTCGCACCGAATAATCTCCACGGTGTTCCTCCTGGTCACTAACTGGGGGTGCACCTGTTATCCCCTCACATTCGTCAAACTATCGCCCCTAGCCTATAAAGCGACTCAATCTCGCCCAATCTCTTTGAGAGCTCTAAAATTCACACATTCTTTGTGGATTTGGTCTTTCAATTGTTCTTACAATAACTACTTCTATCTATAACGAACTAGCAAAGTATGTTGGTTTAAAAACACTGGATTCACCTTGTTAACATTTTTGCTGCGCGGTGGGTACACGGATATAACTGCCGACGCGTCATTGATTACGGTTTTTCCTTACATAAATAAGAAACTGCAATGTTGATTACACTTACTTAGGACTATGACTCATAAGTTACTAAAGCGTTACTTACAGTATTATACATTGTAAGTTAGGATACGAACATATCTTCACTACTTGCAAGTTTCTTCGTCTTCTTCCTTCATCCTAAGCCTTAGGCCTTCGTTGCACGATAATAAGTAAGTAGTTGTTAAACCAAAAGCGCAATATCAATAGTTGTGACTTTAGCTTCGAAATGCGTCGATTTGGCAAATTTTACTGTCATTGTAATTTTTGTGTGTAAAAGTTGTAACTTTGGCAAGTGCTTCAACTAGAGATACATTGGCGGTCAAAGTCATGACGTCATCTGACAACTTCAAAATGGTTCAACTAATATTTTTCTCATCCAATGCCTTAACAATATTTCATTGCTATAGTCAGTTGGCGCAACCCACCCTTAAACTCATGGTGTGACATCACCTCATTTAAGTTTCGAGAACAGTCTCGTTCCAGCCATATATTGGAACTTGCATCGTTTGCACCAAGGCTCAATACATTATTTAAAAGAATTGAGCTGTCACCATTCTTTGTCGCAATAACTGATAAACAAACCGGTTAATGTTGGTTTAATGGGTTTATATGATCAGGTAGTAAGTATCTTATAAACGGATGCAACAGATTTAAAACGGGATAAGCATTTGATCAAATTAGTGTTTTTAACCCAGAATGACATTCTTCACATGACGCTTATGGCTCAGCTTATTATAATTAAAGAAAATAAAAAGTCTGAACAAGTAATTAATAGAAGCAGCTCGCTAAAATATAAAGGATGTACACATTGCAGCTGTCAAATATATTTTAGTAAAAGACATAATTGTTTTCTTGTGAACTTTAAGGTTTTTAAAATGTAAATAAGTTATTCAAACTATAAATTCATCAGATTGTGAAGTGTTAAGAAATCCGGAAACGTGATGGAAAATAATCGGGCCCACATTGGTGATGGTGACGGGAGATGCATACAAAACACTTTTATGGTGTGATCGACCGGCTCGTAGTCAAGGCTGCGACTATTATATGCTAATATTTGGCTACGATGCCTAGCAAATAAATAATGTCAATTTATGATGTCACACCATACTATATTCGAACTGAAAACGTACCTGCTAGGCGACAATCTTTGGACTACGGTAAGACTTTTGATGTGTTTTACATTGCTGATCGTAATACCAGCTTAAATATATCATTGAATTATTGTTAACAAATTAGATAAAGATCCTGATCCTGTCCAAAAATCTGATAAGTAGCGCCTTGTTGTTCTTGTTGTTGCATCAATACTTGGTTTAATTCCATTAGTGGTGAACCCAGTGAATATTTCATTCAAATATATATCATACAAGTATCGCCACATCCCAATAATTAACAGCTTCCTTATCTCATATTTTGTAGTAATTGGTCACGCTCCTACCTACTGTAGTAGCCCGAGGTACCGCGAGGTTGTTTGAACTCCGGATGCGGTGAATCGAGATGTTTCGTAATCAATATACATTCCACTTTTTATAGTGCATCCCAATCGAACCGCTGAATCGATTCATAAGTACATTTTTATGCGACAGATTGATACGCTTTAAAACTAGACGAGAAATGGTGTAAGAATGACATTTCAATGGGTATCATTTGCGATGAAAACGTATAAAATAGAGTCTTTATAATGTACGTTATCATTCGTGTCTTCTTCTTGCTGTTCTGGTTCTTCCTCAGGACTCAAGCGGTTTGGTAAACAAATTTCTCCAGAATTAAATTCGGTATATGTTACTTAAAATTCTAAATACTTAATTGCTCCTTAAAGTTCAAAGCTCGCATCAAATTCATCGAACTCCTAATCGATAAACATGACTGTCACTTCGATTCCTGTAATGGTCAATAAATAAGTCGAATTGTTGTTGAATTCGCCTTTGTTCTTTGTTTGGATATGTGTCAAAATTGAATTTGCGTGGCACGTGTTTACACAATGGAAGTATAGTTTATAGCTCAGCTTATACTCTTGGTATTCTAGGGCTTAAATCAAAGCCAGTCTAAATAAAGGATATTGTTTGAAATGGTGGATTGATAATGGTAAGCTGGTTAAAGCGTGGAGTAATGCGGCAAAACTGCAAACGGTATTCAATTGCAATACAAATTTATAAAATTTTGTGAAGGCTGGTAACAAAAGGCTGAAAGGAGCTGCAGTTTACTACCCAAATTTTGTTTTTGAGACAAACAGTTACAAAAGCAGACGTGTACACATATGTATTTTTTTAAATAATTGGTAACCTCGCTCTGATGTCAACATTATATATCTATATGATGTTATGTCCAGCTGTGTGTCGAATTAGGACTTGGTCACGTCCATAACGGCTTCCCACAACATTGTGTCGTACGTAACATAACGTTAAACATAACCATTAATTTGGTAAATGATGCTGAATGTCCTACTAAGCGTTTAGGAACGTTCGATCACTAGCGATTTACAAACCAAGCAGTGACATCTCTCTTTGAGACTCCTGGTTCATCCTGAATACATATGTGTTTCAAATACCCAGCCGAATAATACGGCTGGTTTTTTTCATTACAATACTAGAATGCAAATTATTGGCACGGAAACCCAAGTAAGTAGGTTTAGACAGACAAATTATGGGCATAATTTGCGTCAATTACGCGAAAAATGCGTTTCCACCCATTTTTTGTGTAATTACGCATGTTTTATAATAAGTTCGTAATTTCTTTAATGATAGATTGAATATTGTACGCTTCAAAAAGTCCTAAATTGTGTGATGATTAGCGGGCTATTTTAACATTATTGAATAATGTGTTCGAGCAAAATATTGATGTAATGTTGTTATATCTCGGAAATGACTGGCTTCGCTGACTTCCGAATTTGGAGGAACGCTTAAGTTTACTTCTTCTCCTATTCTGCTTGTATGTTCGCCATGACCAGAAGTATAGCCCTGACATTCAATGTGTCAAATATTTGTGCCATTTGTCCAGTGGGCGTAACAGCTGTAGGTATACTGTTGATAGGTCGTCTTACCATAACGAGAGCAAATGTGGACTAATTTGGCACAATGTGTTAACAAGTCGCTAATGTTTTGGCATGCCTCATGGCACTTTTCAGAATGTAAATAATAATATATTTTTATTCTTCAAACTATCCGATTTTTAGGCCCGTCTTCAACGCGGTTTCAAAATTGATTGAGCGAATTAATGCCCTAAGTTACTGGTTTGACATTGACCATTAAACGATTGTATGATATGTTTGTCTGTCACTATCATTAATTGATCCGCATTCCACTACAAACTTGTAACTTTTATTTATCCGGTCCAAATAAGGAGCTTTAGTTTACTCTTAAATAAACAAGTTCGATGAATCGGAAGATACTAATTGGATTGATGTTAAATTATTTAATTTAATTAGAAAGTGTACATAAAAAAGCTGTCAAGATTGCATTTTTTGCAGTTTAATCCTCTACCTACTTGATGGTCAACTCAACCAACCCAAGTGGTTTTATATTTTCTTCACTTAAAGTGTATCTTTCTACTGCAGAAGTTCTATACCACTCAAGAATTGTATTCATATTACATTCTTTTCTTCCACTGAAATGCTATGCGTAGAGAGTGTATTTCTCCGCCAACTCTTCGGTGTTTGTAATGCATAAATATGAAAATTTATAAATTTAGATTATAGAACTCCTGCTTCAAAACATAAACAGGTATACATTAGTGGTCAATTTTACAATTTACATCAGAACAACATATACCTTCCCTTCCGCCGTTGTCGGCTAACACAAATATCCGTCATTCATAACGTCTTGCAGCATCGCTGCCAACGGCGTAGATCGAATTGATCGATTACCCTTCGTAAGAATTGTAAGCGCGCCAGTCTTATGAAATAGATTAAGTATGTTTGTATAATGCCAGTTAAGTTCTGCCCTTCTATTAATTCTACTTAACATCAATTAATTAAGGTTTTAATTACAAGCGGATGCGACTTTGTATTTAAAACCAATGTTTATCCGTGGTGTTGCTTATACAATTTAATTGATGTAATTAAATTAAATGGAAAATAATATCGTCGACACATATTTTAGATTCGGGCTAGTGGTTTACATTTATTTTTAGGTATAGGAACGTAGATCATAAATAATACTGAGTGGAATATGGCGAAATATCGTCTTTGTATAATCATGACTAAAATAATCACGGTAATTTCATATCAATCGGTTATAAAGTACATTCATGGTATGTAATTGCTTGAGTAATTCAACATAAATGAGGATCTCGTGACGGGGAGTAATTAGCACAATTTAATGTTTGCAGTCATTAAGCGCTTGTGTGAACTCCATGAAAACGCCCCGAGAGACCGCTTGTTGCCTCAATGTACCCTATTCATGAGTCTTCTAAGGGGTAGTAGTGACTGCAGATATTTCATAGAAGACAATGTTTTAACCAAGTTAGAAAACCGTAAGTCTTTTTTTTTTAAATCCCAGTTTTTTGTTATGGGTGGGACGGATACGTGAGATGGGATCATGCAAAAATTGATATCAACACTGGACGAAATATTTGTGACGTGATCATAAACATGCTTGTTCAATTTCATAATTTAATCTTGAACACATGGCTATTAATAATAGCTATCGGTAGTATCTAATACATGCGTTGGTAATTAAATTCGCTCTGAATTTGCTAGTAATCATAAACACACAACACATGGTATGGAATCCTTATGATGCGAACTTAATTCACTGCCAAATTGAATACTAATATAGTTAGTAAGTTAGTGTCTAGCAAGAATCAAATGGGACGCACTAGAATTAAGGCATATATCCTCAAATGCACCAGAAGGTTGAAGCATTTTGTCCCAATCAATATTTTTGATCATATCGTGTGATTTATGGCATGATTAAGGTTAGTAACCGATTGGTGCCGATCGTATCCGATACGCTAATAATATCATGTGATTTTGAGCCTAACAAATAGCCTGTTATTTTCCCATGTCATTAATTTTGCGTTCATAATAACTACTATGTACTCTAATAGTTATTATTACATGTAATTTGGCGCGATAATCTAGTGGATTGATGTGCAGAGATACAAAGTGGGTACCCGCTAGTGATTTGCACGAAAATCAATCAACTTTAAGTAACATAACAGTTAAGTTGACGACTTGGTTTAGAATTTGCGAAACGTGAGGAGAGATTTTGTTAAGAAGATGATAATATGTTTTTGGATTGCTTGCTTTGTGAGGTTCGCGATGAGTTAATGAGTATTGTGTTTTATTTTCTAAAGGCTGAATCTAGCCATTTACAAAATCCAAAGTTGAAATTTCTTTGGAAGTATTTATTCCCACATTTCTTACGTTTATGTCATCCACATCTGGTTCATCTGGACCAAGTGCAGCTTTCTCATTGTTAGGAGATACAATAGGCTGCTCAGGTACCTTGTTCCGAGAAGCGCTTACATCCGGCGCCATGTCACAAGGGATGCTGTAGACACATGTGGTTGTTTTAATTTTGCTATTTTACCCCAATGCTTAATTTTTATTTGGGAAATTGTTCTTGTTCATGTATTGATTGTTACTATTTCTAAGTGGACTTACTTTTTGGTAACTTTTTTACTTTATGGGTGTTTTTACTTTAGGCAGAGGTGTACTTCAACCAAATATCGCCAGATGTGTATGAGTCCCAAGTAATATGGAACGAGCGTATTGCCACTAGCCGAGCATAATTCCAGACTTCCAGGCTTGTACTGCAAAATTACAAATGGAAACACCCAATAACACGTTCCCCGGTCTGGGGATCGAACCCAGGACCTTGTAAACCACAGTAGGGCTTGCGACCAATAGACCAATCTCTATCTTTAATGTAATTAATGCATCTATATATGCTAATGTATGTGTATGTGTTGTTGCAGGTGTCGGCATGCTAAAGCACGTGGCTGTGTCGCCGCACCGCGCGCGCGCTGACTCAGTCAGCCTCGCCTCGTCCACCTCCTGCTGTAGCCTCGGTAGCCTCGAGCACCGGCACGACTCAGTCGGTGATCTCTCGCATCGGACCGTAAGTTTAACTCCCAACTACCACATTACCACTATCATTAATATCACTTGAGCAGCCATAATTATTTGGATGGAATTTTTGTTATTTATTATCAACAATTCTACTAGCATTATTAACCCGTTATCAATCTTGTGATCACAGGGGCCCAACCATGAGCTCTTATTGCAATGCTAATTCAGTTGTGCGACAGTGACAGATGTATGCACGTCACATACATCTGTCTCATAAATGAGTGAAACTATCATGTCATTAAGAGCTCATGGTAAGGCCCCAGCACGGAATACTGATTTACATCTAAATTTAGAAACAAGAAGTTCATATTTTGAAAGACGAAGACTGCAATGCCATAAAATAATACTATGAGAAATGGCCCATTACAATCATCTGCACTTTTAATTTCTGGTATGAAGTAATACCCAAGTTGCAGAACAAATACAGCTATTGTATCAAATATTGTAACCAGACTGCATACATACAAGTGTACCAACATTTGCCTACAGATGTGTTTGATTATCATCTTACACAATCCGTTTGGTCGTGTGTGGCTTTTGTACAGCTGATCATGACTCGATGATTACTGTCCAGAGATTAACCTGGAAACTAATAATAGCAGTACCAACCATATTCATCATTAACCGATTTCACTTTCTTCGTGTCTAACAGCGGAATTGCCTCTTGTTTCCCATACCATAATAACTTGAGAAAGAACTTAAATTACCAACGAACTACCGAGACACAGGAAGTGCTTGGAGTCTTATCAATTTTATTTCGATTCCACATTTACATAGTAGACATGCATGTTTGTGTACCCTATCTTCGACCAATATCAGGGGACGATGTTGGTCATTTCAATAAAAAATTATATATTTCGTTTATTTCAATAGTTATTAAGATTCAAAGTACACAATTACATTAGAATCTCATAAATTTGAGTCACAAATTATTTTATTCCATATGACCTTTCTCAACGTCTAAAATAAAGTTCATTAGCTTAAAACTGGCTATCTTAGCGTAATGTTCCATTGTTTTAGTTAAAATTTGAGATATCCATGAGAGTTTCAGGATGACAATGAGATAGTTTCGACATTGTGCGTTGCCTTCTTCAGTGGTTTACTAATTAAGCTCGACACTGACATTTTGATGGCCGACTCAGATATGCGATGATTTCTCGATTGTTCACCAACATGTGAACGCCTCAGTATAGTCTGAGATTATAAATGTATTGTTTATAAATGTGCAATGGAAAGTAATAATGATAGAGTTTCATAGAGATGAGCAATAACTAGTCACAATTCCATTCATTGTGAGACTAAACCTATGGCGAGGATATAAAGCAAATATTTCCCACATTTCTCTTGCATTTGGTTGTCGTGGAAGATAAAACAAAAGCATCAGATATAAAATTAAGTAACAACTTAACTCATGATAAGTCTTGGGAATTACCGAATGTAAGATGCTCTCCTCATACTGATAATCTAGTTGTAACCGGATTTCATTCGGTTTCATCAATGTGGTATTTGAAGGGTTCTAAATTAACGGTGCTCTTTTGTTCTCGGTCATAATTGTCCATAATGGCCATTGTCCACGCACAAATGTATCTGTTACTTGAGACAATACTTTAAACTGTTCTTCAACGTTATGAAAGGATTGTACTATATCTTTATTCGTTCTTTAAATGCCATCTCTAATAAACTACTTTATGTGTCTGATAGAATAATTTATTTCCAATGATCTAGTCTTATAATACGTTTGCAACATTCTATCAAGATTTGTTTAGTTATCTTACTTGACTAAGCGTGTCTTATGAGTCATAAGTTATGACTACCCTGGTTAAGTTCAGCTTAATATCTCAATCGTTTATCATATCAATAACAAAGGCATCCCATGTGTGTGTGTTTACAATTGCCTGCACTACATAATCTGGCGTAACAAATTATATGGAACATATGCTATCTAAATCCGTGTTAACTACATAAAATCTACTTGTTCTATTTTACTGCTGGGTTTATATTTCATCGTTATTATAAAATTATTTAAACTTGGGATTTAAGTTTACATGTGTAATTATGATTGTTGATGATTTAATGTTGTTTGGGTCAGTTCAAGGAATATATATGTACAATAATATAGATAACCTGTTAGATGTGAGCCATTGTTATAATGACAACGTTACACATAAAGCATTACAGAAGAATAATCTTCAAAAGACACATTAATTATTTATCATACAATGTTATTAATGTCACCTTAGATAGATACAATAATCTTCATCTCTCCTTCATAAGTTCATAACATTGTAATCATCTCGCGATACAATCGATTATACATTCAAATGAGTACCGATTCCCTCGCCGTGTCAGTATTTAGTAATGACTAGACGCGGTTCCAGACAATGGAACCCACTGCCACGCCCCCAATTCTTACAAACTCCCATATATTGCCTTTTAATTGACTTTAATAATGCTTTTGTAACGGTAAAATATAACAATGTTAGATACTTGCCGTGACGCGAGATGGTATTCAACTATGTATTAAATTTTTTGTATCGTGTAGTGTTATTATTTGTTTATGCTTTGATAGCATTGCAGTATCACAATGGTTTAAAGAATTCTTGTCATGCGTTTGTTAGCGAATGTTACGGTTTGCAATTCTTATTTTACTAAACTCATTTTACCAAAAACGTGGTAGTATTAAATCAACTTTTATGAAATGTTAATTTTAATATAAACACGACTATAATTCATGTTGCATCTTTAGCTGTGCCACTTATGTTAAGCCGCTTCAATTAAACAAATAAATAATTTGCTCTTCTCGCTCTACCGACTTGCTGCCTTTACAACCACGTGACTCTTCGTACATACATTTTAAGACATCAATTCCCTCATCACAGCTAAGTGCGATTTAAAATATGGTTTGCTGACGATACATCATACTTGATCCAAAGATTAACTTTGCGCTTTGATGACTCTTAAAGCTTCGGTATTAGGATGTTCTTTCGTATATCAGTTAGTGTATGTTTTGTGTTGGATATGGATACAATATGTGCAGTCGGTCCCACGGTCTCGTTGACATGTGCTCAGACTGCAAGTTGCTTGCATTGTTCTTTAGAACCGTTTATTTCATGTCCACAGTTTTTCTTTCTAGTACTTGGATATTACATTCTTGTTTCAGTGTGGGATTTTGCTGAATCTAAATTGGTGTACTATTTATTAATTTGTTCTCATGTTGCGGATTGTACACTAAAATTTCATTCACCGGTGTGTGGTTTCTAAAAGTAATCACGTACGTATAAGTCATTATCTGAGTTGCCCTTTTTCTTGTCCCTACTCTGAGCGGTATCTATTATGGTAATTGCAAGATGAACGTAATTAGTACGTACATATAAGGAGACAATACTCTCATGACATCACGTACCGACGGATGTTTGATGTCACTTCCGCCCGTTACCATCCTGGATCAGACTTTCTACTAGTACATATTAATCGTAGTGAAACCTTTTGCATTTGCTTTTATGTACCATCGCATATTGATGGAATTGATGCAAAGAGAGAAGGTATTGATGAATATAGGGAAGAAGCAGTAATTTCAAAACAACCAGTACTTAACTCCAATGTTCTTACGATGATTCCTGAAATTGAATAAAAAGTACAACACTCCATCGATATTAAACAGTGAAAACAGACTGTATTAAAAAGTGACCACAGATACAAATTGTAAGCAAACGCAGCTGTTTATATTTGCCATCAACTAACCAAATGTAAGTCCCAAAAATTCGGCAGACAACACTCGCATACCAAAACCCTTCAACAAAGGTTGTGTTTGTTCAATATGCGTTTCCAATGGGTGGCTGTCTGCCCACGAGACTCCGCACTTAGCACCCAATAAGCTGTGGAATCTGGAAATGGCTTGTGTGCTTTTGACCATCTACTATGTACGTTTATAGGATCGTAAGATACCATTGACGAAATATTTTATCTAGTTAATTCCCTGGTAAGCTATTATCGACGTCGCAAAATTCACCAAGGATGATAAATAATGGGTTCTTCTCAGTAAAATCAACTTTACAAACTCTTGACGATTTGAAAGTGCTTTGTATGAAGTCTAATCAAATAAAGATGTTCTGAAAGATTCATATCACGTTTTCGGAATACAATTGCGCTGATTTGATTAGTCGGTCAGTTCATCAAATATTTTGTAATGAAATGTAACTCTGTCTTTGTTCCGAGCTCTTTGTATGCAGGAACTGCAACAATACATACCTATATTTCAAAATATGCTTACCTATCATTATTATAAACAATCATCTCACCTCTTACGTGAAGAGCAAGATCGAATAACATTGTCTCATCATGTAATTTGATGCCCCTTTTATTTTATGTAACGTCGTCGTCACACGATCACCACTCCACACTCTACATCGGTCACACTTTCTGTTATGTATGTGATTTTGTTTTGTTCTAATCATCAACCTTGTTTTAGTCACAAGTAGATTTTGCAACGGTGAATATTGAGACGTGAATCAAATTTAAGAGTTGGTTCCGAGCTTAAACATCATCATCAGCCGGAAGACGTCCACTGCTGAACATAGGCCGAGCTTAAACAATTTATGAAAAATCTCCCTGGCCTTATCCTGTACATTGTTGGGGTCGGCACTTGATTCAACGAACTTGATGAACGATGAGACTGATCACCTGATTTTTATACGAAGTGACTGCTACCTTACCTTCCATTATTGCATCCAAAATGCAAGCTTTAACCGAGAACATTAACATTTTCAATAACATTTATAGCAATATTACTGAAGATGTAATTGAATAGGTTTGTCTCAAATTATTTCAGACATTCACTCACTACGTACACTTTTATAAATCCTATCAATATGGATTAACGTTCATATTTGCCACCGAAGGCACGCTTAGGTAAACAATTCATTCGGTACGTGAGATCCTGCCATACACCTGTTTTTACCCAGCGCCACATCCGCGTAGAGTCATTAATTCATCGCATGCCTCAGATCCGATCGTATGCC
Source organism: Watsonalla cultraria (assembly GCA_964035505.1). Taxonomy (NCBI): domain Eukaryota; kingdom Metazoa; phylum Arthropoda; class Insecta; order Lepidoptera; family Drepanidae; genus Watsonalla; species Watsonalla cultraria. Next base: position 630,251 of record OZ037713.1, read on the forward strand.
TTCGACATTGTAAGGTCGCCGAACGACGCGATACAATATTACACAGGCAGGCATTATTGGATAATATGATTTAAAAAGTGGTTACTATCCTGAGAGATGTGGATGTATGTGGGGAAATTAAAGAGTTGTTGTACAAAAGTGAAATGGTGTACTCTGCATACCCCAAAAGGGATGTAACAACATGTGCGTGTTGTAAATATTTTATCAAGTTAGTGGGTCTACTAAAATGATTCAAGTAAGTTTCTTGGGCACATTTACGTTTCACGTCTAGATCGGGTCCTGCGCATGCCATTTTACATAAATCTAATTTTAATCCTTATGTATGATTGTATAATGGTTTGATTGAACTTTGTATTTGTAAGTGGAATGTTAGTACGCAATTATCAAAGAATTTGCGCGACACATGTATCACTGACTAATGGATATGACGTTACTGGGTGCTTATATGACATCACAAAGGAGTATCTTCATTAGTGCATCTTTGTACATTCGAGATATTGCATTACTTGACGACTTATTGATTAATATGTTCACACTACCTTCAAATAATCTAAAGAATCATCCGTTTGCACCTACACTGTGTAACACACCGGCGTTAAACTTAAAAGCAAATGAAATATAGGGATTTTTATCGTAAACATCATTAATACCTCAGCGGTTTCTGCTTCGTATAAAAATAACTTACATTGCGAGGAAACCGCAACATTAGCTCTGCGTCTTTTTACTTATTACTTCCCGCTATTTTGGGTGAAAGAAAGCTGTATTATAGATATTCATCTATCTATGCATACGTAGTACGTATGTATGTATGTATATGTCGAAAATTACCAGTACCTATGTAATAGATTTTTTACCATGGATGTATTTAAGTTCATTTGAATATTGATCGATTGTTCTAAGTAAAACATTTGCTGACTTTTTTATTCAGTTATTGTGTACTACACACCTACAGTAGTTAAAATTATTTGTACAGCATTGAGTGGTATATTATCGTGATTAAATATTACCTAATATTACAGTAATTTTAAAATTTCACGGCTGGAGAGCGATAACCTCGCAGCAGCGTGCGCGCATGTTTGTACGCTATCGGCCATTGTAGTGCCGGCTTTATTTACAAACCAGGACTAGTGGTGGGCTGGCATCGATTGTACTAATATTATGTAAGGATTTTAGTGAGTTGTTTTGATCAATTGTTACGTTGTTAGCTAACTTTAAGTGGTAACTTATTAGGTTTTGTAGTTTGAACAATACATTTTCAATGCGAACACTAGTTTCGTTGTTCATAAATCTATCGATCCGTTAAATTTAAACCCACAGGATTTTGGGATTCACAGGGCATATCGTTTATGGGTGAAATAACAATGGCCAATAAAACAAATTATGTACCGATACGTTTAGCAACACCAGCCCGGATACCGGACGAAGGGCTGAGAGCCCTACATCTCCCCAATAGGGCCAATTGGTCCCAATGAACACAGGAAGTGTCACTGTGGTCCGGATATGCACTGAGCACGTCCGCGACCGTGACAAGTCACGGGCTGGTCTTTGTTGGTTGCGGTTGGTTAATTATGATTGTTTAATAGATCCGATTTGGTGTTTTGTTGGTATTGTGATTGATCATAGGGGAGGGCTTGTAACTATTTAAAATGAAGTACATTGTATACTTATTCAAATTGATATAATTTGAGTTGAATGTATTGTCTGCTTTATTCCCTTGATCATGAATTTGGATCTGGATCGTTTTGAGAGTGATTTCCTCTCATGATAAAATGATCGAACACTGCGTAAATAAAATTAACACAATTTTACGTTGCTTCCACCCACGAATATCTGTGCAAGCAAGTTGGATTGACCTCGCCTTTCTCAGAAATTCCCGCAAATTGCACAATTTAGACTCGTTGAGCCTAAATTGTGCGTCGAATTTATTGGACCGCTCCGAAACAGACATCTATGAACGATTGGCTAATCAAATACCAGAAGCTTTACTTATTTATGAAATCTCAAAAATGCTCCGTTTAGACAACCTCAGTGAATTCATTAAAGATATTTCATTAATTACGGATATGATGGTTAGAAGAAATCGGATTCCATACACATAAGGTAGGTAAGCTTTGTAAATTTGTTTTGGCCAGAAAATACCCAAGATATTCCAATTTTAATATAATCTGGAAGAGTTTAAAGAGGTCCTGTTGAAGGTTGTTGCTCTGGCTAGATCTAAATATCTTAACGTATCACTCACTCCAAATCACCATATTTCCCTTTTAACATTGTACATTTAATCGACGAACGGATAATATCGAGCCATCAGACAAAACAAAATTCATCTCTAATTTGAGCTTCCTTCTGTGTTCTATGTGAAATTTTAGTTTCTCACTGTTTTAAACAGTTAAGGTCTTCAAATCTGATTCAAGTGCCTGCAGTGACACTTGACTGCTTACAATTACCTCGTTGTCCAAACTGCGCAAAAACAAACACAAATGAACTACCTAAGTACCGTCAATTAGCCAAGTGTCCGAAAGACCTTGCCTTGTCGGTATCCGCCTCTTTATGTAAATCCACTTCTGCGAGGAAACTACGTGGTGTTAATTCACTTTATAATGTCTTATGATATTTATGTTCGCCTTTAATTATTTATGAGCATGGCGTTGATATCCCAGGTCTTGTCGATTTCAATACAATTATTGCGCATGTAGCTTATACTCATAGAACATACAGACGTTTTAAAATGTTACTTTTTGTAGTTAACTTACGATAATACATTGAAAAATTTAATACAAGTATAAATTTATTATACACAGAATCAATTGCTTTGTCATCAAATTACATAAATTCTGATTTCTAGCATGAATATTAAAATGACAATTTAGAGCCAAGTAGGGCCATGGATACACAAATAGTGACGCCATATCACCGATTTGGTTAATAAACGCTTAAGGAAACGACGGAGCAAAAATATGACTCACTTGCATTCTGTCGTTAACTGCGACAATTTGACTAATGTAACTGTGGATTTTGTGTTTAGGCGTGTTTACTTTATGTCTGAAACAATTATACTTAATGTACATTGAAGACAGCTGACAATTAACTTGTTGAAGATAAAAGAATTAAGTATATTGCAACCATAGACGTTGACGAAGGATATCATCAAATGGAAGTGGACTACCAAATATAAATGTCGTTATATTTATACAATTATTAAAATCACATTCTATTCTTAATTCAATTATATTTTTGTCATTTAATTAAATCGCGACAAATTATATTGCGTCTAGTTATGCATATTATATTCTGAATTACATGGATGATATATTAAGAATTTGATTTGATGCTTATGTTTCCGAGTTCCCACGCGTCGAATCCTGTTTTTCCTGATTCCGTGAGAGTCTTATTCATTACGTGTTTAGATGATGTTTTGTGAAATAATAGGTACATATAAAGATTTGATTTTAATACGTCACGGAACAATTGACATATAAAATTTAAAATGAGGTACGTTAGAAACATGAGAATGATTAATGGCACAATTTTGAGGATTTTTCTAATTTAATAGTATTTCTGAGAGTTCTAGTAATCACTTCCAAGCTTTTAGCACTTCGCATGTAAATATAAATGATTATGAAAGGTGTATGGTAATATGTTCGTCGAAGCATGCATCCGCAGATATAGATAAAACAGGTGAGGGAACAATATACTAAATTCATTAAGTTAATATTAATACAGATGTGCCTTTCAGGCTTGTGTTCTAGATGAGTCAAGCAACAAATTGAATATAAATCAATTCACTACATTATCTTTCTGTAGGTATGTAACCCCTGACTTGCAGGTGACCCCTGTTAACCCCCCGGGCCTGCATCGCAAACACCCGCCAAGATTGCTCTCATTTAATTTTGCACTCTAATTGGTGCACTTCCAGCTGCCAGATTAGTCAGAATGAAGTAGCATCATTTAGGTTATTTGCTACGTCTTGTAATAAGGAAACTGGATTTTAATGTTGAGTTAGTTGAGTTGACATTGCCCTGCTTAGTTTTAACGAGAATAAATTAATAGAGTTACAATGTAATGCGTTTATAAGAGTTATTGTATAATAACATTACTCGCAGTGTGTCATATAAGGAGTTCGAGATGGTTATTAACGGCAGTGATCCTTCAAATGGTTATAGAAATAATAGTCAGTTTTAATTTAAACATAATTAATGAATTCGACGAATGGTAGAACAGGTAGGTAGTCGCGGTTGTGTTGTAAATTCATTACATATTTATCAGTCAGTGCGTCACTATTTGCTACTAACACTTGTCTTGCTCTTGCTGTTTCGTCATCCACTTGTTCTTTTGAAGTATTGACGTCATAAGTTCAATGTCTCTTATCGGGATGGTATTTTCTTCACCTTCACTTTTTCTATTAAGTGGTCCTATTTAAATTCTTTTTAGCCTACAAGGATTGTTTGGACTGCTTCTCTCTTCTTCTGCTTACTGGTGTCATCATTCATATATTGACATTGAATTAATAAAATGCGATTATTCTTTATTCTTAGATATTTCAGTTTATAGATTACCTGATATGCATTAACATCTGTCATAGTAAAAGCTTTTCATAAGCGCATGTCAGTATTATAAGAGTTCAAAGAATCAAATGTGCGTTATCAATCTATCTCCCTCTTTCATTCCTATAAGTGCACTAGAGCACTATATTTTTGCCAAGGTGGGCAGGTAAGCGCGTGCACCGGCGCCGTGTCCGCATAATGACCTTTGCCAACTCTTTGGTTCTGAGAATTGTCGCCAGATTGAATTCACCTCAAGACTGCATAATATCTTTTTCCGCGAACTTATTCTTTACAAATTGATATTTAGTCCTGAGTTACGAGCTGCTCATTGATTGAATGCATCATGCATATTGACTGATTTGAGTTGTATCTTGAAATTAGTACTTGCATTTGGTATACTGCTTTGGGAACCCTTCTTTTTTGTGTCGTTGAAAGCTGACCGACATAACCAGATCGTATTTTCTCCCGTAATATAATGATATCATGCTGTGATTTTAAATTTATGAACTTCCAACGTAATATCACCATAAACTTTTAACAATAGATGAATCGACGATTTTAAGATTAACTTTATCTGCAGTAATGGTCTGGTGAAAGTCTTAAATTAATGCATTTTTTTGTTAAACAGTTAAAAACTAATTAAACCGAGATTACTTAAGTCTGATTTGTACATATTCAATTCTAGTCGATTTCGCAAGCAACTTACTAAGACAGTTTGTGGTCTTTATCTATACAGATAAATAAAATTGAAGTGTCTGTTTACAATTGAAATTAACAGCTTTTCACACTAAATGCACATGAACGTATGTACGATACTATCATAAAATGAAACTATTATTTAAAATAATCTGAATGTTCACTGGCAGATAGCACAGTTTTTCGCGGGTGTAACTGCAGGGCACAGCTAGTCTTAAATATAACATAGATACCACCTGATACAATCTTATTATTGAAGTACTGGCAACATAGTTATGAGCACACAAATAAATACCCTTTAAGGACTAGGCCTTTAAAAGGCTTTAATTGTTTTATGCGCCATTGTTGACTAGGTTTTATTTAAAACTAGCCGCGCCCCGAGTTTTATCCGCGTAGAGTTAATATCTTGGATGACCCGCGGAACCCTAATTTTTAAAGTAAAAGTAGCCTAAGTTACTCCTTGAAACACAGCTACTCATCAGTGAAAGCCCCGTTAAAAGCGGTCCAGCCATTTCAGAGATTAGCTGGAACAAACAGACAGACAGAGAAAAACTTAACAGATTGTATTTTTTATTTTTTGTCCCGTATATACTTTCATGTGCATTTAGTGAAAAGTTGTTATTTTGGAATTACAAATAGACACTTCAATTTTATTTATCTGTATAGATTGATAGATGTTTAGATTGTATTTTTTGTGCTTCTTGCCATGAACTGAGTTCGACTATTTCACAACTTCCTCGAAACCCAACCATAGCCTAGTTGCAAGTCGAATGCTCGCGTAGAGGAATTTCCCGTCTCCAATTGATTCATTAAGTTATTCCGTGACAGCGACCGGTCGCTAATGTCCAATTCAGTCTCACCTTATTGTCATACTTGTATGCGCTTCTGTCCTGCCCTGTAGGCAATTAATGCATGCCCGATCTAATTACAGACTGATTTGGTTTGGAATGTAGTGGTTTGATACTATTGAGACTGGCAGTCTATATTTGGAGCAGTTGAAACCCTGATTGAGCTAACATGACCTATATTTTACTTACCAGTATATTTATTAGAGAACTAAGCATCAAGACGCGTTTATCAGCCTTGGTAAAGTTTCGCATTCTTAAGTTCTTTAGACATCTCCATGGAACGCCTAGTTGAGCAGGGTAAAGTGGAAGGCACCAGTGCATGCGGGACGTTTCTTATGCGGTGGACAGACCAAGCCTATAGGCTATCGTAAATCTACATGACGACCACGACCGTTCTGACAAGAGCTTATGGACTGAGAAGGCGATTTCTATTAGTTTGTTATATTTATTGAAGCTCACGTTCCCATTTCAAACAGAAATTAGATCCCAAAATGTGGGTCTATTCTGTGGTCACGGTCCGAAAACTTAGTGGAATGCCATCTGACATCGTCTTGGATGTGGACGCACTCGACCGTAACTTGTGGACTAGGCCTTTGGTAATTTAGGTGAGTTGTTGTATAGTATCCTTACGTTTTGTATAACATACAGCCTAGTTGACAGTGAAAAATTTTTGAGCATCTCATGAACGTCACGAGGGATGAGAAGCATTTTTGTCTTGGTTTTGGATGCTCTATCTATTCCAGAATTATCCCTTCTTATGAGCACGTTGTTTATATTCTTTAGAGTACAACTCTTATGAAATAGTGACTATAGATATTGTTGGATGAAGGCAAGTTTGCCTTAATAAATATAAATAATATGTGTGAAGCAAACACAATTACCTATTGTTGAGTTCAATGAGTCTCATTAAAGTTATCAACACAATCTCCAGAAGGTTTTCCAATTTGCTACGTTCGTGATGCTAACGTTAAGTATAAACATCGCCCACAGGTCGCCTACATGTGCTTGCAAGGCTGACTACTATATGTCAAGTACCCTTTGTTGCTAAGTTCATTGAAGGAGATTTTGCATCAATTTCGATTTCAATTTTGAATGCGCGGTTTACATCGTCCCATATATTTTTAAGCGCCTGTAGAATCGAAAGGAACTCCAACGGTCGATACTCACTCGTCATTTTAAGATTCCGCACATGTATTCGATTGAGCATATTGGAATGCACAAATTGGTACACGACTCCAACATGTGACGCATATCCTATTGCTTAATATTATGACCTCCATAATGTCTTCTTGAACTAAGTTACGATGGTAAGAATAATAAAAAAAATCTAAGCGAATAGTAATTCTGGTGATACACCAATGCTTAAGACGGCTTCAGTTATATATTAGAGAGTAGCCCACAGTGTGGAGTATTCCCCTCCTCTTATTAGAGGGCATTCAAAAGTAAGCCATTATAATTCATTAAGACTTATAATTCATTATGATTCCCCGAAAATATTTTTTATATTTGTAGACCTTAAGAAGAGTTTCAATGAGGTTCAAAAATATAATTGGTATTCTACACGTTACATGATACTGCTCGAATGTGAAATTATTTAAGAAGTCGTCAGCATCTATTTGTAAACTGTAACATGTGTGTGTATTCTTTCGGTTGACCACAAACCTAATTAGTTTCAAAATACGCATTCATCAGTGAGACCAAACGAATCCGCAGGCACGGTCCATTTGGCCCGTGCAGTTTATACCCAGAACATATCGTATCACGTGTCCAGTCCATATGCTTTGAATAAATGTGGCCAAATGAACGCACCCTTGCGCCACCCGGCTGCGGTTGATTTCGACTTAAGTAGGTTATGTTACTAATGTTTGTTTGATGTTAATTATTCAAGTATAAGGTACTAGAGTTTTAACTGGATTCGTTAAGCAACTTTATTATTCTTTTGACGATCTTTTGTTTGTGTTTCTATATTAGGGTTGGTATTATAATTTACAAAATACCTTTGTAATTCGTTCGCTTCACTTAAATTTATACAAGTCGGTTTCATTTTAGTACTGCCATGTTTTGGTATAACCGGTATTCTTAAAAATGATTTCAGTCCAATGCAACTCTGCAACAACCAAATTTAGAGTTGCCCACTCACATAGGTGCATGCATCGTGCAAGGGACGTGACGTAATGTTTATATTTATCTACCCTTGGTTTTATATTCATCTTAATAATCATTCAACTTATAACGCCCAATCATACACAATAATATCTGCGATAATGGTAATGATCACCATAAAAATGAACAATTTATGGATATCAATAAATTGAATGACATTGTACGGTTTGATTGTATTTAACGAAAGCCTTTTACGTTCGCTTTCAAAATTATCTTGATTCTGTAACTTGTTTATGAGTATTCTAAAGGATTCGAAGGTCTTTATGATCGTCTACGTATGGTTTTCTTTAATCTATAACATTGTTTTGGTAAACACCAATTAAAGTTATAAGTACTACTTCAAAAACATAGTTCATTAGTAAGTTAGATAAAATTAAGGATTAAGGATTAAGTTTTCTTATATCGGTACCAGGAAAACATTTTCTCATCTGTCAACTGAAATTACATTTCTGATATTATTTTGAACTTTTACAAAAGCATGAAAGAATATGCTTCGAAGTTAGCAATATTCCAATGTAGCTTTCGCTCGAGTTGGTCAGTAGTCTCGCACTGTCGCGTCGCTAAACGAAACCTGTGCGGTTGTATCAAGGTTGTCACATTATATACGTTTTTGTAGCAATACTAATTTGTTTGTGAAGATTCCCCTAACAATTGTTGGTCACGTGCTGGTGAATTTATGAATGTGTACTTAAAAACATATTTACGTGCATATTCGTAGTACCTAACTGACGTGTTATGTTGAAGTGAAATAATGCATTCATTGGGTAACATCAATAGATAACATTTCCACTATTTTTATGAATGCACTAGCTGTGTCCCGCGGTTTCACCTGCGTAAATTTAATTTCATACAATATTTCACCCCCTATTTTATTCCCTTGGGGGTAGAATTAATCAAAATCCTTTCTTAGCGGATGCCTACGTCATAACATCTACCTGCATGCTAAATTTCAGCCCGATCCGTCGAGTGGTCAGGGCTGTGCGTTGATAGATCACTATGTCAGTCAGTCAGTCAATATATATAACTCACAGTCACCTGTTTTAAAATAGGCATTTGAAATTTAAGGGTGCAGAGTTTTACAAACTGCTACAGCCCTATCAGTGAGACAATGGCGCTCTGTGTTGCCATAAGCCACGTCTCATGTTGCAGTTAATAATGATCCTTGTGCACTCATCCTCATTGATATTTAATAAACTTAGCTTATATTTGATCGGCACTTTTGAAACGATACACTGTTTGTATCTAGACTTGTACAGACGCAGATAATAATTATTCTGGGTATCTTTATCTCCTCTTAACGTGAGAATAAAATTTGACATCATTACCGAAAATTTTGATTTGGAAAGTACGTAAGTATACCGATTAATACATTAAATGCGTTTTACCCGATGATACGATAGGTATTAATGGTTAATTTTAATAAATTATGGTAGAGATTTCAGATCCTTTCACGAGCAGCTACTCCATCGTAATGAGCTTGACCGCTTTGTTTGTCGTCCAAGCCATTTAAGTACGGTTTATGCTTTCCTTAATATGCTTTCAAGGATCGCGTAACGAACGGCGTAAACAAGTATTTTTCTTAATAAGGAAAAGTTTTCGAATGAGGAATATTAGGATGATGGATTAATTTCGTTTGACACCTAAATAATATTTGCAGTTACAAAATAAATTCAAGTTGTTATCGAATATATAATGTCACAAACAAACAAACATGAATTCCAAAAACTCCTTTTTCATACAGTTTTAATAAACAGACAAAGTGTCTTACTGATGTGAACAATGATGTTATTTTTCGCACATGGGTTGTTGTATGACTTGTATAATAGTTCATTGTGTGCAATGTCAATAACAGACACGATGATAGGCTTTGTAGTAGATATAGAATATAATAATAGCAGGAGGATCTAATGGCGGCCACAAATAATGCTGTTACAGTAGCCAAGTTCTGGGCTGCAACAATATAGAATGTTTGTCATCGACATGATATGGAGAAGAAAAATAGTCTGTTCAGAACTTGGATTTTATCTCGTGTTATGTAGTTTTTCGACTTTTTTGTAGAAGTGGAAGTAATTGGTTACAATAATGCTACAATTTAGTAAAAGGGTTTTTGTTCTTGGAATGAGTAACAAGGTCACTTTGTATAACCACGATATGATTACGTTTTATCAAAGATTCCCCGAAAAGGCGAGTCTAATAGAGTTTGGTACTATTTTAGACGTAGTTTACTCACCAAGCTATTTAGTTAGTGAACTTATTCAATACATAGAAGTTTGAATACGAACTGAAGAAATTTGTTCATTTACCCTTTTGTGAAGTTATTGAGCTTATGATTATTATATATCAGAGCAATTGCTTACATTACATCAAATATTAAATTACACATATCGGTATGGACTGCTTTATAAACATTGAGCAAACGTCGGTCAGATGCTGCATGCTTAAGACTTCTATCATTAATATCCACTGCTACTTATAGACCACAATTAACCCCCAAAAACCGACTGAGATCAAAGGCACTAAAAAAGTGTTTCACCCGAAGTGGAAACGGTGCGTCCAATCTTAAGATCTTTGGGGTTAAAAATGTTCAGTTCTTAGAATTACGTGATAACACGCTAACACACGGGTGTTGGGGAAACAATGAAATGCTTTGTTTTCACAGACTTCTCTGAGTTCGACGTTTTTTGACGGTCGCTCTGTTTTAACACTTCTTGATCTGGGTGTTAAGATAATATTTACAAAGTGGGATGTTGGTTTGTGAAGTAATGGTGTTCTTCTGTTTTGTTGGCTTTGTAAATACATAACATACATTTGATTGCAGTAGGATACTTATTACCTACCTCTTTTAAGTGCTATGTATAACGTGGTTCCATGTCAGTCTTTATCACTCTGCACTTTCATCACTTTTGTTATTGACTCCTTGTCTACCAATTGAAGGTATGTAAATTAAATATTGCCTCCGCTTTGCACGACTACTAGGCTTAAAGGTACAGCTCCGGTAGCTAGTTCCTATTCTAGTAATCTATAGTCGCTAGCGTCACCGTCGAATATTTGTATGAGGAAATACACAGCGCCTCCTAGCGGTGATGTGGAGAACTAAAATATCTCATACAAATATTGTAGGTGACGCTAGCGAGTATAGTTTACGAAAACGGTTGCAAACTCGTGATAGGGGTACGGTGTAGGATTAGAATTTTCGCAATTAGTTACATCTGATGTAGGTGCTTGCGAAAACACTAAAATCACATTACATCAAATACCAAATAGGTGAAGCCTTTCAGCCAACACATTATTGTAAGTATCAGTTAAATCAAAGCGTTAAGTAGTAAAATGATGTAACAACTGTGATATTTGTAGTAACAGATGGGCGTGCAGAACTGGGGAAAGCGAGCCGAATGGCCTTTGTGGCACTTAAACCTCAATTAGTTGTACTATTGTTTTATAACTGACTTGTTTGCACAGTGACAACTGTTTTAAATGCTACCTCACTTACATATCCTCACGCTGTGTACCTTTTAGGCAGGCAGAGAGTAACTTCTCTTTAGTTTTCCCCACATCCTTTTAAAGGCCTCCAACATCACTCTTTTTATTATAGCCACATGACACTCTGCTTCTTCTTAGAGTAATACTGTAAGATTTATAGAAACTTAATCCATAAAGTGGATTTCTCAAAAATATTCTAACCCTTTACCTATATTACGCAATTTTGTCCAATCAGGTTCAACCAGACCAACACATTTATATCGCTAGCGAATTATGTTAAAATAATTAGCTAGTTTCCGAACCGGTGGTAAATTCTCGACATTCATGAGTAGCTTATCAGGCCCTAAACCGAATAAATATTTTTAATTTTCATTTTCAAATTCCGGTTGCAATCGAGCACTATTACTATGAGAAGAATTTAAATATTATGTAATAGAGCCACTAAAGGTTTAAAATAGAACATCAGATGCAGGAGGGCACGAGTACCAAGATCACCCTAGCTTAGCTAATACGATTGTAAAACTGATTTATACTTCGCCATGTGCAAAGAGTAGCCGCCCTCTTCAAGTTTTCATTAACAAAATCGTCAATATAAATCTCGAACCGGTTCATGAGGCTGGTAATGATTTCGGTGCAGCTGTCGTTGAGGTAACTCAATTGACAGATGTGCGTTAATTAACTCGTGCGCAACTCGACAATGACTTGAGTAAACGTGTGTCAGAAGCTTCCAAATTGGCTGGGTTAAGTCAGATCGGGGCTCTGGTGTTCATAGTGAGTTTCTTGCCGGTTCTTCTCAGAAGGCTAGTTTCCGAACCGGTGGTAAATTCTCGACTTTCATAAGTGCCTTACCAGGGCCTAAACTGAATAAATATTTTTCATTTTCATTTTCATTTTCATTTTCATAGAACCACTAATGCGTGTAGTAGATACTGCAGAAATGAGAAAATATGGTACTTACGTGACATGTGACACAATTTGCTAAGATATTGGCTATTGTTCCAGAAATGTAAGATTCGAAGTTCATCGTTAAATTTATTTTTAGTTATCCAGTCGCAAATTGTTCGATGTCTCTGAAAAACTTGTATGACAGATTACATGCGCGTATGTAATCATGGTGGCCCTACCCCAACCGGTTATGAGTGGGCATTTATAATGTATGTATTACTGTGGTGTGGTTGCACGTATCGTATCAGTATGAACAATTAACCTATTGCGCTCAATTGCACAATAGTGCCCACTTACCGGTTGCATATTTAGTGATAGTTCACTAGCTGACTTTGTGAGAACTAGTTAAGAGTTGAAAGAGCTCTCAGAATCAGTTGCACGATGAGGCAGCAGGCATCTATTGGAACATTAGGACCAAGATGTCTAATTGTCGTTATTTTTCCTATTTTTTCGTTCTATACTTGTTGATATGGTTTAAAGCTTTTCATAAGTGAAAGCTTTGTATGTATCTCCATCTTACCCATATTTGCGATGAATATTTTTTTAAATTCCTAAACATGTCTTGTGTAACTTTTACATTCATTTAATTTAAATGCAATTTCGTTTTTCTACCTAAATATCTACATTTTTAAGGAACTGGTTAACCAATCAACACAATTGGCTACGGTTTAATTGTGAAGCCACGGTTCTAGAATGGACAGACATAGCCTCGTAATTGAGATGATCTTGACTTGAATTTGGGTCTTCAACCCATTTCCTATGAGCTTTCCAAATATTTTTCATCGTAAGCTTGCGTTACATGAAAATATCTATGAAGTAAAAGTTATCCCTACTAATATTAACTCTGTCTGTCTGTTATGCTTTCCCGCTTAAACCTCTCAACCGATTTTGATGAAATTTGGCACAGACAATCTTTAGACTCTGAGAAAGGACATAGTCTACCTTTTATTTATTAGAAATATTAGGTTTCCGCGACCATAAGGATGAAACTAATTGGGTGAAACCGCGGGGCACAGCTAGTATTATATATATATACAGTTATAGAAGTTGTTGAACAGTTGACATCGAATTCATAGAAGCTAGTGCTTTTAAATTCTTCAGTTAATGGTGCCATACATTGTTACATTACATCCTATTGTTGATAACCCATTGAAAAATATATCAAGGGCATTGTGTCTGCTTGTAATTCGACGGTTAGTTTTTGTCCTCACACTTTAGTTGGACTATTCCTTGTGTACTGTTTTTCCCAATTCAAGGACAGAAGTAAAAGGTTAGGCTTTATTGAATGATTGTGTAGTGCTTGGTAAAAAATACATTCCAGTTTTCTAACCTAAGGTATATAAAATATGGAACTTTGAACAACTTGTGGAGTAGTTTAAATGATTAACAATATATTAAAAGGACGTCAATTTAAATCAAATTGTACGGTTAAGGCTTGCATGCATTAGTTCTTTTAAAAGAATGTTATAATGATTGGCATGTTCTGCATTAACAGTAGCACTATCGTTAATATAATCAGAAGCAGCAGACACCTTATCAATACCGTTATACCTTTTGCCAACAATGATAAATTCTCCGAAGAATAAATTGTACCATCAAAAACGTTGGCTGGCACATTGACCTAATTCATAATGTCGGAAAGCCATAACTGTTTATCGAATAGCAAGCAAGGCGCCTATAAAAATGTTATAACTGGAAGGTATTTCTGGTCATAGCTTTGCCAGTACGGTTGCATATAATGCTTAAGAAATGTATTTCATTTGCGGTTTGATTTCAATCCTTTATGTAATGACATAACGTTATTTTGTAGGTGCTTATAGGTAGGTGATATTGCTTTAGTTATTTGTCTTTTTTGTTCGGCAGTCATATTTTGTGTAAGCCTATAATAGTCTTGAAGCTACTGTGTGTATGTAAAATAATCTTAATCTTCCTAACTATTCCCCTTCAAAAATAAATATCTTCCTTACCATAGAAAAAATTACTAAAAAACCCATCATTAAATGAACCCCATGATTTTCTCTAAGATCGTTTCCTGTGCACCTGGTTCAGCACGTGCTCGCACGCCCTGCGCTTACGCACTTTTTGCTCAACGCTCGTGATGTCCTAGTGTTCGTCATTATTATGCTTGATAATAGTCCCTGAATGATGCCGTACAGGTGGCAGATAGCAGCTGGGAACGTCTTTGTTTTTAATGCTCTTGAAATTATAGCCTTGAATCATATCAGGTTCACAATGAATGCAAATTCGCGTCAAATTAAAATTCCTCCTGTGTCCTTGCTTTTTCTTACTTTAACGTTTGATATTTGATGCCTTTAGTATTTATAAAACTGTGTGTATCTTGATGATTTTGAAAAAGGGAAAGCAATACAAGACTATGCCTTAGTCTATTAATAATATCTACATATGACGGGTCCCTCTCGACCTGACCTAATCTCTATGCAACAGACAGATGGGTCTATTTAAAGTTTTTTATTACACTTTAGACAACTGTAACAACAGTAGGTGTGGGTGTCCCGTAGGAACGGTTCGTAAATATTCGTTTGATGATCCTTTCAAAATTCCTAGCAGAGCTGCCGTATCTTTATTATGTGATGTTTGCTATCGCAATAGATTTTTATTAGAATCGTCCATGTCATAATAAAGCCCTCTAGTATCTAATACAGTTTTGGGAGTTCAGTTCTATGTAATGTGATGCTGACTTCAATCCTTAGCCGAAGGTACTTCATGATTCAAATTAGAAATTATCACAGTCAGTGCAGCACTAATTACCTAGAGGTTTATGAACTTGGATAATACCATTACTTTGAAAATGATTCTGCTTCTTGTTATTTGATCTTTTTTGAACGTATTCCGTGACCCACCAATTCCCGTAATATTTGCCTCCCAATTCCCCTATTTGTAATATATCCTGTCCGTAGCACGGGAGTTAGGGGACAATTGCATCCTAATAGTTGCTTCCTCACCTAATTGACACAGCGCGGGGACTGGGCAAACTTCCGTCGGGTTTATTAAACTGAGCGCGTGCCGGCGCCGATCAGCCGCCGCTCGCGCCTGTCGGGAGTCGGGGAGACGTAAGTGATACCATGTTTATTGGTATACCATCCAATATCTAATATCGAGTACTAGGTGGTAAATATGGAAATGGATTTTGATGGTTGAAGATGTGTGTTTATGAGTGGATAGCAAACAAAGTCGTATTTATTTTTGCTTCCATAAGATTTCTGACTGAGTATTCTCATTTTTATGGAAACTTTTAAGTAATGCCTTTTATAAAACACTGACTTACCTACACCGCTGACACGATGCGAGTCTAAGCCTTTCTAATAAGAAGGGTACCTTCCGAACCGGTGATATGTTAATAATTATATTCGGTATAAACGTAGAACTTACGCCAGATGTTAAAATTGACAGGGAAACTGAAAAACTAAACGTGCCATTAAAGTCACCATAATGATATCTCTACCCTTTAAACAGCTTAAATCACAAGCTGTTTCGAATCCAAGGAATC
Source organism: Watsonalla cultraria (assembly GCA_964035505.1). Taxonomy (NCBI): domain Eukaryota; kingdom Metazoa; phylum Arthropoda; class Insecta; order Lepidoptera; family Drepanidae; genus Watsonalla; species Watsonalla cultraria. Next base: position 646,432 of record OZ037713.1, read on the forward strand.
CTCTCGAGTGGAACGGCAGGACGGCTCTAAATTGGTCGAATGAGGTGTGACAGCGCGCGCAGGAAATTAGGAAATGGGAAGCACGCTCTATCGTGATCGCGGCTTTTTGTCAACTGCTATACAGACTGTTACAGTTTAGACCAACTAGCAAAATCTTCACATAACATTTGAAAATCACATTATATCTTCATGTCTTGATGTGATCCAAGCTGGTATTAGCAGTTTCATCGATTCAACTTGAAATATGATGGTTGGATACTACTGGTTCTCGAGAATGTATTGTGTGTGTTTTTCACGACATCTATATGCCTTATGCAATTTTGAACTTGTTGGGAAGTAATTATGATACAATCTTGGTAGTATCCATCGGATTATAATATATATTAGGTGATATATATAATAGGTGAACACTCTGTAGAGCTGTCGAGTGTTGTAACTCCGATTATAGATCCGTGGCGAGATCAAAATTAAGTAATTTGTGCATCCGGGACAGCTATTAGTTAGTTTTGTTGGTGATTATTTTTACTCCACACATAGGTATATTATGTTATTTTGTATTTGTCACGGATCAGGTTAAATATTTATGTCTTTATTATGGTCGTGGGTGGTATTGTCACCATAGGGAGTTATTGTGGTTACCATCCACATTACTTTGAATTGATAATGTTCGTTAAGTGTTGAATGAAGACTCACTCGGCCGCAGTCATCAATTTACTTGATAATTAGGATTGAGAATTACATGAGATTGTAGTGCAAGAGTGCATCTTAATTCAGAATAAGTAGAGTTCATTTTATTAACGAGTATCTGAATAAAATACGGAAATTACTGTTATTTGGTAGTGTAGTGTGAGGAGCTCGTGGCACAGTTGCATATGATTCGATCAGCGAAGTTAAGCAACCATACGCCTAGCCAGTAGTTGGATGGGTGACCGCCCGAGTTCCCTCCGTGCCTCGGAGAGCACGTTAAGCTGTCGGTCCCGGTTGCCAATGTAACACCTTTGGCAATCGTTACAGGTCAGTCGGAGGCCTAAAAATAATCTGACAACTGGTTTAACCCAAATCACAGATTTTCCTCCTAAACGGGGTTGCGAAGGTCAGATGGCAGTCGCTTCGTATAAAAATCAGGTGATCATCCACATCGGGTTGAATCAAGTGCCGACCCCACCAATGTATGGGATAAGGCCAGGGAGATGATGGTAGTGTAGTGTTTACTTGTCGAGCTGCACTTTAATATCAATTTGGGTAGAGCATGATGTCAATGTCAATAGGGCGGCGGTAAGGGTTGTCAAATAAACCGACCAATGTCAATGAATGCCTTTAATGCACTCAAAAATAATTACTATACTAACTTAGAATTTATTTCGCGTATGTAAGCGCTTGCAATGATAAAATGTTACGTGTGCAGTTTTATAATACAACACAAAATGTACGGCTTTGCCTGTACAGGTATTTTGATGAAATTTAGTGACCTGACTTCGGGAGGGCAGCGCGCTAGTCTGAACCCAAGATAATTATAGAGGGTAATGTAATATCCTTATCAATCCGAATGTCGAATAAGTTAAGCAAATAATTGCTCATTACCGTATGATTCCGGCATGACACAATGTTACAAATAAACATGTTAGCAGTAGCCAGTACGCAGTAGGTTACACGCTAGTTGCCGGATACGCAAATTGTGGAGTGCGCATGCGCAATGTGCGCCTGACGTTTGGACGGTAATGATATAATTAGTTGATTGAAGGCTCGGTGTTGACAAACCATTGGTACGGAGTTATCTAGGACTTAGTTTTGAGTGCTCTCATATTATTGACAATATTGCAAGATGGTATTATCAAATGCTAGGTTAAGTGCATTTGTGATTATATTCAAAATTCATTCAACATAAAGGACACTCATTTTTCTTACGACTTAGGTTACTTACTACCGTTTCCAAATGTAAGCCTGTCAGGAAGAAACGGTGAAACAAATTCCCCGGTTGTTTATTCGTGATCGATTCGCTATCATGGTCCTTTTAATCGGGAAATTACTCAGACGCTTTTTGTCTAAAGACATACGTATTGGAAGCGACTAGAGTAGGTAATTTTTAGACATCCATAAATGTAGTTTAAGTACTTTATGCAATGTTTCCAACAATACCATAGAGTAGAAACAGATACAAAAATACCTCAGCACGTTATATTGCATTGTGTATCTGGATAGAGTTGGACCTTTTATCTGAACACCATCTTGTGACATTCGACCCACGCACGTGTTCTTGTACGCTCTATTATCACACTTATTGTTACTACGATAGCATCTTGAATGCTATTACGATAGTTTATCTTAGTACGGATGTGCCAGTAAATTTGTTACTTATAAAATCTCAAAATCTAGAGTGTCACGTAGTACAAGACCTACCTATATACAACGAACCATACCAGATTTTGAATTAAGAAATTATCACATAAAACTGCATGGAGATTGAACCTTAGTTTTATTGAAATAGAGTTCAAATGAATGACACACCTCCGGTGCCAAGGTGTGTCATAATAGTGAGTTAAACGCGGGCGCAGCGTAAAGTCACGATCGATCTGACACGCTCTGGATGTTGACCCCTGTGGCCCATTACCGGTGACCTTTAACATCGCAGTCATCATTTTATTAAGAGCTTTGCTCTTGTCGGTGGAGCAATCGCAACTCTAGCCTCTTTTGGGCACTTCCTTGACCTCCTGATATACCACTACACCCGTTTTCTCCGTAAGTTAGTCCATGTAGCTTCTCCTCTGTCCTCCTCTTCCCCTTCTCCCTTCGATTTTCCCTTCCAGTACTATCTACAGTAGATTGTCGTGTCGTATCAAATGTCCGAACATTTTTCCGCTTTTAGCTTCGATCGTCGAACTTAGTACCTATCTACTTAAAAACATTCTATAGGGACTAATGAAATAAATACGGTAGATGTTATTATGTATGAACATTGACAATAGACCTTTATTTACCTACTACATACACATTTAGTTTTCACTCTACACATCGCCTACCTCCCAAATCATCCTTTTATTTAGTGGCCTATAAACGAGCAACCCTCCGTCAATAACGATATTGTACCAAACAGGCATTCATTATAACCCAGGTCAAACAGTCATTATGATCATACATTGCCATGATTACTATAGGCGCCAAGTAGCAGCGTAAATATTGATGAATCATTGAAGATGTACGAGTCAGGTCAGTGCAATATGACATCATTATCTCACGTGTAGGTTATGTGTCACCAATATGTCTCACTAACTCCCTTATCACTTACAATCAAAGTTTGCAACAGGTGTAAAAGTGCTGTTGCAGTTGGAACTCCTACCCCCACAGATATAGATACTTTGTGACCATCTTAATATGTTGAAATACTAAACAAGAAAGGAGGATTTATAGTTGCTAATGCTATATGTTGAGGCGAGGAAAAGTTCCTATAAGTAGTATTAATCTTCTCTCTTCTCTTATATATAAAAATTAATCCCCATTTCCCTTGGTCACGGCATCACGCGTAAACTGCTGGATGGATTTTGACGGGACTTTCACTGGCAGATAGCTGATGTTTCAAGGAGTGTTTTAGGCTAATTTTATTTTAAAAAATACAGAATGAAACTAAATCTACGCGGGTGAAACCGCGGGGCACAGCTAGTATTTATTAATGAGTGTTAAAGTGAGCAAACGTTTATAAGCTGCAGTAGCTGGTTACAATCAGGCGAATTGTATAAGAAAGAGAATACTTAAAAAAATAAAATCTTTTGTTTTTAGCCTCCATATCAGCCAAGTTCCCCTGGTAAATAGTTCTAGCAAATACCTATCATTAGTCGTCTATTGTGTAGTGACTTTACACTTCGCTAATTACATCATTAGGGTCGAGTTTAGTCGCAATTATATTATCCTGTCGTTTGCACCTCAGTATTAAGTTAGTCATAGTTGCTGTTCTAGGTTCAGCGTTAGTTAAACTAACTGTTACTATTCTCTAATGTGCCTGCCGTTTCCGTCCTTGGAAAGGTATCTCTACTTCCTCGTTTCTATTGGTGCGCGTGACCTGTTTATCTTTTGTTCCATAATGCTAGTGGCATAATGTGTTAAGTACCTCTTGGTACTGGTGTATACAGATACGAGTATGGGAAATCCCAGCAGCAATAACATTGGAAATCGGCCCAAAACATTGCTTGTACTGTTTTATTGGAAAATAGAAAAAAAACCAAAAAAAAAATATCAATGGTAGAGCGCTGAGATTTTACCATCTAATTATGCTAGTTAGTATCTCAATGACTAACAGCTTACATATACAGTAATAAATGAAAATTGCATTGGAAAATTATTGGCGGGAAATGCATAAACCCGGGCGTACTTTACGTGGTACTACCAACGCCATCTGTCAGAAATCGTCGGTACTACTAAAGCATGATGTGAATGGTATTGTCATTTTGTAATGTCAAACGCCTCTGACCACTTTGTGGTCACATTAAGGGCAATTTGAGGGCTTTAGATCATTTCGACGACGCGGTCTATGCAAGGCGTTAATGGTTTTATTTTTACGGTAGAGTTTATCACCTACCCTTGAATGCTTTCTGATATTGCAGTCGTGAAAATCTTATAATCAATGATTAAGAAATATTTGTATGCATTAAAACGGTTCTTTTAAGTATACTTCAAAATTTTATTGTTTGAATCTCAAAACAATGGAACCGACGCAATATTCCTGACATAAAAGTGTATGCACCTTCTAACTTCTCACATAAAAACCAAACACTATCAACGGCGTGAAGACATAACAAATTAATTAATATTACTTGTTCAAAGTGGCCGTAACCAATTCGAGACGCACGTAGAACACCACATCCAATCACGCAGTTTCCAGTCAATACTGTGTTATTGGAGTTACAGAACATTTAAGACCGTTACTGACAGTATTCGCACTAGCACAGCTAGTTAGAAGAACGTTTTTAAATTCCTATCCTATCCAGGGGCGGATCTTGAATTTGTGTGGCCCTGGGCTAATACTGCTTAGGGGCCCTACCTAATTACTGAATTAATTGCCATTTTGACAAGAAACTGTTTTCTGTAATGATTTCGGTTGGGGGCCCTGGGCTGCAGCCGCCCAAAAAGCCTTTAAGTAGATCCGCCCCTGATCCTATCTGTATATTGCTCCTACAATCTTCATTTAATACTAGATAACCCGGTGAACTTCCTATCACCCGTTCCGTTACTTATTTTTTTTAAATATTAACAAAAATATCAAGATCAATATTACTCAGAATTGTTCTGCCATTCTCAAGTTTTTATATAATATAGAAGATTATTTAAAAATGTTGTCTCATCATGACCTCGAGTAGGTACTTTTTCAAACTTTCGAGAAAAGGTATTTTTAAATTTTTTTAGGGCGCAAATTTGGACTAAGCTCATTAATTATAGCATTCGTTAAAATTATGCTGAAATTTTGTTCCTGCCATATCTTCGAGTTCTTTTTCAAGCAATTTCATTGCAATGATAGTTTCACTCATTTATGAGACAGATGTATGTGACGTGTATACATCTGTCACTGTCGCACAACTGAATTATCATTGCAATAAGAGCTCATGGTTGGGCCCCTGGTATAATGAAAAATATCTAACGTAAGGACCAATTTTGGCTTATCCCATTACAGCATTCGTCAAAACGATTCCACATAATAAGATGCATGTATAATGTCGGCAGGTGAATATTGAAGCAAAGCCCATCGAGTGTGAAGGTAGCTTTGTCGCAAGCTGTAATACCGCATTCCGCATTCATCCGGTAGTTTTTGTGGCTGCTCCGAGTCATCGGTGAACCGATATCAGACTTTCCTGCCCTTTAGAAATGGCCTGGAGGGATTTAATTACGTTTTTGTCACGAGAGGATGTTCTCGTCCATTGTATTAGCACTTATCAGGCACTTGACTGTTTTCTCTGAAGAATGTATGCCTGCCTTGGATACCTAATTCCATCTTAAGAAAGTATGAAAATCAATTGGTCAGTACTTATGTACAGAATTTATCTTGTTTCAATTAGCAATTTTCATATTAGGACTAGAGTGCCGTCAATTATAAATGAGACTAGCTGTGCCCTGCGGTTTCACCCGCTTAGATTTAGTTTCATTCTTATTGTCGCGGAACCCTAATATTTTTAAGAAATAAAAGTAGCCTAAGTTAATCCTTGAAACATCACCTACCTGCCAGTGAAAGTCCCGTTAAAATCGACCAGCCGGTTCGGAGATTACCCGGAAGAAACAGACAGACAGACAGACGGACAGACAGACAGACAGAGAAAAAAAATATAACTTGGTTTTTAAGTGTCAGTAGCGTGCATACTTTCAGATGCATTTAGTGAAAAACTGTTATTTTGGATTTACAAACAGACACTTCAATTTTATTTATGTGTATATGTATATAGATAAAGTGCCCTATAGGTTATCAAATAATACTTTCTCTGTTACCTTTCACGGCAGAACTATAGAATCGTACAAAAATTTGGAAAATATTAAATAGAGCTACTTGAAAGACGGCCATTTGGTACATTAAGATAATAACTTGAAAGTACATCCCTTCATCGATATCCTGTTAGTCTGTTAGTATATACAAACAAATTATTCAGCTGATACAGCAAGTAACTCCCAGGGAAAGTTGTTGACATACAGTTGAAGTGAAAACCTCTCTAAGGAAATCCTGACGACATGTGGAAGGAACTCAAACAATTTCCAAAACCAATACAGGTTTAAGTGCAAAACAATTACATTATTTATTAATTCTTTCGATCTAAATTGTATCAAATATCCTTGGTTCACATCCGTGAATACATAAAAGTCACTTGTGCGAATCGTAATCGACATGGCTGTGACTCGATTCTGGGGTGAACAGGTGTGTAACTTCATCCATTGAAAGGGGATAGGCAATGGGGATGCGCTTCCGGCGCCTGCGGTTCAATACGTACTCAGCCCCACCTGAATGTCGAGAGGGTGGTTATTGCGAATGGCCAGCAGTGTGGGAAGCTATTTAACTTTAGCAATAATACATGGTTCTTTCGAAAAGTGTCTTTGGACAATCAATTTATCTCGCGGTTCCTGAGAGCTAGGATCCAGTGTGAGGTAGTATAGCCTTCTTATTATTGTTCCATATTCTGGATCTGTCAGTAAGCTGTTATCTACCTCCCACCCTTATATGGGATCACGTTGTTTCCCCAAAATTCCTGTTTTTTTACTGATTACCTAAATATGTTCACTCATTGTGGCAAATACCTATCTCTGTCTACCTCCATGTCTATCATGTCTTAATTAATGAAGTCATTCAATGAGATTTGGGATGCCGAACTCGTCATTCCCCATTCCCCAAGGTGGTATTTTCCTGCATTCGCCGGTAGTGTTAGTCCGTACGTCGTCGCGTGCGCATGTGTCATGGCTTCCCCTGCGCCCGTACCGGCACCGCGTATGCGGTTAGCGCTCCTACCTCACAATATACATGTGAGTATTCAAAACAAATAATTGATTCCGGATTTTGTTGTTTTTAGTGATTTGATAAAAAGTGATTGTATCAAAACTGGTGTCTTTAAACCTGAATAACTGCAATCCATGCATTCGGTTTGTTTAGATACAGTTGATTGCAACTCGTTTCGAGAGGCTTAGGCTTTTATGGTGTATAATGGGATTGTTGTAATTAAAAGTCAAGGATACTATAAGGCTCTTTTTGTGTTGAATGTTTTTGTAACGTGACTTTTCTTCTCGTTAGTTTGGTGTGAGTGGTTTGTATGGTTTGGTATTTTAAAATGGTTCAGCTAATGATGACTGATTACCTGTGTCTAAAAACGAATACTTATTTATTTAGGAAGAAAATTTGGAAACGGTGGATTTTTTCCAATCAGAAATTTCAATTTACAACCGAATAGGTTTGTAATGTTCAGTGCATAGTTGTGATATCTACGTAACTCCAGTCGAAAGACAGATATTACCAAGGTTAACTACACGGTTAAATGTGCTTCTGTTATTATTATTGATAAGCATACAACCTAGATTATAGCCTGTAACCGGCAAACACTGTAATCTACAGTAAACAAGAGATAAAGTGTAGATCTATATAAAAAGTAGCTTCCAAATATCGATTTGCGGAGAGTATGGTGCCTATTAAACTCTAATCTGATTATATTTGTTTGCATAAAGTGAGCAAATATAGTATATTTGCGAATTATATCAAAACATGGAGTACCTATCTGGTGGTATCTGCCGTATAATGTTCGGAATCGAACTGTGTCATTTCCGTGAGATATTTTAGTGAATATTTGAGTTAATCTACATCCGGGCGGTGATTCCTGTTGCTAAACGGATTTCGATGTGATTTGAATTCCTCTTGGTGTACTATCAGCATTGCAATCTTCTCTCTCTCAATTAATTCACTTCCTCCGCCTTCGCCAGATCAGGATTACATCTCACCTCACCGTCTATGAGTGCTTTGAGTAATTATTGTGTAGATAACACTAACAGTCTATCTCAGACTAGAACTGTTATCCACAAGAAAGGACCAGTTATTCCAAATACCTGTTCATGGTCTTCAGTAATAAGCTCTTTTTGAAAAATAAAAGCAATAGATTAGCATTAACTTATGTATTTCTACTTGCCCACTTCTTGATCCGTATTTCCATAAGCATTGATTGCTCCATTAACCACTGTTCCTGTATGATTCCAGACGACAATAAAGGTGTTCGCCCGCTGTCTCCGGCCAGACATCGAGTACAAGACCCTGTCAGTGACGTGGGGCACGAGGGCCAGTGAGGTGGTGGCCACGTTGCTGGGCAAGTTCCGCATGAGGCACCGCGACCCCCGCCTCTTCTACCTCAGCATGGAGGTCAGGGTGCGGGCGGCGGGCCTTAGGACCACGCTGGTGCTCGATGACGACGCCAGGCCCGCCGCGCTGCAGGCCTGTCATCCGAAAGGATATTCTAAGTAAGTGGCGTAGCCTTTTGTGCGGCTCTCATGTGAATGTTGCATTAGGGGGAATGGAAATAACTATGTCGAAGGTAGTTATGTATATTGAAACGGATTTCAGATATTCCTAAAGGCATGTCCTTTATCGAACCCAATCAGTGATAACATAGTAAATTTTACTGCAGAGGCCTATCGGAGAAATAGCATGTCAATCATAATCAATGTTATTTAGCAAGGGATATTTCCTTACTTAATTAATCTCTGAACCTAACTATATCTTGTTTTCATCATTAAAATATCTCTGGCGAATATTGATAGAACACAATTCCACCTCGACAATCCAACCCGTGATTGCCAACAGCGATTGTTCTTACAACAATACCGTTTAATCACGAACCTAGTTGCTTAATGTATTAACAGCCTCGAAATGCTATAGGTTTTGTTCACTGCTCATTCATTTTATTTATACTAATAGGTTATGGATTGGAAATGTACAAGTTCTTTTAGAGTTTTAAGATTCAATGTGAAATAATTCAATGTTGATTAGTTGTTTATACAAGCTGTGCCTCACAGTTTTACCTGCCCAGACTCAATTTAATGGGTGTCTTTGTCTCACACATTATTTTTTGACATGATGATTTTTTCTATAGGTATATTTTTTCATATTACATTCTTTTTCCTAAAAATAACTAATCAAATAGAGCAACCGGTCTGAAGAGATGCTTTTATATATATCCGTGATCCGTGACTGGTATTTTAAATAGTCTTAAGTATGTTTGGACGAGGAAAACGAAATGTTATCAAAACAACACTCCACCCGCTCCGAAGCAAGTGCAGTAAGTTTATGATGTACATCGTTGACTATCCAACAGGAGTCTAAGCTGTCAACACTCGCCGTAACGCGATACATATGGACAATAAAGCATGTTTTCATAGTTTTTTATTACCGACTCGTGTTTGTGCCAAGAATAGCACCGGAAGGGTGTGAGGAAAGAGGACAAAAGTGGATCTTTTTGTGGACGCGGGCCGGTGCGCGGTGGTCCGCGCGACATTGGAATTGGGGCCCAACCATGAGCTCTTATTGCAATGATAATTCAGTTGTGTGACAGTGACAGATGTATGCACGTCACATACATCTGTCTCATAAATGAGTGAGACTATCATGGCAATAAGAGCTCATGTTAAGGCCCCTGGATCGAGTGCACAGCGTGCAACTCACCTACCCACTATACATTAGAATTTAAATAAATTATTATAATAATCTTACAGATAAACAAAAGTGAAGTGACTGTTTTTAATCTTAACTAACATATAAAGAGAAAAGATTTGTTTGTTTGTATAGACTCCGACACTACTAAACCGATCTTGAAAATTCTTTCAGCAATGGATAGCGACATCCCCAGCGAGTAACGTAGGCTATAATTTATCCTGTACTCCCACGGGAACAGGAACTACGCGGGTGAAATTTCAAATAAATAGCTTTTCACTAAATGCATTGAAAGCATATACTAACATTAAAAAAAACATTCTCTGAAACTGTTGGAACGACTGGACTTTCTCTGGCAGATGTTATAAGGAGTAACTTAGGCCACCCATGAAATTAAGTCTGCACAGGTGAAGTCGCGGGGCACAGCTAGTATGGCAATAAAACGTTTGCCAGGCACATCTAGCGTCTATAATTCCGCTAAAAATAATTTCCCGTGGCATAGAGCTCGGAATTTACATTTGCTTAGAATTTGTTTATATGCCAAAATGCTTCAGAGACAGTTTGGTACCTACCAGACGTGAAAAGCGTGTCGCGATCAACACCGCAGCAACACAGATTTATAAAGGAAGACACCTACAGCGATTTCCGGTACGATCTCGTTTCGGTGCATTAGTGCAACTTTATTTTGGTTGATGAAAATCTTCAAAAGTAAAGTATCTATAAAATGCATCTATGTATGATGAACGTATTTCATACGATTATAATATGAGATTTAAGAAATTAGTTAAATTCTAAGTATCTGCATTGAAATGGTTAATAATATTTAACATTCATTCAAATACAATTACGTGTAGACTCAAATCAAATCAAATCAAATATATCTTTATTCGATTAGACTTTATACAAAGTACTTTCAAATCGTCAGAATGACACAATAACACAGGATTATACATGCTACCGCCAGGTTCGGAAGGTTGATTTTACTGAGAAGAAACTCGACTGGTAGCAGAGATAATGAAGATAAGGTATTAAGTAGCCATAGAGAATAAACAGTTACACTAGTAAAAAAAAGTTGCGATGTTATCTGTGGTCATTTCACAACAACATTTTAATTAAGAGGGTAGTGATTTAGTATGAGATCGAAATGACAGCTTGTATTCCCATTGGCTTACAAGTTACGTCACCATTGCGGGTAATACGTACATAATTTTTTCGTTAGGTTATTTATCTAACTGACAGTAGACCTCGGAACGAAAATTAACTAAAAATAATTTATTTTGCTTTTAACAACCCCTTATTTTTACCAACCCATTATTAAATTTGGGAAGTTTTCGCAAGCCTTCAAAAACATAAAACAAAGGAGCCACTTACAATCAGGCGTGTTAATACTGGTTTACTACCTTCGTAGTTTGAAACGTAGCACGTATTCTTACAGGTTCTCCCTGCAGATGCGTCCAGGTGGTCTGGTGAAGATCTACGACTCTGCGCTGATGTCCTCGTCGCAGTACAAGTGCCTGTTGACCAGCGAGCGCACCACAGCTGACGAGCTGCTGGCCATCCTGCTGCACTGCTACGACTCCACCGAGGGAGTCGAGAGGTTCTCCCTATATGAGGTACGTAACGGAAGAATGCAGTACACCTATCATAGTTTTTCTATTCTATACTCGCTAATGTCTCCGTGCAATATTTGTATGAGAAATTGTACAGTGCTAATGGTAACGTAGATACTTAGCTAAATAATCTCATACGTGAGTGACGCTAGCAAGTTTGGATTACGAAATCGGTGCAGAGCTCGTAATATGGGTGGGTACAGGGGCCCAACCATGAGCTCTTATTGCAGTGATAATTCAGTTGTGCGACAGTGACAGATGTATGCACGTCACATACATCTGTCTCATAAATAAGTGAAACTATCATGGCAATAAGAGCTCATGGTAAGGCCCCAGATCATGTTAAGCCAGTTGAAGTAGCTGCAACATGCAAGCTTCTATGTGATTTGTTTTGTATTTATCAAACTTTTTAAGTATCATCAAAAGTGTAGGTAATTTCTGAATTTTGCCGGGTGGTTCTCAGGGGGTACCTAAGAGCTGCCTTGCGTAAACGTGTACCTTACCGTAACGTTTAGAGTATGACAATGTTTGAAGCATTTGCGCTAGAGCAAGAGAATAAGAATTCGCCTACATTCGTGTCTTAATTTTTCCTATTAGTACGAACAAGTACACAGTATAAACATACACCACTGTACTTTGTTTTCTTAAGATTGGAATGGCTCTTACATTGCAATTTGTATTTGCATTACTTACTGTTCGTGGGCTGTATAAGCCGCTGATAAAAAAACACTAATCTCCCTAAAAAGGGGCGAATAGTACGTTAGTAAAAATCCTGATTGTCTCATTCCATCTTACATCACAGGATGTGTTGGATATTTCACCGCTCTTTTCGAACGTTTATTCTAAACCGTCCAAAATATAAAACTCAAATGTTTTGAGCAGTATTTTATTAGTGTAGTGCTCATCCGAATCGTGCGCTATTCCCAGTCATGGTGGAATTACCGATTTCTCGGTGGGTCGTTTACGTGGTGCCGTTTTATCATTTTGCATATTGATGTCTAGTTTACGAGTACTTAGTAACCATTTTATAAAACAACTAGCTGTGCCCCGCGGTTTCACCCGCGTAGATTTAGTTTCATCCTTATTGTCGTGGAACCCTTATATTTTTAATAAATAAAAGTTACTCCTTCAAACATCAGCTGCCTGCCAGTGAAAGTCCCGTTAAAATCTGTCCAGCCGTTTCAGAGATTACCCGGAACAAACAGACAGACAGACAGACAGAGAAACATTTTAAAATTTGGTTTTTCTGTGTCAATAGCGTGTATACTTTCATATGCATTTTGTGAAAATTTTATTTATATGTATAGATGTATAGATGTAATATTATCATTTTGTACATATTATGTGTTAACAATTATTATTTTTTGTTCAGTTAAACAGCTAATTTTCATACTACCTTCATTTTTTTGCAAACGAGTTCATCCCATTCAATTTCTCGGTCATGCTACTAATATTAGGAACACGAATATTTGTGACTATGGATGTTTGTTACTCATTCTAATAAAAAAAGAAATTGTAACTGCGCCGACACGCGGGCACCAACTAGTTTATTATAATATATACTCATCATGGGTGTCGCTATAACTTTGCTGTTTATCCAGGTGTGTCCGTCTCAAGAGTACGAGCGCAAGCTGCACCCGGACGACCTCCCGCTGCTGGTGCAGCGTGGCTGGGCGCCGCTGTCGGACTGCCACTTCCGCGTGCGGCGCGCCCCTCGGGCTCCCCCGCTGCCCCCGCGCACCCTGCCCCCCCCAGCGCCCTCCGCAGACGAGGACTCCTCCCGAGCCCTCTCCGCACTCTCCCTCGAAGACGACAAGAGATACAGTCCCGTGTACAAGTACCCCAGCATCAGTTATTGCAGAGACAAAAATGACTACCTGTACATCTAGCGCCCGGTGCAGTGCGAGTGAAGTGTAAATATTGTGGCTAAGGATTAATCTCGTTTAGTGAAACCAAAGAGTGGTAAGGCTTGGACTAACGATGCAGTGACACTTGTGACCGTGTACAGTTTTGATGGACTTCTCGAATATATGTTTCGAGTTGAAATGTTTGCTCTCAAAGAGACCGTTATTAGGATATATGACGATATATTTTTAAATGATAGCAACTCGAATTGCAATACATAGCGATCTAATCGCTCACGCAAGTCACAATTAGATGTACTTTTGCCATTTCACCTTATTATCGACATTAACGTAATATAGTTGTCTAGTCTTAATGTCTCCTACGGGTGGGGTTATTGCAGCTATCTTTGACAACGCAGGTTGATCTTTATTTTCTTTTAAATATGGCGCTTTTTACAATATCACTGAAAATCTATAATAGGGTTAGAAGCATCACATTTCTGTAATATTATACAATGCTTGTTACTCTTTTGAAACATAGAAGGTTTCAAATATGGCAGTCTATGTATTGTGTGAATGCTCCGTAACTTTATGGTATGTGTAAGAGTGATTATGTATAATTTGAAATGTGTTTCACTTTCAATTTACATGAGAATTCAAATATAAGCGTAGCTCAAAATTTTAAACAAGGCGCCACAATTAAAGAATGTAGCGTTTTAGCTGCGGATTATATTGTATGTAAACTATGACACCAACTGTATTCAGAGACTTGTGAGAGGTATCCACTTTGTACCTTCAGGTATGAATTTCACTCCATGATTTATTCATAGATCGAAGCTATGCAATGAAAGAATTGTGTTAATTATCATCGCCTACCTTGTATATATGTATAACGTAATGTAATTAGCTAGTAGACACCAAAGAGCCACGCGTGGATATTATGGAGGAATATAGTATTTATCTGTTATTGCATTGTAATGTTTAATTTATTGAAACGGGCGGCGCTTCGGACCAGTGTTACGTCACGCCTGTTAATAAACTGCGATACGTTTTATAATTTATGTTGTTTTATTTTGTTCCACGGCTGATAGAGAGAAATGGAAGAAAAGAACACATTGCGCCGACCCCAAATAACATGGGATAAGGGCAGGAGGATGATGTTTTATTTTGTTCCACATAGGTTGATTTTACGAGTTTACACAAGCGCCTTCCAAAAATATGAAAAGTATAGGTTTTTCCCAGTACCTAGCCCATAAAAAATACTCTTATTGGGCATGCTTTCTTGTGTCGATGAAAAATATTTACGGTAAATACTAGATTTGAGATTTGGATCGGGGTGGATACAACTATTTTATTTTGCTAAGCATGACATGCGTTATGATCATCTTGAGGGTAGTTTAAAAAAATTGTGCCTCTGTCGATCAATGCTTTCCGTCATTACGTAACCTCCTCTAAAGTTCTGGTGCCCTAGTACTTTTCAACACTGCCAAGCTTAACTTTAATATACCGAACTCTATGGAACAACTTCCTGTAGATTTGTGGAACTTTGCAACACTGGCAACCCTGACTAAAATATACTTAAGTCTATGGAATAGCCTCCTTTAGCGTTCTGGCGCCCTGGTACTTTTCATGCGTACAATCCCGATTAAACGATGGGCTTAATAAACATTCGGAATTATGGAAAACCTCCTCGAGTGTTCTGCTGGCCTAGTAGTTTTTGACACCGGCAACCCTAACAAAATATGTATGTTTAGTTCTATGGAATAACCTTCCAAAATCAGGTGCCCTGGTACTTTTCATCACTGGCAAGCTTGACTTAAAATACTCGGCTCTATAGAATAACCTCTATTGGCATTCTGGTACTCTGGTACTTTGCCCCACTGGCAAGCTCGACTTAAATATACCCAGGTTTTAAAAAATATCCTCTTCTATCTTTCTGGTGCCCTAGTACTTTTAAATTTGGTCTCCTAACTAAATTGTATTCCGCTCTATGGATTAGCATAGTAAATTAGTGACGTGGGCAACCCTGACTTAAATAGCTTTCCGCTTTAAACTAGTGTAGACTACCCTCCTAAATTAAAACTAAAAACTCACACCACGCAATCTTCTAGTTTCGATGTAAACAGCGAAATAACACAACCTAGTTCGATATAAAGTATTTTATTTACAAATGATCGCAACAATGAAATACAGACGATGCAGTAATTACAGAGTATGTTTAAAAAATGGGAAACGGATAATAATATCTAACGGTACTAAAATTATTTTATTATGTAAAATTTATACAATCGAGGCGAAGCGTGTTTGGCTAGACGGCGTTGAGCGCGCGGCGTGAGGCTCCGTACTCGTCGGGCGCCTCGCGCTCCGGCCGCCGCCGCTCGTCGCCCAGCTCGCGCGTGTAGTCGTGGCCGCACGCCTCGCGCGGGTACTCGTGGCTGCACGCCTCGCCCGCGTACTCGCCCCCGTAGCCCGCGTACTGCGCGCGGTACTGCTCGCGGTACTGCGGCCGGTACTGCTCGCGGTACTGATCGCGGTACTGCTCGCGCCCGTAGCGTCCGTAGCGGCTGCAGTACTCCTCCTCTTCCTCTAACCGCTCGCCGCGCCCCGCGCGTGACCTCCCACCTGGACACAACAACTCGTCATAATTACTACCGCATATAATCCTATGTTCGATGCCGCTGCCTCGACTTCTGTGTGAGAAATGAGCGACATTCACACACCTTGAAGTATTTGATAGTAACAGTGAAAGATCCAACGCGTTCAATAGTTACTACATTTTTGTTAACTAGCATTACTGATACTGAGAACGCAACTTTATTTTTCGCTTTTACTATCAAACCTTCGCGAATAAAACGCATTCTAAAAATGGGAGGCAAAGAAAATCGTTGCAAGTCAGGGTTGTCACTCGCACACGGCACACAGCACACAGGGTCCCGGCTCACCGCTCACCGCTCACCGCTAGGGGGCGAGGTGTGCGGCGGGCCACCGCACCTTGCCCGGACACGGCACCACCACCTCGGCTGAGGGCGGGGGCGAAGGCGTCGCTGCGAAGAACCAACTTATGAACCACTTCTCGCCGCTCGACAAGCAAGTTGCATAAATTGCCATAATTATTTAAGTTAGTTCTAACAGAAAGGGATTGAAGATGAATCTATGAAAGCAAGGGATGTTTGAGTACCAAACAGACTCGAAAAATGTTATTAAATTAATGACTCCTAAAGAGTGGGCCGTATATCGGTGAAAATTGGCAATATTATAATCACTGAGAATCGACCCTATATCAAAAAAACCGCAAAGAGCGAAATACCCTCAAACAATCCAAAATGTTCCAAATAACCGCCATCTATGGTCGTTCGCAGTAAACCTAACGTTGTTAGTGAAGCGACACCCTCAATACAAGCGGGTTACGAAGCGAGGCCGCTAGAAAGAGTAACCTGAATGTCGCCTTAGCACATTGCGTAGGCGCAACGTGTGGAGTTACTTCCTCCCCGGTAAGTGCGCTTGCCCTGACGCTTGGACTGAAATGACACAACAATCACATGCTCGCGTCAATTTGTATGTGGACCAGTTTTAATGACAATCTCTATTACAAACAACAGTTTTAGAAAATCAACTATTTAGAATTTCTCTTTAGGTGAACTGTCGTCATCTGTTTGGGGTCAGTCTAGACGTCTTCCCGGAAGGGTTTCCGAAGGGTTAGGCAGAGGTGTTAGAACACAACTACCACTTATCACCAAAGATTGGTTCCAATATGACAATTTGTCAGTCCATCGCCACGTTTCAGTCTCCGAGCGAGGGATAAAAAACATGTTTAGAATAATTAGTTTACAAATACAATAGTGGGTATACTAGTGATGTGTACTGCGAGTGTAATAAAGATTGCATTAAATTATCTGGTGGATACGAAATATGGCTCGAAATTTTTATTTTGATGAATGACATTTTCTGAATAGGGACTAGGGAATTAATACTTATTTACGTAGGTACGTGATGTTAGTAGACACATAATAACAACATATTTCTAAGCAATAAGTACATAAAGATTCCGAAAGCTAAATAGAAAAGAAGTCGTGTCAAAAATGACTAGAACTGATTTGAGAAAGTTTTGGAATACTTAGTTTTTATCAGCTGTAATCATTTTATACAAGAAGTGAGCTGAGGCTTAACGCACGAATAAATTAATTAGTAATCTTACATCTTTCAAGCCTACATTGCTATCTAAACACTTCTACAATTACAACATCGAAATATAACAAAAATTTAATATCTTTAATTTCAGCAAAAAAAAGTGCTACGAAACAAAATAACTAGGTAAACATGTGTGTGTTTGACGCAAGATTAAGGAAGTGGAAAATTATAATATAAATACGTTCGTTACAGTTTCAAAGATAAAATAAAATAATAGATTTAAATACGCCATAGTAATAACAACCTGTTCCATAATATTCTAATAATGCTCCAGATATAATCAAAATCCATTCAAACAAATGTGTTTTGAAAACTCGATATTTAAGGTCGAACAAGAAATTGTTTGAAAAAACGAATCTATCAGAATGCCATGGAAATTTTGCTTCAGTGCTTACACAAATTCAAACTTCATAAACTTGGAAATGTTATTTATTCATCGATAATTGTCCAGCACGATTGTTTCCCCTCACTACGCAGTGCCATAACCTCTGTGAGTGCGAGTGAGTGCTACATGGATTTAAATTTGCTATTGAGAACATTATTAGGACATGATGTAACAGGTAGTGAATGTAAGGTGAGTTACCTCGCTCCCTCTCATAGTTGTAGGAGTCCGATCTCTCCCGGTGCCCTCCGGAGTGTGCGGGGGGTTCAACAGAGGTAAAACAAGGTCAGGTAACGTTAAGTTCTAACACATACTACATTGGTTTTTATACGCTAAATATCCTTTTAACTTCAGCTTATTCTTATACCAGCCGTACAACCTTATCCGGTGGTATAATTAACAATTATTGTGTACCTAAAGGGGGTGAGGAAATGTGAAAAGGACTATTGTAATGACGTAGACATTGGCTTTAGAGCACTATCACCAACCTTTATATTTAATGGCATCTTATAAACATAAGTATTGATAAATTCGGCGGTGAAAGTGTTATAGGCATGACATAAGCCCTAAGGCACAGTATACACATAAGCTTACTAAACAGTATGGAAACTAGGAACAAATATTTCGAAATGTCATACTCACGAACACGCATCTATAAGATTCTAAGCACCCCTGGCAGTGCTGTCATAAAAGGTTATCACGATCGAGGATACAGTATGTAATGATGAACGAGAGAGATTTTTTTGGAGAGTAATCAGCATCATGAGTCTCATTCTAAATATGTAGGTACGGTACCGTCACGACTTTTGAACGCTGGCCTTGAAGCGCAGGGCTTGTTTAGCGCGAGTAAATTCATCCGCGTTCTTCCCACTATTCTAGCTGAGGACTCAAAACCTGGGAGGTTGTACTTATAGTTACTTGTAATTATGATTGATCGCCTATTTGAAAGTGTCCTAGCATAGTGTATATCGTTAGTAAGCTTATATGTGTCGTGTATGGTAGTAGTGTTGTGAGTCGTGTGAGGTGACTCACCGGGCGTGGCGTGCGCGGCGGGGTGCAGCGCGTGCGCGTGTGGCGCCGGCGTGCGCGCTGTGTTCGGCGGGTGGGTCGCGCGCCAGTAGCCCTGGTATACAATTATATAGAATATTAACGTCTAAATAAGGACGGTTTTTCAAAAAGACTGTTTATATGTATGTTGAAAAGGAAGAAAAATGCCTAAATTTAAAAAATATATTTTGATAATTACAACTATATATGAGTACACGTACGAACGCGCGTTCAAAATATAACAAAGATTCTCTGCAGGGTAGATTTTTACACAACAAAATTAAGCCATGTTTAAAGTTTTAAAATTTTATTAACTTTTAGCAGAGAATAAAAGCTCATTTATTAGTATTTTGCCAATACTTGAAACTTGTATTAGTGGTTTATCAATCACTGAGCCATAAGATCAACTGGACTGTCATTAACGAACCAAGTGCGTGTCATAAACCCAATAATTGAATGAACACTATTCATCCAACCGTAACGTAACCCGTTCAGTCCCTATCCCATACAAATTTGAACCGTATTTCAAGAGCATTAAGTCCCACCTCCAAGTAAGAAGCGATGCTCTCGCAGGCGTCCTCCAGTTGGTTGTCGTCGAGCGTGAGGTCGAACATGTCCGGAGGGCACTGGGCCAGCTTCTCCGCCGCGACCATCTGCACTGATAGGTTCTTACTCTGCCCCTTGCCACGGGACTTTATCAATCGTTGAAGGACCTGAAAAACAATTGACCATATGGTTAACAAGTGGAAAGGCAAGAGTTACGTGTTCATGGACTTGATGAACAGTGCCTCAATATTTGTTTTTAACATACGTCTCATCGTCGACGATTAAGTTAGCATATTAGCGTAGCACGAGATGTGTTGATTCGATTTCTCGATGACTCCATGGAGTTTGAGTGATGCCCTCTTGAAACGTTTAAAAAAAAAGGTAGGTACTCCTTTCATTTATATTGCCAACTAGCTGTGCCCCGCGGTTTCAACCGCGTAGATTTAGTTTCTTCCTTATTGTCGCGGAACCCTAATATTTTTAATAAATAAAAGTAGCCTAAGTTACTCCTTGAAACATCAGCTACCTACCAGTGAAAGTCCCGTTAAAATCCGTCCAGCCGTTTCAGAGATTACCCGGAACAGACAGACAGAGAAAATTTTTAAAACTTGGTTTTTCATTGTCAGTAGCGTGTATACTTTCATATGCATTTTGTGAAAAGCTGTTATTTTGGAATTACAAACAGACACCTCAATTTTATTTATCTGTATAGATTATCTGTATAGATGATGATTTGTAAATTTGAAATTAAATAAATGACGTAGGTAAGTTAAATACACGACGTGACACCCCTTACTAAGATTACGCCAGGGCCGCTTAATATCTCGTAGACGCGTCTGTGTAGTGCTTATACTAAGTTTATATTTATTCTGTGGTAGAGGTCATTGGCATATTATTAAAATGAAAGGTCCTTACCTTCGGACTGGATATCTTCAAATATACGATAGTGGGTGCGAGTGAAGTCTTGGCGAGCTGTGAGGGGTGGTTGATGGTGTCGCAGTCGAGCACCACGAGCTGCAGCGTCCGCGCCAAGTCGAATATCCGCTCGATCTCCGCCTGAGGACACGTTTATCGCTAGGTATTTACTTGGACTTATATTTGTCACCGAACCCCTAGTCTATATAGGGGACTAAGTTGGCTAGAGGCCCGGGGTTGAACACAAAATACGTGCGTGAAGTCCCCCTAGATAGTAAGCGGCTACTGCAACATTTTAAACTCACTCGCGCATTGCCTACAGATGTCACTATGCCATCATAACAAAGGGGTCCCACTATAGCACTCCCTCCATGAAGCACTGCATGGCAATCTTACTCACACCAGGAAGACAACACTACTCTAAAGTAGCATTATTTGACTGCGATATTCTTCAAAGTAGAGTTACCTCAGTCGGGCAGTTCCGAATTAGAACGTCTCATATCTTGATCACTACAAAATGAATCATGTGTGTGAATGTGTGAGTGTGTTAGTTTATTTAATGCTTTCCAAACCATCCACAAGACGCAAGCAATGTTACCCTGGCTATCATTCACCTGGGCAGTTGGTAATGTTAGTTCTACTGTGCATGATCAAAATTAACTTTCACTAATACCTACAACTTGAGGCCAGAAACGCCTCTTATATTGACCTCAACCTCATGGTCGAGGGTAATTTTATTTTTAGCTAGGTACAGGTGACGTCATGAGCTTCGAATGCTAGCTACTTCAAGGATACCGCTCGAAACTCGTGACGTATAGGTATTATATTTAGTAGTATTGGTACATTTGAAATGTATACGTAAATCAGTATAATATTTGTAAGTCGTTTGAGTATTTGAATCGTTTTTGGTCTGAAGTCACACCATGTGATTTCTACTATGAGCTAGCAACGTAATCGATTGGTGTCGTCGTTATCTTCATAAGAATCTGTATAAAATTCACAATATCTTCCAGTTAATGAAGATTCCTTGGCTTTTTTACTTTATGTCAGTAACTCACAGTAGTTGTTTTGGAATCATACAAGGGTAATACAGTATGTCTGGGAGTCTGTTCAAAGTTAGTTGTTAGGAAGCAACATGATCAACAATAAGGACACCTATCACACCACACTGTATATTAATCAATTCTATTTCCAAACATCAACCAAACCCGAGCATCTACAAACAAGTCAAACTGTCAATGTTAGTTCAGGCGGCACCCAGGCTATGTCATTCACCTGGACCTCAGCCAGACAGTTCGTCCTAGAGCTAGTTCTGTCGACGAACGGTTTCTTAGGTTGATTGCTGAGTAGCGACCTCTTGGCGAGGGATATGTCCGCGGACACGCGGGTAATGATGATCCTGTAACAGGGGAACGACAATTGTACCAGCGGAGTGATAATTACCTGCACCTCGGCGAGACACGTCGACCGCGAGTTGGATCGCTCCATGATGGCACGTTTCGAAGGGTTGTTCAGTAAAGATCGCTTAGCTAGCGAAATGTCTGCCATCACACGTGTTATTATTATCCTGCAATATTGCCTCGTGAATATCTCGAATCAAACATTCATTTATTTAATATTTGATATATTGAAAACGAAGCCATAACGAAGGTAATATAAAAAAAACTCACAATTGTATAATATTGAAATTTCCTGTCTGATTGAATATTATTAAGACACCTTTATGTTGAACATTGTCTCTTTTCAAGGAATGCAAAAGAACCAAGCTAAAAATCTTTTAGTTACATTAATACCATGATGGATAAAAAATTGAAAACTTCTTCAAATTAAGAGTCATACAATATAACTATAAATACACGAGTTTGGCCATAAGTACATGTTATTCCTCGTAGCTGAATCACTTTGGCGAAATAGTTTGGCCACCAGGAAACACCCCTTAACCAAAGCCTATCTTAGTCTATGTTTTTTTACTAAGCATTGAAATACTTATTCCGAAATGAAACTAAAATACACCAAGCTAAAACAGAACTTCAAAAACGCAACCAAAAACACAATAGTTAAGTGTCAAATTGCAATAGTACCTTCCCTCGAACCTCCTCTTGAGGAAGTCGAAGAGTGCCTTCTGCATCATGTCAGTGACCTCGTAGCCCTTGAGCGAGGGCCCCACTAGCACCACGGGCCGCATCGACGGTACTACGTCATACGGCGTGCACGCTTCCTGCACAGGGGAATGACAAATAAATTAATGAGATTAAGATTTTAGTGCTTTTCGTAGGGGGCATCAAAGTGAGGCAATGAAGAGAGTAAGATAGGGGTAGATGGGTGTGAATTCCCCTCTGAAACTACTACTATATAGGTTTGCTTGTAAAAAAAGTATTGCCTTAGAACAAAACAGATTACTCATATCTGAATTCCCTAAAACCACAGCGATCACAGAGTATCAATGTGTCATCAAGTGTCTGTTTGTAATTCCTAATTAACAGATTTCCACTAGATGCATTTATGTATGTTTAAAATAATAAAAGCAACAAAGAGCCTTAGTGGCGGTGGTGTTTGGGCAGTCGCCTGCTACGCAAGCGACGCAAGTTCCAATTCCAGCGGGGCTTTTACCAATGAGTTTTTCTTAAAACCTTATGTGCAATGATTTCACAGCACGTGCTTTACTTTGAAGGAAACCTGCATACCTATGTATGAGAATAAATTCAAAGAAGTAAGAATAGTGTCACCATCTGTCACGGAGGCAATTAATCATCTTCGATACAAACTGTTCTGCCAACCCCTTCGGGTATGTAAATATAATTGAGTATGTACGTAAAGTCTTCTATGAAATTAAGTGCATGCTGAAGCCGCAGGGCACAGTAGATAAATATAACTAGACCTGTTTCTTAAAGAATGGTTTCCGTTTCTCCTTCCCGGCGGGCAGCGCGCCCGCGCCGCGCCCCCTCCCCGCCGAGTCTGAGTCTTCCCCTGGAAGGGACACAATTAACTAATATTACTCATCTGAATATCTTCATCATTGTTTGGTGGTATCACAATGCCCTATTCGATCTATAAAAGCCTGCAATATGGAATATCATTATGAATTTAAGAGAACTCTATGCACTTGGCATTGTAACCGATGCAAGTCTTTCCATTTGCTGTCCAGTCATCTTTTTTACCTTTATAAACGTCAAGACAGACACATTTTCTTATTCGTATTATTATAAAGGTCGCTTCGTTAACTTGACTCAAAAGTGTATCTATATGATTTTGATATTGATATTCCACAACTTTGTTCCATACTCAGACCTCACATTAACCAACAGTGAAAATACTAACTACCCACCACCATTATACAAACATTCCAGTAAATACTTTTTTTTATTATCGGATTTATTGAAAAATAAGCATTCAACTTATACACATAAACTGGGACCATTCTCTGAAGCCAGACAATGCGGGACTCATACAACTCATACACCTTTACATACATACAATACCATATACCAAACGAAGCTATATGTACTTTATGAAAATATATTCATATGAATACAACCATTTTAATATAAATAGTATAAAAATATATATATATTTTGCAGTATTTATTCTGATCCAATTATCTTCGATAATCAATTGTTAAAAAATAATAACGTTAAATACATTATTATTGTTCATATTCACGTCCTCATAATTTATATAAAAATAATAGTAAAGATATACTATATTCATATATTAATATTTAATTAAAGTAACGTAAATACTGCAAAATATGATAAACACTGACACATCGAATATAATATGTATACAATATTGACATCACCTATAACATATAAAGTTGCATTAAAATAATAAGTAGGGAGTCGTGCATGTGTGGGATAAATGGCAATGACATTCGAGCGTTAACGAAAACTTTGAAATTTAAAATTAATAAATTAACAAGTAATTAATAAAATAATTAAAGTTATAAATTATTTCGGTAGTCAAAGGGTGAATTTACAAGGTTTCCTGGACCCTTGGTGATTATGGTCTTACCTCGGTCGAAGGTAGGCACATCTGAAATGGTAAGCGTGAATCATTATGTATTTTACGATTACGATATATGTCAATATACCAGGAAATCATAGCAAATTCTACCGCTTCATAATGTTTTATGCGAATGAATGAGATGGTAGTACAAAGCAGTTGTTATACATTCCAACATATGATAGAATACAAATATAAATAAAATAAATATAACAGCACCGAAATTTCCACATATTTTTTCCAAAAACAATAAAATTATAAAAACCAACATAATTTCGTTAACAACATTAAATATTGTATAATTTGGATTTAAAAAATAATATTTCAGCCAATCATGATATAATAAAAGATCATTGCCACACCGTCTTGCTATATCCATAATAATAACCATAAATAATAATAATATTATTACACAATTATAATTCGTGTTATTTAATTTTAGTAAATTTAGATAAGCTATGGTTAGAAAGAGCAAGACGATATAATATATAAAGAGACAAAACTGCGTTGTACTTTACAACACCAAGCAAATGAGGTACACGTGCATTCTTGTACATCATTTTATTTGGCGTATGACCAAAGCTTTTCATTAGGCAAGTAACTGATTATGTTATATCTACTATATAAAAATAAGTCGGGTTTTCCTTCCTGACGCTATAACTCTAGAACGCACGAACCGATTTCCACGGTTTTGCATTAGTTGGAAAGGTCTCGGGCTCCGTGAGGTTTACAGCAAAGAAAATTCAGGAAAAAATCAGGACAAACCAACATTTTAAGTAGATGGCGCCGGTGCGTGATACATTGTTTGACAGCTACTCATTGTTCTCTACTCAGTCAATTTCATGTGATAAACCGGTATTGTGTTCACTGTGAAATTGTGAAAATGGCGAAACGGAGTTTGCCGGGTTTGCTAGTATATAATAAACTTTAAATTTATTTGAATATTTTTTTTTATAAATTGAAGATTTTTTATGATTTCAAAGTAACATAATCAGTTACTATTCAAAACAAAGACTGAGTAATTATAAACTTTCAATCACTTTACATATAAAAAGCAATATTAACGTAACGAAATTACATTTCAACAATAATCGCGTAGGTTATCAATTTCTCAGTCTTAGTTTTAATATTTTTGCATATTTTTTTTAAATTGGAGTCGAGAACTCGTGATCATCAATTTATATTTTACGACACCGAAAATAAAATTTAATAAATTATTCTTAATGTGTTTCTAAAATGTGCAACCCTGACTGGGTTGCACATTCGAAACATAATTCTAAATTAAATTGTATAAGTATTCAGTAATATATAATATTATAATAATATACGAACAATCTTGATTGACTGGATGTCAAGGTGTCAATATAAACCAATCATCACCAGTGAGTACTCCATTGAAGCAGCCGCGATGAGCGTAACCTATTTCACTCAAGTTTGCCGCTGCACAGAAGCATTATGTTTGGATAGGTTTAATTTACTTCATCTGGTAAATATGTCCTGATGATGGATCAGGGCTATGTTTCTCAAACTGTAGGAGCTTAATATTACTTTATTTGCTTGTATACTTTAAATATTAAGATTTTTCTCTTCAGGTGCCTTACTTAGCTCTTATAGCTATCACAGTTCCACTGAGTGACAGTGAATAACTTACATGTCATATACATCTGTCTCATAATAAGAGTTAAACTATCATGGCAATTAGGCATCGTAGTAAGGCTCGAGTACCCCCAGAAGTGGCCTGGAAGAGGCCGCCTTTTATTTACACCCTTCGCTTAATTTTCTTCCTGTGTGATGTACAATACAGAGTTTATCTTCTGCCGTGCCTCGCGGTTACTGCTTTACTAACTTGTTACAAACAGACACGTAAATTTAATTTTTTTGTAAAGATTCGTAGACTTGTGTTTGAGAAATCCCTGGTTAATTGGAAAATAACTTTTAATAATGACATATTGGGTTTTAACAAGAGATACATTGGAAGGCGGGTGTGAGCGGCGAGCTTGAGTGTAACAGGTGTAACAATGCCGAGAGTGTAGTGTGGTGACGTACCGGGCGTGGGGGGGGTGCCACCTCGGCTGAGCGGCGCGTGCGGCGGCTGCGGCGCCAGCGCGGAGCCCGGCCGCGGGTAGCGCCGCGCCGCCAGGCCCGCGCGCACGCTCTCCAGCTTCACCGGCGACGGGATGAACCCGATGTCGCTCCCATCCTTCACTAGCCGCCCGATCCACCAGTTATTGTCGTACTTCTCCTGTAAGACACACGTTTTAGTAAGGCAAATAGCAAGTTCCGTTGAAACGTAGAAGAATAATAATAAATTCGATGAAAGAAAACAAATATTCAGAGGAAAGTCACCGTTGAAAATCTGACCATTGCAAACATTCGTAGCGTACATTATTTTTGTTTGACGTAGAACATCTGTCAGAAATACCAAACCTTCCTTGTGATGGCGGAGTGCTACGCCGCACAACCCTCCACAACTTTAACAGGCCAGCTGACAGGACAGATTCGTATCAGCTGGTTTGAGACGAGTATTCATACTCGCAGGGGAAGAACTTTTTGCTGGGCAAGTTCGCCTTTGCATGCAATTGGCTATTGGGTCCTCTTTTAGGTCACGATGAACCCAGCGTCCTCTATGATCATGATGGATATTCCAACCGCAACGGCTCCAAACCAATATTTGTTCGTCCTGACGGGAACCACTAACCAAAAGGGCTTGTTTTCCTCGGTATATAAGGTATACCTTAATGTGTAGATATTCGCGCTCCTTGAAGGTGATAGCGCTGCCGTGCACCGGCGAATCGTCGTCGATGTTGCCATCGTATGCCACGTTCGTGCGCACCGCGAACGCGACAGGCTTCGACTGGAATTTATAAACACAAACATACATCAATACACAGTACAATGTTTAATATAAAAACAATGATGAATTATAATATGCTGCTGATATCGAAAGACTATGGAGATATTTGAAAAATGGTTTTTCTTAAAAGTTTCTTTCCCAAAGTACCAAACTTGTAAAAAAATTCCATTATAAATTCTAGTAACCGACTCCCGCGATTCACACACGAACCTTCACACTTCATGGGTGTCCTTCGTCGCACACACTCACTAATTAAGATAATTTATATTATTTAAAACCATTATTTCCAAAATCTTGGCTTAGCAACTGTCTGTCCGTGTTGGTAACTTAACGAAAATATTATTACCCAAATGCAGCCGTCCTTAAGTGTGCCTGATTCAATCATTTGCAAATTGATTTGTATTATAATAATACTGACCCGAGCCTTGTCGAGTTGCGAGAGCGCCTGCGCTTCCTTCTCACGGCGCTGGGACTCCTTGTCTTCGTCCAGCGACAGCTCCGACGACGGCTGCGAGTAGTTTGAATCTGCTGAGCCCTGAAACACATCAACACATACTTAGCATTCTATACTACAATTTATATACTTGTGTGCAAAACAACACAGATATCTCACAGATATCTATATGCTTAGGATATACTTTGTTAAACTTGTCACCAGTATCGTTTTCTGAGGAGCTCTCTCTTCGCAGCTATCCCAATAACTTATATCCCAAAAACATCTGAAATATCTTTACATCCCCCTTAAAAAGATGCTGAGTTACTTAATAAATAATCGTTTTCCAAAATTATACCCTGAGTGTGACCAAATTCAACATATATTATTTTACTCATATACGTATATGAATGGATATCTACAATGTGTTTAAGCAACAACACGAAGAGCCGCGGGTCTAACAGACGGGCGGCAAAATGTAATTCACTGATAACCTACGCCAACAAATTAGCATAACACTACTATTCTTATGAATATCATATTATCTTTTTATCATCAACTAGGGGACGTCACGAGGTATCACTCGCGTAGTTCCCGTTCCCGTGGGAGTATTGAGATAAAACATAGCTTATATTAATCAGTGATAATGTAGCATTCAGATGGTAAAGAATTTTTAAAATCGGTCCAGTACTTTTTGAGCCCATTCGTTACAATCATATATACAATTTCCACTTTATAATATTAGTACAGATAAAATATTCTAACGTAATCAATCCAAAACTTTAACTAATGCCGGTAACCGTAAGCGTGCTTTACTAACACAACAATAACTAATTATGCGCGTAGTTATCGTTACAGTAAACTGTTGACGTTACTTCAAAACCAATAACAAGTTGGCACGAGTGACGAGGTGCGCGCGCAACCACGCAACGCTCTGCACCAATGTTGCAGGCAATGCTTTGTATTTATACTGTGCCCCGCGGTTTCACCCGCGTAACTACATTTTATGGGTTAATTTCATAATAAATCAAAGTAGCCTTAGTTACCCTTGTATCATCAGCTATCTGTCAGTGAAAGTCCCGTTAAAATCAGTCTAGCCGTTTCAGAGATTACCCGGATCAAACAGACAGACAGACAGACAAAGAAAAAAAATAAAAATTGCTTTTAAGTCAGTATCGTATATACTTCCATATGCTATTAGTGAAAAGCTGTTATTTTGGAATTACAAACAGACACTTCAATTTTATTTATCTGTATAGATGTAACAATGTTTGATGAGTTCACACCACGTGCTTTACGGTGAAGGAAACATCGTGAAGAACTTTCTTCCAATAACGTAAGTATAGTGCCTGAGACGGCGATATACTCATCTGTTATATTGGCACTTGATCATGTTCGGTGAAAAGTACATCTCTGCCCTTCGAGGAATACAGGCGTGAGCATATGTATGTAATGTATGTATGTGTAACAATGTTTACACTGAATTATATATTCATCTATCTATACAAATAAATAAAATTGATGTGTCCCATGTGCTAATCTAAGTACGAGTCATGGGCTTTCTGCGCAGGGTAGCGGGTTTGGTTCTGTGGTGCATGCGTTTATGTTCTGAATTACCATTTTAGATAAACAATATATTATTGTAGGCATATACTATAAAGCTGATAAATTGAAATTAAATGAAATGATTTATTCAGTTCGGGCCCTTGGTTAACTAGCTTCATAAGAGAAACCGACAAGAAAGATTTAAACTAACATTTTATATTTAGCCAGCTTCAAACAAAGCAGTATGTTCTCAATTCCTGAGAATAAGTGTATTACATAAATATACGTAAGTAAGTGCCTAAGTGAACATCCATTTTTTATCTACATTCCGTTTTAATTGCTAAGCATGCACATAATATCTTTATGTATAAAAATGAATCCCCATTTCCTTTGGTCACGGATACGCGTAAACGGCTGGATGGATTTTAACGGGACTTTTACTGGCAGATAGTAGAAGTTTCAAGGAGTGTTTTAGGCTAATTTAATTTAAAAAAAAACAGATTGAAACTAAATCTACGCGGGTGTAACCGCGGGGCACAGCTAGTACACAATAATACCTAGGACTTACATGTGTCTAAGTAAAGCGTACGTTCTAATATTGTGCTTTATTAAAAATGTAAATAAAATGCCATGTGCCATGCCTCCTTACATTTGGGTTCAGTATCATAAAGTAACTGAAGTCATGGTACTGCTTATTCGATCAAAAATATGTATAACTTTTGTTCGTGAATGTGACTATAATAAAATAAATACAATTGAAGACCTAAGAAATGATTGATGGATTGCGTGAAAGATGATTTGGCTAGAAAGGGAGTGAATAAATATAATGCCGACCACAAATAACATGTTATGCGGTGGATTTCCTAGCTTCCGCGTTTCGTGGTATGTTCTTTTTAAAAGGTTTTTTTTTAATTACTTTCAGACGTCACGTGCTTTCAACCCCGTAATTCCCGTTCCCGTAGGAATACGGAGATGGAATATATTCCAAATTACTCGCTGACAATGTAGCTATCCATTACTGCAGGAATTATTCAAATCGGTCCAGCAGTTTTTAAGTTTATTCCTTACATACAACAATACGAATATTTTCTCTTTGTGATATTAAGTAACTATATATATAGATATTAGATATAATCTATGTGTTATTCCTATACGAATGGAATCACCTAAAATAATATTACAACTATATTTATCAAAACCTCAATAAGGTATGCAGTGATTTTTGCGCGTAAAGTGTAAAAAAATGTGTTATGAATCAAAATATTGGTGAATTTTTTTTTAAATAAAATAAAATTATGTGAAAAATTAAAATGTCTCCAGTCTTACCAGGGGCTTGTAGTTAGTCATTGGTCGATGGAGGTGTGTGCCGACTGCATGCAATGGAAAACACACACAGACAACAAATCAGACAGGCATGCGGCAAACAATACCTTCAACACACAAATAATAACAAACAATAATCACTATTATTACATAACTACCCGCTAGAGATTACTTGAGACCACTAAGAAACAATTTTTTTATTTTCAAAAATAACCGCCAGAAAAAAAATACTTAAAAAAAACCACCTACAAAAATACTTTTTGCCAATTCTTTTTTTTGGATATTAATGACTTCAAAAATTACCATAATGGGGTAACAATCAATCTTATTCCCCGACTTCCCCTGATGGTTAGTGAACAGCTGTATATAATAATACAAAATAAATAATAATATTCAGAAAATATCACAGAGCGCCATCTTAGATCTTAGATTCAGCCAGAGACAACTCTAAAATGCATAACAACAATTTCACTGTACTGTCTACTTTTTAATCGATAAAAATGCCGACAGATTATACGTAATTTTAGTTAGCAAATGAAAAAACCAAGAACTTTATTGCAATGGGAGTGTAGTCTCAAGATAACTCTAACGAGGTATACATGCGGTTAATAATCACGTGATATTTAAATATCATAGGTACAATATCACATATAGCTATGTATGCATATGGGCCGACAAGGGCTGATAAGATATGCACAATATCTATATAATTAATAATTCATAGCAGTATTAACGTTACGTTACGTTAGCAAGTATCAGCGCAATAACTGATGTATCAGTAACCACGTAACGTGTTATGTCAGTCTTGCGTCATACCCTCATTGTTTCTGTATGACGTTATAGAAGAATATAATCTTAGTTACAATACCAATAACTCTCTAATACTTTACTTCTTAATGTGTTAAGTAATAATTTTAATTGTATCAAATACTATCGATTTCACCCGCGTAGTTCCCGTGGGAGTACGGGGATAAAATATAGCCTATGTTACTCGCTGCTGTTGTAGCTAGCCATTACTGAATGAATTTTCAAGATCGGTCAAGTAGTTTCGGAGCCTATTCAATACAAACAAACAAATCAAATCTTTCCTCTATAATATTAGTGTAGATAATCATAATCATATAAATTTTAATTATTTTAATTGATTGTATAATAATTTAAATATCATGTGATTTTCTTAAAATACACAAGTAGTATGTAAATGTCTACTTTAGACTTGCACTGTATGATGCACAAGTGAATAATACACAAATAATTGACATACAGAAATAAAATTAAATAAAATGTAAGTAATCAGTATAAAATAAATTGAATAATTTCTATTCTATTTGAACAATATAAACAAATATTTAATCATAATAATTATGCAATCTACAATGGTCTATAAATAGTTACTAAGTAATAAGACATTCACAGATAACGTAAACGACAGTAATTAAACAGATAACTATTTACCTTCTACATGATATAACTACTGCAGATACTAAACTAAATACTTACTAAATGATACCATAGACTACACTAAAACTAATCAAAATCTCACCTCAGGCACAGTATAAAAAAATACAAAAATAGAACGAAATAAATTTCAAATCAATCATGAATATTCTTTTTTTTAAATGATCCAAGGAGGTTATCGTGTCGGAGGCTGAATGCGACTGGGGCCGAAGTTTCGGCGGCAGGCTGGCGGGTAAGTATGACGTCATTGCCCACCCCCTCCTCGGTTCAATACCGCCCGCCCTGCATATTTTACGCCCTTGTTTTCGGGTAGAGTCTTACATTCTTTGATTATAGAGCGAGTATTTCGGGCTCTCGACGCGGAATGAGGCTACGCAGTTGGTTCTATGAAAATTAAGGTTGTTTTATTGGAAAATATTGTTTGTTAAGTCGTTGCTTTTGCTACAGTTATCATTTTATTCAATAGGAATTTAAAATGTAATGTTATTTAGCAGAAAAGATACCACTTAAGTAATATATATATATTATTTTGGCTACGGCACTTTTAACACGGAAAACTAAAATCTTATTTTCGTGTTGTGATCTTGTCTTGTCTTGAATAAAATTGGAGGGTCTGTTTGTAAATCCAAAATAACAGCTTTTGACTAAATCCATATGAAAGTATACACGCTACTGACACAAAAAAACCAAGTTTTAAAATTTTTCTCTGTCTGTCTGTTTGTTCCGGGTAATCTCCGACACGGCTAGACCGATTTTAACGGGACTTTCACTGGCAGGTAGCTGATGTTTCAAGGAGTAACTTAGGCTACTTTTATTTATAAAAAATATTAGGGTTCCGCGACAATAAGGATGAAACTAAATCTACGCGGGTGAAACCGCGGGGCACAGCTAGTTTTAATATAAAAAAGGTGGGACAGAAAAACAGCATTTCATAATAGATTCTTGAATACAGACATTATTTCGTTTTAGTTCGAATGTAAATATGTTTTTCGTTTCGAAAAAAAAATGTCAGTGTCTTAAAATTTGGAATTACGCTTCCGCGACATGCAGCATGAAACTAAATCTACGCGGGTGAAACCGTGGGGTACAGCTAGTTGTATTAATAAAATATTATATATCTATGTTTGGATCACAGCACAGTTATTTCCTTTACGACCAACAAAGTAGCGGGCAACACGCAGATGGGTAGCAGATCAAACACGCACTGATGACGTACCCGACAAAAACAATGTTTGCATTCGTCTATTTCTAGTTGATCCAATCGAACCTGCGATTCATTTTACGATTCAAAGCTTAGCTTTTAACGTAAGGGCTTTCAAGAACCATAATATAGTAGATAAATAAAATTGAAGTGTCCGTTTGTAATTCCAAATTAACAGCTTCTCACTAACTATTAAAGTATAGTCGTTCTATCGAAAGTATATTCCGATATAAAAAAAACTAATTTTATATACTATCTGTCTGTCTGTTCCGAGTAATCTCTGAAACTGGGCTGATTTCAACGGGACTTTCACTGACAGATAGCTGATGATACAAGTAGTAACTTAGACTACTTTTATTTAAAAAAAACTTTAAGGTGCCGCGAGTCACGCATGAAATGAACTCTACGCTGGTGAAACCGCGGGGCACAGCTAGTTTCATGTAAAGAGAATGTAAAATTTAAGTATACGCATGGCACGCTAGGTTTAAGTAAATAATATTTTTGGTACATTTTTCTCAGCTTTGATTTTTATTACTTTCAGAATACTTTTGCGCAAATAAGCTGTGATTCCAGATGGTGAGACGGTCACATGACTTTTCACATGATTTTGACAATGTATAATATACTAGCTGCGCCCCTCGGTTTCACCCGCGTAGATTTAGTTTCATGCTGTTTTTTTAAAATAAAATTTGCCTAAATTACTCCTTGTAACATTAGCTATCCGTCAGTGAAAGTCCCGTTAAAATCCGTCCAGCCGTTTCGGAGATTACCCGGAAGAAAGAGACAGATAGACAGACAGACAGACAGACAGAGAAAAATTCTAAATAAATAGTTTTTTCTATGTCAGTACCGTGTATACTTTCATATGCATTTACTGAAAAACTGTTATTTTGGCATTACAAACAGACACTTCAATTTTATTTATCTGTATGTAAATAGATTGGATGAGTACCTTCTAACTACACACTTTAATTCTAATGATTTGCCAGTAGCCAGTACCTAAATCGCTTCCTAGACGTGGTTTATTTAAAAAAAATTATGTACATTCCTCACAGAAAACTGTTTGTACGTAATTTTTAATTGTACGTCGTAGGTAGAATTGTTTATGACAACACGACAGACGAACATTAACAGATATACGGAGGCACATTACATTCGTTTGGATATTCCATCCATTGTTTATTTAACGATGGAATTATATAAATTGTTTACATCAAACGTCATTACGTTTGGACGTTGATGGAAAATGATAATTAATACTGCGCAAGATCAAATACGAGAGTAACTCAGGAAATAATGATCGAATCTGAAAAGTGCTTTAATTAAAATTATACGTAATGGAATGCAGGGGCCCAACCATGAGCTCTTATTGCAATGATAATTCAGCTGTGCGTCATATACATCTGTCTCATAAATGAGTGAAACTATCATGGCAATAAGAGCTCATGGTAAGGCCCCTGGAAGGATAGCCGACCTTGATATGGGTTTATGTTGGCTTTGTTTCATTGAAGTCTTGTAGTGAAATGCTGAAAACTAGGGGATAACTTTACGTATATCTACGAATTAAGGCGATGAAAAGATTGTAAGCAAAATTCGATTGCCTTTTATTTTACTTACTGCCGAACCGCGTAATACATCCATTTATATTAAGTGAAAACATTTGTATTCATTATTATATTTGTAACCTCAAAATCTCAAATGTAAAAAAAAAAATATTGTAAGAATTCACACTTAGGTACGTCTTTCTCTGGTTACTCAGAGAAATATATAAAAACAATGGTAGTTTTATACCATTCAGACAAAGGTACACCCCTGAGTGTTCGGGTGACGTTGGAACGTGATCATTATAAATTGCTTAAACAAGTGACGCTTCATCATCCTGAAAAGGGATGAGGCAAATGCTGCCATACAAAAAATACATCGCTATTATCCACATAGTTTTTGGCCAGTGTTTAAACAACGCCGAATAAAATAATGATTCGCAGCACTCATAGTATCGAACACAAAGCCTCCGCGAAGCAAACACCAAACATAAACAAGCAATGCGCGCGCACCTGTGTGAACAACTTGTTGTACGCCGAGTTGCTGCAAGGATGGTGGTGGTCGCTGCGGACCACCAGGGGGATCGCGTCCTGGTCCGCCGTGGTTGACGGCCGGCGGCCACGGGCGCCCACCGACGACTGACACTGACACTCCCGAACACATCCGAACACACCCGAACACAACACGACACCCAGTGAATGAACTGCGCGCGCATCACAAAACTTGACCCGAGTGAACTTCGTGCGTGATTCACCATAGGTAAAGGTAGGTAGGCGTTTGTTTGGACGGAAGCTTTGCGATAACGATGTAAATACGTCATCGCCACGAGTGCTGGTGTACGTACTTTGGATATATCTCTAGTGATATAGGTACTAGATAAAGTTTACCTGGTTAAAAATGTGTCTGAGTAATTGATGATAACAATAAGCTTATAAAGCATTCGAGAGATATGCAAACTAAAAAGCTCCATCTCTGCTCGAGTTTTAGGACAATATACTAAAAATATTGTTCTTGGAAATTTGCTGAATCTATACAGATAAATAAAATTGAATTGTCTGTACGTTATTGTTTACTAAATCCATATGAAAATATACTAAGATAAAAAAACAATTTTCTAAAAAAATCTCCAAATCTGTCTATCAGTCTGTTTGTTCCATTTTCAGTGGACTTTCGCTGACAGATATATCATGTTACTAGGAGTAACATAGGCTATTTTCGTTTAAAACATATCAGAGTTCCGCGGGCCACCCATCATGAAATTAAGTCTACGCGGGTATAACCGCGGGGCACAGCTAGTCTTTATTATAAATAGGTACAGCAATGTTCAAGAAAATCCTCTTGAAAGCACTGTGTTCTCTTTCGATACCCGTAATAAAAAGATAGGCCATCCAATTTTTGGTACAAATACAAGACAATTTGGCAGTAATGTTCCCCTCTAAGCCCAAAAGCAACTGCGCAAAGCCAACTTCAGACAGGTTTGTATCTGGGTCACTGATGACAGTTCGGCTTGAATGGGCGACGAACCGTTTAGGCGAGTCTATGCTAAAATGACGCCACTGAACGTACATAAACAATGCGAAATGGAGTCGTGGCGCGGTATTTTAGCTCGCTTAACGTTATGGGAATACTTAGCAAATCGTATTGTACCTACTACACTGCCATTAAAAAATAATTCGATAATATTTTGCAAAATTTAATCATTTATTAAGCAAAATTTAAAATTTACTTCTTTTTAATAAATAGCTAATGTATGTGCGGTGAAAATCTATACATCTATACAGATAAATAAAATTGAAGTGACTGTTTATAATCCCAAAATTACAGCTTTTCACTAAATGCATATGAAAGTATACACACTACTGACACAAAAAACCAAGTTTTAATTTTTTTCTCTGTCTGTCTGTTTGTTCCGGGTAATCTCTGAAACGGCTGGACGGATTTTAACGGGACTTTCACTGGTAGGTAAATAGGTAGGTAGGCTGATGTTTCAAGGAGTAACTTAGGCTACTTTTATTTATCAAAAATATTAGTGTTCCGCGAAAATAATGATGAAACTAAATCTACGCGGGTGAAACCGCGGGGCACAGCTAGTTATTGTAATAATATTGTAAAAAGGAAATATTTGTTTGTTACTGTTTAAATCAAAACAACTCAACCGATTTAAAAAACCATCATATTTTAACGGTCAAATAAGATGTTTCAAAGATACCTTTAGCGAGTAACATAGGCTATATTATATTAATCGAAGTAATAAGGGATCAGTAATAACACGCGTGCAATGTCAAAAGCCGGACAGAAGATTGTTAAGTTAAAACAATAATTACTTCTGAAGTTCAAAATGGAATTCGTCGTTCCGCGTTCAAAAGTAGCTATGTGTACACACTTCAGGAGACAGAAAATGATTTTCTCAAAATATGGCCCGTGTATTAAAAAAAAAATTCGTACCTACTATTGATACATATAACAAATTTACACAGTTTTTTTTAGATCAATGTTGGATAGGTATTATCCCTACTAATATTATAAATGCGAAAGTAACTCTGTCTGTCTGTCTGTTACGCTTTCCCGCTTAAACCTCTCAACCGATTTTGATGAAATTTGGCACAGACAATCTTTAGACCCTGAGAAAGGACATAGGCTACTTTTTATTATTTAAGGATGAAACTAAATCAACGCGGGTGAAACCGCGGGGCACAGCTAGTTATTAATAATGACAAAATTAAACATTACTGGAAATTTTGACACAGAGTTCACGAAATACACATAGCGACTTTTGCACGCGCAACGACGATATACAGGGTGTCGGAGAATTCGAAGCAGTAGTCTTATAGAAGTTGTAGGGTTAAATGAATATAGCACTATGTTGAAGTCTTAAATATCTAGCTCCAACGATAACGTAGTTATAAGCTATAGTCGAAGAGCTCGCGGCCTTAAGCCGGGTTGCATGAACGCGCGGCCGCGTTCACCTACATTACGTACGCGGTAATAATCTACGTAAGTATAGGTAGGTACCTACTTCAAATCAATTAGTTAACTGACCTTATTTATGACA
Organism: Watsonalla cultraria; assembly: GCA_964035505.1. Lineage (NCBI taxonomy): Eukaryota > Metazoa > Arthropoda > Insecta > Lepidoptera > Drepanidae > Watsonalla > Watsonalla cultraria. Next base: position 684,518 of record OZ037713.1, read on the forward strand.
GGATACACCTTAGTCTGGACCATATCACTTCACTCACATACAAAACATTGTTATCACTGGAAGCATTATTACCGCTAGTTCAGTCAACTTCTAAATGGGCAAGTGTTCGAAATTGCGCCCTTGCACATCCAAACAAGCCTGAGCATGGACTTCCGTTATCCCTCAGCCGTTGCACAACTCTCATAAGCACTCTACCTGAAGAGGGCACGCACTCATCACTTCGATGACCGTAAAAGTCCAAATAAAAACGCAACGCTTCACCAGTATTACCCCTTGCAGCTTGCTATTGCATAGGCCAAAACCATGTTGGTATACTGAACATCTGAGTACTGAAAGTTCGGCATGATAATAGTAATTAAGTAGGTACTAAGTACCTAACAAACTAACGAGAAAATGAAAGTAACAAGGTCACGACGGAAACAAAAAACTTTGCTTAGAAGCACACGCCCGCGACCATTATCCGAATTAGACTGATTTTGAAACAAATAAATAGGTACTAAATCATAAAAGTGCGAATGAAATAGGGGTGTCACACACTTTTTTCAAGATACAACTTTTAACATAGTTATTAGTTTTGACTCTGACTGGTAACACAATATGTGGATTAGACATCGCTTATCAAGCGTAGACGTGCCGGTTCTAATCCCGATATCAAAACTTTACCCAGTTCCCCTTGGTTTAATTAAAAGTAGTGCTATCTCTTTTTGTGATACAGATATCAAAAGGGATGGACATAGTTTTAGTCAGAGTTTGGTCTAGTGAAAATGAAAATGGAAATGATTTATTCTGTTTAGGCCCTGGTAAGGCACTTATGAATGTCGAATAATTTACCACCGGTTCGGAAACTAGCTTTCTGAGAAGATCCGTAGAATAGTAGTCTTGGTTTAGACGATGTTTTGTAAAAATAAACATTTTTCAAATTCATTCTTTCTTTTTATTTATTCACGTTAAGAATAAAATTAAAATAAATTAAGAGCGTGAATTAATTTAATACCTACGAACAGGGTTCGTGGAACAAGTAGAGTAAATAGACCATGTTCGACAGCCCTAATAAAGTTCTATCATAGCGGCGCGGCGTGTGGCGGCGGCGCGTGCTAAATAGGGATGGGATTGGATGGGACGCTATTAACGATAGACTTATCGAAACATAAATTAAATTACTGAATACTGATGATAAAAACAAATCACAGAACCGATTTAATAAAGTTACGTTATTATGTAGGTACAATCTTGGGTATTCTTGTTTAAAATTGTGTTGTCTTTAAGTGAGTGCTCTACTACAAGAGTAAATTGTTGAATCTGTACGTTTTCTCTAAAACTGTTGTTGTTTCAACTAACTATTTACTTACAGACTAATTCATGTAGGTATTGAAGTGAAAATTAATCTTGGTTAATAATTAAGGTAATAGTTTATTTAATATCAGAATCCTAGAAAATCACAAATTGTATTGAGGATTACAAATACACTAACTACACTATTTTCCTACAAAACTATCCAATTACTACAATAACGTAAGTACCTAGGTTTTTCACTTAGTCTATGCGAACAATGAATTGGTATTTACTACTAATGGAAGCATTAGGTACTTTTTGTTTTAATCGAGTGATCGATAAAAATAATCCCACCACTATTAAACACACACAAACTAATAAACACGCACACTAATAAACACAATGCGCGCCGCGCGCTGCCGAAAGTTGCCGCGATATCTGTTTATTTGCACGTGCCGCCCGAACTCAAAGGCACCGCGCTTTTTTAATGATGCCGCGCGGTGTCTTTGATATCGTACCGAAAAGCCGGCAGTAACTTTGATTCTTGTGGCGGCATTTCTTTGTAAATCATCGGTCTGTCTTTTACCTAATTCAATTGAACCCGTTCGAGGTTATCAGAGTTCACAGGAGTATGAACTGTAACCTTGACCTCAAAAATCATAACAATTTAAAGAAGTAGAATTACAGTGTCGAAAACTGCTTTCATGGGGTTATTTCAGGAACTATTCGTGGGAGAAAAAAAATAAAAACGTAGTTAGATTTCACGTGCATAACTCTACGTTACAGCTGACTTTTATGCGAAAATAAGGTCTTGGTATGATGGAATTTGAACGTCAATTACTCGAAAACGGAAGAAGATATTTTTGTCGTAATTATTTTAATTGCTTCCTAAAATTATACCCTATCACACATTTTAAGAGCTGACCGGAATTAACCGACACCCTGTATACTTAGTAATTTCAATCTCCTAGTACCCAACCAAGGAACCCTACTTACATTTGGAAATGTATGTACAAAGTAGCCAAATTCCAGCTTTCCTGTTGAAAGGATTCCAAGAACAGAGTTGAATGTGCCGAATATAGTTCAAGCTCAATCGATAACACTGCAACGCGAGGATACGCAAATACCTCGGGTTCGAACCCACCGGCTTGCCGCTTGTACCAATTAGAATGTATTTTGTTTGTCTAGGCTATTTCGTATTAACACTCTTATAGTCTATAGTACCTGGTTGACCGAGCAGTGCTCGGTGCCTTTTTCTCATAAAAAATTAAAAACTTTTTCCCACAAAAAAAGGAACCAAAAGAAAAAATCGAACCGGTGAACGTCAGTCTCGAACCGGGGGGTACTCTAGTTTCGTTATCACCTTGTAAGCTGACAGCCTCACCTCTGAGCTATCAAAAGTTGATAGTTGTCGGCGAAATTTACTGTCTGTATTGTATTGGTATTTTATGAGTTTTTCAGTGCATGAAAACATGGTCAAAACGATGTTTTCTGAAAGTGAAACCTAGCTAGATCAATGTTTTGCCCCCGAAACCCTTTACATACAACATTTCAAGAAAATCGTTGCAGCCGTTCTCGAGATCCAGATTCTATATATATACACAAGAATTGCTCGTTTTAAGTTATAGTCTATATAACACAGATGATCTACCAGCTGATCTAAACATAGAGTATATAGAGCTGTGGTGGGAGTGGGTTTGAGCAGTCGCCTGCTACACAAGCGACGCAAACCTGTATACCTGCGGACCAATGAGGTTTTCTAATAACTTATATGCAGTGACTTCACGCGACGCGGTGAAGGAAAACATCGTTTAGAAACCTGCATAATTCTGAGAAGTTACTCAAAGACGTATCTATAGTGCCTGAGGCAGCAGACTCACCATCTGTCACGTTGGCACTTAATCATCTTCGGTGAAAAGTGGGTGTTGTTATTATAATACTTTTGCCTACCCATTCGGGGAATACAGGCGTGAGCATATGTCTCTCTAAATCCTTAAAGGTAGATCAACCACGATACACCAGATACACCACTAATAAGGGTTTAAAAGGCGCCCAGAATATATGTCATAAATCTTGCTGACGTCACCATGACGCTCGTTAACCAAGGCTCCTTATTACTGAGGAATATTTGATCGCGATGGAATCCACCCGGTGACGTCATATCAACGATATTCATCATATTTATTAATAGTGTATAGCTTCTGATATTATACGAGTTATGTAACGTAATGAAAGTAATATATATAACCCATTAAAGAAAATAGTTTTTATTAATTATACAGTCAAATACAAAAAAAAAATGCAAAAATATTAAGGACATGAAATTTATTTTGAAAAAAAAAAAAAAATTGCGGAAGATACGCATAGCGTCTAATGAAAATATATACATAGAAAAATAACAACAGTCTTGTTATTATTTATTATTATTTTATTCTATGTTTTCAAATAAGATATCGCTAAAAATATTTCAAAACGATAGCCAATTCTCGTGCTACGCTAATTTGGCTACGCGAGTTGCATGCTACGTCGTAGCCGCGTAGTGGTGCCGCAGTAGGAGCGTAGCGGGCCTACGCTCGTGCGTAGGTGGAAAAGTGGGTGCAATGTAAAGTGACCTTTAACATCATTTGATTTGAGTTGTAATATACTATTCATAATTTGTAATAACAAACACTACATCTGTTGATCTTAGCTTAGTATGCTGAAGTTTGTTACTTAGTTAAATTAACATGAAAAAATGATTTTTATTTGTATGATTGGTTTATATATAAAACTAGCTGTGCCCCGCGGTTTCACCTGCGTGGTTTTAGTTTCATGCTTCATGTCGCGGAACCCTAATATTTTTAATAAATTTAAGTAGCCTAAGATACTCCTTGAAGCCTACCTGCCAGTGTATGTCCCGTTAAAATCGGTCCAGCTGTTTCAGAGATTACCCGGAACAGACAGACAGACAGACAGACCGACAGAGAAAAAAAAAATCTTGGTTTTCCGAGTCGATAGCGTGTACACTTTCATATGCATTTAGTGAATTACAAACAGACACTTCAATTTTATTTATCTGCATGGATGTATAGATATAGAATGTAGATGTATAGATACATGGCTCTAGTAGTTATTTCACTGCAATATTATCAATGATTGATTCTGGTCGAACATTTATCTTAGAACGGTATTCCGTTGTCTATGGCCCTGAATAATAAAGTTTGATAATTATCATCTATACAGATATATATCTATACATACAGATAAATAAAATTGAAGTGTCTGTTTGTAATTCCAAAATAACAGCTTTTCACTAAGTGCTTATGATAATATACTCGCTACTGATACTGAAAAACCAAGTTTTAAATTTTTTCTCTGTCTGTCAGTCTGTCCGTCTGTCTGTTTGTCTGTCTGTCTGTTTGTTCCGGGTAAAGTAACTTAGGCTACTTTTATTTCTTAAAAATATTAGTGTTCCGCGACAAAAAGGATGAAACTAAATCTACGCGGGTGAAACCACGGGGCACAGCTAGTAGCATATATAGAAGGTAAACTAAACTGTTCCTACGTTACACATCATTCTCTGTGTGTCTTTAAACTCTCTAATACATGTAACAAAAATATCCCTGTTAATAATAAACTACACAGGTTTTCTGATGATGGAAAAATATCCAAGCATACGGCCAGTCCCTTAATAATTCCACACACCTATACAGGCCGTCAATCAAAACTCAACCTTATCACGGTGCAGTAAGGCCGACGACCTTAGTAACTAATTTATGGACGAAAAACAACCTTATCACCGAGTGTTAAGAGCTATAACGCTTGCAGGGTACAATAATTGACATGCGGTAATTTTTGATTGGTAATCTACAAGATAAAATTAACTTTACGGTTGGTAATTTTAGGGTTGTTTATCGTGTGTGTTCGGTGCGCATGCGTCGTGTTCGGATCGATGGACCCCGCCGCGCCGGCGACGTCACTGCCCTACTTGGGCGAGTTCACAGAGTGCCCCTTCACTAAACACTTGTGCGATATTAAAAACCAACATAGGGTTGCCGCTAGCGCCATAAGTATTTGTTTTGCTGTTATTCCACACACGCATACATAAGATACCAACTGTGTTGTGTACACGCGTAGAGTTAATTTTATTGGTAACCCTAGGAAACCTTATTTTAAAATTAAAAGTAGCCTAAGTTACTCCTTGTAACATAAGCTATCTGCCAGTGATAGCCACGTTAAAATCGGTCCAGTCGTTTCGGACATTAGCCGGAACAAACAGACAGATAGAAAAAAAATCAAACATGGTTTTTTAATTTCGTAACTGTATATAATTTCATGTGCATGTAGTGAAAAGATGTGCTAGTTTATTGGAATTGCAAACAGACTTTATTGCACACTGCATTATATTTATGTGTATATCTGTCAGCCCTCATAGCCCGTCGCACGGCACTTGTACACTATTTTTGTTAAATCTGTAATTAAATTTTGTTAAGCTGGACCCCGCGGTTTTACTCGTGTAGATTTTAATTTCGTGGTTCGGATCTCAATATAAAATAATAAAATAACAATAATGTTTAAAAAAAGTCTAAGTAGCCTAAGTTACTCCTTGTAACATTAACTATCCGTCAGTGAAAGTCCCGTTAAAATCTGTACAGCCGTTTCGGAGATTACCCGGAACAAACAGACAGACAGACAGACAGACAGACAGAGAAAATTTCTTTCATATGCATTTAATGAAAACTGTTATTTTGGTATTACAAACAGACTCTTCAATTTTATTTATCTGTATAGATGTATAGATTTGAGTCCTTGTAGATGGTAACATCCCTAAGACTACGCAGTTCAGATATTGATATAAACAATTTATTAGTCTCATTTTAAATCCCTTTTAAATATCTTAAGCTCCAGTGCAATAAAATCACACCCCTGTTGAGACAAACAGTTAAATGCTTTTAACAGCCTATTACACTTCGCTCCGGGTGGTTTGTTAAGACTATAATATAATGTTCTCTTGTCGGCATTGCTGGTTATCTATTAATGTTTTTGTTAATATTATTTATGGCCATTTCAAGCCAATTTAAGATAACATATATTTTTCTACGCAAGGCAATAAGAAACACATTTTCTTAAGAGTTATCGAAAATGAAAAAAATATATAGTTGCCGTGATCGCCTCGGGGTTAGAGCAGTCGCCTGCTACGCAAGCGATGCAAGTTCGAATCCCAGCGGGGCCTGTACCTATGAGCTTTTCTAAAAACTTATGTACAGTGATTTCACACCACGTGCTTTACGGTGAAGGAAAACATCGTGAGGAAACCTGTATATGTCTGAGAAATAATTCAAAGACGTATGTATAGTGCCTGAGACAGCGATGGACTCACCCTCTATCACGTTGGCACTTAATCATATTCGGTGAAATGTGGGTGTTGAAAATTACAACACCTCTGCCTACCTGTGGCAAACGATGGTTTCTGTCAACCCCATGGGATACAGGCGTGAGTATATGTATGTATATAAATGTCGCACCTGAATACAGCGCGCGTGCAAACACAAGTGAACTATGTCTCGCAGTCCATTACTGGCTGCGTGGGGTCGACGGCCACTCGCGTGTGTACTAACACTGCAATGTATATGTTACTGAAACTTATTGGATATCTCTTATACAAAGAGATTCAGTGCGCAGTGGTTTTGTAAAGAACGACAATGTTGCCACCGGGTTCGGAAGGTTGCTTTTGTTGAAAAGAACGTTGTACGAAGAACAAAGGGTTTTGATACGTTCGAACATCATCCCCTAACCTTGCGTTTTGAGCTTTTCAACCGACTTCAAAAAAAGGGTGGTTACAATTTCGCTTTGTTTTTTTTTTATATTTTTGTATGGAGACGTAAAACGTCCCCCTGTAAATTACTAGTTCCGTTGGCAGTTATGTACAAATAGTTCAATATTCTTCCAACATTACCCGGTTTTTTACGAAGTATATTTTTTCTTAGTTGAAAAACTTCCTACACTCGCCGCTTGGGGCGCTTTAACGTTCCCATACGAAATGAGGAAAATACAAACATGACAACGTCAACGTAAAAACATGACTTATACTTACATGGTGACCATGTTAACCTCTCATCTGTTTTGTCAAGGATCCGAGTCGAGAAGAAATATAAATCTTACGTCAATTCTATTAGGTTTTTTATTTGAAATGAAACGTTTGAATTTTGTTGAAAAATAAATCTTATGTCTACTCTATTAGGTTTCTATTCACTAAAAACGTAAGCAGACACGCATAACAGCTCGAGAAGTTAAGATTTATATTCGGGAATTCACGGTCAGCGCTTATAACTCGTGACGGCACCTGTATTGAGTACATTGCGACCGTGCTGTGACATCACGACCTAGCTGTAGATCAATTATTTTACATTGTCAGTACGTCTTCAACGTTGCAAGCAGACTATATAGTACATATTATATATATTCATCATGATGATGAAAATGCTCAGGATTCCCTTACGCACAAATATATCCGTCTTGCGCGATTTAAAGATCAAGACGAGGCTGTCCAGTGTCTGTCTGCGAAAAGTCCTGGAGTATTTAGGTCTTGCCAGGAAGAGCAGTAACTTAGAAAAGCTTATTGTTACAGGGAAGATGGAGGGGAAACGTCCAAGAGGTCGCAGTCCCACGCGATGGTCAGATCAAATTCGCACTGCCATCGACATTAGTGTTCACAAAGATCTACACATCGCCAAAGACAGAAACAGATGGCGACAAGAAGAAGGTGATTTCCACGGGGTATCACGACCCTCAGCAGTGAGGACGAGGGTATGTAACGACGACGAAGTCACGGTGATAGCTAGTTGACAATCTTTGTATTAATCAGTATCGAGTGGCAAGTCTTGAAACTGGCCCTCGAGCCAGTATTGTGTGGTCTCACTGATAGCGATTTCATAAGCAGAATGGCTGTTCAAAAACCTCATAATTTTTTGAAGATCGGTCATAAAGAAAAGTAAGTTTATGAACTAAAACCCGACTACTGCTATCAAAATTATCATGCTCTCAAAATTATGAAACAAAGTGATGTTTAGAGGATAGCCGTGGTCATACGCCACTGCAAGTACCTACTATTAGAATATATCGTTGTGTAGACGTGGCTTGTACGTGGCTTGACACAGTTAGAGTACATGACTCTAACAAAGCAACCCATACAGACATACCGATCAAAATCATAACCATCCTTTTTGCCTCGCCATTGTCGGGTAAAAATATAGAAAAATATTCAGAATAAAAAAAAAAAATTTATGTTTGTATAACAGTTGAAAATATAAGCATACATTTACATTAGTATATAAGCATACATTTACATTAGTATATAAGCATACATTTACATTTTATGTACTGTGCTTGAGACGGCGATCGGCTTAACATCTGTCATGTTGGCACCTAATAATCATGGGTGAAGTTTATTAGTTTTTCCCAGTCATCAATAATTTTATCATCACCACGGCTTTTGTTTAGCTACAATTGAATTCTCAGGACATCCAAGAAACAACAGTGAACAAGGTTTATATGAGTGCTGAAACATATGTGCTTCTACATTACAGTACCTCACTGAAAAGGCTGATTACGGAACACGAACAAATAAACGCTAGAACGTTTATTCTCTACAAGCTACCGTCTCTCGCTGACACTGCCACCCTCCACCAAGCTGAGTGGACGAGATTCTGAGGGTCTCGTCTTTATCAGATCCAGCCATGGATCCAAGAGTACTAGAGTGCGCTTGGAAAGAGAAATAACCTTCAATATATATATTAGGTTCTTCTTCATCTTGATGATCCCAATAAATCTTTCGTTATAAAAAAGTTACTTCGAGCAAAATCACGCCTTAATCGCAGTACCTATACAGATAAATAAAATTGAAATGTCTTTTTTTAATTCTGTGATAATAGCTTTTCACCAAATGCATATTAAAATGTATACGGGTAATAACATGAAAAATAAATATTTTTCTCCGTCTAATCTTAGAAACGGCTGGACGATTTTAACGGGTCTTTCACTGGCAGATAGCTGATGTTACAAGGAGTCACTTAGGCTACATTTATTTAAATAAAACAAATTCATTTTTAATTTCATTTATGGTTATAGAACTTTATTTCTATATCTTTCTTAAGCATGCTCATGCAAGAATGTTCTAAGTACCATGAGATAAATACTGACGTGCTTGTATATGAACCTAAGTTCCTATCTAAAAATACATAATTGTTTTAACATTCTCCTGTTATTTATATAGTCCCGATCTCGGATTTTGGAGCAAGGTCAGAAGGTTGATGGCGTTTTCAGATGGTATCCTCTATAAAATAATGAGTCGTTAAAACAGTTTGTTTGTATCTTGAACACACGTTGTTATTTAATTTGAGTCATACACAAAATATTAACGAAATACATACATTTTAACTAATTGTATTAATGCTAATGTGAGTTTGTTAGCGACGCTTTCAGAGTCCTGGGGCCTTACCATGAGCTCTTATTGCCATGATAGTTTCACTCATTTATGAGACAGATGTATGTGACGTGCATACATCTGTCACTGTCGCACAACTGAATTAACATTGCAATAATAGCTCATGGTTGGGCCCCTGACCGTAAGCTTTTTTTGCCATGATAGTTCAGCTGTGTGACAGTGACAGATTTATACACGTCATATACACCTGTCTCATAATCATTGTCAATATATACAATAAGTATAATATTATAACAAGTATCGGTCGAAAGTTAGCAAAGTTCCTACCACATTTCTTAATGGTTCTAAAATTTCGTCGGTACGTTGTCCATAAGAAAATTCCTTGATGTTTATATACTCTAAGCCTACTTGAATCAACTTATTTAACAAACGAAAATCTGTGTTAGACAGAAACACAGCGATACTGATAATTTGTGTGATTTTCGTTCTTTCCCGAAGTTTCGTAAATCCCCAGATTGGGCTCCAAGCCGTGTTAACTATTCAACCGATCCCTACTACATTTCGGGGTACGAACGAGGGCCTTATGTTCCACCGCCTTTCATCAGCACGCGGGCAAAGCCGTGGGCGGGCGCTAGTAATACATAACTACGTTAGATCCAGCGTGTTACTACGTTATGATTGTGTGTGTGTATTTATGAATCACAACATTCACAACACATCATTCATGAAAACGACCAAAAGCTTTCGTGTGACTTTTACGTAAAGCATAACACTAATTAACATTAATATTCAAGTTTTGTTTTAAAGTAATACCTTGATTTCGAGAAACATCGGAAATAAAATTCCTATACCTAATTTCATTTTATAATGTGATGAGGAATATGAAACTCTTCATTTTCGTAATAAAATACTTAAAAATTTTTTCAAACACAATCACTTCTCACTTCAGCTAATTTGAAGACTTCAAACTTAAGTTCAAAAAAATATTGGTAGTTAATAAGTTACTAGTTAGGCTGGTATCCGAAACTAAAACTGACATTTCGCAGACATTGGTATTTGTAAATGCATTTTTTATACAATGTTTAGACATGATATTTAGACAATGAGATGTCTTTGGATCTATAAATAGTCAGCTTACACAATCGATTTTTATCGAAAATCCCTGTAACTATTAAAATATAACCTAAAAAGCAACATTTAATGTGACACATACCCGCCTTCGGGTGAATTTGTTCGCGCGTCGCCTGAAGTGGTCCATTTTGAAGCCTTCGTCATAAAACACACATGACAGATTGTCATTACAGCACTTAAACACTAAACACTACACTAATAATGCATTGTATTCACTGTTTTTGATTGAAAATCGTGTGTCAGCTAGTACGCGAACCAGCGCTTGCTCCACTCTAAAAATAACGCCCTTACCAAGTGACCAAAATATTCGCATAACTCGACCGTATCAACAAGGTGTAATACATTGCGTAGTTTAAACTATGATATATTGCGAATGACTAAAAATCGACGCTTGGTAGAGGTACTACAGAATATTTTGCCGTAGTGTTGAGAAGTAATCAGTGATTATGCTGCTCATTTGTGGCTGGGTACTGGGTAGATATTTATTAAACAATATGCATACATAAAATATGTATATATGTGTGGAGTGGTTCTCATGGCGTTATTCCGTAAGTTGATTATTGATAATCATATTATTTGCGATTTTTGGGTATTTTATTTCTTTCATAACGCGTATTGGTAAGGTACCTATCACAAGCCATTTTCTTTAGGTACTAGTAAAATACCAAACGCATGGATCAAAAAAATAACAAAATTAAGATTTGTTAGGGAGCTGTTAAAAAAATTAAAGAATTATGTATTTTACATTACCTATTAACATAGTGTACATGTTAACAGATGTTGCAAGGAACAAAGCAAAGAAGCAATGTACGATAAACATTTCGATATTCCCAAACTGCAAGGACGAGTCACTTGCTGCCAGAATACACCCCCGCCACGTTTCAATTGCGTTTATTGTGACTCTAATTGCACTACAATAAGGTTAATTTTAGAATTTACTAGTGATTTGGTAATTTTGTAATATTGTAAAATTTGTGAAGCCAATGGTTCCGCTAAGCCCGGCATTGATCTGTCTGGCATCTGTATTGTTTTATCATTTTATTAAATTAGTCCAAGAATAAGTAATGGACAATCAGTCTGCTATGTTACCAAAATTATTTACTTATTTGAAAACAAAATCAAACAAGACTGAACTACAATACATTATCAACGGTAAAATTCAATTACCTTTAAGACTTGTGATATTAAATATTGTTTTATATTATTGCCGCAGTTATTAAATTGTAAAATAAAAGAGTGAGCCTGCCCGGCCATCTATCGATAATAGTGAGCACTTTACAAATATTACAAGTCAAGCAAAAGTTCACGAAGTATAGAAAATGTTCATTCCATCGTAGTGTACTACAAAATCAATAGATGGCGCCACATGCGTATGGGTTACGACTGTGAAATTACTTCGCAGATGGCGTTAGTAGTATCGCAACTAAAGCTTTTAAGTTTCTGCAATAAAAAAGTTATTGTACGCATAAATTAACTGAATATAGGTGATGATAAAATTCATTTAAAATGCTCTCTAATATTACTATTAGCTGTTTGAGTTTCAAATTAGTTAGAGTGCGCTAAAATTACCGCTAGCAATTAGCTAGTCAATGATATTAACCCGCTTATTACAAAACGTCGTTTAAGTCAAGATAAAACCAAACTAGGACTAAAACTATTTCCAACATAAACCAAGGACTTATCTTAGTCTATGTTGTAAATGGCTAGAAGATATCATTGTTATCTCATAACATCATAGTTAGTGGTGGAATAACATTCGATCAGCAAAATTAAGCAACCCTTATTAGGTTATTAGCGGATGTCACGCTTTCACCCGCGTAGTTCCCGTTCCCGTGGGAGTACGGGGATAAAATATAGCCTATGTTATTCGCTGATGATGTAGCTATCCAATGCTCAAAGATTTTTTAAGATCGGCCAAGTAGTTTCAGAGGCTATTCAATGCAAACAAACAAAAATAAAACAATCAAATAATTCCGCTTTATATAAGCATAGATCAACGCTTATATCCCGTGTGTGAGGGACGTATCAGAACGAAATGAATAACAAATCATCAAACAACAAAACTGATTGTTCATCAATGAATTAAATGAGACATCACTACATAAAATAGTTATAATTTTAGTTACTTTTGGCTCGTAGCCAGATGTAATAAAGAGGTAGAATAATCATAAGTACGAGCACAATAATGTCAAATCGAATAACTATGAAGCAAAGGACGCTAACTGCGCGTTATTCACTAAGGTTTCTCAGCGTCGAACTCGACGACGAGCGTTGGTTTCAATCATAGGAAATTGATACATAATACATAAAAGATAAGGTTCAATTTGGTATCCTTAAAACCGAAACTCAACGCCGAGTGCGAAGCTGAGAAAGTTGAGTGAATAACGCGGCTGGTGTTAGTAATTTGGCTCTCGGCCCAATTATTGTACAATGGTTGGAGTAATAACAACAAAAAATAAACTTACAGATGGTCGGTTTCAATGCTCGTGGTACAGTTGCTATTGCGCATATCATTCGATCAGCGAAGTTAAGCAACCATAACCATAGCCAGTAGTTGGATGGGTGACCGCCCGAGTTGCCTCCGTGCCTCGGAGAGCACGTTAAGCCGTCGGTCCCGGTTGCCAATTTAACATCTTTGGCAATCGTTACAGGTCAGTCAGAGGCCTAAGAGAGTTTGACAACTGGTTTAACCCAGATTGCCGATTTTCCTCGAAAAAGGGGTTGCGAAGGTCAGATGGCAGTCGCTTCGTATAAAAATCAGGTGATCAGCCAGATCGGGTTGAACTAAGTGCCGACCCCAAATACATGGGATTAAGGCCAGGGAGATGATGGTCGGTTTCAATGCTTTGGCATAGACGCATAGGTACTTATTTGCGTTCTAAAAGGTGACAAAAAAAAATTATGTATGTTGATAAGCGTTTACAGGTGTCATCACGGCGTCACGAGTTGAAAGTACTTTGTTAAAAGTCTATTCAAGTAAAGATATTTTGAAGTTGAATTTGAATTTGAAGTGCTCAGCGAAAATGGTGGGGATATCTGCGCATGTATTAGTTAGCGCACGCGCAAAAACCGTGACGGCAGTTTTACATGCTTGCAACACTGAGAATTTCACTCGCACATTGACAACTAATACAATGTTAGACGAAAGGATACAAGCTAGCACAGCGCCTCCACACTTCCTCCCCAGAACACCATGGCACTGGCGACTTACACATCGCAGGAAAACACTACTGTAAGGTAGCAGACTAATAGTCTGCGACTTCTATAAGGTGACGGTACAATCTTCAGTCGGCAGTCGTGAATTGCATGCAATTACCCTACCTCTCCTACTTGAGAGTATATCCTTATATTCCCATTCATGTGCGGCTGCTACGATTTTCAACCAATTTAAGGTGCCGTCAAGAGTTATGAGCGCTTAGCGAAAATAGTGGGAAATACTGCGCATTTATATGCCATACATGGAGACAGATTCACAAAATAAATACTTCGCACACATAGGGCTCGTAGGAAGCCGATCATCTGTTACGATTCTAGTTTGTTACGACGCTGGTGAGTGATACACACAATATTTTGTTAGATATAGTCTCTAAGAATTATGTATTTACGCATTTTTAATAGTAAGGCATGTTCCAAGCTCCCGTCGCTGTCGTAATCACTAACTCGCACTGATTTTAATATGTCATCAGAAAGCAAAGCGACTTTTCACTGATATTATAATAAATATTAAATAATTAAAGTATTTCTGTCCGTCTGTTTTCTCACGGCTGAATAGCTGTATTGGTCATTTATTGCTGAAATTTTGTTTGGAGATATTTTTCACTCCAAGGCGAGCCGATTCAAAAGCGGAATCATAGCGATTTCTACCTGCTTTCCACCGATGGAACCCTAAATATGTCTCAAAAGTTATTCGAGATGTCTGAGATGGCGATAGAATCACCATCTGTCTCTTTGGCACTTCATTATCGTCTTCGGTGAAAAGTGGGTGATGTTATTACTTATCTGCAATACATCTGGAAAGCGAAGAAGAGGGAGACCAAGGATTAGTTATGTACAACAGCTGAAGGAAAAAGTCAGAGTCATGTCGTACAAGGAAGTCAAGGAAGTATTGTTAGCGGACAATACAGAGAGTTGGCGATTGCTTCACCGACAAGAGCCTAGCTCTTAAATAAATGATGATGGCAATACCTTTACCTACCCCTTCCAGGAATACAGACGTAAGCTTATGTATAAAAAATTTTTTGATAATAATTCATAATTTATATTATAGTAGGTACGTGCCCTAGAGTATAAAGGGCCATTGTATGAACCCGGTAGGTACATGCACTCTGTAGGTGTATTGGCATATTGCCGAGACCTTCCGTCGAGAGGAATCGTTCTGCTCATTGCTCACGATGATGGTGACCATGAGTGTTGGAACACAGAGAGACAGGTGCAGTCTGGTTATTCACTAAGGTTTCTCAGCGTCGTACTCGTCGTCGAATGTCAATTTTAAAGACACGATATTGAACTAGCTGGCATTAGTGTCATACTTGTGAACAGGTGCTGCTAGTGGGGGATGGTCATCTCAAGCTACACAATTATACCTAGTCCCTACTTTTAGTATTTATATATTTTTATCGACTTTTGTGCACTGCAACTGTGTCCATGGGCTTATATATATTTTTTATGATTTATATTGTATCACTCAGAATTGTATTTTTTTTTAAAAGATTAATTACTGAGTTTCTTGCCAGGTTCTTCTCAGTAAAAGCAACCTTCCGAACATGGCGTTAGCATGTATAATCCTGTGTAATCGTGTCGTTCTGACGATTTGAGAGTGCTTTGTTAAGTCTAATCAAATAAAGATATTTTTGAATTTGAACCTTATCCTCTATGTATTATGTATCAATTTCCTATAATTGAAACCAACGCTCGTCGTCGAGTTCGAGGCTGAGAAACTTTAGTGAATAACACGGCAGTACAAGGAAGGTATTATTATACCTTAGAGATTCACACACATCCCAAAGATATATCACTTCACGTCCCATTGCCACTATTGTAATCAATAACAATTAGCATTAAAACAGACGAGTTTGTTTCGCCATTTTGACAACCTAAGCCGTAGTAAGTATAGATATATGCTTGCCAAACAGTATGACATCTAGATAAAAATTTAAGAAAATTGCTGATTTAAAAAATTATTTTTTGTTTACTGTCAAAGAAATCGATTTGTCAATTTGAAGTTTAAAAAAATGGCTATAAAACTTAATTGACCTATTAAAGCGATCGGCCACGACGTGACACCCCTTACTGACATTACGCCAGAATCGCTTATAATCTCGTAGATGCGCGTCTGTCCTCAGTTCCGTACTTGTAGTAGGGTGGTTTATATGTATACTGTGCCTAAATGCCCTCATTATAAGTTTTTTTTTGAAATAATAGGTCTACATCAGGGGCCCAACCATGAGCTCTTATTGCAATGATAATTCAGTTGTGCGAAAGTGACAGATGTATACACGTCGCATACATCTGTCTCATAAATGAGTGAAACTATCATGGCAATAAGAGCTCGTGATAAGGCCCCAGATATCTGTGTTACTTCTAATTTTAAAATTCTTAGAAGCCCTTCGCCTTACTTCGAGTATCTGATGAATCTCTTCATATTCCGTTGTGATCATAAACAAATAAATAAGCTTATGCTTACCCAGAAGGGTCCCCGAAGGGGTATCCAGAGGTGTTATAAAAACAACACCGACTATTCACCCAAGATGATAAGTGCCAACGTGACAGATGGTGGGAATATCATCGTCTCAGGCACGAATACGTCTTCGATGTCCTCAGACATAATTAGCAGATTTCTTCAATATGTTTTCCTTAACCATAAAGCTCGTGGAGTGACATTTCTGCAGTCACTTAAATTTCTAGTCTAGTAGTATTAAACTCAATGATACAGAGTGCTCGGATTCGAACTTCAGCATGAACCAAATTCGATTGAGATTTGTGATACACAAACCATCTCATATGTCCAA
Organism: Watsonalla cultraria; assembly: GCA_964035505.1. NCBI lineage: Eukaryota > Metazoa > Arthropoda > Insecta > Lepidoptera > Drepanidae > Watsonalla > Watsonalla cultraria. The sequence goes on from OZ037713.1 coordinate 701,351, forward strand.
TTCCATCCTAAGTTCATTCACAAGTGCCGCGACGAACGGACGGGACAGATCTCTTTGCCGTATATAATTATTAACATCCGAAATAGAACTGAAGAAGTGTCGTTCACCCGGCGACATATTTGGTAAACGTTTCTAACTTGGGATACAGTAATACATGGCTTTTTATAATTCACTGTGCATCTACGGATATCTCCTTTTAAGAGCACTTAGACGACTGCTTTGAAGCGCATTTATATGGCTTATGTAGGTAGTAATACATTCGGTAAGGAATACATCACCGAAGCAATAATAGGATATGATGTCTTTGGTTTTTCTATCTACTCCACTCCTCGTCTCGCAGAGTACCAGATTAGCCAGTAAGTAGAGAGAGAAGCTCTCTCTACTCACTACTCTAAGTAAGCAATATATGGCTGAGATCTTCTCTAATGAGCCGTGGTGGCCGTGGGGTTCAACAGTCGCCTGCTATGCGAGCGTTGCAAGTTCAAATCTCATCGGAGCCTGTACCAATGAGATTTTCTAAAAACTTATGTGCAGTGATTCACGCCACGTGCTGCAGTGAAGGAAAACATCGTGAGAAAACCTGCATATCGCTGAGGAGTTATTCGAAGACGTATGAATTGTGCCTGAGGCGGCGATAGACTCACCATATGTCACGTTGGCACTTAATCATCTTCGGTGAAAAGTGGGTGTTGTTATTACAACACCTATGCCTACCCCTTCGGGAAATACAGGCGTCAGCATATAAATAAAAAAATGTTGCCACCACGAGCACTCATTGTGGAAGTTTATTGATTTACCGATGGTTTAGTGTTAGAGTAGATAGTTTATGGGCAAGTACTGTTCACGCGCAGGGCGAGTGCCGCCCAGCGCGTGGGCGGGCGCCGTGGGCGGCAAATAATCACGTACTCGCTACAGTACTAAACATTTATCGCCACTTTAGTTTATTTATCTAATGATAATTACATTTAGCGTCAAAATAATCTGTAACCATGGCAAGTACAGACGCTAATCTGTACTAATATAAAAAGAGCTGAAGAGAGTTTGTTTGGTTGAACGAGCTTATCTCAGTAAATACTGAAATGAAATGATTTTTGTTTTGAGTTGGATAGTTCATTCATCGAGGAAGGCTGCAAACTCTATAACATCACGTTGCAACCAATATGAGCGAAGAATCAATGGAAATTGAATTATTATTACTTAGTAACACGATAATCGTAATTAAATAGTATGCATGAGTCCATTGACATTTCCTCGAGTCTTGAAAAACTAAAATAAAACGTACTATAAGTGTCTATATTCATTGAAAATCTATACTATACTATAATATTATAAAGAGTAAAGATTTGTATGTAAGTATGTTTGTAACGAATTGGCTCAATAAGTACTGGACCGATTTCAAAAATTCTTTCAGCAATGGATAGCTACATTATCAGCGATAAATATAGGCTATATTTTATTCCCGTACTCCCACGGGAACGGGAACTACAAGGGTTAAACCACGTAACGTTTTTAACTGCGTTTATAATGATAATCCAGTTCAGTCCTTCTAAAGAACGGTACTCACCAAGAGCATTCGTTTCGCAAACTTCAGCTCGCGGCGCTAATTCTATAAACTCCAACCAAATGCGCTAGAGTTTGCGACGCGTCTGCGTTCAATGAGTACCGTCCCTAATTATAGTGTAACTGTTTATAATGATAATTCCTTAGAGTAAGTGCGTCATACAAAATATATAGAATCCCTTCGCGAGGGGACGACGCTCGGCTATTTCCGTCCTGCAATAACAGAAGTACCCACGATATTTTTATTAGAGACTCTCCAGTTTTATTTCAGTTACAATTTGACAAAATAAAACTACGAAGGGCCGTTGTAACGCGACACTCGGCCGCACGTACATTGACAACTTTGTTCCGATTCTATTTTGATGGTGTTGTGGAAAGCCGTCGATGGACGTAACTTAGGTTTAAAATCAGTTGGCTCTTTAATGAGAGTGCATTCACCTCTATGGTAAGTATGTATGTGAATGCGTTTTTGGAAATAGAAACGCGCGACGTTTCCGTATTTCGAATTTTTCTTGCTCTCATACTAACTATACAGTGAAGTGTGAAGTATTTTTATTTTTAATGCCTGCATTCTAGTTCTAGTTGTATTTGGAAATGGCAGTTTATTTATAGGCTTATTTACTTTAGTGAAAGTTAATTTATATTTTATGACAAACCTACTAACTTCATTTTATACTTCAACAAGCTTGTGCCCGCGTCTTTGTCCACGTGGAATATTTCATGAAAATGAAAATCATTTGTTCAGTTGAAGCCCTGGTACTTATGAACGTCGAAGAATTGACCACCGGTTCGGAATCTAGCCTTCTGAGAAGAACCGGCAAGAAACTCAACGTGAGTTTCTTTGGGCTAACGCTAACTTTAATCCGCGAGTGGTCTTATCGTATAATATATTTTTAATAAGCCTTCACTGAAATATTTTTTCAAATCGGACCTGAAATAAGCGCGTTCAAGCAAACAAACAAACACACTCTTCAGTTTTACATATTAGTATAGATGTGACTAGTTGATACCGTTCCATTTGGGCATGTATTCATATTAATTAACCGGAGATAAGGTATAGTACTTATTAAGACATTTCTTTATTATATCCGTAGCCCTTCGTTCATAATTGGATGGTAAACGATATGTTTACCAGTTAAAATGACAAAGGCCGTTGGTATTTCGGGAATTCCATTTGCGATAAAATATATCCACCATAAAACTTACTAAGAATATGTCACCGCAAATCATTGAGCATTAACGAAGGAACGAACAGAAATTTTCCACAAAAAATAGCTTTTATGAACGCCATAAACAATGTGAAACTTAGAACAACTGCATATTCTCAGTACCTACTTATACTTAACAGGCGATATTCATACATAAATACCCTGAAACTTTCAACAAACTCGAATAAATTTAACACCTGTCCCCGTGTCAAAACTAACCTTTATTATTTGACAACTTGTATTATAACACAATAAAAATACGGTGGAGCTATCGGAGCGCAGGCAGTACAATGCTGTTTTCTTTTCGAAGATTCCCAATTGGGTGGAGTGTGGCAAGCAATGGTGTTGAGTTATACGCTGTGGGTAGTTTTGGTTGCGTGGAAAGCAGGGTGCACGCAATGGGGCGCGCCTGTGGATGTTATTTCCGCTAAATAATTGCCAGTCATCAGTGTTTCCAACTGTTTCGGGTGTTGTTACGGCTGCGTACAGTAATGTGTCTATTTTATGTTTGATTGTCTGATAATTCACTGAAGTCGTGGTAGGGGTGGGCTTCGTTTTGACATCAGCTATTTTCTAGCTTCATTTATTAGTTCATCATCTCCCTGGCCTTAATCCCATGTATTTGGTGTCGGCACTTGATTCAACCCGATGTGGCTGATCACCTGATTTTTATACGAAGCGACTGCCATCTGACTTTCGCAACCCCTTTTTCGAGGAAAATCGGCACTCTGGGTTAAACCAGTTGTCAGACTCTCTTAGGCCTCTGACTGACCTGTAACGATTGCCAAAGATGTTAAATTGGCAACCGGGACCGACAGCTTAAAGTGCTCTCCGAGGCACGGAGGGAACTCAGGCGGTCACCCATCCAACTACTGGCTAGGCGTATGGTTGCTTAGCTTCGCTGATCGAATGATATGCGCAATAGCAACTGTGCCACGAGCTCCTCCGCATTTATTAGTTATTCTTACAAAATGGGTTCTAGGTTTTTCCAACGTTATTATACGCGTAAATTTGATCATAGACTGGCTTAGACTTTATTTTGCGAAACCTTATTTTGTTTAATAAAGGTATGCCTATGTTACTCCTAGTAACATCTGCCAGTGAAAGTCCCATTAAAATCGGTGTAGCCGTTTCAGAGTTAAGCCGGAGTAAATAGACAGACAGACTTTTTTTGTGTCCTTCTGACGATTTTAAAAAGATTAATAAAATAAAAATATTTTAAATTTAGATAACAATTTTTTATGTTTAGTGAAAAGCCGTTATTTTGGAATTACAAACAGACACTTCAATTTTAATTATCTGCGTAGATGTAAAGATTATCAGAATAAATTATTAGCTAACCCTACCGACGCCTTTCTCATAAAAATTCGCACCTGAAAACGTAACAATGTTAAGTGACTTCCAACCCTTAACACATCCATAACCAAAGTTCCCTCGAGTTAGTGCCGATATAACCGTAAAAGAGCAGAAGTTATCATTCGTTTGAGGGCCGAAAAACTAAAAACACTTTGCCTCAAAGAGATATAAAGCAAGTTGTAAGAAAGCAATGAAAATATAACGATATGGGAGCTATATATTCAATCGGAGGCAATGTCTGTTTCACACAATGCCACAATTTCGTACAAGAAACTTTACTCGGTAAGAACTAAGCGCACGCACTTTGCATCGTGCTGCGTTTAAACGTAGCAAGTCAACTTGACTGGTTTGCTAAACAGATTATTATACTCCTTTGAATTGTCCCGATATTGGGGAAAACCTAAGCACGACAGGGACTGTCGATAAAGTAACATTAAGATACCGCTTCGCTAGTAGAAACGATACAATATCTTTGGGAATGACATATGTCACGTGACTGAATTATGTAATTTCCATACATATGTAAATTTTATAATTCAGTAACAAGATATCAAGTTATATTCAAGGTAAGAAATCAAGGCTTTTATGTATGTTTGACTGAAGAAGGGATACTATAAAACTACTTTAACTACTTAACTACAATTGTGCCGACCCTAAATAGGATGGGATAAGGGCAGGAGGATGATGACGATGATGATGGAACAATGGCGGCATGGAAAAATCTACTTCATTCAATAACATACATAAAATTAATACTTAGCTCGTAAACATATATTGCGTGAGATTGGCCCTGGTTACATGCTAACAGTATTGGAATATTTCCTTACGTAAATTAATTGTTAAGTAACAACTACTAATGAGCCTTCCGTCCTCACGCCGGCCTCACGTTCGAACGCCGCTTGATCTTGCGTTTTGTACTTTTTTATATGCAGATGTAAACCTTCCTACACTCGTCGCTTGAAGCGCTTTTAACGTTCAAAATGAGGAAAATACGCAAGCGATATTGTCAAGGCAAGTAGTTGGAAGGCAGCATGGCGCGTCAAACATAGCGCCGGCAAGTTTAGCAATTAAGGGCGCACACGCGAGGCGCCGACATCGCCAGCCACCGACCAAGTGTCTGCACGGAGCTTTTTCATTACTCTTTATGGGAACTTTGCCACCACCCAACTAAACAACTGATAATATTTATTGCCCTCCAAAATATTACTCGACTGCATCGCCAACTCAATTTTGGAGGGTAAACCGATTTCAGACGTCATTACAATATGCCAAACTTCCAACTTGCAGGCTGTTTTCACTTCAATTCATAAATTATCAATACTTATAGATAAATTATGTTTAAACGTGCGAGTCTTTGTGAATTTTTTCTCCTAGAAAATGAAAATGGTTTATTCAGCTTAGGTCTTGGTAAGGCACTTATGAACCACAAAGAACTGGCCACGAAAACTTGAAGAACCTAACTTTCCACGTTTCTCTTTCTACGTCCTATTAAGGCACAAGAATCAGCTGGCATCTAGGTGTAAGTTTGGAAATATTAAGGCTCTAATTAACCACTTATTTAGTAGCACCGGAAAGTGTGATCTGCGGCATAGGTACATACGCTATCATCATATTCCTATCAAAATTTTTGACACATGATTGGAATATCTAAGAACAGGGGCCCAACCATGAGCTCTTATTGCAATGATAATTCAGTTGTGCGACAATGACAGACGTATACACGTCACATACATCTGTCTCATAAATGAGTGAAACTATCATGGCAATAAGAGCTCGTGGTAAGGCCCCAGTGCTATTCCGAACTAATCTCTCGTGGTTTGATTTCAAGTAATCAAATTTACTCTATGACCTGCGTAAAAGAGTTTTCTGTTTCGTATGACCGAAATTGACAGCCTCACCGCGGAATCCGGATATCTCAGAATAACGGTTAGCGATGCATCACATTGATGTAACCACTTTTGAAGTTTCTTTATAGGTACAATAATGATTATTATTATTTCTTGTATTCAATAAGTTCACTAGACATTAAACATGAGCACAATAATTACGATAGCGTTCAATTAAGATAAATGTTTTTGTTTTTATAGACGGCCCAACAAGCGGCGCAATAAAATCAAACGTGTTTGCAATTGGCGTTAGCATTTAGAAGAAATTGCGCTTTTTCAACGTACCAGCGAACTGCTATTTTATAGGGTATGGTGCTATAAATACTATTCAATAACATATTTATAATTGCCTTTTATTATTTCGCAAATTACTCGTCGTTGTACGATCGTGGACCGCGTCAAATCGCAAAACTTTTACCTCAAGAAAAATTGTATTTATTAAACGTCGAGTGTTTCGTTAAAGGCTCGCAGTTATTGTGTTTTTAATTAAACACAATCCAATCGACTATAAAACTGGAAACAACCTTGATTGGCTATTACTAGCACAAAGATGTGAAACCTTGTTTGCTATTTCACACGTAACCGTAGGGTTAGCAACGTATTGCTTGGATTACTTCGGCCAAAATTAGTTCTATGTTGTAGGTTACAAAAAAAATATTATGCTACAAAAGGTGAGTTCTCAGACATGCAGGTTTCCTCACGATGTTTTCCTCCACTGTAAAACACGTGGGATGAAATGACTGTAATGAGTTTTTAGAACAACTCATTGATACATATTGCTGGGATTCGAACCCCACGGTCAATGGCTTCGGAACCTGTGGAATTGTTATAATCCAAATATTAGGTAACGTAGTTTGACCATACAGTGATATACATAATTAAATATACACATATATACTTAAAAGTTAATGTACTTATCTCTAAATTGGAAGGCAAAGACGAGTCAAACACATTCTTCGAAGATTCCTCTGACTTAGAGAATATTTTGTTTTTTTAAACTTAGACTTTCTGAAAAAGCATTAGAATAGGGTTGTACGTGGTTCAATTATTCAACTTGAACCTCTACACTCTAGCTCACCCGAGTTACCTCAGACCTAGTCAAATTTGACAGCTAAACTAGGTACCTATTCTCAGCAAGAAACTGAGTCAACGGCATATTGTGTAATATTATTTATGGCCGTCAGTGAGTGCGATATAATATAACGCTCTATAAATACTATAGTTTGCGCACAATTCCGGTAATTTAACATTTGTCACTATTTACGCAATGACCGGCGAGCTTTGGCGCCACGGACACGTCAGGGATGTCACCGTGAGGAAATTAATATTCTTTTATATTCTACACATTGTAACTATTCAGCCACTTCAGTTGAATTTTATTTTTTCTGGTTCTGTACCAACGGGACCCTATTAGTGAGACAGTTGAAATTTTCACAAATGGTGTATCTATTTCTGTTGCCGCTAGAACAATAAATAGGTACTAAAACACAGAATAAAATAAATATTTAAGGGGGTCCCATACAACAAACGTGATTGTTTTGATGTTTTTAAAGAAACTGGTACGGAATCCTCGGTCATCGTACTAGGTTGGTTTTTTCGTCATTATTACACAGCGCTATTTAGCTCCAATTATGGCAAAGCTATATTTTATATTACGGGTCTACACAATAAAAAACATGAGTAAATACTGTTTTTTTAAATATAACCCAACGCAATTGACCATCACATAAAATGTTTGCACAGACATCGACATTATTGATAGCACAGCTAGTCAGGGATACCAACCACTTAACCAACGGAGGTATCTAAACCATAACGAAAGTAGAATTATGCTCCTTTCTATGTGTTTTGTAAATTTTCATCAAGTGACAATCCTCATCATCAAATTATGATGGAGATGGTCGAAAGCAGTCGTTACGTACGCCCGATCCACGCAAGTGACACATTTACCGAATTACTCCAACCAAGTTGTGAATCTTTTATTTTCCCGTCATATATTACTGTTTATCACTTTTATGTTGATTGCATCATTGGATACAAAATTGGTCGCGATTCAAATTTTTATCTACTTACCGATTGCTATTGGGTGCTGAATGATTTGCATCATTTCGGTAATATCTTACATTACGAAACAATGTGAATGTATTCCCTAAAGGGGCAGGCAGAAGTGTTCTTATTATACACTCACAAGTCAGTTACACAGTTATCCTATTGCAATTAGGCACTAATCTATACTCCGGACTGCTACTGAAAGCCTAATTTAACTCTTTTCCCGACCCGAGGGTTGCACTCAGCGACCACTAGACCGAGATACGAGAGATTAGATCTCACGAAAATATACCGAGTCCTCTGTCTTCACACATATGCACATCGAAATGTTACAAGCCTTCTTCGAAATATTTGTATTTAGGTGTTTTTTGGAACAAAATGAGTTTCTTGCCGGTTCTCCTCAGACGGCTAGTTTCGGAAAAAGGTGGTAAATTCCTCGACGTTCATAAGTGCCTTACCAGGGGCCTTACCATGAGCTCTTATTGCCATGATAGTTTCACTCATTTATGAGACAGATGTATGTGACGTGCATACATCTGTCACTGTCGCATAACTGAATTATCATTGCATATCTATATCTATACAGATAAATAAAATTGAAGTGTCTGTTTGTAATTAAAAAATTACAATTTTTCACTAAATGCATATGAAAGTATACATGCGACTGACAATAAAAACCAATTTTTAAATTTTGTATCTCTCTGTCTGTCTGTTTGTTCCGGGTAATCTCCGAAACGGCTGGACGGCTTATAACGGGACTTTCATCATAAGCTGATGTTTCAAGGAGTAACTTAGGCTACTTTTATTTATTAATTAAATTAAAATATTAGGGTTCCGCGACAATAAGGATGAATCTAAATCTACGCGGGTGAAACCGCAGGACACAGCTAGTACCTTTATAAAACATCCTTAACAAGACTGATCATCAACAGATGCCACTACTCCTTCACACACTCCTGAACTGTAAACGTCTCAATTACGAATCAAGCCACAATAAAATGTGTATATTATTCCCAGCACACATACACGGGACGTATACACTCCATGGCATCTGTAAATAATCCACCACCTCCCATAGCAAACGTGATTCCATCCTGCGCGCGCAGATTACTTCAGAAATAACGCCCGCCGCGACATGTATGTAATTGTAAAAATAAACCATGTTTGTTTTCAAGGGATCTTTATATTTGGGACGACACGACGCACTTGTCCACCTATTATTAATGTAGCTGTATGGGACGCCAACAATTATGTGGTGGATTGTAGATACTAGTTTGTGCCGCGGGAATAATTACAATTCCGCGGATATCAAGAGACATATAGGTTCAATGAGTTCCACCAAAATTAAGCAAAATTTAAATGTTTTAGATAAAAACTTCTTCAAACTAGTATCTTTGATATAATATTTTATCTGTAAGTCAAATGTAAAAAATCATACTCTTTAGGCACCTACTATAAAATATAAAATCACGTGATCACATGATCCATCAAAATGATAGAACTTCAATAGTTCCGCTGTTCTTGAGTAATTCTGTAAGTTCTCACGAACGAACTAAAGTATTGTTTATCATAGTTTAGTATTATTAACAACTGTCAGAGATAATAAAAAGCTTTGGGATTTAGTTAATTTACCAAGGAATTAATAAGACAATAAGTTCTGCGCTTTCCTAGACTTGAAGGGAGACTTAGGTACCTACCTCTAGATTATGTATATAGAAGGGACACGTAAAAAAAACCGGGGAGTTTGTTTCGCCGTTTCATCTCCTGACAGGCTTATATTTTGGAAACGGTAGTAAATTAACTTAAGTTAGCGTAAGAAAAATGACGTTCAATAAGTGTTCCAAGTGTCCCTTATGTTGAATAAAACTTTTTGATTTTGATTTTTGATAACAGAAGATCGCTGCTAAATAATGCTATCTGCCTTGAATGATCATTAATTATTTAATGAGTCTGCCTCTATCTAAATGTATGGCGCGAGGCGAATAAAAACATGCGCAGAATACCCACTATTTTCGCTGCGCGCTCACACCTCGTGACGCGACGGCACCTGTACCTAAAAATAGTGTTATGTTTCATCGTTAAAAAAATCTTAGACGCTGTGCTAGCTATAGCGAGACTTTTTCCTATCGTACTATATTGTATGTATTTTTCTGATATTTGTAACTGAAATATTTACACAAACACGGATATACCTAAAAATACTGCGTAAAGTAAGTCCCGCAGAGGAGAAAGTATTCATATAGGGATAAAGAAAGTCAAGGTTTAACTCATGTTAATAAGTGAACCATTACAATGTGCGAAAGTACATAATTAAGCCCATTTTGAAACACTAAACCGGAGCGGAACACTAAAATAAATCAACGTAATAGGAGCCGCGTGTGTTATTGAAGTGAAAAGACTCGTAGTAAAAGTAAAAAGTGTAAATATATCGTTCAACGGACTCGTGAATAATCTTAGAGCGGAGATAAAACTTTACTGAGACATTATAAAAATACACGGAGCTCGGAGTGCGTAGGGCCGAAGCTTTGAATGGATGCGGTAAGCGTGTTCGGTCACGTGAGATCCAATTTACGTTGTCAGGTATCTAAAGTTACGTTTACACTAGATGTAAATGTATTACACTGTGGTTTTGAAGGACTTTATATTTAATTTCAATGAACTGAATAATTTAAACTGAGCATATATTAGGAATCTATTGAAGAAAAGGAAGATACTAAAGACATTTGTACATTAAGAGTTATTCACTGTCTGCATTAAGTGAGAACATAATTTTGATGCCCTTTCCCCTTTTAATTTGTTTGTAATTCTGCTGCGGTTATGACTGCATGTTGTATAAGTGTCTGGATTAATTTCTTGCAAAGCAAACCAACTGTGCTCAAGTACCGCATCTGATTGTCACCAGCGTTTACCACATCGCAGCAGCAAGTGCATCCCACCCACACTCATTTAGTATTATTTTCGTTGGCGACGGGAGTTGCCACACCGCGGTGAAATATGCCGTGTGCCCACTCTACTTACCACAGTTTGTAGAATTTATAAAGATTACCGAACGGTAATCTTTATCTATATGTTACGTATGTATGTGTACGTATGTTGTGAAATACTTGGTAATGTGAGAATCGGATGGGCATTCTAACTACGGGTGTTTCAAAATAACAAGACACGTCTATTGAAATTGAAATCATTGAGAAATAGTACCGTTGTCGCGTACAAAAGAATACTATTATATTTTATTACGACGTACATACATGGTAAATATGTTAAGTAGGGTTTTACAGTAGCTACGATCTCAGACCGTTTGGGTGTAGATGTATGAAGTTAAGAATTAATATTAAGATTTATTAGAACTCTTTCGCAAGACCATAAATAATATAGAAACTTTTTTTCTTTTAAAAATATTTATTATCCCAAAGAGCAGAAATTTTCCATGACCATTTCATAGTATTAATTGGAAATATGTGGGAAAGTGAATGTTCTGAGGGGCAATACATAGTTTGTTTGGTTTCTAGGCATCTATACATCGATATCTATACATCTATACAGATAAATAAAATTTAAGTGTCTGTTTGTAATTCCAAAATAACAGCTTTTCACTAAATGCATATGAAAGTAAACACGATACTGACACTAAAAAACCAAGTTTAAAATTTTTTCTCTATCTGTATGTCTGTCTGTTTGATCCGGGTAATTTCTGAAACGGCTGGACGGATTTTAACGGGACTTTCACTGGTAGGTAGCTGATGTTTCAAGGAGTAACTTACTACATTTATTTATTAAAAAATTTAGGGTTCCGCGACAACAAGGATGAAATTAAATCTACGCGGGTGAAACCGCGGGGCACAGCTAGTCATAACTATAGTTGTTCAATGTATCTAGCATCTACTAACAAGTTTTTGAAGACACGTGTTCTACTTATTTTCAGCGAAATATGGCGCTAGCATATGTCTATAATGGGCTGAAATATAGCTCTCTTAACTCTCTATCTCTCTCTTCTAAGTCTCTTAATCACACAAATACACACATGTACCTTTATATGCAAAAGTTGCTAGTCGCCAATACAACCGCCGGACCTATAATAAGTAGAAACGTTATGAACATAATAATTATCAAATGTCATGTGCTTCCAAACTCCCTTGCTCCAAGACAAATATATTCAGGGACCTTACCATGTGCTCTTATTGCCATGATAGTTTCACTCATTTATGAGACAGATGTATGTGACGTGCATACATCTGTCACTGTCGCACAACTGAATTATCATTGCAATAAGAGCTCATGGTTGGGCCTCAGTTCTTTATAAATGTAAAGGCGATTTCGTAAAAAAATACTAGTGTTTTTGTAAATCAATCACTCAAAAACGTCTGACCTAATTTGGGTGAAATTTGACAAGTGTTTAGCATAATACCTTTATTTACACAATGGCTGCTGCCCGCGACTTCGTCCGCGTGGAATAGTTACCTATGGCTAGCGCTAACTTTAAACCACGAATTGTCTTAGTAATTATATATACCTAGCACTAAGTTTTTTTTTAAATCGGTGGTTTTCCAGAGATTCAAGCGTTCAAGAAAACAAAACTTGGAATACCACAGAGAATAACTCCGCGACAGTTCGTACTTTACCAAACATTGTCTACTGTAAATGTCAGCTTCTTGGACAATCCATACGCATTTCTTCCCAAGTTTCCTCATTATCTACACTAATATGATAAAGGGGCAAGATTTAATCGTTTTTTTGTTTGTTTGTATTGAATAGGCTCCGAAACTACTTGACCGATCTTGAAAATTCTTTCAGCATTGGATAGCTACATCATCAGCGAGTAACATAGACTATATTATATCCCCGTACTCCCACGGGAACGGGCACTACGCGGGTGAAACCGCCTAACGTCCGCTAGTCACAAGATAATTCTGTGTAAGTAGTCACATTACATCGCCGGATCTGAATAAAATTCCATTTGTATACCGGAGATCATTTAAAAAAGGATGCTACTATTACTCATAAACCCTTGATCGAGAAAAAAAAACGCAATGCCACGTGTCCGCGACGGAAACGTATAATGTCCCCCCTCTATACAAGTACCCCTCCCCCACTCCCCCCCCCCCTCGACCCTAGTGGCTGCTATTTCTAGTGGCAGAGACACTTCACTTGTACTTCAGTTGGATATGAATGTGACTTTTCTCCGCGTAGAGTTTTGTAAATGTAGATGCGGCGAATTTTGCAGTCAGTATCGTAAATAAATTCAATTGTTTATTTGACTTTAGTAAATTTTTTGTCGAAACAAAATTTTTATTGAAAAGTGAAATTGGATTTCATTAATAGATAGAGGAAACCTAGTATTCTTTCTTAATATCCATACAGATAAATACAAATAAAATCTGTTTGTAATTCCGAATTAACAGCTTTTAACTAAATACATATTATGAAAGTATATGGAACTGACACAAAAATCAATTTTTTTTTTCTTTTTCTCCGTCTGTCTATTTGTTACAAAAATCTCCAAAACGGCTAAATCGATTTCAACTAGACTTTCACTGGCAGACAGATGTTACGAGGAGTAGGCTACTTTTGTTTAAAAAAAAAATTGCGTTCCGCGGGCCACCCATGACATTAAGTCTACGAGGCTGATACCTGTGCCCGCGGTTTAGCCCGTAGTAATAAATACTTGGCAGGTCTAGTAGAGTATATAGTCAAATCTGTCGGCATGTCCGCCGCCGCTGTACATCCGGCGCCGCGTACAAAAACATCTCGCCACGCGCGCCGTCCGCCGCGCACGCGCAACTGACTCACACCTCTAACAAACATTTGTTTTACTGCAAATTATTAGCGACTAGCGGACGACACGCCGTTCCACCCGCGTAGTTCCCGTTCCCGTGGGAGTACGGAGATAAAATATAGCCTTTATTAATCTATGATAATGTAGCATTCGAATGGTGAAAGAATTTTTAAAATCGGTCCAGTACTTTTTGAGCAAATTTGTGACAAACATACTTACATACAAATCTTTCCTCTTTATAATGTTGGCGTAGATTTTAACTGAATGTAGTTGGTAGATTAGTGTGTGTTTAATTTATTATATTTTGCTTCTTAAAGCAACTGGCTATGTGTAAAGTCCTGGTACGTTATTTGCACGGAATGCGTTTAGCAACTTTGTATTTGTAGAAGAGGATGAATAATGTTAGTCATTTGTAATAATACTTAGAAATATATTTCATGTTAGTACTGAAGATTAATTTTACATGAAAAGCAAGACGAACAAACCGTCAGTAAAGGACGATAAAGGCTGCGGAAGTTTTAAAATATCTTGCTCTAAGTCACAAGACATTTCAGATAAATTATAGTTCATGCTATACAATTAACCACTAACTATGTATTCAATTATATAAAACAAGCTATAAAAGACATTTCAACACATAAAAATATTGTTGGGCCATATCATTATCTATTCTCTATATCTATACATCTGTACAGATAAATAAAATTGAAGTGTCTGTTTGTAATTAAAAAAATACAGCTTTTCACTAAATGCATATGAAAGTATACACGCTACTGACTCTAAAATACCAAGTTTTAAATTTTTTCTCTGTCTGTCTGTCTGTCTGTTTGTTCCGGGTAATCTCTGAAACGGCTGGACGGATTTTAACGGGACTTACACTGGTAGGTAGCTGATGTTTCAAGGAGTAACTTAGGCTACTTTTATTTATCAAATATATTAGGGTTCCGCGACAATAAGGATGAAACTAAATCTACGCGGGTGAAACCGCGGGGCTCAGCTTGTTTAAAAAAAAATACTATTAGAAAAGAAAATGCCTTCTAATGTCCTACAATGATTTTCCCAGACACACTAATAAAGACACATGCGAAAATTTTTAAAGAACGACTTTCATTTCCTACAAAATACTATTATAATGCGAATGTTCGTCTTCTCTCGGAATAATCTTCGGTGAAAAGTGGGTGTTGTTATCACAACACTTCTGCCTTCCCCATCGGGGAATAAAGTCGTGAGTAGGTATCAAGTAATTAAGTATCTACTCATACCTCTGGCATCCCATGAACGGTGACTAACTGACCGGATGCAATTGTCGAATTACTTAACGTACCTGCATAACTTACTCATGTCCGAATCTTTGCATTACGTTCTTGGAAATCAATGATTGGATATTATTCCGATTGAGATTTTTTAGGCAATTTTTCGGTACTTTAATTTGTAAGAATGCCGTTCGCTACGCAACGTTTTATAGGAGGAAAACAATACAATGTTACTTCTATACTTATAGAACTACTTGAGCCGATAGAATATTACAGTATCGATTAAAAGTTACCTACAATAAGGGGTCGTAGATATCTTATATCAAAACTAACTCTTACACGAAGCAGTCTCTTCTATAATTAAAATGCAAGAATGAATGACACGAGTCGACTCATTTACACGTAATAACGTATGATTTCACTTTGTTTTACTAGAATTGTCATCGTCTCAACACTACTCGGGTTGCCTTCCAAATAGGAAAGTATCAATAGGAGGTACACCTAGGTACTATGGTCGCTCTATAGCCAGGGTATAATCATTTATTTTATTTTTATTTATTTATTTATTGACTTCAATCACAAACAACAACAAAAATAATGCATGAGAGAAACAAAAATACAAATAAATGAAATGTTACAAAAAAAAGAAAATAATATTAAAACAATTTGGCTACTGTATCCCCCGCCATACCAAAATGGGATGCTGGTATTCGTATGTGAGTTCTTACTACCCAGGTGCGGGTCTAAGAAAGAGGAGGCGATACCTCCTCGAGGGATATACCCTGACAAAGGTGGTAAATTCTCGACTTTCATAAGTGCCTTACCAGGGCCTAAACTGAATAAATATTTTTCATTTTCATTTTCATTTTCAAAGTGCTGGGCTTTGAACGTATGGAAGATGACCAACGAGGATAACAATGTTTTAATGCGGTAGACTGTTAGACTCCCAAGTATTGCATTATTAAAGATTCACTCTGCTTATGTGCTCTGTGTGAACAGTGTCAGCGAAAATAGCAAAGACTAAGAGTAAGTATAAATTAATTTCGCTAATAAATAAGGAGATTACTATTCAGCGAGCAAGACTACTCTTAAAACCGCTGTCTTCTGCCATTATAGTTTATGGGGTCATAAACCTTATCGTCTCCATGTGGCCTGAGAGTGACCTGCTTCGAGGCACACACAGCTGCTATGGAAGGTCAGATAAGACCGGTTTGATATTTATATATTGATTGTAGATAGTGCTGGCGTCCCAAAATATGCAAATGCTATAAAGTTTTTTTTTATGAAAATTGTGTTATTAGTTTCAGGGCTGTAGTTTATTAAAACAATTGATGAGAGTAAAAGCCTCTTTAATCGCGTCTTATAATTTCCCTTCGTTTGACGATATTGTCCTAGTGTCTGGGGTTGATACCTGCCATTAGGGTATAACACATGCGTTCCCGTTGGGTGTTGAGTATATATTTAAAATAAAATTACCAGTCTCATGACAAACGGTTGTAGCCTATACTAGATGTGCTCGACGGTATCATCCGCGTAGACTTAAATGGGGGCTTTATTTCACGGGAATCTATTTTTTTAAATTAATAAATGATCTGGTGAAATTTCCGTTAAAATCGGCCCAGTTTAAGAGATTACAAATACTAATACACAAAGGAAAAAAAAATTTTTTTTTTTTTAATTTCGGTAATGCTGTTATTTTGGAATCAAAAATAAACACTTTCTAATTTTAATTATCTTTAGATGTAAATAATATGTAGGTAACCATACAATAATGCCTTCAAAAATTTGAGTCACTCGAATTGAAGAAGAAAGTCTCATACATACTGTGATTAATTTATTTAAGACGGAACTCAATACAGGTACTACTTGCAAATGTAATATCTATACAAACATTCCGATGAACCGGCACATTGAATCTATAATGTGTAAAATAAATCACTAATCTAATAAAACAACTATAAACCTCGTGAGATAAAATTATAAACCCAATTCAGCGAGTCTATAATTTCCCTAATTAATATTTAAACTGCTTTTATGCGGATTAAAAGGCCTGTTTTTACAAGAAAGTGCCTCATCTTTACTTATATGCATAACACACATAAGTGAATAACACATACTATTAAACATGTTTGGATTTCAATATGTTAAGTTGGTAATATATTTGCGATCGATCAGTGTTTACTACGCTTATTAATATAAAATGTCTGGGACAAAGTAACATTATCATCACGCTTCTAGAGAGAATGACATATGACACGTGTCTGATTTATGTCATTTCCATATTTTTTTTATCGTTTCTATTAGTGCAAGCGCGAGAGAATGTCACTTTGTCTAGGCCTACTGATGACGTAACTATCTTCTGTCAGCGACTTCGCCTGTATTGAAAAAGAATCATTTGCTTAATCTGTATGTGACATATAAAAAACTAGAGATCTAAACATAAAAATTTTCACATATACAGAAAATGGAAAAGCCGTTGAAATATGTGAAAGAATACAGTACTAGGAAGATAATAAAAAAATATCTTGTACCGTCTTCCTGCAATCGACAAAGTTGTCCCAATGAAGTGAATAATAATCCTTGATGTGTTTATGTGTGAGTAACGTGATATGGACATCATCGTGCTGATATAATAATAAAACTTCTAGAAGACGATTGTTATTTTTTCATAGACAGCTTGTATGTAGTAAATGTGACTGAGCTCCAATAGGGTTAGGACTCACTGGGCCCTCAACATTCGTCCCTTAGAATAAAATTTGTAGATTGGGCTATCCAATTATTAATATATATTAAGATACTCACTGGTCTCCTGGTATAAATCGTCGTTATGATTCGAACATAGTTGAAAAACATTAAAGCTACCCCTTTATTCTTCTGTCGCCCTAGTACTTTATATAGATCAGGGGACGAGTGAAAACTTAAAAAAAAATCAGGGGATGAATGTGGGTCCCGAACTTTATAACTTTTTCTCACTTCAACCTAAAGAAAAGCATCTAATGTAGATATTAGAGACAATTTTATGACGTATACGAGTCTTATGCGCCTGAAAGAGTGCGTTAGTGTTACCATATACACCTTTGGGTACTGGCAGTGGGAAGGCGGCACATTGCACATATTCGCTGTAATTCCACCTTAAAACGACCAGTAAGAAGATCCGAGAGCTGTAAGGTAACCGTTTTATAACAGTGAACAGAAAGAGACTCCACTTAATTAACTTATTAACGACAACAGTTGAGTAAAGAATTTGTTAAACACGTAAGCTCCCGCCTTATGGAAGGTTCCTAGAAAGGGTAGAAGAAGTCCCTTTCGGTAATATGGAATTAAAAGTGAATGAACAAGGTTCGATTTCAAATTATATCAAACACTAGCTGTGCCCTGCGGTTTCATCCGCGTAGATTTAGTTTCATCCTTATTGTCGCGGAACCCTTATATTTTTAATAAATAAAAGTAGCCTAAGTTACTCCTTGAAATATCAGCTACCTACCAGTGAAAGTCCCATTAAATGGTCCAGCCGTTTCAGAGATTACCCGGAACAAACAGACAGACAGACAGAGAAAAAATTTAAAACTTGGTTTTTTAATGTCAGTAGCGTGTATACTTTCATATGCATTTAGTTAAAAGCTGTAATTTTTGAATTACAAACAGACACTTCAATTTTATTTATCTGTATGTATAGATGTATAGATAATCCCACAGGAATCTAATAACAATCATGGATAGGTACTAAGTATCCTATACGTTTTAATCCAGGTACTAAAATGTCTTGAGTTTTTGCGTGATTCAGTGACAAACTATAATACTTAAAAACTTTGAGAATTAAGTAATTATATTTCTAAGCTTTCGAACAATATTTTAAAAGTCGTTTAAATATAATATGTAAGGGAAAGTCTCACCTCTGTGCGTCAATGGCCATTTACTGAGAAGGCTGCGAAATCGAGTTAATTGGCATTTTTCAAATCAAATATCATTTTGGCAGGTAAGTAACGTATAGAACTACTGAGTCACAAAATACCTGCTTTGTGGTATGGTCAAAGAACATTTTTTTTTACTAAATAAGTACACTATAAAAATCACTAAAAGAAATCCTATTTTTTTCCTATCATGTTCGAACAAATATTAGTTTAGGTAAAGAGTTAGTGTAGTTACACCCTCCAGCACCCATTTAAAAAGACGTAATGATATAAAGTATCTAGGTTACCTACAGTAAAATTACTTCCAACAAAACAAACAAATCAGCACTAGCCATTATACCAAAATACAACGTACTATCTAAAAAACATCAATTAAATACACAGATGGCAATGATTGATGATTTCGCGACTAAAACATGCACCAATAACACCACCTTATTATACAAACAATCGTTTAATCCTAACTAATATTATATATGCGAAAGTAACTCTGTCTGTCAGTCACACTTTCACGCCAATACATAAACCAATTTAAATTAAGTAGTCTAGAACCTGAGAAAAGACATAGGCTATTTTTTAATGCGTAATAAAGGGTTGTAAGGTTATGTTGTAGTATCGTTATTTTAAAGCTCAAAGCTTGATTTGATATACATACATACTCACGCCTGTATCCCATGGGAGTAGGCAGAAACCGTTTGGCACATGTTACGATCCTTACATACTTCGCTTTGTCAATATTCATGCATCTCTTCATACACTTCCTTCGAATTCCAGTAGGTCTAAAAAGGCCACTATGGGAGAATCATACTGTGATCCGAATATGATTCATCATCGAAATGATAAAATGGTCACTTAACTGCAATTCATATTTATGATTCACGAATGATTACAATAATTGTAGATGTTAGTTCCTATGTAACTTTTTATGTTTCTGCTATTTGTCACAAAAACAATTCATATTTAGTGGACAATTTTAGGAATCTTCATAGGAAAGTGTCAAACAGGTGAATTGCGAAATATGAATCATTCCTGAATCATATTCGGATCACATTATGATTCTCCCAAAGTGGCCGTTTTAGACCTACAGAGCTCCGCATTTGTCCTTTCTGAAAATATGATTCGTTTTTCGATCACAGTAGTTCTTCGAATTCGGTCATAGTAGTTCTTCCTTGGACGCCTTCTACCGATACTTTCGCTCACATTCGCTCTATAAATGTATATCGTAAATTGACTTTCACTCATGCTTTCAATATGTCAAACCATCTCCACATACTTCTTTCAATTCTGGTCACCCCATCATTCTTAAGTTTGCAACTGTCTCATTAAGTATAAATAAAAATTTACATAAACAAATAAACATTAATTAATAATTATATTAACACTGATATAAACAAAATCTAGCGCAGGATATTATTTGTTTCACTGGACAAGCAATGATCATGATAGTCGACTATACCAATCGTTCGACTTACCTTTGACGATATAAGTGTCAATGTAGGCGATGATTCCTGTGAAACAAACATAATATCCTGCTTTAATCTATACATCTATACATCTTCTATACAGATAAATAAAATTGAAGTGTTTGTTTTTAATTCAAAAATTACAGCTTTTCACTAAATGCATATGAAAGTATACACGCTACTGACATTAAAAAACCAAGTTTTAAAATGTTTCTCTGTCCGTCTGTCGGTCTGTCTGTCTGTCTATCTGTCTGTTTGTTCTGGGTAATCTCTGAAACGGCTGGACCGATTTTAACGGGACTTTCACTGGCAGGTAGCTGGTGTATCAAGGAGTAACGTAGGCTACTTTTATTTATTAAAAATATTAGGGTTCCGCGACAATAAGGATGAAACTAAATCTACGCGGGTGAAACCGCGGGGTACAGCTAGTTTGCTATAAACATCTTTCGGAATATCTCTGCAAAGTACCATTGAAATGTTTACGAGTCTTTTGTAGAGATGGCGCTAGTGTATACTCAAATCCATAGCTATTAAGAAAATAAATGCGAATCGCAGTGCAGTGTCAAATAATAGTTTAGTAATTAATTAGAATTAATGTAATTCATGGCATTCTTAATTAAAGAAAAAACTTTCACTATCAATTAAATTTATAACAATGATTTTATGCGATAAATATAAAATACTTATATTATATTGCAGCAGAATTAATAGATGTTTTTCACGTAATAAAAATAAGAGACAAATGTCTCATGCATAGAGAGATAGAATGATTCATATGAAATAATGAACGCATGCATTCCTTAGAAGAAAATATCGGCGAAGGAAAATTGCTTTTGGTCGCGTCATCGAACCGTTAGTAACAACGAGATTTAAATTAAATTAAACTTAAGTTCTTACGCCTACTATTGATGAATCTAAGAATACTCCGTATGTAGATTTCTCTTAATTTTCAAATAAAACGGTATAAATATTGCACGTCAAAGTTCAAAGTATTTGTGTCAAACGTCGTTCTAAACAGCTAAGTAACATTTACACCGACTTTTTTTATTTCAATTCATAATCTTTAGCGAAACGAAAAAGAGCTAAATTACAGTAATCACGCTTTACTTAGAACTAAAACCAATCGCATAGTTAGTAAACGCAGCAAAAACCCGACAGTACACGATCAAAACATTCCGGCGTGTATAATTACACCAGAAACGAATTAAACGCCCATATTTATTACAACTAATAAACGCAGTACAAAACATACGTACAAAAACGTCTAACGCAAAAACAATAGTCCGAGCCAGTCTGCATCGCATGCGCGAACCAAAACAAAAGAAAAAAAACCAACTCTTCCCTAAATTATCCTGTCACGCTTAACTATAAAATGCAATTGGTTTATTAAAATTCCGACTTGAAATTGGAACTCATTAGAATAACACATCTATACCGTTATCTTCTCAATCAAATATCAACACTAACAAAAGGTAGTAAGGTTGATTTTGTAATGTATGGGGAATGGCAGGTTGTGTGCAGTGTCAGGTTGCGCGGACAATAGGCGCACGCGCATGTACCTGCGCAAGGTGACCCCCCAGTGAAGGGCACGAGGCTGCCCTTGCGCCTCCCGACCCCCTTGGGCCCTGGGTCCTGCATTCGCATGCATTGTTCGACATCGACACTCTTACTGAAATGACCATTATGACCTAGGGTTGTGCTCTATCGATACAAATTAGGTTACAGTGATTTGATATTCATCGCTGTTTTGTTAAGTGATCTTTACAGTTAGAGTGGATTATGGCGACCAGAAACTCGTATACCTTTAAGGTGAGGAAGGAATGTGTTGATATGCGATAGCGCATCTTTCGTCCAATCTCATGAGACTGTCGTGGTAAAGTCGCACACCTAGATAAACAGTAGTGCAACTCAAAATATATGTTTTTTCAGGGACGAAAAACAACGTTTTATCCTTTTTGTACGCATTTCATTCGCGTCGTGACATACAGACAGACACAAGACGGCATCATAAAATGACTATTGTGCATTGAAGGTCAGCGCTCATAACTCGCTACGGCACCTGTATTATTGCATCCGCGTGACTATGCTTGGGTAAGTTTCATAGAAGAGGCAATATTGTCAAGACTATTTGAATAAATACCTGCTATAAACAAACTTACAAAAGGTTCTTTTTAACATAGGTGTATTATAAATGCACAAGTGTTTAATGTGTTTCTTTGATAAGCTAAAATGTTTGTGGATTGATAAAGAATCAGTGAAGAAAAATACTCGTTAAGTAACACAATAAAACTATAAATAAGTTGTTCCTATAACGTAATCTCCAAATCAGTCTCGAATCTTAAATAGAAGAATCTTGTCCGTCGGTCCGTGTGTCTGGGCAATTAATTAATTAATATTAACTGGTGTATGATGGAAGACTCCACGCCCTGAGATATTAATCTTAATCTTTGTGCGATGGCAAACAATGTGCCTAGACTGAACTATATTTGATTTTATACATAGGACTTTTTGTGTTCCACTTGCATTTTAATTTTAAACAAATTAAATATCTAGAGTCGTGTGTGTGGTGGCCTTGAGGTTTGAGCAGTCGCCTGCTACGCAAGCGACGCAAGTTCGAATCCCACCGGGGCCTTTACAAATGACTTGTAAACAGTGATTTGACACCACGTGCTTTACGGTGAAGCGAAACATCGTGAGGAAACCTGCATGTCTGACAAGTAATTCAAAGACGTATGTATAGTCCCTGAGACGGCGATGGACTCACCCTCTGTCACGTTGGCACATAATAACATTCGATGAAATCAACAGTACATTTTCTGTTGATTTATCACCGCGTTTAAGATCAGTATTTTTCAAAATGTGTATGAGTCGCGTAAATTTAAAATATAGTATAGTCGATATGTTCCAGTCGACACGGCACCACCCTATGGCCAAATGTGTCTGACAGCCGCTGGCAGCGACAGGTGTTATATTAGCAGACATAACCGCCCGCCGTACCATACGGAATTAGAGCCAGTAAAATGCCAATTATTGCGAACCAACTCATATAATTGGAATAATGAGCAATAGATGCTAATCGATTGCAATAATCCAGTGGATGTTCTCTTAACTCGAAGTATTTAATACTGTAAAATTATTAAAAATTTTGTTTGTTAAGCATGAAATTAAAATAGTTATATCATGTGCTTTTTTTAAAATAAATGGAACCTATGAAAATGAAAATGTTTTCTTCAGTTTAGGCCCTGGTAAGGCACAGATTGACCACCGGTTCGGAAACTAGCCATCTGAATGGAGCCTGCAAGAAATTCAGCTGGCTCATCTGGGGAGGTACGGTGTCGCTTTCGAACTCTGCCGCCCCCCCTCTCCCAGCTATTGGCCTTACAACCCCTTCTACGGCTTACCTTTTTACAGTTTACACGTCTGAAGCAGATCATCTTTTGGGAGGGCGGTATCACATATCTCTTGTAATGCCTACTAAAGTATGCATAAATAATATCTTGAGTATGGAAATTTACTATAGAGTTGAAAATTACCGTAAAGTGATTGAAACAAAGTGGTAATATTGGTGCTATTCCAATGCAAATATTGACCAAGATTTGAAGGCATTTCACCGGATCTAACATTTTACTTGTTCGTGAACGTTTAAGACGCATTTGAATTATTTCTCAGACATATGCAGGGTCTCCTCACGATGTTTTCCTTCACCGTAAAGCACGAGGTGTGAAATCACTGTACATAAGTTTTTAGAAAAACTCATAGGTACAGGCCCCGCTGGGATTCGAACTGGCGTCGCTTGCGTAGCAGGCCACTGCTCTAACCCCGAGGCCACCACGGCTCTTCCCAGCAGAGGGCGAAGATCACAGGTGATACTTTTCTCAGCCCAATGTTACGCTTCTCAGCTTTGCGTGGTCCTTCCATTAATTATTACCCTTGGACGAGTTTTAGTTTACCGATTATTTTTGAAAAGGTATTCGAAACCGATGTAGGATAATAATTATTCCGTACTAATATAATAAAGAGGAAAGATTTGTTTGTTTGCATTAAATATGCTCCGACATTACTAGACCACGATCTTGAAAATTCTTTCAGCGGATAGCTACAACATCAGCGAATAACATAGAGTATATATTATCCCTGTACTCCCACAGGAACGGGAACTACGCGGGAGAAACCGCGTGTAGTCCGCTAGTTAAAAATAAATATGATTAGAATTAGTTCACATATCCCAATGTTCCTAAAGCAGTCGTGTCGTTACTGAGAAAAAATATTGTATTTTAAAATGCCTTCATCTTATAATATACACTCTATTGCCTTTTGTTGAGTGAAGCCAAGCAGTTTTAATACTTTGAGGAATATTTTTTTGTTTATTTTCGTCTAAATCATAACAATCCTAATGTTTTTAATACCCAGTTCAAATAAGTTTACAAGACTGTGTAATTAGCACGTGGATTTTAACTTGCTGTTGTTTTACTCGGAACTTATTGTTTTATTTTGTGATTGTGTGAAATGATATAAGTAAAAAATTTCCTTTCTACGCCCCTGCTTTAATAGCCATAGTAAAGTAACAAACCAGTACTCCATTATCCCAGTTAATGAGCAGTTTGAATGACAAGTGTGAAACGAGGTGACCCAGTTAAAGCGAAGCCTACTTCCGCTCCGTTGAAGCCTGCTGAAAAAGCGGTGGAAACATTTTTCTTCGTAATTTGTTTCATGGATTGGATTGTGAAGTTTTGGTAGCAATTATAAACCTAATTTCTTTTATTATTTCTTGCTTCAAGTGGAAGATAATTAACTCTCTGTGTAAATTGGTATGTTTGTAATAATCAAATGTACAAAATTTGGATTATTCCCAATCTGATTAGATTGCGAACTAGCTGTGCCCCGCGGTTTCACCCGCGTAGATTTAGTTTCTTCCTTATTGTCGCGAAACCCTAATATTTTTAATAAATAAAAGTAGCCTAAGTTACTCCTTGAAACATCAGCTACCTACCAGTGAAAGTCCCGTTAAAATCCGTCCAGCCGTTTCAGAGATTACCCGGAACAAACAGACAGACAGACAGAGAACATTTTTAAAACTTGTTTTTTTTGTGTCGTGTACACTTTCGTATGCATTTAGTGAAAAGCTGTTATTTTGGAATTACAAACAGACATTTCAATTTAATTTATCTGTATGTATGTATGTATAGATAATGTACTAAGCCCTTTCATTTGATACCAAACATTTGGGACCTTCTTTATTTTTATTTCATCTATTATTAGCCTCTAGAGGGCGCCACGTCCAATGTTATGAGATATTATATAGCCAAGTAGTTAGTGATTTTGAAGTTCTGAGGGAACAGATGAGCATTTGTACATACCTGTCAAAATCGTAACCCTCGTTTTTGTTTCGCCGTAGTTGGGTAAAAAGTATGTAACTCTATATCTACTCGTATATCCGTTGTCTGGTACCCATAGTACAAACGTTGCTTAGATATAATATCTGAACATTATTATTATCATATCAAAGTTTAACTGCTCATTACATACTCGTAACAGACAAAATATCTAAGGTATTGCATGTAGATATATAAAAACACTTACAAACAATCTAATACTGACGTTCGCAGCCGGCGGCTGGTCGCGTGGTATTTAATAATAAGATAATTCACTCCAATCGACCACTCGCTAAACTTTGCAGGTGATTGTTTGGCTAATCGTAATCCACTTTTTGTTGACCCTGCAATGGCTGTTATTATATCTGACTATAGTTGTGCCTCGTGGTTTTTACTACGTAGGATTCATAATCTATACATCTATACAGATAAATAAAATTGAAGTTTGTATTCCCAAATAACAGCTTTTCACTAAATGCATATGAAAGTATATAGGAAACTGACATCGAAACACAAATCTTAAATTTTTTTTCTGTCTGTCTGTCTGTTTGTTCTGGGTAATCTCTGAATCGGCTGGACTGAATATTAGGGTTCCGCGACAATAAGGAAGAAACTAAATCTACGCGGGTGAAACCGCGGGGCACAACTAGTCAAACAATAAAGGTTACGATACACAAAAACTGTGCCAGAGGTTATATGTGGTTGCTGACATGTAATTAGGATGTTGATTGTAAAAACACTAGTCGGTTGTGCATATAAGTACTAAGGTTATATCCTAGCGCTTTACGTATTTGCTCAACAAAAAATACCACCCGTGGCATACACAGCGCAGTCTAGAGTTATCATCTATACAGATAAATAAAATTGAAGTGTCTGTATGTAATTCCAAAATAACAGCTTTTCACTAAATGCATATGAAAGTATACACGGTATTGACATAGAAAAAACAATATTTTTTTCCTGTCTGTTTGTCTGTTTGTTCCGACTAATCTCCGAAACGGCTGGATCGTTTTAACGGGACTTTCACTGGCAGATAATTAATTTTACAAGGAGTGACTTAGGTTACTTTAATTTGAAAAAAGCATCAGGTTTCCGCTGGCCACCCATGAAATTAGGTCTACGCGGGTGAAACCGCGGGGAACAGGTAGTTCATAATATGATGATATATATTTTTATGAAGAATATTCAAATAATTGTTCACAAAATAATGAATAAAATATCAGCATAATACACGAAAATGTGACATATCTATAATATATTCATACATGCTCACGCCTGTATTCCCCAAAGGGGTAGGCAGAGGTGTTGTAATAACAACACATTTCACCGAAGATGATTGAGTGCCAACGTGACAAATGGTGAGTCTATCGCCGTCTCAGGCATTATACAAACGTCTTTTTTTTATTACTTCTCAGACATACGCATGTTTCCTCGCGATGTTTTCCTTTACCGTAAAGCACGTGGTGTGAAATCACTGCACATAAGTTTTTAGAAAATCTCATTGTACAGGTCGCGCTTGGATTCGAATCTTGGAATTCTTGCGTGGCAGGCAACTGCAAATCCCACGGGGACTAATATTATGAAAAGGGAAGAATTTATTGTATTATTGTTTGTTTGTTTGCATTGAACAGGTTCCGAAACTACTTGACTGATCTTGAAAATTCTTTCAGCAATGGATAGCTACATCATCAGCGAGTAGCATAGAATATTTTATTCCCGTACTCCCACGGGAAAGGGAACTACGCGGATGAAACCGCGTGACGTCCGCTAGTATTTTATATGATTGAAAACATATTTGTCTAAAAATTTAATTTTATTATTAGTTTCGTTTACTAGAAAGCATGACGATATTTTCACTATTGATATAAACGTCCAATTCGTGGGTAGACCGAAATTTGCACGTGCCTACAAAACTTATTCCAATTTCGAAAACAGCAAGAATAGCGTGCAAACACTTACATTCAACTATAGAACACCTCGGGACGGTTTGTGTTATCCCCGCCTGGCGCGTCAATCGTAAACTTACCCCATTAAATGTTTACAGCCTTCCAAAACTTAGCCCGAGTGTTATAGCTCACAGTTTACTATAAAAACTACGGTTGTTACCTTATAAGAATGTATAAGTATCGAGAATATACTTTTAATCATCAAAAGCTTTTTTTAATAAATGCTTTTACACAAAATAAATTTAATAAGTCATTTTACTTATAGATTAATAACGCAAAATAATTTTAGTTTTGCTTCCAATATGTAAGTACTGGAATGTGTGAGTGTCGTGTGATTGCTTATAATTCCATAAGATAAAATAATCAAACTGACCGGCAAAAAGGTACTTACCTACCTATCTTCATTTTATTTAAAAAAATTACCAACCCTGTTTTAGATTCAAATATAGACATCACATATCGTATTTTTTTTATTCGTCAAACCCTCTATCTTTATCGATAAAACCTACCATCTACCCTGTACACACATAATAAGAAACAAAGGTGAGGCTGCAACATAACGGCAGGCTATATCTGGAGCCAAGGACGCCCGGTCCTGAATGTGACCCAATGCGCTACATACAGTACGCAACTGCGGTCGGGTGCCTGCGGGTTAGACGTTCGCTTTTTCAAATCGCCTAACTAACGTATCTTTTAATAACGGTTTTTTATTTTTTCCATTTTTGAAATATTTTTATGCAAATTTTCATTTATTTTTAAATTCTATACGCTTTTATATCACTGTTAAGTTTTTTATCATAGAAATTATAGGATTCAGACATTAATTATATCATATGCCATGCCTAGGCCCAGGGTCTGTAAGTATTAGTCATTCAAGATGCATTCCTTACGCTTTGCTATAAGTAGTCCATACGTTCGATCTACCGTAGGCCTAGACAAAATGACATTATCCTAGCGATTCGCTTAGAAACGATACAAAATGTATGCGAATGACATATGTCACGTGCATAATTAATGTCATTTCCATGCATTTTGTATCGTTTCTATTAGTGCAAGCACGAGAGAATGTTAATTTGTCTAGGCCTAACTATCGTATGGGCGATTGCAAATGCATCTTGAATGACTAATACTTAAACTCTTAACGCTCTCATTAAATTATCTAAACCTAACAGAAATTCAAGTAAATATGACAAATTTATCAAAGCAAAATGAACTTATTTATGAAGACAGAACAAAGACAACATACAGAATTACTCACACATCTTGCATAATCTTGTAATCCGCAAATTACTCACGGTGCCTGGGGCAACTAGAATAAAAAATACCGACAGATTTAATGTATCACAACGCAATGCCATATATTCCCCATTAGTACACATCGCGAAAGATCTACACTTTATAAATCCTTCTCTCTCGCACACCAACAAAAAACTAGTACCTAACACTGAGACGTAATCCGTTGCATTCCGTACCCTTAATAATAAACCAATTCTTATTACTTCCCAACCGTTCCAATTGCAACCTTATTCGAATGAAAGTAAAGCACTGTACGGTAGAACAAGTGTCATATATTTTTTTCTAAAATGCCAAGTGCGAAGGGTCCCGGCAATTCGGCCAGTGTTAATATAAATAACAATAACAAGTCGGGTCGGGCGATCTTTAAAAACCTTTTAAAAACATTGAACGCATTTGACAGATGAGGCTGAGCGGCGTGTTGTCTTCGGATTTTTTAATTGAGAATTACACTACTGCATTGCTTGCCACCATTTATGGCGGTTGCGTCATCTGACATTTGATAAAACAAAGGAGCGAATAGTTTTTTAGATGGATATTTGACAAAGTATTGAACAATGGAGTTCGAATGTTTCCTCAATCGCATATTTATTAAATTCTTTGTAAGTAAGGTAACTAAGATGGCTTAAAACTGTTTGTCGTTTTAACATGGAAAGTATTAGAGAATTATAGAAATGGCTCTATCAAACTGCGTAAGTGTAAAAATATTTAAAAGTAAAATATAAATATGCGAAGATGGTCACCGTAAAACAAATAATACCATCAAATTTGAATAATTTAGATTTAATCTAAACGATTTAATTAAATCAGCTTGTAGACTTTAAGATAATTAACAATAGGCAGCGACTGACTTATCAAAAATCTCTACTTTTATTGCTTTAATTATTTCTTAATAGACTGTGTGTATTCAATAATCATCATCTCACATGCATCCACATTAAGCACCAATATGGTGAGTGTGTGTAAAGTAAGTATTTGCACAACGAGGGATGCCGAATGTTACCTACATCAGGGGCCCAACCATGAGCTATTATTGCAAAGTTAATTCAGTTGTGCGACAGTGACAGATGTATGCGCGTCACATAGATCTGTCTCATAAATGAGTGAAACTATCATGGCAATAAGAGCTTATGGTAAGGCCCCAGGTGCTGAAAATGCTGGGGTTTTATATAATGTATGTTGAATGTGGTACTTAAGGAAGCCTCTTCTTTGAGAGCTAAACCACATCACAGATTCCCAACCGCTCGAGAATGTGTTAGATATAATTTGAAAGGCAATCAATCTCAATTTTAAGAACGCACCAATGTTTTATTGCAGCCCATATCAGTTACCATTAATAAGTAACAGCTCTGCAACTTGGCGCTGGATAATTGCACAAACGCGGATCCAATAACTCCAACGCATTATATTTAAATGCTAAATACATCTCAAAATTCCATGAACGATCACCGAATACCACACCTAAAACTACAGTTACTTAACAAAAAACGGATAATACTTTGCGCCCGCGCACCTCAGTATAATTTATACCAAAAACCACAATATGGCGACGTATTAACATAAAATGACAATATCTATCCACAATTGCCGGTGACATCGCAATCAAAACGTCCACGAATGGTTATTTTACTCAATCCATTTATTAGATAGCATTATACAAGACGATAAACGCTAGCAGCTTATTAAACATTATTGTGAAATACGTATGTACGAACGGTAGCTGTATCTGAATGGTTTGATAACATTTTAATATTTTAATTGAATAGCAACTGCTGTCAAAAAAAATCCCCTAACTAAGTAATTTTATGAATTTACATACGTACTTCCACTAAATAATTAAATTTAAGGTTTGGAAAACAAAAAAAACAACACGCTTTTATGCGCTATGAGTTGGACACCACAATACTAGTGACCAAATTCGATGAGTTACAATTTCAAGGGAGTAAACTCAGACTATACTTTCTAACTAAAGGAGAGATTACGAGAGAAAAACTGAGCTAATAACGTAAGGCCTCATTTCTTGTCCTGCCAGACTATAATCGTAGATTAGTAGATTCGACTTTATATTACATTAAAAAAATACGTTTCATGAATTTAAACTTTTATTGACCTTATTTTTTTTGGAGTTGAGTTTGAGTTCCTTTGATGAATCTTAAGAGAATCTTAAGAGTAAGATTAAAAGTGAGGTGGTATGAATTACCTTGAAAAGCTAATTGTAACTGGCAGAGCTGAGGGCAAACGATTAAGAGATCGTAGTCCAAAAAGATGGTCAGACCAGGGGCCCAACCATGAGCTCTTATTGCAATGATAATTCAGATGTATACACGGCACATACATCAGTCTCATAAATGAGTGAAACTATCATGCAATAAGAGCTCATGGTAAGCTCCCTGGTGACTGAACATTTGGCAATACCGGTGAACGTCGCATTCCACCATGCCGAAGATAGAGGGCGGTGGAGACACTCTATTGAGACAGTACTTGTAGGACGTCACGATACTCAGTAATGAGGGGCCGACAGAGAAGAAGGTATGAATGAATCTCCATAGAAAATCATCATCTCCCTGGCCTTAATCACATGTATTTGGGGTCGGCACTTGATTCAAGCCGATGTGGCTGATCACCTGATTTTTATACGAAGCGAATGCAATCTGACCTTCGCCACCCCTTTTTCGAGGAAAATCGGCAATCTGGGTTAAACCAGTTGTCAGACTCTCTTAGGCCTCTGACTGACCTGTAACGATTGCCAAAGATGTTAAATTGGCAACCGGGACCGACAGCTTAACGTGCTCTCCGAGGCACGGAGGGAACTCGGGCGGTCACCCATCCAACTACTGGCTAGGCGTATGGTTGCTTAACTTCGCTGTTCGAATGATATGCGCAATA
This sequence comes from Watsonalla cultraria, assembly GCA_964035505.1. Classification (NCBI taxonomy): domain Eukaryota; kingdom Metazoa; phylum Arthropoda; class Insecta; order Lepidoptera; family Drepanidae; genus Watsonalla; species Watsonalla cultraria. The sequence goes on from OZ037713.1 coordinate 733,307, forward strand.
GCAACTGTGCCACGAGTTCCTCCATAGAAAATATGTGATAGAAATATTTGCAGATACTAAATTTAATTTAATAATCTAGATTAATCTATTCGACATGTAAAGCATTGGCGAAAGTTCATCGTTAGATTGCACTATACGTTGATATTCATATATTTTCTTGCGATAAACTAATAAAGTATAGTATTTATTACTAATATTTGATATTCTATTAAGTGGCTGGGAAATATTGTGTTTACTTATGAAATGTTTTATCGTCCAATAAATACTTATTTTAATTGATCTGAATTTTTACCGATTAGGTTGTCAGATAGAATACGTATTGTTTTTTTTATTTTTGATAGCAAAAAAACCCTAGTTATTTTTTATAGATTGCTTCTTAGATTTCACTAATTATTCTATTCAACTGTATGTTGTTTGTGATCTTAATAAATTAGAACTGCACATAACCAGTTAACAGATTATACTGTCGCATAATAGGCCCGAAGTCATTGAACTCAATCCTTTAATTATGCATATTACTAATTTTATAATCAAAATAAATAAAACACGCATAAAATACAACAACGACGACTATGATTAGTAAAAGCTAGAAACTAGACAATACGGCGACCGTTATATTTAAGCTTAAGTATATATACAAATAAAATGTTGTTATACTACTTTGTTTTATCCTTATGGTCGCGGAAAACTAATATTTTTAATAAATAAAAGGTAGCCTATGTCCTTTCTCAGGGTCTAAAGATTGTCTGTGCCAAATTTCATCAAAATCGGTTGAGAGGTTTAAGCGGGAAAGCGTAACAGACAGACAGAGTTACTTTCGCATTTATAATACTAGCTGTGCCCCGCGGTTTCACCCGCATAGATTTAGTTTCATGCTTCATGTCGCGGACCCCAATATTTTTAATAAATAAAAGTAGCCTAAGTTTGTCCTTGGAACATCAGCTACTTGCCAGTGAATGTCCCGTTAAAAACGGGCCAGTCGTTTCAGAGTTTACCCGGAACAAACAGACAGACAGACAGACCGTTGGACAGACAGAGAAAAAAAAAATGAATTTGGTTTTTCAGTGTCGATAGCGTGTATATTGGAATTACAAACAGACACTTCAATTTTATTAATCTGTATAGATGTATGGATATACATATAGATAAATACTAAAATAAATTTAGTTTTTACCCAATTTTTTCCAGGATGAAATGCGCCATGTGAATTATTTATGTGCTACATTGAATTGAAACCTAAACATTCGTTCTTGAGTGAATTACGAATATCCAAACATCAAAACTTTCACATGTATAATATTACTAAGCTAATAATAAATTGTTAATTTGAAACCAAAACAAACTTTTAAATACAATTTCACATATTTTATGTAAACAGCGATACTACAAATCATCTAACAAATCCTTCTTCCACTTAAACATATAAGTTGTATGACAATGAATTTAAATACGTATTGGGTAAAGCTGGTTTTACTTCAGTGCAATAAATAATAGTTGGCCAAAACATTATTGTAATCTTATATAGCAGACTAGCTGTGCCCCGCGGTTTCACCCGCGTAGATTTAGTTTCTTCCTTATGTCTTGGAACCCTAATATTTTTAATAAATAAAAGTAGCCTAAGTTACTCCTTGACACATCAGCTACCTACCATTGAAAGTCCCGTTAAAATCCGTCCAGCCGTTTCAGAGATTACCCGGAACAAACAGACAGACAGACAGAAAAAACTTGGTTTTTTAGTGTCAGTAGCGTGTATACTTTCATATGCATTTAGTGAAAAAGTGTTATTTTGGAATTACAAACAGACACTTCAATTTTATTTATCTGTAAAGATGTATAGATGTCTGTGGAATATTTTTAAACTAACAACTTGAATGTTAATTTCAATTCAGGAATGTATTTCTCTGTATTGTGATTCAAATCGTTATGGAATTAAAAAATCTAATGCTTGGAAAAGGATAGGATTGTGTTACTAGACCTCACGGGTGTATATCTAGTTTTTAATCATTTCTAGGAATGAATTTAATAACCGATTGCAGATATATAACCAGCTGCTCAATTCATTAGTTTAATAAAAATGGATATCAAAAAATGAATAAATAGACTGACATAAAAAGTATTTCAAAATAGATTATTTTTTTAAATAAAGTACTTATCTTTCATAATTATGCACTAAAATTGTATTTATTCATTCCTTCATCATTAGTAAGTAGTCTTGTATTTGTAAATTGTTCAAGTTCTTTCAGACATTCCAAACCCTGTGATATACTAACTTTGTATGTCATTCGATTCTGTACATCTTCCGGTGCGTTCAATCAGCTTCTTTATTGAAACCGAATTAGCATACCGGTTCGTCTCTGCACTTTACGTAACTAGACCAGTCTGCGGTTTAGTGTTGTAACACATCAAGTTTCGGATATTAATCATATTCAAAACTAAATGGAACACACGACTTGCTGTCAATGTCAGATATTTTTTTTTTAATTTAGAAAAAGCTTGAGACGAAGCTGAACTGAAGCTTTCGCACCTGCAATCATCTGCGGGAAACTCTGGGGCGGGGAGTTCAATTATATTAGCTAGCTAGCTGTGCCCCGCGGTTTCACCCGCGTAGATATAGTTTCATCCTTATTGTCGCGGAACCCTAATATTTTTGATAAATAAAAGTAGCCTAAGTTACTCCTTGAAACATCAGCAGCTACCTACCAGTGAAAGTCCCGTTAAAATCGGTCCAGCCGTTTAGGAGATTACCCGGAACAAGCAGACAGACAGACCGACAGAGAAAAATTTTATAACTTGGTTTTTTGTGTCAGTGTCGTGTATACTTTCAGATGCATTTAGTGAAAAACTGTTATTTTGGATTTACAAACAGACACTTCAATTTTATTTATCTGTATATCTGTATATCTGTATATGTATATAGATAAATATTTTGGTACCAAAACAATCACGCGGAGTTTCCTTGCTCAAAAGATAAACTCTCCGATGACATTCTCAAGCACATACGATTTGGAATATTCTATCATACTGGATCTCTTAATATTGAGTTTCCTTAACATAAAGTCCTCTAACATATCATGTATCAATACTGCATTTTCAGCCCTAAGCTGCGTTGACACAACGAAAACCTAGCTAACATGCCTTTAAAATAATCACAAACAAAGTTGTCCTTGTATATTGTGATATACACAAATTGTGGCTATCAAGTTAATGAATCTAAAATTAAACTATGAATATAAATGAGTGTTCGATATCCGATAGTTCTGACCAGGGTAACATCACTATTCGGACCAGTTTTGTGTTTTACCGTCCCATCCTAGATTCGTGGGAGCAATGTCTTTCCAAATTGCGTTTATGTAGAGTTATTAGCATAAGTGTTACACCGATGCGGCACCCGTTATTTTCCGTCGATAACTCGATTTTGTTGACGAGAAATTATGATACCTAATAAAATGTTTATTGAAGATGTTTTCGATCTTCTAATTAAATGTATATTCACTTCACTTTGTAATTTCTCAAATTGTTTCTTTGAACCGAGCATAGTTTGACATAGTGCCTTATTTTGAATGAATAGTTTTTGATACTATAAAGTTAATGTAATTTTTGTGTTCTAAAATGAGATTTCACTTCTCATCACCAGCTTTCCATTACACTGTTAAAATGCTCTCACAATAAGCTAACGTTATAAAAAAGTCAAAACCATTACCAAAAGCAACGATATTTTTTTTTTCACAGCAGCAGCAAAGCGGTTGCATAGACAATGGAGTCCATTATCGTCTGCAGTACGCTCATTACCGGTTTTTGCCCTTTTTGCCCACTGCTGGGCATTGTCTGGGCCCGACTACCTGTGCACACGATCCGAGATAGTGTAACGAAATTGTATATTTCTAGTATGTTTTTTGTGTGATTTATCGAACTCATTTTGACAGGTGGATTGTGGCAGAAATATAAGGTTTGAAAAGTTTTTTTGCATCAAGGGAGAAGTCAAATTGATCGGCTTAGACGTGAAGTTTAGAGGCATCGAATTGCATAGCATGTGCCGAATGTGAGACAGGTAGAATCAACGATTAAAGGTTTGATTACATTTGACTTATGGATGCGAAGTGCAGCCAAACATTTTCACATACAAAAGTTAAAAAACAATTTATGAAAACTAGACCGCTAGAAATCACTTCACACACACACAACAAAATATAACTCTAGAAAGTATTTGAAAGTAACCATTATCCCACTACCTTTACGGAATCGGATTGGATCCGAATATGTCAGGATTTTTTTCAAATGTCACCCTTCTTTTGAATTATTTATCGCGATACTAGCCCGCGACTTCGTCCGCATCGAACAGTTACTTTGGCCTAGCGCTAATTGTACGTGATTATATATAGTCTATAGCCTTCCTCGATAAATTGGCTATCACTGAAATATTTTTTTCAAATTGCACCCGTGCTTAGTTTCTGAGAATCATTGAGAGCGTGTTCAAGCAAGCAAACAAAAAACTCTTCAGCTTTATATACTAATAGCTGTGCCCCGTGGTTTCACCCGCGTAGATTTAGTTTCATCCTTATTGTCGCGGAACCCTAATAATTTTATGAAAAAAAGTAGCCTTAGTTACTCCTTGAAATATCAGCTAGCTGCCAGTGAAAGTCCCGTTAAAATCGGTCCAGCCGTTTCAGAGATTACCCGGAACAAAGGGACAGACAGGGAAAAAAATTAAAACTTGGTTTTTTAGTGTCCGTAGCATGTATACTTTCATATGCATTTAGTGAAAAGCTGTTATTTTGGAATTACAAACAGGCACTTCAATTTTATTTATCTGTATAGATTAGAATAGATTCTTCATAATTCTATTCCATCAATACCAATAGAGACTGTACTCGTTAAAGATATTCTGTTAACCAATTAAGCCACAAGTAAGCATCACAACACAACCTTTTAACCAAGAATAATGTTCTCCACCCCAACCCACGCTCACACGCACCCAATACGTGTAATAAAATAAATTCCATATATAAATTCTACTGCACCCTTTTTTTGTCAATTAAGAATTACCGATGGGCTCACAGGTACTCGTAGCCCTGTACTGCATCGTCATAATGCTGAGATCCTTCTGTCGCTGTCTCTGTCTTAAGCAGACAACTAAAATGTTAATGTCATATTATTATTTAAGCTTTATACCCTTACAAATTGGCTATATTCCTGTACATTGAAATCCAGAGATATAAGTGGTATCTATAATTAGTGCGTCATATGCTGTAAATTTGCGCCTAATCAAAAAATTCTGCGACTTCTAGGTTTGGAAAAAAATCTCAGAAATGATTTCTGGTTAACGTACACCATATTCCTTCATTATAATGATTTTTTAGATTCATTTCATTTATAGATCAGTTTCCACAATAACTTTCTAGAAAGAAATTAGATTGATGAACACATAACAATACTTAGCCATTTAAAACAGCTTATTCTTTATAAATTCGATCATAAGCTTCCGTATCACGGAATATCTAACAGTTTAACAACTTACATATTCTATGGTTTTACGGAGAATTCAAGTAGCGGAACATTTTATTAAGTGCCTCCAGTTTATCTTTGAATATTTATATATTTATCTTTATACATATACATATGTATACATAATAACACGCCGATAATGCGTTCGATTACATTCCACATTTTAATTTTAAATCTAATATCAATCAGCCCGGTATTTATTTGACACCAAACCTATGTTCAAATTATGATCTGTCGCATAAATTATACTTTCTCTTTGTGTATCAATAGAGCTAGCCAATTGTATTTGGTATTCTAATAAACTTTTATCGGAGTGTTATATTTATAAGGAGATTATTTTATTATAACTCAACTTTCTTGTTTAAAAAGGACGACCAGTAGGTCTAAAAAGGCCACTTTGGCAGAATCATAATGTGATCCGAATATGATTCATCATCGAAATGACAAAATTGTCACTTAGGTTCAAATCATATTTATGATTCACGAATGATTACAAAATTTGTAGATGTTAGTCCCTATGTAACTTTTTATGATTCTGCTATTTGTCACAAAAGCAATTCATATTTTGTGGACCATTTTAGGAATCCTCATAGAAATGTGTCCATCAGGTGAATTGCGAAATATGAATCATTCCTGAATCATATTCGGATCTCATTATGATTCTCCCAAAGTGGCCGTTTTAGACCTACTGGTAACACCTATATTTCAGCAATGGTTACGAGTCTCTCGTCAACTCTACATAGGATTTCTTTACGTTCGTACATCTGTTTTTCTTCACCATAAAGTCATTTAGGAAAACTCTTAAGCACTGCGCGAGTTTGACCACTTAAATTATATAAAGTGCAAATATTAAAAAATATTACAACCATTAAAAATAAATGTTATAAGTGCAGGATAAAATACCGACCATTTTTGTCAAGGAGTACTTAATTTCAAATAAAAAATAAGTCACTGTGGCAACCCGACCATAAATTCGGAATCCATTAATGTAAAACGATTTATCTTTAAATTTTTAAAACCCTAAGCTCGTAACACCCCCGTGTTTGCGCAAGTGTCGCGCGCACACATACCTGCGCGTACGCCGTACGTTATGGCACATAGTGTTGCCAGTCTTAAAAGTCAAATTTCCCGGATGTGTTTTAAGTTTCAATATATTATGTATTATATTTTAACATATTGGCAGTGCTCCACGGGGGGGAGGGGGAGTTTTGTCGTCGTGCTAGCGTATAGTGGGACTTTTTATCTTGTAATATGTTGGCACATCGATTACATTCTTTATAAGGTGGGTGTAGCGGTAGAACTCTTTATGTTAAAATGTTTTTTTATTGATTTAATTTTTCGAATGTCGACTTGACACAATATGTCTGGGAGAAAAGATTTGGTGTGTTCGATTCAATTGTAAATAAAATAGTAATTATGTAAATACAAAAATAAAGCGGACTCAAATATATAGCGCATTTAATTAGGATACGGATTACCATATGGGTAATGCGTGGCCGCTTGCCATCAGGCGGATTGCACATTTATTTATTTAATTTTAGTTTCGTTAAATACTATTCCCCTTTCCTTGCCTACTTCTCTAGATAATGAGTATTTAATAAGCAATGGATTACTCTGGTCTACAAGTGCCATTACAATCTGCATAATCACATGATAAACAAGTAAAAGTAAGAAGGAATCCAAAATATAATCTAAACTTAGCAATTAAAACTCCCAACAACTCGGCAGGTCGCCAGTAAAGCACAGCGCTGGCAACCCTGCGCAGTTGCGTTGTATGAAGCACACACGCGCACGCGCAGGTACCGAAAGTTAATTGCCATTGTATGTTCAATATTCCCTACCTGACGTGGTATGCGTTATTTTATACTAGCTTGTGTGATTTCGTTTTTTAAGACGGTATTCGTCTGGGGAAGATCGTTTGTAGATTATTTTCCTTCATAATATTATTTTGGTAATAGCCTTCGGCTCGCTTTTTAAGCGTAGAATTTTTATCACACCTGTAAGTTTGGTAGAAAATGTAATATATACAAAACATCTAGGTGTAAGCTATTTATATGAAAAAAAACAGCATCTTAAATAGACACTGCAGACTGCAGGCAGATGCTGGTTGCGGCAAGCTGAAGACAGGACGCTATGGCGCTCATTAGGGGAGGCCTATGTCCAGCAGTGGACTAATATAGGTTGATGATGATATTGATATAGCCATAGTTTTTTAATTGGATAGCATTAAGCTAATAAATATAGAATACAATTTAGTCTCAGTTCCATTTCCAAGCATTATACAATTTTTCAATAGAATAATACGAAGTGTTTGCCACTTGGCACAGCCCAGCGCCTCTATTTAAAACAAATCGAGTACAAAGGGACGCCAAAACAAATCACGAAACGAAAGCGTTACAGAGTAATGGTTAAATTGACCAAACGGGAGTGCTCTCGCCAACTTAATAAGCAAAAAATATGGGTGAAATACTTTGCAAAAAATTGAGCAAAAAGAGGGTAACTAGTCGACGGTGGTATTGTCTCGCGACATGTGGCGGCGAGTAATTTGAAATATACTGTTTTGTTCTCACTCTGGGACGTTGGGGTTCATGACGTGTGCGTTGAGCTGTACCAATAATACTAGGCTTTTTAAACTCGCAGCTAGGCTTGTGTGATTCTAGAACGCGCCGTTAAGAAGAACTGGGGGCCTACCAACTATGATCGTTTAAGTAGAACGTATTCCGAACTTCTGAGCTTTGATGTTGCGTTTTGGTACTGTAAAATGATGTCAAAGTTAAGTTCTTAATACGCGCTTCTTAGACGATCATAGTTGTCGCCCTGCTCTCTGAAGGCGAGTAAACGGTTACCTAGATTGTTCGCCGAGCGAGTGAGTTGGATCTGATGAACGAAAAATAAAGCAGCTGGACGAGGGGTTACCATACGCTAACTGCAGTAATGAATGATTAACGAACGAGTGAAATATTATAAGTTCATGTTGAGCGATCATGTGCAAGCCTACTCGTAGCCTTACAAAAGGTCTTCTTCCTTTTTGCTATAGAACTCTAAGGAATGGTTTCACATAATAATGACATAATCAATATTTTCATCAATGGTCACGATAGAGTTTTTTTTTTTCAAATATCTTACAGAACAGACAAGCTGAATGGGAATCAAACCTCACTGGTCATTAGTTACTTATTTGACTACCAGAGAAATCGAGTTCTGAAGTGGAATAAAGACTTTTCGATGTTTGTCTATGAAGTCGACTCATGTTCCGAATGACGATATTTCGATGCAAATTTGTCCCCTATTTGCTTAAATTAGACTAGAATAATATTGCAATATAGAAATAATTGGACGTTCTTAGTAGCAATATAACCAAACTTTAATGTACAATGTAAACCTCGTTCGCAAATTGAAAATTATGTAAAAACAATTTGTAAGGCCCCAACTACCGGCGCAGCAGACGTAAGCCGAACCACCCGCGGCGCTCACTCATAACTACCCCAATGCGATACCAGCCCACAGATGCAATTACAGCCCAAATTTATGCTAACATCACAAATAATAGGGCGCCATTACTGATTTACGGCCGCCCTGTTATTCTAAGAACACTAAATAAACGGGTCAGGTATAAAACCTACTTGTTTTAATATTATCGCGTGCCTTTGCCAATGCCGCGTCATGACTCATTTATAGTGTAATCGTGGTGATTCAAAGACTAGACGCGAAAAAAATGAAAAGTTAAATTGTCGAAGGCCGTAAGCCGTGTCTGTGCGCTTGCGGCAATTAAAAATAATTAGGGAGCGAAGATGTTGTTCTCGGAAGGACTGCGTGGTACATTTACATATGGCGTAGTTACGAATTGATACTCGGGGACTCACTGTGAGCGGGGAGCGATTGTACCAGAGTGCCTAGTGCAAGTTTTCTTAAAATCGCCGTCACAAGTCATCGCGTTGATTTGTATAGGATCGATATAGCGCTATCTGTCGGCTCAAAGATGGCACTATTGTGATCCTATACAAATCTGTGTTTACATCAACGCGGTGACTTGATGACGCCATGAAAACCTCGCACAAGGCTCTCAGTTAGATAGCCCATTTATCGACGAAAGCATTATGCTCAGACCAATCGCAGGTTAAAGTAAGCTTTAGTCAGTAGAAGAAGGCAAAAGCTAGTTACCTAATAATACAAATTTGTAAAATAAAATAGAAAGCATCAATACACTTGTATGAGAGGTCACAGTCTACATATTAAGGCAAGTCCAATAATTTCGCAATTGATGGAAGAAGACACAGCGCGTCACATAGTATCATTAACATCATTACATTTATCGCGCATTGACATTTATTATGTAATTAATTTGATTAAATTACTTCACTTGATTAGCATTTATATGTGTGTTAATTAAAGTCCAGATTGATTAAAAGCGTATTTGAAAAAACGCGCTTAAGTTCATTTATATAATTGCATCGTGTGAATGGATAGTAGGAAGTATTAGCGCGTATCGACGCAATGGAATGTTTGTGACGCAACGACAGACCAATAATCTGGTACTTTATGATTATTCTTCTAATCACAACAGGTTTGCTTCGTAGATTGATGCGTGAACTAGTTTTGATGATTTAACTGAGACGTGTTAAATTAATACTTCATAGATCATAGATCAATTTATTGCATGTATAATTTACGATACACCCAAATTACACGACCAGAGGCTATAAACTCTTGTTGCGGTGACGTTCAAGTCACCGTAAGAGACAAACGTATGTAATATTTGTAAACTAGCTGTGCCCCGCGGTTCAGAAATCGTTCCAGCCGTTTCGGAGATTAGCCGGAACAAACAGACAGACGGACAGACAGATTTTTTTTAGGTCACTACCGTATATACTTTTATATAAATTTGGTGAAAAGCTGTTATTTTAGAATTACAAACAATCACTTAAATTTTATTTATCTATATATATAGAAATGTATGGATGTGTCACTAAAACGCATTACGTCAAATAACCTTCTAAAGCTAATACTAAAGAGAATTGCCTAGCACCGATTATTACATTTGTTCGCTAGGTGTCCCGCGTCAGAGTAAACCTTTTATGTTATGGACAATTTGTGGTTGACTTGTGCCTTGGTTTTGGTATCTATGAAGGTATCATAGATCGCAATTTCTTGCCGATTATTCTCAGAGGGGTAGTTTCCAAAACGGTGGTCAGTTCTTCGGCGTTCATTAGTAGCGGGGATCAAAACTGAATATACTAATGTACTTAAAAAAACAAAGTATAAAAGTATTACATCCATAGTCTGGTAGTACATAATATCTGAACATTGTTTGATATTTCGATACCTCCACACATACATCATCAAACTGTTACTAGGTTTGATTTTTTATTGTGAGACAACCCTAAGTCATTTGCCTCCGCTTCAGCCTTTGATCCCGCTGTAAGTGAGTACACAACTCAGTATATAATCCAAATCGGGCGCGATTAGGGCCACTAGTGATTGAAAAGGGTAAAGATACCTGTATTCATTCCTTTACTTTTATTTGTAGTTAACAAATTCAAATAACTCCGGCCGGCTTAATTTCGGACATCTACACTATTAAACTGAATACGTACTCATTTCTGTTGAGCTTAGTTGTATGTGGTTTAGAAAATTTTACATAATTATAGTCTTTGTTTTATTTGCTAACGGTTTTTATAATGAAGCTAACTCCCCTGGGCCTGTAGACAAAGTAACTATCCTCACGCTTCGCTAGTAGAAACGATACAGAATGTACGGGAATGACATATGTCACGTGACTGATTTATGTCATTTCCATACATTTTTATCGTTTGTATGCGCGAGAGAATATCACTTTGTCTAGGGCTACTGATCAGATGCTATGACGTCTTATAAAACTTATATATAAAGATATATGCCCATCTCCCTTAGTCACGGCATCACGCGTGAATGGCTGGATGGATTTTAACGGGACTTTCACTGGCAGATAGCGTTTCAAGGAGTGTTGTTGTTTTTTTAAATAAAATTTGCCTAAAACACTCCTTGAAATATCAGCTATCTGCCAGTGAAAGTCCCGTTAAAATCCATCCAGGCGCTTAGGCGTGATGCCGTGACCGAGGGAAATGGGGATTCATTTTTATATATAAAGATTTGTTAACAAAACTAACCTTCCTATATCGGACACATTAAAGGCACCTTTTCAAGTGCAATCACATTAAGGTTATTGTAATTTGTGTTATCACATACAGCACCATCTGCATAAGTAAGTAGTGACCGTTTCTTTCCACACGTGACTCACTCGGACACGTGCATTCTTGGGCAAACGGGTTGCATTTCAGCCAGGAGCCGGATTCCCATTCATCGAAACGTTGGATTTTCCTCCTTGCTACTATAGCTTTCAAAACGACAAAAGCCTTATTAAGTGACAGACGCAATTCGCCTCAATTCTTCTTGCAATAAAGGCCAGTTTTGTTTGTAATTCGTGGGTATTTGAGGTGATATTGTATGGGGGTAGATATCTGAGTAAGACTGCACTTTGGATCAAATTATAAGGGTAATGAGAAAGTGTAGTGTTATAATGAGAAGGAAATATGTTGGTGAATCATGACGGATACTTTTTTAATTCGTCGTAAAACAACACAGTCACGTATCAACAGACAATGTACAAACAAAATCTATACTTCATGTTATAAAGACGAAAGGTTTCGTTACAAACATACATACGTTTGTAACGAATTGGCTCAAAAAGTACTGAAATGTTTTTAAAAATTATTTAACCATTTGAATGCCACATTATCGCTGATTAATATCGGCTATATTTTATACCCTACGTGTGACGCCCGCTTGTGTTCCATATACGAGCACTGCCATTTCCAATTTGGCTTGATACTCCACTCGTCTATAACAAAATTGAGGAAAACGCTATCTCACGCCTTGTCAGAAGTGTACCCGAAGGGGTAGGCTGGTAAGTTTTAATTTTAAGTTGTTGCACATACTTGTACTTACCGATATTATTAGTAAATACCTACTCTTATTTCATACCACTAATTTGACGAACAATAAGCGGTTACTGCTGCCTACGAACAATAGCAACAACTAAATATACCACTCGGGTATTGCCGCGTAAAGAATTGAATCGAATTATTTAAAGTTGTAATATAAATCATGCCTAATATGCACTATTCTAATTAAATAGAATAACCTCAAAGTAGATGATCAAAGCAGTGGCCAATGAGAGCGAGGCGCATCTCTTTGAGCCTGAAGGAATGCATCTGTGCAGACATTTCTTTGATCCACCCTCACGTCTGGCTAACTTTGTGGAAAATCTAGGATTTCATTGAACTGAATGACGTGGATTAACTAAACCTATAAGTATCTAGTTTTCCTATCGCAAAGGCTTAGGCATAGTTTAAAAATAAATTTACGAAGCAGTATGGGACAGTTTTTTTGAAATAAGAATATTTGCTCCATTGAGCGTAGGGTAGTCACTCTAAGGGTAGTCACTCAAGTTCTTAATATTTACTCCTCTGATCACTCTTCTAGAAGAGCCGTGGTGGCCTCGGGCTTAGAGCAGTCGCCTGCTACGCAAGCGACGCAAGTGAAAATCCCAGCGGGGCCTGTACATATGAGTTTGTCTAAAAACTTATGTACAGTGATTTCACACCACGTTCTTTACGGTGAAGGAAAACATCGTGAGGATGTTTGAGAAATAATTCAAAGACTGCGATGGACTCACCCTCTCTCACGTTGGCACTTAATCATATTCGGTGAAATGTTTGTGTTGAAAATTACAACACCTCTGCCTACCCATACGGGGAATACAGGCGTGAGCATATGTATGTATATGTATCACTCCTCTAATTTTCCTATTTTAAGTTAGAAAAATGTTTATAAAATACGGCCACGACGTTAGTGACATCCCTTACTGACAGCACGCCGTTTACAATCTCGTAGATGCGCTTCGGTGTAAGTTTGTTCCTAGATTCCTTACTGCTAATATTTATTGTGGTTTAGGCGTGTGTCACACGATCATATAGCAGCAATCAGTCTATCCTGATTTGGAAAGTTGTGAAATTTTAATTGGGGGTTTGATCACACCCAATACTAAACTCAAAACACTGGGATACTATACCTATTTCAATTCCTAGAAAATCCTGTGCATTTTCTGTCTCTTTTTGGTTTATATTTTTGACTTATAAGTACCAGTAAACCAGAATTCCATGACGTATTTGAATGAGACTTTATTTCTCAATAATTCTATTTTATCAATCCGAAGAGAATAAATGCAACAGACTAACATGATTTTCGTTAGTGCGCGCACGTTGCACAAAATATAAAAAGTGTATCAATGCAATTTACGCTCTGTACGTCTATAGAAGCATCAGAATAACATAATTCCATTCACATTTTCTATACAATTTATTGTTGAACGACTGTAAACCTTGCCGTAAAGAGATTAAGGAACATGTGAAGTGTTAATAATCGTTTTATGTTTTTTTATTTGCAGTTTAGTTGCTAAACCGAGCGTGAACCGTGCGGTTGCATAGATTTATTTAGTTTTTTAGGTCTCTGTTTGTCATATGGAATTGTGAAGTGAATCGATTGTGACTATTGGAACGAACCAAGGTCGGAATTTTTCAGTTTGCTAAGCGATATTTGTTTCACATATTATATATTATGCTCACGCCTATTTTCACCGAAGGGGTAGGCAGAGGTGTTGTAATAACAACACCCACTTTTCACACTAGATGATTTAGTTCCAATATGACAGATGATGAGAGCTGTCTCAGGTACTATACATACGACTTCTGAGAATCATGCTGGTTTCCTCACGATGTTTTCCTTCACCGTAAAGCACTTACTGTACATACGTTTTTAGAAAAACTCTTTCATTTTGTTACAGGCCCCGCTGGAAGCAGAGTTTAGAACTTGCACCGCTTTCTTACTAACCACTACTTACCACCACAGCTCTATCAATATTGATATTGTAATATTCCATAATATATAATACACATGTACTTTATAAATATTGCCCTATGATCATCATCGTCCGTCTCGTCAGTAACATCAACATGAGACGGACATTGTTGGACATTGTTGAAACCTAACGTGACATGATGCACCTGATTTTCCCAACTGATTTTAAACAACAAGCAACCCTAAACCGCGTTGGACTGACCTCATTAAAGCTACGACTAAAACCTCCGTAGTCCAGAGTTCCAGAGATGCTAACGACCGCAACAAATGGAGACGCATCGCAGGGGCTGCGTTAGCCAATCAAGTTGCACCATCGTCAACCACGACCACTCTGCCAAGAGTGACCGACTAAGAAGAAGAACCCTAAACCGTAAGCTAGGTAAGGCCAGTAAGTAAGTAGTTACAACTTTATAACAGTTTTAATGATGATCGGAGATATTCGTGTGCAAATTTGGTGTCGTTTGGAACAGATCAGCTGTCAGAATATGTAATAGGACTGAGGACTACTTTGTTATTTAAACATCGGGGCGATAACCCGAAATCCGCTTATTTGCGAGTCAAAAATCATTGTCGACGGGGCTGGGTCATGAACGGGACACGGGCAAATATTTATTGGGAAACTTAGAGAAGAATAAAATATTATAATTCTTTTGTTTAATGACTGCGCATAGAATATGTCACTATTTATTATTAGAATGTGTACTTTTGTTAGAGAACCTACGACCTACATATCATCTATACATCTATATCTATACAGATAAATAAAATTGAAGTGTCTGTTTGTAATTCCAAAATAACAGCTTTTCACTAAATGTATAGGAAAGTATACACGCAACTGACACTAAAAAACCAAACCAAGTAATCTCTAAAACGGCTGGACCGATTTTAACGGAACTTTCACTGGCAGGTAGCTGATGTTCCAAGGAGTAACTTAGGATACTATTATTTAAAAAAAAACATTTAGAGTTCCGCGGGAATAAAACTAAATCTACGCGGGTGAAACCGTAGGGCACAGCTAGTATATCTATATAAACGCTATTATTATTATTATTATTATTATTATTATATAAAAAAGCAGCTTCTCTGTGTGTCTGTCGGTCTGATTGTTCCTGGTTTACTTCAAAATGGCTGGACCGATTTTAACGGGACCACTAAACTAATTTCACTATCAGATAGCTGATGTAACAGGGAGTAACTTAGGCTACTTTTTGTAAGGAATAGGTTTCCACAGCCCCTCAAGAATTTAAGTCTACGCTGGTGAAATCGCAGGCCCAGTAGTATACAATAGATTTTTCATGTCTTCAAACGGATCTGAGCGAGTAGTATTTGAATCACAAAATAATGTGGTTTTAATACAACACAGCATACAATTGAGACAAACATCATTTGATTTGTAAATCATTCTACGACATTTTGTTTTCGAATGATTTTAGATATTTCTTTTGCACATTCCTTATCGTTTTGGGAAATCTTCCTCAAGTTAATGAGTTATTTTACTGAACGGGACAGATATTGCTCGGTTATTGGCAATAGCCTCGCCCCTTATGACATGGAACATTGACATACCTGGCAAAATGTGGCTTTTCTTTAAGGACACTTTAGCCTACTTCGGAGAACACAGGCACAGTATAAATAAGCTTTACAATCAAGTGAGGAATTGAGGAAGAAAACGTTCAAAATGACACTCACACAGACATCTACGAGATATAATTACGAATAGCAGTAGCGTCAATAAAGGGGTGTCACGTCTTGGCCGATCGCGTATACCTACGCTATTTACGTGTATTACCGATTATATTTCGGCAGTAAATAAACTATGTATACATCTATACAGATAAATAAAATTGAAGTGTCTGTTTGTAACTGCAAAATAACAGTTTTTCACTAAATGCATATGAAAGTATACACGGTACTGACACAGAAAAAGCAATTTTTAAATTGTTCTCTGTCTGTCTGTCTGTCTGTTTGTTCCGGGTAATCTCCGAAACGGCTGGACGGATTTTAACGGGACTTTCACTGACGGATAGCTAATGTTACAAGGAGTAACTAAGGCTTACCTACTTAGATTTTTAAAAACATTAGGGTTCCGCGGGCAACCATGAAATTAAAATCTACGCGAGTGAAACCGCGGGGCACAGCTAGTTGAATTATAAAATGTTTAAGATAGACAACACTTTCGCTTAATGGTGCAAACGTTCTTATTGAAAAAAATAGGTCTCGTTTCTCGTCTCAGGAGACAAAAGAAACAATATTCGTTGATCAACAATACAAGATGTTTCAAACAACCACAAAGTTCAATAATCTGCGTCGCAGAAATTCTGAGAATCAATGTGGTTGTCTTACAAATGTATTTATGTTATGGGCATATGTTATGAGTCCGGGAAATTTAGCAATTGCCACTTCGTCAATATTCCGGTGGGCGGTCAATGTGTGCTTGAACTTGACTTGTTTGTGGACAGACTGATTTTCTTATAACTTTCAGATTTAAATTGTGTCTCCAAAATAATCGAATTGGTATGTAGTCTAATTAATAATAAATAATAACAAGTCTTATTTTTTTAGTTCTGAAATATATCTTCATAATTTCATTTCATTTGATTCTTTTATTACAATGCAAATTAAAATGTATATGATTTATTCAGTTTAGGCCCTGGTAAGGAAGGCACTTATGGATGTCGAAGAATTGACTATCGATTCGGAAACTAGCCTTTTGAGAAAAACCGGCAATGACGGTAGCTGACTTGCTGTTTTAAGAAGGCTAGTTTCCGAACCGGTGGTAAATTCTTCGACGTTCATAAGTGCCAAACTGGATTATTATTGAAACATTTTCAGTTGGTCCTTCGACCGAACCTGTGCGTTCCAAGTCAATCAGATAACTTCACAGTATTATTAGTGCATAAAACTGCTGAAATGATATAAGAAATAGTCACAATAAGGCCTGTTAGTTTATAGAGCAAGTGTCTGAGGAGCGTAAGTAGGTAACCCGGCTGACACAAGCCTTTGTCGTATGTAGGGCGTGCAGTGCCGCCAGTGGCCCACTTCGCATGAGGGTGCTCACTTGCAATGCACACTAGCAGTTCAGAATGATCTAATCTTATATGAACCAAGGACGTACTGAGTTGACAAATATACACTTAAATCATGTTCTGCGTCGTGGGTTCGATCTATTTAATGCTTCTCTTCCCAGACGTATATTATAAGTAGTACCTCTCACATCATATATTTTTATATATAAAAATCAATCCCCATATCCCTTGGTTACGTAAACGGCTCGATGGATTTTATTTATCTGTATGGATGTGGATTTAAAACGCAGAAGTATACTACACGTCTATACCAAACGAATGCGGTCTAATATTTTTTAGAACATCGTCGCTATATCAGAAGTACGCAAGATTATGTCTGTAAACAAAAACCCCCTACCTGCAATGTCGCACTTACCCTCTACATCGACCAAAAAGTTTTTTCTCCATATCAACCATAATGCCAGTACAAGGGGATATAATTGGAGCAAATACGAGGAATATTGGCACCGTCCTAAGTAAACACCCAGCAACGCCATCGGATGTAGGGCTTCGGTGCACTGCGACTGTTATTTTTATAATGGATGGTGTAGGGAACAAAATAATTGATGAACGTTTTGAGTGGAGTACGAAGCAAGATATAATTCTCATCGCTCAAATTCGTATTGTATTTGAAGTGGACACAATGCAAAAGGACGCAAGATGTTATTTTTAAAAATGTTCACTTTACGTACTTGTGAAAGCATAAGCAGATTAATATATGTATTACTTCTCGACATTCATAAGTGCCTTACCAGGGCCTAAACTGAATAAATCATTTTCATTTTCATTTTCATTATTCATTTTCATTTTCATTTTCACTTACTTGACAGATTACCTACTGCTCATGCTACCAGTAGTAGCCGATAATATAATAAGAAGAAACATTTCTGATTCCCGTTCTTTCTAAGTCAGATAGTTTAAGAAATTCAGACGAAGCCCAGAATTTTATACAAAATATATTTGTGTACGTTCAGAAAGACACACTCGTATGAAAAAGTGGAGTAACTAAGAAGAAATTATTAGAATTTTATCCCCGAGTTGGGAATAATAGAAAGAAGAAAATTAAATCTGCTTTATATTTCTGGACCGACAAAACATAATAATTGCGGCCCGTACCCTGTCCATCACTGCCTAGACCATAGTCATTCCCAAATATTTTCCTAAACAAGTGAAGTGGCTAGCTCCAATTGAAAACAGACCTGACAGTCTGAAGCACAAGTTCCACATTGAAGAACAGTCTAATAAACGAATAGGATGAACCTCTGAACATTTTGCACATTACCCTGAAGACGCCCTTCGCAATGAATTGCATACAAAAACCTGTTTACGGAGCCGGTTCAATAGTGACATCTAACCTTTGCAAAAAAAGCTTGAAAAAAGCAGTGTCCACATGTTCCACCGCACGTGCAAAAGTCATGCGATCGCCAAGAGCGCACTATTCTCACGTATCACACGATTCCACACAAAAAGCGAACGTGATTTATCGCTGCGAATCACCCCCGCGCACACCGACCAGGGAGTGCACCCTTGCGAATGCCAGGTTAGGACTGCGCGTTCAATGCTTTGTATGAACTTTATTGTGATACAATGTGATGATGGGTGTTAGAATTTTATATAAACATGGATTGATTACTGTATCGCCACAGGTAGAATGATCAGTGCAGTAGGTAGGAAGAAAAATGTATATACATATATTTGTAGGAAACGCAGTAAGTAGGTTTTTTTAATTGTATTTCAATCATGTATCAGTCAAGTTTTTTTGGATTTGAATTGGATTTTATCATAATTTAATGAGACATAAACAAACGAGACATTAGACCCCTTATTACGAAACATACATTAAACTGAGACTAGACCAAACTCGGACTAAAACTATGTCCATCGCTTATAATATCCATGGCACAAAAAGAGATGGACAATTTTAAACAATGAATATCTATTATAATTTTTTAATAAGAATTCTGATTTTGTTCAACATTTTCTTCAGAACTCTCAGAACAGGCCGCATCAACTCTCTACTGTATTTTATATTTTACATTCTGAATCCGTAGAGAAACAAATATAACTCTGATATCAAATCAGTCTACATCAACGCGAGTGTCCAACACCCTCAGTTAGTCGCACGCAAGTCGCTTTATTTTCGCGAAAAAATAAAGGCAGAATAATCGTAATCGGAGTTGTCGCTATTTGGGGGTCGATTTCCTTGTACTTGTGCAACGCATTCTAGATCTTCATGGCGCGAATTAAGGATGAAATTCCTTCGTCAATGCATGCTATTTTTCAAATAGGACGAAGACAATGTAGCGAGAGACATTAGAAATGTACTGTCACAGTAAAATAACGAAGAAAATCGTTCTTTCTTACAATGTGGTATAAAATACGAATTAAGGGTAATCTTAGGGGGCGTTCTTGCGTCGAAGTCACGTACTAAAATCAAATCCAAATAAATACGTACGTATCAACCTATAAATAAGTAAACAATAAATCATAAAATGTATAATTTTATATCGTAATTCGCAAATTGAAACCTTTTTTTTATTTAAATTAAATAAAATTTCAACCGTTTCCAAATTAAAAGCCAGCCGGCATAACATGTAAAGATTTGGTCTTAAAATCCGCCCCAAGAGTACCAGCAAGAAGCGAGGCTTCATGAAAAGTTTGTGTATTTTAGAGAACTCTCAATACATGAAATTTATCATTCAAATAAAATCTTTATGATAACTAAACTATAGCATTTTATCAGATTTTTTCGTCTAATGACACAGAATAGGCAAGTATAAAGCCATAAAGATTTTGTGTTATATCCGTAAATATTAGAAAAAAAGCTACCTGTGATTTACACCATTAAAAAATATATTACCTCAACACAATTGCTAAACGATCTTCAACTTTAAAACAACGGCATAAGAGCTAAAAAAATCTACATTGATTAGATTGGGTTGCAATAAATAAAATTGTTGTTTAGTGCAATTTTAAGTTACGTCGATGTACATTGGTCTTTACCTAGTACAAAATTGGGTATAAATTCGTTAAGCAGATCGAAAATAGCGGTTATAAGGTGACGCAAGGCTGTAATCCAATATTGCGCACACGACTTGCTATAAAAATCTAATATAAAATACATATAATAATGTAGTTTGTTGGTTGTATTTCTAAGGTAGTGTAGTTTGATCAATTTGCTAATCTATACATACAGATACAGATAAATAAAATTGAAGTGTCTGTGTTTAATTCCAAAACAACAGCTTTTCACTAAATGCACACGAAAGTACACACGCTACTGACACAAAAAAACCGAGTTTTAAGATTTTTCTCTGTCTGTTTGTTCCGGGTAATCTCTGAAACGGCTGGACCGATTTTTACGGGATTTTCACCGGCAGTTAGCTGATATTTCAAGGAGAAACTTAAGTCTCATTCTTTTTTTTTTAATATTAGGGTTCCGCGACAATAAGGATGAAACTAGGGGCACAGGTAGTTTTTAATTATATCACTTTCAGACTTACAGTATACAATGGTTTAGCCCTCTCTTTAGTCGTTCCCTCATGATTGAGAATCGTGGTCATCAACAAGTGGTCCACACTTGGAGTGAACTATTTGTTTCCATCGGCTTCTGTCCATCGCGGCCCTGACGACGGAGGTCCAGCCCAGATTACCGATTATCCTCGTAAAAGGGGTTACGAGGCAGTCGCTCCGCATAAAAATCAGGTGTTCAGCCACATCGAGTTGAATGAAGTGCCGACCCCAACAATGTATGGGTTATGAGGTCATGGTAGGGAGTCTGCTCCTTGTATATAATAATTAAGTATTTATTCAATTAATGCTTTTTGCGCTAAGAGAAAGAAATCTTCAGGAGATGAAATGATAAGTGTGTAAAAGGTTTTATTGTTCACAATACATCGATCGTTTAGGTTAGGTCTCCTTGTAGATCTAAAGAGAAAGATCCACATTCATAACCAAAATTTTTTCTTCATTTCAATTCAATTCAATTCATACCTTCCATATAAATTCCCACCAATAACTAAACAATGCAAAAAATCATAGATTAAAAAACCACGCGCAACAGATAAAGTATGTCTTCCTACGCCAGCGCAATATTAGGGGTAGACATAAAAAAAATTAAAAGCATTGCTCGAAATACTCGCATATTCGTACCTGACTTTTACACAAAAAATATGATTAATGAAGGTGGAAATTAAATAATTTGGACTCAGGTACCAAGCAAGGGACGGTAAAGTGGCGATTTTTTAACCGTTCTCGGCCGACTGACGCAGCATTGTGCCAGCAATGTCCGACCATTTAACTTCGTGATTATTATTTTACACATTTGACGTATTTTAATACGTACAAAAAATACGTGAGAGCGTATGGAGCTGCGTGTCAAAAAAAAATAATGCATTTTTTACGAAATGGTAACATTTCTTGCAATTCTTTGAACTTTGTTATCCACAGGCTACTGTAATCGCATATCAACATACTATATAGTATATTTAGTCTATAATAATAGTATGAAGAGGAAAGTTTGTATGTATGTATGTTTGTAACGAATTGCCTCTAAAGAACCCGACTCATTTTAAAAAATATTTCATAAATAGATAGCTACATTATCAAAGTCAAAGTCAAAAATATCTTTATTCGATTAGACTTTATACAAAGCACTTTCAAATCGTCAGAGTGACACAATTTACAGGATTATACATGCTACCGCCAGGTTCGGAAGGTTGATTTTACTGAGAAGAACCTGGCAAGAAACTCAGTAATTACTCTTTTCAAAAATATTATACATATAAAAAAAAACACAAAATAAATCATTTGAGAAATGTAAGCCCATGGACACAGTTCCAATGTACAAATGTCGATAAAAATTAACATAAAGAAAAGTCTAGTAGTTCTATTATATCAATATCAGTGAGTAACATAGGCTACATTTTATTCCAGTACGCTTACAGGAATGAGAACTTACGCGAGTGAAGCCGCGGTGCTAAAATATGTTTTTAAGTATTACAGAGCACATATTTATCGCATTTTAAGGCTGGGCAATATCAGAGTAGGTGCTCTCATGTTTTTATTCGCCTCGCGCCATGCATAAGGACTGAGATAGACTCATAAAATGACCACTGCGCATTCAAGGTCAGCGCTTATTACTCTTGACAGGAATTCGAACGTTTACGTCAAACGTCGTTTGACCTCGAGCTTAGCACTTTCTTTACGTAGACGTAACACTTCCTACACTCGTTGTAAAGGCACTTTTTAACATTCCCCTACAAAATGAGGGAAATCCCATACATCGGACATTGTATTGCAAAAACTGACAGAACCATAACCAACGTAAGTATCGAGTGCCACATCTGCACTCGATAACTATCGATTAATCTATGGCCAATCATCGAATATCCATTCGAAATATAATTCGATTGTAAAATTTTACAATCCCTGGTTTTATACCAGCGATACTTTTTGGAGCCACACAATATTAGCGTCTGTTCACTACGAGCGTACGTGTTGGTTTTATTGGATTTTTTTGTTTATTGTACGTTCAGATTATGATACTCCGTGCTTTTATGACTTGGTACTTTGATTTGAATCTTTTATTGATGGACCAATTTAGTGTTGTTATCAAAAAAATATACTTTAAACACATTCTGTTACAATGATACATAGAACTTGTAAGAGGAACGTGTGTGAGGTGTAATTTAGAGTCAGGAGTAGACTTCATAGAATCTCTGACGAAACGAAAACGCTTAAAAGAACACATGAAGCCGCTAAGTCTTTTTGGGGTTGTGTATGAGTAAAACGGGGTCCTATTACTAGGACTCCGATGTCCGTCTGTCTGTCAGTCTGTCACCAGCATGTATCTCATGCGTCGTGATAGATTGATGACATTTTCACAGATGATGTATTTATGTTGCCGCTATAATAAAATCAATTAAAAGAGTCCCCCAATACAACAAACGTGATTGTTGCCGATTTTATAGATAAATACGAAACCCTTCGAGCGCAAGACTCGTACTTGGCCGGTTCTTTCAACTAGATACTTTGTCTAGAACTCTCACTCTCGTGGTAACTCTTAGTAGTTTACATGTTACAGTACAGCGAGGTAACGCAGCCAGCTTACTAGGCACCATTCCCGCAGACACTAATTTAAATTCTGTTATTTACTTATAGTCAAAGTCAAAGTCAAAAATATCTTTATTCGATTAGACTTTTTACAAATTACTTTCAAATCGTCAGCATGACATTAATTTACAGGATTATACATGCTACACCTGGTTCGGTAGGTAGCTTTTACTGAGAAGAACCTGGCAAGAAACTCGGTTTACACGTCTTCCTACGTTCGCGTTACATCTTAAAAGCAATCTCCTCTGCGTCCTAAGTTGTCTGATATACGTCATACTAGTGACAAATATGTGAACATTAAAAACATATTTCACCACGAACATATTATGTAATTTACATTGTCATGTTCCACAACAGAATATTTGATTGGATGTTTGGATAAAAATCATTTATTATTAATTGTATTCGACAATACAACGACAAGCCCATCATTTACCTCGGATCGTAGAAACAGTGGAGATGTGGAGATGCTTCGACTCTGCTCAGTAAGGCTTCTGTAATTTTTTAACAAACTGAATACTTTAATAATAGCGCTTCCATGATATCAAAGGATTATAGCGATATATTTAAATAAGTTTTTTCAGTTAAGAAACAGATCAACCACTAATTATGTCTAAAAAGTTATATCTCAGAGACGACGACAGACGATCCATGACATACACCTTACACATCCAGGCGAGTCATCCATTTATTTATTTTCATACATACATGCATGACTGTAATAATATGTTACAAGTCTTCTAGGTGTCGAAGATATGTTTATGCGTTCCTGATTATAATAGTGTGCTGTGATTGGTGCACACTTTATTGACGCGTTAAAAAATCCCACTAATACCACATCATCCTGTTTCTATGATCTACGGCTGTAAAGAAGGAAATGGCTAATTGATTTTCTGTTTTACAGAGAGCTAGTTTAAACATTAATCTGAGTTCTTTAGACGTCATTAATATTATAGCAATTAATGGCTATGTAAAGCATAAATCTTTTGAACTAACCGCGGGCGATGTCTCATTACATCGTTTCAATTTATAATAAACTATTCTCATGTCACGTTAGAATTTTTATATCTTTGAAGATATATTATGGTATGCAAAAGCATTACTAAATAGCTTTCGCCACAGTAAAATGTATTAAACACTCACACTAAAAAGTCTAAAAAGCTGATTGTGTACATGAACGTACCGTTTTTATTTTTTGAAGATGGTCTCTCGCAGTTGGTAGGGAGGAGTTATCACCACTGCTTAACCGAAGGAAAGGGCGAGCCCCAAGGGCCTCCAGAAACTAAGCAACACAGCTAAGGGCGCCCCGGTGCGGGGCTCGGACCTCAGCTTAGGGCGTTGCTGGGGGATGAGCTAGATACTGGATCTGAGTGGTATTATTTAAGAACATGATTAAGGCTAGTGACTTAGACTCTAGCAAGGGACGGGGGGAACGATGACGTAGAGGGAACGTTACTGTTATGTGTGGCCAAATTCAAATGAAAATAATTACATACTAAGTATAGGTAAGTGTGAGCGAATGCAACTCGCAAGTCTTACTACATCTAGCGCAAATAAATTTCCAAGTTCAGCCCCAAGTTTTAGACCCTCAATTGTTAAGTACCCTTATAAAGTAGGCCTATTCCGCGACATTCATGATGTTTCAGTTCTTCATGTCACTGATAGGAGGTGCAGCACAATATCTCATACAGTTATTATAGCGATTATTTTGTTTTTTAAAGTAAGTAGCGTAGGAACAATATTCAGAATAACAAATAGACACTTCAGTTTTTTTATCTGTATAGATGTCTCAACTTGCAACGGACACCAAAAAACAATAAAAAAACTAATGCCACCCAAATTATTAAGATGGTATCAAATCAAAAATTATTTTAGCAATACGTGACAAGTGCGTTAGTCATACACATGAGACTTGCAAAAAACACAGTGCTTCAATAAACTTCATACCTGGTTTAAAACTACAATTATCGGTGTTTTTGTTGTAATGAAATCGTTTTTACATGTACATAAACTCACGCCTGTATTCCCCGAAGGGGTAGGCAGAGGTGTTGTAATAACAACATCCACATTTCACCAAAGATGATAAATCTAGATAAAGGACAGATGGTAAATCTATCGCGGTCTCAGGCACTATACATACGTCTTTGAACTACTTCTCAGACATATGCAGGTTTCTTCACGATGTTTTCCTTCACCGTAAAGCACGTGGTGTGAAATCAATATAAGTTTTTAGAAAAACTCCTTGCTACAGGCCCCACTGGGATCGAACTTGCGTTGCTTGCATAGCAGGCGACAGCTCAAACTCAAGGCCACCACGGCTGCAAAAAACACAGTGCTTCAATAAACTTCATACCTGTTTTAAAACTACAATTATCGGTGTTTTTTGTTGTAATTAAATCGTTGTTACATGTCTTAAAGGTTGAAACTAATTGAATGTAATATTCTTACAATCACGCTCAATACTCTTTTTGTACATTTCATTATTAATTACATGCTTAATTGGTGATCGATTCAGTGAATATTATACGTTGATTGCAAAACAACATATATGTACATTTAGGTAATATTTCCGCTGATTTTAAACACTTGTTACTTGATGGTTTGAGCAAGTTTTATAAATTTTGGTAGAAAAATTAAATTATCGTAGATTTTTCTGTTTGAAATTGATAATAAAAATGATTTATTTAGTTTAGGCCATGGAAAGGCACTTATTACCGTCAAACTTCGAGAGTTTGACGGTTCGGAAACCAGCCTTCTGAGAAGAACCGGCGAGAAACTCAGCTGGCATCATGTACACTTCATTACATAATAAATGATTATTTACAATAAAATTAATATATATTTTTTTACTGTACATTGAAGCTAATTAGGTATTCGGTTCCAGTTCTTAGTGGTCTATTTAAACACGTTCCAGTATTTAATGTACGTTTTAATAGTTTATCTTCTATATCACAGTCCTGTGAACTTCAAGTTCAAGGGTGGGGGGGTCACCGGGAGGTCGTGAAGTAACACGATACACCAGATGGCACGCTCTGTACTTCCGAAAACTAACAAAAAATGGGTGCTCAAGTCTTACTGCAAAAAATTAAGAGCAATAGAAGTATGGCGATGACTGTACGTTGCTTGGATCCGTAGAATATTAATAATCTATATGAATATTATAAAGAGGAATGATTTGATTGTTTTTTCGTTACGTCCGCGAAACCGCGTGACGTCCGCTAGTTTTGTAATAAGAGTTTATTGGTTGTATTTACTATGCGGGCTATGTGCTTGTTCACCTTTGTAATCATTAAAATCATCATCACCTCAGTCTAGTATTAAGTACTAGAGTAGATATCAAATGAATAAATAATTATTATTTTTGTTTCCGTTTCTATTTCATTTTTTACCTATATGCGTTTCGCGTTCAGATCTTGAATGCTTAGTACTTGGTTGGTTTGTTTTCAATTACCATAGATATAATGACCAAAAATAAAGCAAGACAAGTATTCTAAAAGCTTCTAAAGGTTTTACCTTTCCAACTACGGCGATATTAGGCTAGCTTTATTAAGCATCCTTTTAGGAAGTTGATGAATCATGACACTCGCCCCGCCCCCATGAGTTATCACTCAATTGGGTAATGATTTATTTAGTTTGACTCATTACAAATTATATTTATCATCAATAGTATTTTAAATCATCGATCATCATTTCAATATTGAATTGTAAAGTGCTCATTCATAACGCAGGTCTAGTATATTAAAGATTTTTTTAATTTTGTTTGATATATCAGAGTGCATTTAAGATTGCCTGCAATGATTGCTCGATCTAACGACATTTTGTGAGTAAATAAGTTTTCTGTTACCTTTTCTAGTCTGAACTGCTGATAAGATTTTTATGAAAAGCTGTGCCCTGCGTCATTACTCTCGAAGCCATAATTTCATGGGTATAATATCGCGAAAGCCATTTTTTTATAGTAGCCTAAGCTACTCCTTGTATCATCAGCTATCTCCCGTTAAAATCGGCCCAGCTGTTTCAGAGATTAGCCGGAACAAACAGACACACATACAGACAGTAAAAAATAACTAATTTATCTTTTATATTTAATTTATGCACGGTATATACTTTCATGAATTTAGTGAAAAGCTTTTAATTTGGAATTACAAACAGACACTTCAATTTTATTTATCTGTATATAGTATAGAGTTTACTCTGAATAACCTAAGGCAGATATACCGCACGTGTACCATATTAAAATTATATAATACCTAACGTTTTGTAATCCCTCCCACTGATCCCTAGCTCGGTACATGACTGCATGTGCTGAACACTCGTCCGCAAGCATCCAAGTAACTCGGTCCATCTGTTTGGGACAAAAAATATTCGCTACCTACTTAGAGGAAGTTACATGCATTAACGATGGAGACTAGGGATATGATTTTAGTATATTTGCATAGAAGTTGCATCTAACATAATGAAATCATATGCTACGAGTATTAGAATGTACTCGTATATTTATGTTAGAGTACTTGGCATATGACCACAGTTATACTCTGAATACCACTTACTTTGGATAGTTCGATTATAGTTCACCACATCTTCTCCTCTAGAGGGCACTACATTCAATTTTGTGATCTTATATAGACTATAGCCAGCGGACAATCAAGAAGCATTCAACGATACCTCATTTGCAAGTTTATGATAAGTAGTTTTAGGGAACACATACCTACAAACCGGTCAAAATCATCAACTCTCTTTTTCACATCGCCATAGTCGGGTTCAAAGTAGACTGACAGACAGACATACAAACAAACAGAAAGTGAGACTTTAGCATTTAGAATAATAAAAGACAGTGATATGGAGTTGCTATCACATAACTATGAGACTAATATATTTTAACTATGATTCAGAAAGCGCACACACCGCGGGAACTTTAAAGACCACATTTGGGGGGAAAGCCATTTGAGAAGCATGTTTTCGTTACTTTAATCAAAGAAACAGTTAGGATGAAACATGTTTTGATAGATTATTGTAAATCAGGCCCAATGATCACATTAGCAGTTAACTCTTGAATATGCATAAAACCTAAGAACTTTCTAACACAAAGACATATATTAATTAGAACACGCACGATAGCTTCAAATTGATGACCATACCTGTCATTATATGCCGCGACAAACTGTTACATATATATACTTTCACCATTTTAATCACCAACTAAACGAACTCATCAATTCCGTATCGCACTAAAAACTACATTTTCCGCATATGTAATTGGGCCTCTATGCGTAGGAGTCGGATAGCGGTCTTTGGTCATCGGTAAGGCTCTATTCACATAATTATATCAGTCCACATTCTTGTTCGCTATTTTTATTTGATTCATGTCATTCAAACGAATCGGTATAGAACTCATTCATAAGCTTACGGCTGTTTTCAATATTCTGTCTATCTCTCATTTAGGTTACTAAATACAGACAAATCTCTCATTTTGTCCTTATTTCAATTTCAATACCTTATCGCTAGTTAACATTATTATGATATTGAAGGTAAGTTTGGATAGATCAAATCTGACAGATAACTGGGGATAGCAATTCATCTGTGAATTTTGATAGGTTTTTGAAAACGGTCGTTAGTCTTTCAATATCCTCCTAACCAACACAAAACCAATTTAGGAGGCAGCCAATTGTTGTAAAGTGAAGTAAATAGTCTGTTCAATTCTTTGATACTCAGTTCAGAGGCGGTGCGCTAATCTCGTCGCACATTTTTCTTCTGCTAGAAAAGATGTTTACGTAGGTATCCAATTCTTTGTTTTTTTGTTTGTTATCTAACAGTATTGGGCTAAAGACAGCCTTTCCTAACTGAAAAAATGCAGGACCCAAAAGGTCTCCAGCCTAGCTTACCGTTAAAGTCCAAGCAGGAAATCTAAGGACGCTTCAGTGCGGGGAGGACTTTGACTAGGAGTTCGCGACAGACCTCGCTCCATAGGTACATGTGCTGTCACGAGCAACGAGCAGTTAACGATAATAGTAGAGGTTATTGCGCATATAGTTTATTCCCATCGCGTCATACAGACAGACAGACTCATAAAATGAGTACTGCGTATTCAAGGTAAGTGCTCATAGCTTGTGAAGGCACCTATCTCACCGCCTCCTCTAACAGCTTTTCCGGAAAAATCACGCCTTTTAACAGCTCCGTTACGCACCACTTCATCGCTATTACTTTAATAGGAACACAGCTTTACTATCAATAGATGACATCAAGAATCATTAGCGAACACATTCTCCACATATTTCATAGTACAAAGTCAGTTTGACATAATGACCCAAACCTCGCCGTAGGGTAATACACCGTTAGAAGCAGAGGTATTAAGAAAGAAGAATTTAATTCATATAAATCCAACTCTCTTACTTAATTAAAATCATTTAATCTGCAATCTGAATACATTAAAGCGACTTGTAGCCAATAAACCACGGTGCTCGTAAACACACGGGGTGATATTCTAAGCGTGCAAGCCGCGTGAGGCAAACTAAAGTATATATAAATAATTTGTATAGGTCAAGTGTTATTACCAATAAGAGCTAACGGGATTGGCATATACAGAAAAATCCCTAAATAATATTTAAAACATTATAAGCTTATTATAGAGGTTAACGTTTATTTTACTATAATTATATTTTTTAATTTAAAACAATCATGCAAAGGTCCGAAACTCGAATACCTGTTAAAATGATAATATATTTCTTTATTGCATTGTCAATCAATAAGCTATCTAGTTCACTAATTATAAAGCTCATTACCATAATATTAACGGCATGGGAAATGTTTAAATACGACGATTTAAAAAAAAATACTTCTAAAGAATCGTAACATTATCCTCGCACTTCGCATATATAAACGATACGTGAAATGTTTAACGTATATCACGTGCCTGATTTATATAATTTCCATACGTTTTGTATCGCTTCTATTAGTGCTAGCGCGAGAGAATGCTACATTGCCTAGGCCTGCAGAAACCGCAGTGTGTTAACGTGAATTGAAGCCCCGTATGTTAGCAGGCATGTTGTCATACCAGTAATACTTAGTATGGTTGTAACGATCAAGTGTTTCCGCAGGAACGGTATCGAATCAGCATATAAAATATATTTAACAGTCCAATATAAATTGGAAAGTACTATATGAGACCGGATTCTTTTAGGTACAGCTGTCAACTACTGGTATACGCGAGACATTCTTAATTGTTTCTTATGAGTTATTGAATAAGGATTATATTAAATTGGTGCTGAGCTGTGGATTAGGTGACCTCAGACATGCCTCGGGTCATAGAAATTCTTAGCATTTCAAGTATTTATTTATTGCCAAAATTTTTTTTAGTTATTTTTAATAATACCTTAAAACCTTAAAAAAAAGTCTGATAACTAAAATATATTATTAAAAGGAGTCCCTGTTGGCAAAGTTCCGAAGATACTGGCAGCATTCCCCCTCTGAATAGCTAAACTAATTCTTTGTCCGAGGTAACTGCCAGCTCTTCGGTCTCCTGTGATGTCGACTAACCTTTTCTTTATTTCATTGAAGAGCCTAATAGCTCTAGGACCCCACGGACCAAGGGTATATTAGTTATTAAGTAGAAATTCGTGCTTTCCGTAAAGGGCCAAAGAAGATAAATGAAGAATCCATCGCCATTTTAGCTACTAATACTCAAGATGCTTTCCTTCGTGTGACATACGAGCCATCGTATTGCAAGTTATTTAGAAAAACTTATTATTAGTAAATTCCCATGTTGTAAGTGAAGTAGTCGACTACCATTACGACTCTTTAAAGATTATAAAAATACACCACATTCCAAAATAAATAATAAAATCTTGCAATAACTTACAAAACTTAAAAGTAGTGTAATTACCCTAAATTCAAGTTATATTGGCTAACAATTTTAAATTTAAAAAACATCGTTTCAAACAACAAATGCTTTTATTAATGTTGTTCAATTGAATAGTTTAGCATTATATTATATAGTAGCTGTGCCCCGCGGATTCACCCGCGTAGATTTAGTTTTTTCCTTATTGTCATGGAGCCCTAATATTTTTAATAAATAAAAGTAGCCTAAGTTGCTCCTTGAAACATCAGCTACCTGCCTGTGAAAGTCCCGTTAAAATCCGTCCAGGCGTTTCAGAGATTACCCAGTACAAACAGACAGGCAAACAGACAGAGAAACATTTTAAATCTTGTTTTTTTTGTGTCAGAATCGTGTATACTTTCATATGCATTGCATAAAAAGCTGTTATTTTGAAATTACAAACAGACACTTCAATTTTATTTATCTGTATAGATATATTTGTGTCATAATTTTCACGTTTCTGTTTGTACAAATAAAGTAGGTATGTAACCAAAATGGCGCTCACGCATTTGAAACTTGATTATCATTACGTTGTTATCGTTTATTTAAACAATTCAAAGTTAAAGAAACTTGACTCGTGTTTAATATATTATCAATTTAAAACTTTAAATCGTACCTACCAGTATTTTTAAATTTGTGAATAAGAGTATTATTTATCCCAAATATGTTCAAAGTGTTTGAAGATATTTTATCTAGCGATAAATTATGAACATTTGTTTATTATTATTTAAAATCCGACCGAAAATCAAACCAAACTGTCTCTGTTTAAATACTTTTCAAAAGATCTCCACATTAAATAGGAAAATGAAGGACGGTTGAGATCTTTAGGGCTGAAACTTTGACTTAAATTAGAGTACTAACAATTATTGATGTCTTTTTTTTGTAATTATCATTATTTACTGTGTAATGAAATGTACATGATGCCAGCTGAGTTTCTTGCCGGTTCTTCTCAGAAGGCTAGTTTCTGAACGGGTGGTAAATTCCTCGACATTCATAAGTGCCTTACCAGGGCCTAAACTGAATAAATCATTTTCATTTTTCATTTTTTCATTTTCATTAACGAGGAGAATAGTTATGTACATATCCATCGAGGACAGGCAATCCATGAGTCCTGGTGAAAAGGCGGTGAGATTTGCTAATTTAATTAAAAATCACTTATTTTTTTTTCCTTATGGGTTTTCAAGTTATCAATTCCTAATTCAAGAAATCGGTTCAAAGGAACATTCGTAGTATCTTGGATGACATTGCATGCTTAACTATGTGACGTCATTCTAATTCCAATATGGCGGATCATCCAAGATGGCGGAATAGTTAATTTTTTGCACTACCACCAAAAGGGCTGGCTGAGGAGAACACGATATTTTCTTTTCTCTAAGTGATAATTCTTAAAAGCTTGTTTTACTTATTTTTCAAATAGTTTATTTTCAAACTGTAAATATTATCCTCATTTGATAACTGTTAACCATTTAATAATTATTAAATATGCATTTTCTAAATATGAAATCTCGACTTTATTAATGAATATTAAAAGTGAATTACCTGCAAAAAATATTCCAATATGCAAATACGTATCTAAAACTTAATAATGTACTAATTGAAACTGTGAGTTATAATTATCGATGAAAGTCTAACGTTTGGTAGCCGATCCAATCGAGACAATTATTTGCATATTGATTCACCAGGTTAATAATAAAACTGGCTAGACATGCTATCTATTTAGATATAGAAATGATTGCTAATATGGATACAGTCCATTAGTCGGACTATTTATGTAAGGGTTTCAATCAAGTATCAATCCATATCCCATGGTATGACGGAAAATCATGTTTGCTAATATTACTTAGTACTCATATACAAATAAAAAAATTGAAGTGTCTGTTTATAATTCCAAATTATATAATAATATTTTTTTAACGAAATCTATAAGTATACGATATTAACAAAAAATACATTTGAAGAAAAGTGTCTGTTTGTTCAATAAGTAATCACAGAAACGGATAGGCGGATTTTAACGAGACTTTCACTGGCAGTTAGCGGGTGCTACAAGGAAAAATTGAGGCTTTATTTATTATCCAAAAAATCTATTAATTGAAAATAAACTCTGCGAGGGTGATGCCGCGAGGCACAGCAAGATGACAATAAAACTATGCTTAGGGATATTTTCCCGTTTTTGTAATATTTTCCATCGATGTTTCGCTTATATTGGTCGCAACGTGAAGTTATAAAGCCTAGAAACCTCCTCGATCAATTAACTATCCAATACAAGATTTTCTAAGATGTGTTTTTGTTCGGTGTACGTATTCGATTCGTAGAGGTTTTTCCGAAATCCATTTGAAACCTTTTCAATGGGTCGGTGGGCGAAAGCTAGGTAATAACTTAAATACTTGATCGGATGATACTTGTTTTTTTCTAATATTTATATTTAGAATGACCGAGGTACTTTTAATTTATGTATTTGCATCAATCGAGCATTAAAGCCTCGTAAAAGACAAAATCCATTCATAACAGTTAGGTAACACTGAGAGACAATAAAATTTACCACAATAACTCCGCAGGTCAATAACATAATTCATTTGATTTTCAACCTTAATACTTCATCAATAAAGCTAATTTGTATAAAGGTGGTGGAATTTATAGGTTGGTTTTGAACCAGACCCAGACTGGCTGTCTCAAAGTTACGAACATCGGCCTCCATTGATGTGCTGATTCCAATAAATCACCTAAAAACGGTAATTAATTCAAAGATTACCCTTTCTCTGTCTTTGATAGACCTTAAAACAACACCGTTAAGGTTTATTTTTAAACAATAAAGTGTTATGGCGTGTCAAATTTGAATGGTTGTGGATCACACTAGTTGGTTTATGGTAAATAGGAAAGCTGTGTGAAAGGTGATATTAAGAATTATACAAATACAACTAGATTAGGGAGTTCAATGCAAAGACATGACTCGGAGATTACCCGGAACAAACAGACAGACAGACAGATAGACGGACAGAGAAAAAAAATTAAAACTTGGTTTTTAAGTGTCAGTAGCGTGTATACTTTCATACGCATTTAGTGAAAAGCTGTTATTTTGCTATTACAAACAGACACTTCAATTTTATTAATCTGTATAAGTAGATGATTGTTTGGTTTGGCTAATTGGAACGGCTGGACTGATTTCGACAGAATTTTCTACTGCACATAGCTGATATAGGGAAGATAAGAACTTAGGTTAATTTAAGTTTTCTTTATTATTAAAACCCTTGAAATGGAAACTACGTGAATCAAGTCAAGCCGGCACAGCTAGTACACAGATAAATATTCATAACAAAATATCAAAATTAATGAAAGCACAAAATATACCCTAAATTATTTATTCGGAATCGATCAAACATTGCGACGAAATTGAATAGAAATAAAAAGGTAGCAAACAAGTTACGATAAGCGCTTACTGCACCATAAAAGCGTTTGCAACACCATGGGTGTCACTCGCACTCGTTTGAGACTCATCGATACGATTAAATTACTTTTAGGATCGATCAAATCGATCACCGCATCGAATCGTTTAATTACGATTCTCATTCGATTATTACCCACATTAATACGATTTCACAATACTAAGCAAGTGTAGGCTGTAATAATGATCAGTAGGTCTAAAAAGGCCACTCTGGAAGAATCATAATGTGATCCGAATATGATTCATCATTAAAATGACAAAATTGTCAGTTAGGTGCAATTCATATTATTCACGGAAGATTAATATTTCGCAAAAATGGTCCACAAAATATAAATTGCTTTTATGACAGCAGAATCATAAAAAGTTAGTTAGGGACTAACTTTTTACTACAATTATTGTATTCATTCGTGAATCATAAATATGAATTGCATTTTGTCATTTCGATGATGAATCATATTCAGATCACTTTATGATTCTCCGAGAGTGGCCTTTTTAGACCTACAGATCATAACACGTGCGATAATAAAGTGTTTAGCCCGAAGCAAATTCACTGGCAGCGAATATTGAACGCTGTAAAATGATGTTATGGTGTTCATTGTAATATATACTAGGCTAGTACACAGTCAGCAAAAGAATAACAAACGAGCTTCTCTCCGCCTGATTGTTAGCAGCAGCATGAACTACTTTCATAAGTATTTTAGTCGTAACCGTTAAACGAAACGATCTTTTTAAAGTATTCGGAAAAGCTAAAATATTTTTTCTAGGTTCTGCAGTTCATAAGCTTTTCAACTGTTAATGTTCACTTGTTGTATTTACTTTTTGGACAACTGTTTCTTGAATGACACAAATGACATAACTATCGCTATTCGAAAATCTAGTTTTGATGCTGATCGTACAACTGGGGGAATCTTTGGTGTCGATATCGATTATATCGATACTTATTTTTTTAACCAGAATTTCTCCCAACCTCTTGTTGTTCAGTGCGATTGTAAATTAATCTCAAGTACATAGTTAGTCAAAATCGATAAAATGCTGTAAAAAAATCAAATAAAAACTAAAAAAATTAAGGTAAACAAAACCACATTAATTATAAGTGCCTTGGCTTTTTGGTTAAGTTTATTAATTAGCAAGACTTGTTGCAATTATGCGAAGAATCTTTATAAATAGGCGGATTATACGACGTTGTACCTACCTACCTATGTACCTATTTTTGGTATTCCTCTAATGATGAATCGATCTTTTTTTAATACCTAAGGAACCTTACGAAAATAATTCCTTAAACGTGTTGAAACCATCGATACATTTCTCAATCGACGCATGATTCTGTACCCTAAAGTGATTACAGAGCAATAAATAAGAGGTGTCTAGTAAAATTCGGAATGCATATCTAAAGTGATAGTGACGCAAGAGCCATGTGAATCTGTTTTTGGGCTGACGAAACTGGCAACACTGCTCGCTTTATCGAATTAAGGCGATTATTATAGTTCTATTTTATTTTTAAACTAGCTGTGCCCCGCGGTTTTAATTTCATGGTTACCCGCGGATCTCTAATGTTTTTTAAAAAGCCTAAGTTACTCCTTGTAACTAATTTTTTTTAAACTTGGCTTTTTGTGTCAGTAGCGTGTATACTTTCATATGCATTTAGTCAAAAGCTGTTATTTTGGAATTACAAACATACACTTCAATTTTATTTAAAGAGCTCATGGTAATGCCCCAGATATTACACCAAAGCCGCTTATTATCTTGTAACTCGTGTGAGTGTCATTTCAAACAATTTGTTCCTAGATCCTGCTTCTAGTCAGCATGTATTAATCCTATAATACTTCGTACAGTACATTGATATAATACTATAGAGCTCACACAAAGCTTCGCCTCACTGCAATATCAATTACAAGTCACGACATATTTGTTCAAATAAATGAAAAAAGCCAATGATTTATCGTTCATTAAGCTCCCAAAACGGTCATACAAGATTAACTGCGCCGAGAAGCTCTAATGTGTTCGACAGAATATTATTTATTCTATACATTACACTTCAAAGGCCGAGAGCTATGAGCATATTAAACAATTTCACGAACCGCTTAACATTCTCTATAAATATATCAGAATTGTTCTGATAAATGAACAATTGTAGTGTATAATTTATTTTCACAAATAGCGGACTTCGCGTGGTTTCACCCGCGTAGTTCCCGTTCCCGTGAAAGTACGGGGATAAAATAAAGCTTATTTTACTCGCTGATGATGTAGCTATCCATTGCTGAAAGAATTTTCAAAATCGGTCAAGTAGTGTGGGAGCCTATTTAATACAAAAAAACAAACAAATATTTTCTCTTTATAGTATAAAACAAATGGCAATCTTACACGTTCACCCCTATATACTCGTAGTACCTTGAAATATCGAAGCAATGCATTGACCAAGAGATTTTAAATTTAAGGGTGACTTATTAGAACAATATATCCTATTTATGTGACATTATTATCCTCCGGTCTTAATCCCATGTTATTTGAGAGCCGTGGTGGCCGTGGGGTTTAAGCAGTTGCCTGCTATACAAGCGACGTATGTTCGAATCCCAGCGGGGCCTGTGCCACTGAGTTACTCTAAAAACGTATATGCATTGATTACACACCACGAGGAGCTCGTGGCACAGTTGCTATTGCGCATATCATTCGATCAGCGAAGTTAAGCAACCATACGCCTAGCCAGTAGTTGGATGGGTGACCGCCCGAGTTCCCTCCGTGCCTCGGAGAGCACGTTTAGCTGTCGGTCCCGGTTGCCAATTTAACATCTTTGGCAATCGTTACAGGTCAGTCGGAGGCCTAAAATTAATCTGACAACTGGTTTAACCCAAATCACAGATTTTCCTCCTAAACGGGGTTGCGAAGGTCAGATGGCAGTCGCTTCGTATAAAAATCAGGTGATCAGCCACATCGGGTTGAATCAAGTGCCGACCCCAACAATGTATGGGATAAGGCCAGGGAGATGAGATGACACACCACGTGCAAGGTACGGTGAAGGAAAACATCGTGAAGAAACCTGCATATGTCTGAGAAGTAATTCAAAAAGACGCATGTATAGTACCTGAGACGGTGATAGATACCATATGTCACGTTGGTACTTAATCATCTTCGGTGAAAATTGGGTTTTCTAATGACAACACCAAGTGTGAGCATATATATGTAGGTATGTATGTATTTGTGATCATTGCAATGTGACACACTTCCATTTCAATCTATATTAAATGAGAAGAATAGCTACAATGACCTTCGCTTTACAAAAACAAGTTGATGTCCTCAATGAATTTTGTTTGCCATATTGAAACTAGAATAATGTCAAGAGTAGTGTAAGCTCTAGGTGTATAAATATGCGAGCTATAAATGCTCGGCCCACTATCGACCCAATTGTGCAGTTTCGTAACATAACTCTATAATAACGACAATGTATACATATTTATTATTGTGTCCGTTTTTATGTTCAAGATCATCTTAAGCCCAAAAAATTATAGAATTTATCCAAAAACTTATAGAAAAATCGGTTTTGATTTAAACGGATTTTATAACTGTGATATGAGACTAGTTACTTAGAAACTTAATTATTGCATAGCAGGTGCCGTAACGATTTATCAGCGCTCAGCGAATTTGATCTTCTTCAGTCAGTCCACCTCTACCAGCACCTCGCTCACTTTTGATCTCTTAGTTTTCGGTAATCGCCTTTCACGGATCCTTTCGATACATTCAAACCATCTCAACATACAGATTTCAATACAATTCCAGTCTTACTTCATAACATTATTTTATTCTAGTGTCACAACTAAACTCATCAAAATAATTACACAGTTGAGTAAGACTATTTATAATGTGGAACTCGGAACGTTTAATCAGAAACGCATCGCAATAAAACAGCTGACATTACGGCTCTCATTAATTTATTATTGAAAAGGCAATATATCATAATTAAGGTAACGTCTCTAATGGTTGAAAACGCATAAATATATGGTAATATTTCATTACCTCACATTGAAGCGTAAGCCACCTAGTTTAGCCGAAGCATAACCGATGCAAATGGAAAGCTTACGAAGATACTACCGACTAATGCTGATAATTGTTTAGTTTCTTGCCGGATTGTTCTTCGCAAAAGAAACTTTCCAAACCAGGTAGTAGAATTTATAAATCCTGTAAAAGGAACTTTTTGGGTCCTTCTGACGACTTGAAAGTACTTTGTACGAAGACTCATCATCATCTCCCTGGGCTTATTCCCATATATTTGGGGTCGGCACTTGTTTCAACCCGATGTGGCTGATCACCTGATTTTTTCGAGGAAAATCGGCTATCTGGGTTAAACCAATTGTACGAAGACTAATCAAATATATACATTTATAATTTTGATTTTTTGACTGCAAAACGTAATTAAAATACATGTTCAAATTTAGGTCCAATTGCAAAAAGTCTGGAAATAGATGAGGAGATCTCAAATTGATACATAATCCATGCAGGATAAGGTTCAATTTCGTTTCTTTAAAACGGACATTCGACGACGAGTGCAACGTTGAGAAACCTTAGTGAATAACGCGGCTGATTCTCATAGTGTCCATTACACGGGAAGCTATTAAGTCCTCTGTGACATTTATAGTTAGTGGTTTTTAATTAAAATATAATTTAAACATGTTGAATCTTCAAATGCTACATTTCTACATCTATACAGATAAATACAATTGAAGTGTCTGTTTGTAAATCCAAAATAACTGTTTTTCACTAAATGCATATGGAAGTATACACGGTACTGATAACATAAAACCAATTTAAAAACTTTTTCTCTGTCTGTCTGTTCGTTCCGGGTAATCTCTGGAACGGCTTGACCGATTTTAACGGGACTTTCACTAGCAGGTAGCTAATTTTACAAGGAGTAACTTAGGCTTTTATTTATTAAAAATATAAGGGTTCCGCGACAATAAGGAAGAAACTAAATCTACGCGGGTGAAACCGCGGGGCACAGCTAGTAATAATAATTAAAATATAATTTAAACATGTTGAATCTTCAAATGCTATATTTCTACATTGTAACTAAGTAATGTAGCTGTCCTTGGAGGGGACATTATCATTAAATGTCAAAACTAATTGGACAAAAACTAAAGAGGATTACTTTATTCAAATTGCTAGTATCGTATTATCAACCTTGTTTATCTCATCGCTAGGATTTTTCGGTAAAAATATTTCTTACGTGAATAATCTACACTAATATATAAAGCTGAAGAGTTTGTTTGTCTGCTTCAACGCTTTAATCTCAGGAAGTACTAGTCCGACTAGAAAAAATATTCCAGTGTAGATAGCTAATTTATCGAGGAAGGCTATAGGTTATATATCATACCGCTAAGATCAATCGCGGGTTAAAGTTAGCGTAAGCCGAAAGAAACTAGCTACTCGTACTAGCTAGCAATGAAGCTAGTTAGAAATATATTTTAACTAACTAACTGCTACGCTATGTGTCGTGGGTTCAGTTCCTGCGTCATAGCGAACGTTTTATATAATGAACATTTTGTATTTTCCTTTTGCCTGGGTGTTTGGTATATAAGTATTTATTTAATTAATATATTTGTATATATCCACGGTACCCATAGTACAAGGTTCGCTTTTGTATCCATACAGACAAATAAGATTGAAGTGTATGTTTGTTATTCCAATCCAATTAAACAGCTTTTCACTAAATGCATAAGAAATTATATGCTTTAATTTGATTACCCAAGACCAAGTTTAAAAAAAACTCTCTGTGTCTGTCTGTCTGTTTGTTGCGGCTAATCTCTAAAGAGGTTGGACCGATTCTAACGGTACTTTCCCTGGCAATAGGCAACACTAGGTAAAAAGGAAGGAAATTGGGTTTCGAAATAAGACCTTTACAATAGAAACATAAGACCTTTTAGAAATTGACCATCGCGATCGCACATAACGGCGCGTATAATCTACATGCATACCATAAAGCCTAAATCCAACCTACGCATTCAAGGAAATCCTCCGATCTGCACACTGTCCCTATTATCTAGACCCAATCACAATGATAAACGATACACCATTTTATCTATGCAAATAAGTTGTTTAACATCCGTCGACTTTAATTTAAAGAAATCCCAAAATAGTATGAACAGTGTAAAGCTGTACGTGTATCTACACCGACGCAATTATCTCGAATTGTGACCGGTTTGTGTAGATTTGAATATTAAACATACTGGGTACTAATAAACAAGCATATGCCACATGCCTGCTTATAAATTTCACTATAAATGACAGTATAGATTAAGCTATCGATGCAGAAGGATATGGGACACTGCCTATTCTATAAAGTAGCTATTAGAAGATGATCAATTAGTGGTGTTTCGAGAAGTATGTAAGGATCGCATGTGGCAAACGTAGCATAAGTATGCCCTAGCTGTGCCCCGCGGTTTTATCTGTGTAAGTAGTTTCAGAAACATCCGCTAACTGCCTGTGAAGGTCCCATTAAAATCGGTCCACCCGTTCAAAGATTAGCCGGAACAAACAGAACAGAAACAGACAGACAGACGGACCGACAGACAGACAGAGTTTTTTTTTTATATCAGTAGCTTTATAATTTCAAATGCAATTAATGAAAAGCTATTAATTTGAAATTACAAACAGACACTTCAATTTTATTTATCTGTATAGATATAGAGGTACCTATGTTCTCGTGGCTAAACTATTTCACTTTAATGATGCCCCTGGTATTGCAAGCGACCATAGACCACTTACCATCAGGTGGGCGGCATGCTAGTATGCCATCTTTGTGGTATAAAATGTATATATCTGTGATTAACTGCTCATGGGCATCGGACAGACTGGCTCTAGCAAATAAAATCCCTAGAATGCATAACACTTTGTTTAAAATTTCAATAAACACACCTATAAATGACGTACTAAGTAAATGTCAACAGTTTTAATGATTTTATATCAAAAACTAATATCCATTAAATATCTCTTCCTAATGTCAGATTCATTAAGGTTTAGGATAATTGTGCAATATAATATAGATCAGAGGTCCAACTATGAGCTCTTTTAGCAATGATAGTTTCACTGTGTGACAGTGACAGATGTATACAAGTCATATACATCTGTCTCATAAATGAGTAAAACTATCACGGCAATAAGAGCTAGTGAGGCACCAGATGTTGGCACTAGAGGCATATCGGTGACTTATTATGATTTATAGGTATAAAGTCTGTCATAAATGTCTTATGACTTGAATGATGTCCACGTTTTCCTAAAGTTCAAGACCGATATCTAATAAACAAAATGTGAATTTGGTAACTAAATTGTTAGACCCAAAAACCGGCCTCTTGCATGGCATTTAAACTCAGTTATCATTCATAATAATGTATGCCACTATGTTTGTAACGAATTGGCTCAAAAAGTACTGGGTCCGATTGTTAAAAGCTGACGTCACGCGGTTTCTCCCGCGTAGTTCCCGTTCCCGTAGGAGTACGGGGATAAACTATACCCTATTTTAATCAGTGATAATGTAGCATTAAAATGGTGAAAGATTTTTTTAAATCGGTTTCATACTTTTTGAGCAATTCGTTACATACAGATATAGAAGTATAGATTGACATAAGTCACTAGTGCCTACGACCCGAAAAATTGGTTGAACCTAATCTTTGACATTTTTACCGTACTAAGCTCGGCAATTGGCGGTGTCGCAACACATCAAGTCATTACGTATTCACACAATAAAACAGAAATAACGAGATGTGCCCGAAACAAGCCTAAACTCGCTTGCGATCACATAC
This sequence comes from Watsonalla cultraria, assembly GCA_964035505.1. NCBI lineage: Eukaryota > Metazoa > Arthropoda > Insecta > Lepidoptera > Drepanidae > Watsonalla > Watsonalla cultraria. The sequence goes on from OZ037713.1 coordinate 776,039, forward strand.
ACCACGAACAACTCAACAAATTAGATAGAGGGCGCTGGCGGCTTTCAGATCTGTATACTTTAAATCTACGTAATAAGGTACAATATTGCTTGTTAGCTTTTACCATTTGGTGGCAATACCATAGTTATAATAGAACAAGTTTTCAAGACGAAAACGCAACATTATAAGTATAAATAATTATGTCTTACAGTGGGAACAAAACTAGTTATAATCATAATTAATTAAATGAATAAAATGTATAATGCGCCGTTCATTATTTTAATGGCAAAAATAATTAGGTAACCATTAGTTGGTTTTCGTTAATTGAGTAAACCTTGATCAGTAGAGGAGATAACATCTTTGAAAATAAGTTGAACTTCAAATTATTTTTTTATTTTCAAAATTAGCAAGTGAATCTCTTTGGTTGATCATATCGCACACCAAATTTTACGCACTAATCGTATTTAATATTAGTAAGTGTTTAAAGTGTATGTAAGTTAGTATTTACATGCAATAAATCGAGTGACATATGTGATACTTGTGACATTAAGATATTAATAGTATTTGAAGACTCTCCTCCATCTCTTGATACAAATTTTGAAAATGTTTTTTTTAAATCAATACACACATATATATATATATATATCACGCTACGAAAACGAAGTCACTGATTAAAGTAAGCGTTAGCCAAAAGTAAATATTCCACAGACGAAGTCGCGAGCAGAAGTTAGGTATCATAATCTATTCGGCTTATCAGAAAATATAAAAAAATAATCTACTCTTTTGGCTACGATAGTTAATTTACAAGTAATTCTCAATAAATAATTAAACAGCAAAGGATCGTAATTATAATACATAAATACACGCAAACAACACAAACACAACATCTAAACATTCCCCAATAACAGTACGCCAATAAAATCACCCCAGATGTATAGACAAGCACACTCGCATCAAATACCAATAAAAGAGTACGTAACGCGGGTTATGATGCTACAATAAACATAGGTATGACTACAGTTTACGATGGACGCAACGAAACAATCGAATCTGATAATAGACGGATTCGTATTAAAATTGTTTACCGTGAGATGCTGCGATGACCACCGAATAAGTGGTTTTATATGTCCGGATTTAGGGTTACGTGGATTTATGGGACCGTTCAGATTTGATAGTACTTTGAATGAAAGATTAAGTACGAGTTGAAGTAGATCCTGAATGTACTTGTAGATCCGATCACGCGGCACAATTTTTTCAATCGGTAATTTTATGTGCCTGGTCTCTGTCTGGCGCCATACAGACAGACAGAGACAGACTTATAAAATGCCGGAATTAAAATCAAGGTACGTGTTCTTAACTAGTGACGGGACTTGTAAAAGTTATTTTGGATGGATTGGATGACATTTCTGAAATACAAAATGTTGAGTTAGTTATTCAATTTATCATTTTAATACAACCAATTCTCAAGAAAGATAGTGTGACAACATAGACTTCAATAAATATTGAGATTTATTACACTAACAGCCTTAAAAAGAAATATATAAACTAAAATAACCTAAAATATAATAACCTAAAATATATTATTAAAAGGAGCAAATAAGCAAAACATTATCGACATGTTACTAAAAGCTTAGCAATTTCTTCGTATTTCAATCAGTTGACATAATTTTGAAACGCTAACTGTCACATTGTATTCCATTTTGAAAACCAACCATTATACAGAACCCATTCCATTATCTCGCGCCCCACTTACAGCGATACTTAAATAGCTCTCACGTTAAGACACCACATATCAAAGTATGGATCGTACATTTAATCGCCTCGGCTAATTAACCTTTATATAAAACGCCGATAATAAACATTGTATAACTCGTTAAAGCTTTCATAAAAACTATATAAGTACCAATAAATCCAATATTAATGCAGGGGAAGATTTGATATGTCCTAAATACTAAATTACTTTTGATAGCGTTTCTCAAGTCACTTTTATTGTCTTCTAAGTATAAAAGTTATGCATAAACCGGCCGAGTGTGTTTATTGTTTCCGAGGAACTATAAATGTTTGTAGTTTGACGGCAGTAAAAAGTTAAAACATTATTGTGCAGTGTTTTCGACGATGATATTAACAGCATCCTGCCTCCTGTAACTATTCTGTTCAATACTTAATAACAAATCGAAAAGTTTATTTTATTTGTGTCTGACCACGCCTATATTAATTAAGTACACTATGTTTATTTTAATAAAGCAAAGATTTAACGAATTCAGTTTGATGTCAGGTAAGTGGATATTAAATTTCAGATCTGTATATGGATCATCTCCCTGGCCTTATCCCATACATTGTTGGGGTCGGCACTTGATTCAACCCGATGTGGCTGATCACTGATTTTTATACGAAGCGACTGCCATCTGACCTTCGCAACCCCATTTAGGAGAAAAATCTGTGATCTGGGTTAAACCAGTTGTCAGATTATTTTTAGGCCTCCTGACCTGCAACGATTGCCAAAGATATTAAATTGGCAACAAGGGAGATGATGATCTGTATATGGATACGGATATATTATACCAGTTTTAGATACGGCTACAGACATGAAATTATTGCAGATTATCTGATAGTTTGAGATGACATTTGTTTTAAATTTCAAATGATCATAATAAAATATGAATTCTTATAAAATGCAGGAACCAGGGTAAAAATATCAGGCGCTGTGTTCCTCTAAGGATAAGGCTGAGATTTGTAATGTTACACGACATTACTTTATTAATAAAGCATTGCATAAGTCTAAAAAAATATGATCAACATGTTCATTTGAACTAGTGAGTGGTGGCGGTTTGGAACTTAAGTCCCTTGCTTAGCAAGCGACGACGCATACCACTCGGCCACTACCGCCCTCTTACAGGTAACTAGGTACTTCATTTAACAAAAATGTGTAAACAGAAAAAAGTTGAGCATCAAACAGACAAATATTATCTAACCATATCTAATTTATTATAAGGCAACTAGAATTAAACGTATTTAAGTTATTTCAACTAAGAACACACCGCTTGAAAAATTAATTACCAACGGTATTATAAGCATAGAACACGAAATACCAGCGATTCTAAACCTTTGACCGGCTTACTTAATGAATGGCTTACATTATGGCGTCTCCTACGCATTGCGTGTGGTCCAGTAATTAAAACCATTTTAATTTATATCGCGACTATCTCTAGTACTTACATCGGTTCGTTTCCTTTCTCGATCATTATTAACTACAGTTAACAACTTCAAAATATTCCTTAGTATTTTTACGTACACAAATCACGAAATACAAGCGAATTACTTCATTAATTTTATTACATTTCACGTTAAGATATGCGAGATTGGAAATTATGTTTCAATTACAAATGTGAAGAAGCAATTGGATCTCAATCCATATTTAATTTCCGTAAATGACCGAGATGTATTCAACATATTATAATTAAGCGTCGAACCAAATTGTTATTGCGAGAACGGCGGGCACCTCTTAGACATAAATCATACGTAACAAAAGCCGAGTACCGATCGCGGGCCCATCGCTAATTGGGCGTCACCATAAACCCGCCGCCGGCGCGCCGTGCTACAAATACAAAAGTCAATTCCGTCGACAAAGAACTTAAAAAATCCTTCTCAAAGCCCACCGTGTAACACAATCCCGTACCGCGAAAGATCATAAAATTTGGTTGGTTATTAGATTCAGCGTTTGGTACGGAGCAAACGACATTTTTATATTTTTAAGTGAACGCCGCGCCTGCGCACACTGGCACACCCACACATTCGAACACAAGCACACTACACGCACACATGCGCGACGCCAGGTATAAACAAATGTGCTAAGTAAAAAATATTATTATAGCATAATACGCCATAAAACACGAGTCTCGGATGGTTAGCCGCGTTTCTCAAAGTTCATAAGTGTCTGTAGCGATGTCTACGCCACACTACGTGTTCGTAGCAGCCGCGTAGCACTTCGTAGCGCTACTTTCACTTCGCGCTCAATGAGGTTGCTATGCTAATATTTTCACCTCTACGAGTGCTTGGCTTCGGATATTATCTTGCATTATTTTTATATTATTTACCAAATATATTTTTGCACATTTATAACTTATGACATTGCAAAATATTAATTTGATTACATTATATAACATATCAACGAATGACCCCATACAGTAACCAATGTAAACTCAAAGAATAAAAATTAAACAAATCAGAATCAATTAAAATTAATGTGTAAAAGTTTGAGAAGCGCAATGAAGACGGTACTACAACATAAACAATGTCGGTGATTTCTATTAAAATCATTCGGCATTTCGATATACGAATTATATTAGAATAACGTCTGGGAAACGAGAATCTACGCAATGTGCAATAAATAAAACGGACGGACAGCCCTAACGTAATGAAACGATCACACTTATTGTGATGGTAATAAGGTATAAATCCGCTCGACAGTTTTATTTCTATTTGGTAACTACTCGTAATAAAAATAGTGAGTATTTGGTAAGAGGCATGCATCATCTGCCACGAGCAAAGTTTAAGGACATTATAATGATTAAATTGTATGTAAATTATTTTACTTATATGTATACGAATACGACTCAGTTGTTATTGAGATAAGCCGAATTATTTTATTTCTCTGTAGGTGTCTAACTCTTAAACACTAACGTTCTGTGAAGTAAAAACCAACATTATAATAAGGATAGTAAAGTTCATAATAGAATGCTAGTTAAGTTCTACAGTGCAGTGCTACTACAAGCCAAATTTGAATCCAGTTCTAACGATTTTAGTTTAAAAGTGTTGTCACTGTATTCAGAAAAATGTGATGAGATAAATGTGTGTTTTGGGTGGTTGTCGGACAAAAAAATATTATTTAATGTGCTGACTATAACTGCCAACGGAACTAGTTATGTACAAAGAATAAACATTTCTTCCTACATAACCCGGTTACGTACGAAGAATATTTTATTCTTACTACATAACCAAGGAGGTTCCCCGAGCGAGCAGTGTAACTAACTTCTTAAGTGAGTTCATCTTTTACTTTTTAACCAACTTCAAAAAAGAGCAGGTTTTTCAGGTCAAAGGGATTTTTTGAACTGAACCAAATGAACTAAATCAGTTCACTCAGTCAAAAGTTCTGAAATTACAAATTACATAAAAAATACGTAGGAAGAAATATTCATTCTTTGTACATAACTAGTTCCGTTGGCGGTTACGTACGAAGAATATTTTTTCTTTGTACATCACTAGTTACGTAACTTGGTTACGTACGAAGAACAAGGGATCTTTGAACAGAATTTGTGGTATATTTAATAGTGTTTATTAATTCCTTTTGAATAAGCATAATTTTAATCCTACAAAATAAAAATGTAAGTGCAGATTATACTATGAATAACTAGCGTCTCAAAAGTTGCATAATCCTTACTAAGTATCTTTATCATAATGACAACGTATTGATACACAAATGAAAGAGACATGACATCTCATCAATGCCCTTCATGTAGCCATCATCATTTGCCTGGCCTTATCCCATGTATTTGGTGTCGGCACTTGATTCAACCCGATGTGGCTGATCACCCTTCATGTAACCAGTCAAGTCTAAATAAAACAATACATTGACGCTGTTCAAAATGGCCATAGATATTTAATTTACCAACTTTGAGTCCATGGGCTTACATTTCTTATGTGATTTATTATAAAATTGTATAATATTTTTGAAAAAAGTTATTGCTGAGATTCTTGCTGTAAAAGCAACCTTTCGAACCTAGCATGTATAATTATGACATTCTGACGGAACTTTGTCGAAATTCTAATCGAATAAACATATTATTGAGTTTGAGTTTCAGAGTGTTTTGTTCGACCACCAAGCAGAAGAAAAAGAGAGTACGAACCCAGAAGGTGGTAAGGTTGGGCTGCAGCCGGCTTTGGAGGTCGGGGTCGGAGAGCGCGCCGCGGCCGAAAGACCCCGAGGCGGAGGAGCCCGAGGGCCGCTTGCCGCGCCCCACACGCCGCTCGCCCTGCTGACCACACCGCACCTGACGCCGCGACCACACACTTCGACCTCCGAATGCCTCCGATCACTAGCCTCACTTATCCAAACGTTGCTCTAAATTCTACCGGGAAACTACCACCTTCAACACCTTACCTTAATAGGGTTCATGAACTTGGTCTAAAACTACGGAGTATTAATTTTAAGGGAAATCTTGTGGTTTAGAAATTGTGCCTGCGGTATCAGGGTATTGTTGGTGAATTGGTGCATATAGGTGAAGTAGGTACATTGGCAGCTTAGTGCGTTTAGAGGAAAGTTGCTTTTATAAGACTACTTTCAAGAAAATTTGAGCTGTGTCTCAGTCTAAAACTACTCCAGGATTTCATCAATTTCTTATAAAGACTAAAAGAATCACAATTATTGTTCGGATGGGATTGGGTCGAAGGTCCATAATGTCTTGAAGGAAAGAAATTGACAGCGAAAGTCTATGTACTAAACAATAAATATAGGTAATTAATATAAACTGGTGAACAGAAAAGCAAAGAAATAAAAAGAAACAATATTGAAATTAAACTATAAACTAATAGTTATCATTGCGTAAGTTTACCAACATAAGATTTTTCTAGGAGTCCCTAAGGGATATCACCTCGGACCACTACTTTAAAACCACTTCGAAAAGACTATAGGAGTTTTATCTAGATCTAAGTAGATGAAACCTTAGATGGTCGACAGGAAGCATGCAACAGTATGAAGTCGAGTCTAGTGCCAAGTAAAGTGAAGTCGGAAGCATCGAAATGTGTGATCGTGTAGCGTCTAGAAGCAACTATATATAGCTATTACGTTACTGAAGCTTTTCAAAAAAGACCATAAGTTATGTGTATTCCAGTAAACATTTAACAAGGCTTTGTGATAAACTTCAGCTATAAAAAGAGCATTAATTATCATCTCAAACTGTGAAGAAAAGTATTATATAGTATTCTAATTCTAAAACATCACTCTTAATAGGTGAAGAAGAATTAAGATTAGCTTAAAATTTGTTAAAAATAAATGTTTATTTTTGTACCTGTGAATGAAGTTTAAAATAAGGACAAACATTATAAACTATATTTATTATATACATACATACATAACCTCATATATACGCAATATCTCTGGTAGATAAGCTACGGCTCACAAATGATTATCTATTTTTTTATGATGAGAATGATTTTCATGTGAATGCTTCAGACCTGATACTAAAGTTTTCTTCCTTATTAACTAAACTGTATTTATTTGTATCTGAGTAATTACAAAAAGTAGCTAATGATTTACATGAGAATAGACAAAAATTATCTAAGATAGAGAAGAGAGAGAGATATATTTAAAAACTAGCTGTGCCCCGCGGTTTCACCCGCGTAGATTTAGTTCGATGCTTCATGTCGCGGAACCCTAATATTTTTAATTAATAAAAGTAGCCTAAGTTACTCCTTGAAACATCAGCTACCTGCCAGTGAAAGTCCCGTTAAATCTGTCCAGCCGTTTCGGAGATTACCCGGAACAAACAGACAGACAGACAGACAGACGGACAGACAGACAGACAGAGAAAAATTTTTAAACTTGGTTTTTCAGTGTCAGTAGCGTGTATACTTTCATATACATTTAGTGAAAATCTGTAATTTTGGAATTACAAACAGACACTTCAATTGTATTTATCTGTATAGATGTATAGATTATATTCCTTTAACGAGTTCAGAGCTTAATTTCAATCAACGCAGAAAATCTGATCACTCTTAAGATCAATAAAAATAATTATATCCGTGATTAACGTTGACACAGCTAATAGATTGAGATAGATCATCAATAATCAATATGGATTAATGCGACATCGTAAATAACTGTTGACATTCTGATTGACAGAACGATTGTATATTAATATTTCGATATTAATGTGGTTATTTTGAATACAAAATCTTCGTTCACTATTAATATTAAGTGCCTCATTACACGAGAACAATAAATAATGTTGCTACATTACCTGCGACAATTTTCGTCTTCCGATGATTTCATAATTAAAATACAAAAGTTCTCACGGTGATAATAATACATTGTATACGAGTACATCATTTCACCAGTTATTGTCGCGGAACCCTAATATTATTAATAAATAAAAGTTAGTCAACTACCTGCTGAATATTTACTGAATTATACCAGATACCACCAAATGAGCAAACAGAAAAGACGGAACCCTTTCCTTTTCATAGTGAACACGGACTTCAAAGGATCGCTCGACCATTGATCGAGGCTATTCGATAAATAATGTGATTCATTGAATTTCCAAACGTATGTTTCCGATTGGTAATTTGGCGATTCTCAACTCGTAGGCGTAACGATCGATATAAATATTATTATGTATACACACCACTATTTCGATTAAGAAAATTATTATTAAAATCTTTATTGCTATAGCTATAAGGTCATTAATTTTGAGTGAAAAATCGGAAATCGATAACCGGAAATCGAATATGAGTTATATTCTTAACGATTATTATAGTTTTTTTTTTATATCTAAAACTCGGTCAATTGGTTTTTCAAAGACTTATGGTTGTGTAACATTAAGTCTATAACATAAGATGATACATATTAATGTTTTGTAGCGTAAAGCACTTTTTTGTCACATAAATCACGAATTAGCACAATTTTACGAAGTTTTATGCCAAAAGTCTCATTGACATTATTTTGGTTGGATAATAATTTGGTTTGTATTTTAAGATCAAATTATATTTAATGTTAAAAATAAGATAGATTTTTACCAAACATGTGTGTTTGTGACTAGCATTGACCATTCCAAGAAGATGAGTGGGCAAAGCTAGAAAACTATTCAGAAGATATATATTTATCCATATGCATTTATTGAAAGCTGTTTATTTGGAATTACAAATAGACATTCCAATTTTATTTATCTGTATAGATATATATAGCTAGCTGTGCCCCACGGTTTCACCCGCGTAGATTTAGTTTCATCCTTATGGTCGCGGAAATCTAATATTTTTAATAAATTAAAGGTAGCCTATGTCCTTTCTCAGGGTCTAAAGATTGTCTGTGCCAAATTTCATCAAAATCGGTTGAGAGGTTTAAGCGGGAAAGCGTAACAGACAGACAGTTACTTTCGCATTTATAATATTGGTAAACGGCGAATAACCTGGTTGCGCATAGGTACAAATTATTATGGTCAAATTCTAGGACACAACAATTTAATACAATAATGTTGGTCATCGAGACGATATAAGAAGATTTATGACTAAATTATCTATTTAGTCATAAATGAAGAGCTAGCTTATATTTCCAATATCAATAGTCAAATATTGTGCTTCTCTAAGATCTTAAAATACATTGACCCCGTAGAGTCTTTCTTCATACGTAGAAAGATTAAATAAGTAACAAGAGATGTTCTCAAAAAGAAAACAATTTAAATAGGTACCACACCATGGAAAATTTGTACGAAACCTGACATAGTTAAGTGTAGTATATGGGCAGGTGTGATTTTATTACTACTATGCAAATCATCGCCGTGATTAAATGATGTAATTACGGATTCAATTTAAATTGGTAATGCTCTTAAACACGTATATTGTCGACCATTATTTAAGTAAGTAATGGACTCACCATCTGTCACGTTGGCACTAAATCGTCTTCGGTGAAAAGTGGGTGTTGTTACCACAAAACCTCTGCCTACCTCTTCGGGGAAAACAGGCGTTAGTATTTTATTTAATCTCATCGAACATTTTTCATGATCTATAAAGAGCCGTGTGACCTGCAAGTGGATATTTCAAAGTCGCGTAACCCTAATATTTTTAATAAATAAAAGTAACCTAAGATATTCCTTGAATCATCAGCTACCTGCCAGTGAAAGTCCCATTAAAATCGGTCCAGCCGTTTCAGAGATTACCCGGAAAGAACAGACAGGCAGACAGACAGAGAAAAATAAAAATAATTGGTGTTTTAATATCTGTACCGTGTATATTTTCATTTGCATTTAGAGAAAAACTGTTATTTTGGAATTACAAACAGACACATCAATTGTATTTATCTGTAAAGATGTATAGATATAGATATAAAAGTAGCGTACCTAACGTATTTAATTAATTCGCTTGCATATGTGTATATATTGTAATAATCATACGAGTAATATTAACTTATAAAAAAAATACTTGATTGTATAAAAAATATACAAATGATCCTTAGAGATATAACGTTAAGTGTTTACAGAAGTAATAACAATTTATTAAACTTAGAACATACATTTTATGGTAATGATGTAATCGTCAAAAAAAACTGACAATTGCCACGCAGGTAGTACAGGGAACACAGAACGATATTATGGCGACACGAAGACGAACCGGTATCAAATACATAAATCGGTAAAAAACCCACACTTAGCCGAATTCGTTATTATCTTTTAGGTACTCATGAGATTCATTACACACTTATTGGCTAGAGAGCGAATAAAACCATTCCGAAGTGCCGATAGAGTTCACAGCTATCGATAGTTTAAATACGGAATGTTTTAATGGAGAAATGTTAAATTTCGTAACCGACTATCGATAGATAGATATAAGAATGTATAATTACTTTTTAAACCTTATCATTAGGCGGTAATACCTGGGAATAATATTAAATATCTCGTTCCATCCGAGGCTTTACTCGCGTGTTGTAATGGGACCATGTAGCCTACGTTCACCTTGAAAATTCTTTCAACATTCGTGAAACTTTTTGAAATCAGATAAGTAGGTACTCATTCGATATCGAAGGTTAAGTATATTCAATATCTCCTAAAGCCAAACTACCTTCACAACTTTTTGAAATATGAGTATGGGTTATTTACTTATGATATTAATAAGACTTTTTTAATGTGTGGTTAAAAAAACATTGTCAAAAGAAAATACAAAATAAATGGTTATGTAATGTTTCTACCATCTTGTTAAATTCTTTGCTATAGATATTTCAATCGAACAGCTTACTAGAAGTTCGCAACAATGAAAAATCAAACATCACATACCATGCTCTTGCAAAGAAATACCGTAATAGATTGAACCAAACTATCGATAAGCCAAATCGACTCAGCCCATCCCTAATGAAACCAGTTCGCGTGTTAATTGCGGTACCAAATACGTATCAAAATGATTTGAATATAGGTAATTTATGGCAAAGACTCGTCTCATCTCCACTTGCGAGTGTTCGTGTTAATGTGTGCATACATTACCGCCGCCGCGAGTAATGCCACTTTTATATTTAGATGAAAACATAGAAATCCGTGATAAAGGTAGAGCGTTGACCTCGTCATTAAGAATGTCACAATACAATATTTAACTAGCTTTTGCCAGCGGTTCAACCTACGATGGCACTCAAACTCAAAATAATATCTTTATTTGATTAGACTTCTTACAAAGTCCTTTCAAATCGTTGGAGGAAACAAAAACTACACTGTACTGGTTTATAAATGTTACCACCGGGTTTGGAAGGCTTTTGCTGAGAAGAACCCGACAAGACAATCAGCAATTACTCCTTTCAAAAATATTTATATACACTTTGTTAGTTACATTATACACTAAAGGTCAGCTCTTATTGCCGTCATAGTTCCACTGTGTGACGGTGACAGACTTATACACGTCATATACATCTCTCACTCGTCTCATAATAAGAGGTCATGGTAGGGCCCCACACCGCTTAATCTGTAAGTGCTCTCTACAGCTGACAACATACATGACACTTCCCGTTAGTAATATGAATATGGATTGACACACTGAATGAGGAATAGGATTAGAAAAAGTACATTATATTTTTCGACGACATAGGGTAGCTTGCAGGGCACCAAGCCGGCAGACAGAGATCACCATTTTGTGTATTAATTGGTTTTTTTTAAATTATTTAATAGATAGTTAGAATTAAGTTACGTTTATAAATATGCATGTTAAAATACTATCTTCATTCATGATTGTCGGAATAAGACACTCATTCGGAAATAGCCTTGTGAGAGGAGCCGAGGGAAATTTGCATTTTCGTTTTCATATAACGAACGATCTAGGCTAGCGAAATTTTTTTTAGCCAAAGTGTTACCTGTGCTCCTTAGTTATAGGTTTTAAATTTTTTTGACGTCGACGATATCGCCTGCATATTTTCCCCATTGTATATGGGAACATTAAAAAGCGGGGACGGCGAGTGTAGGAACTTTTACCTCTCCATACAAAAAGGCGCAAAAGGCAAGGTCAAGCGACGACGTTCTACCCTCCATATATTATAATTAAATCCAAGTATTATAATGCGAGTGCAACAAAATATTACATTAGCACAGTTATTTTCAAATACCTAGTCTATACAGATAAATAAAATTGAAGTGTCTGTTTGTAATTCCAAAATAACAGTTTTTCTCAAAATGCAAATGAAAATATACATGCTACAGATATTAAAACACCAATAATTTTTTATTTATCTCTGTCTGTCTGTCTGTCTGTTTTTTCCGGGTAATCTCCTAAACGGCTTTACGGATTTTAACGGGACTTTCACTGGCATGTAGCTGATGTTCCAAGGAGTAACTTCGACTACTTTTATTTATTAAAAATAGAAGGGTTCCGCTACATGAAGCATGAAACTAAATCTACGCGGGTGAAACCGCGGGGCACAGCTAGTTATAATATACGCAATAATAAATGTTCTACAAAAGTCCACAAATGTGTAGTTTCATAACAAATTAGAAATGTCTGCGACTAACTGTTATCTATAATCATATTATGCCAAATAAAAGAAGCATGTCGACGCCCTGTTTATGTGTCCGCGCGAACTTTACAAGAATTAACATATTGAATGCGCATACGCAATGGAGAACACGCGAACAAAGGTGATCGTTACCGTTTGATTGCGAACTATATTAATCCAATAAAAATTTTTTTAGAAATGATTTGGTGACACCTGGCTTTAAATATAGTTCCGTTATCAATAAAAATCTATGAAGGATATTCTGCGCATTTGTTTTTATCGAACATCGTATTTATTCTCTTTCTTGAAAGATGGCATTCGATACCTCATCCAAAATTATTTTATAACTAATGGTAAGCGGTTCCCGCAGCCTACGAACGCTTGCAAATCTTGCAATGCCAAAATAAAAAACATAACTTTCGATAAAGCTCACATCGAAATGTATGCTAGTTTGCAAACTTAGTATTCAAATACTGAAAATATCTATAGTGCGACCGTATGCCTAGATACTTCTCAATTTGAATTTACCAGGTTTTGCGTTAAATCTAGTTAACACAAAACCTGATAAATTCAAAACATTCACCATCACCAATATCCATATTAATTCTGTCCTAGATGGAATCGAACTTGACGCATTTAAGCTTTGCCTTATTCGCAAGGAAAGTGCTCCCGTTATCGACTGTCTAGGCTAAACAGACAGACTCACAGACACGGACAGTGTTGACAAAGTATAAATAAGTTTACAAGCAGAATCTAGACCGATTATTGATTTGATATAATAACGTTTGCTACATTGAGAGCGAGGATTGTCAATGGTAAACATTTATTATTTTACTAGCCCCGCGGTTTCACCCGCGTAGATTTAGTTTCATACTTATTGTCCTGGAACCCTAATATTTTTAATAAATAAAAGTAGCCTAAGTTACTCCTTGAAACGTCAGCTACCTACCAGTGAAAGACCCGTTAAAATCCGTCCAGCCATTTCAGAGATTACCCGGAACAAACGGACAGACAGACAGACAGACAAAGAATTTTTTTTAATTTTATTTTTTAGAGTCAGTAGCGCGTATACTTGCATATGCATTTACTAAAAAGCTGTAATTTTGGAATTACAAACAGACACTTCAATTTTATTTATCTGTATAGATATAGATGGATAGATGTATAGATGTAAAGATGTATAGATTAACTGTCAAAAAAATGTAGATTTGTCGATTTGAAAAATGTCAGTAAGACTCGTAAGTCACGTATACGTCACCACGACGTGACACCTCGTACTGTCAGTACGCCTATTCCGCTTATTTCCTCGAACATGCGCGTCTGTGTGAGTGTGTCATTTCGAACGATTTGTTCCTAGACTCCTAACTGCTTGTAAAGCTTTTAATTAACTGTAGACAAGCCGGACCAACTTTTATAGACGTCATTGTATCTATGAAGTTTCGATATTGAACAAAGAACATTTAAATTTAAATGTCCAAAACTCAATAAAAGGATAATTTCCATTTTAAAACGACCATTGCATCAGACACTGTTTTGTTAAGAAGGCTATACGTTATTATGACGTCATTTGAAATAGGATTCATTGTAGATTCTCCATAGATATGTTTGGCAGAGTGGTTTGAATAGTTACCTGTTATGCAAGCGAGGTAAATTCCAATCTCACCAAGCAGAGTTGCGGCAAAGGAAAAGATTGTCACGATCGAAAAAACTAATAAATTGATAATATGCCTCGCACCCTAGATGGGACTTACACATAATTAGCGAAATGTGGGTATATCATAAAAACACCTCTGTCTACTCCTTCAGAGAGTGCAGTCGTGGGCATCTATATCTATAGATACAGATATACAGATAAATACAATTGAAGTGTCTGTTTGTAATGTATATGCCTGGCTGAGTTTCTTGTCGGTTCTTCTCAGAAGGCTAGTTTCCGAACCGATGGTAAATTCTCGACTTTCATAAGTGCCTTACCAGGGCCTAAACTGAATAAATATTTTTCATTTTCATTTTCAATTCCAAAATAACAGCTTTTCACTAAATGTATATGAAAGTATACACACTACTGACACAAAAAACCCAAGTTTTAAAATTTTTCTCCGTCCGTCTGTCTGTCTGTTTGTTCCGGGTAATCTCGGCAACGGTTGAACCGATTTAAACGGGACTTTCACTGGCAGGTAGCTGATGTTTTTATTTGTAAAAAATATTAAGGTTCCGCGACAGCAAGATTGAAACTAAATCTACGCGGGTGAAACCGCGAGGCACAGCTAGTAAATATGTATTTATGTATTTTCAGACAGTATCTAATCTAAATACAATTCAATAAGTATTTAATTCAAAATTATTTCCATCACTGAAGTGTACTTCACATGTTTCTTTCAAATCGGTTTCTCTTTAATTTTCAATTATTCTGTGTACATCATTTAACTTTTTAATCATAACGATCAAACGGTAAATTTGAGCCTTATTCTCAAGAAATATACATTCGCTCGTATCGTATTTGAAACGTGTATCCGTCGTTCGTAACATTAGTACGTAGGTGACTTATGAATAGCGTAGTTAATTCTTGGAGACATTTATGTACGCGCCTTAACTGTACACGACGATAACTTAGATTTTTCTGAAGGTTTATGGTACTTAACTATTTGCCCACAAACGGTCTTACCGTTAAGGTTTGAGATAAAATCTGTTCAATGTTTTCTAGTTGTGCAAGTATGAATATATAAATGGTTCATCTATATAAATATTATAAAGCTGAAGAGTTTGTTTGTGGGGTTGAACGCGCTAATCTCAATAACTAATTAAAAAATTTAAATGAAAAAATATTTTTGTGTTAGATAGTTAATTCATTGAGAAAGGCTTTATTTAGGCTTTAAAACATCACGCTACGACCAATAGAAGTGAAGCAAAAATTGGAAATTGTTATAAATTTCCGGGAAAAAATATCTATATCCATATTTCTTCTATACAGATAAATAAAATTGAAGTGTCTGTTTGTAATTACAAAATTACAGCTTTTCACTGAATGCATATGAAAGTGAACACGGTCTATCTGTCTGTCTGTCTGATTGTTTGTTCCGGGTAATCTCTGAAACGGCTGTACCGATTTTAACGGGACTTTCACTGGCAGGTATCTGATGTTTCAAGGATGTTTTTTTTAAAGCTACTTTTATTTATTTAAATATTAGGGTTCTGCGACATGAAGCATGAAAATTAATCTACGCGGGTGAAACCGCAGGGCACAGCCAGTAAGTAAAATAAGTTTTATTGTTAAAACCGCGAGGAAAAGCTGTATAATAGCATTGTATAATATGGTCAATAAAATAATAACTGCTTGACATATTAAAGCAAAAACCACTGATGCTAGGACTATACGAAAGTTTCTTCGATCATTCCTATATTGAAGAGCAGTACAAAGCAAGGTTTTTAGGAAAATGTACGTTTGTATGTAAACTGTATCCGCGCGGGCGAAGTTACGGGGGAAAGCAAGTGAATGTTTGTTTAAATGAATATCGATATCAGTCATGTTACATTAGCATAACGTTCGGACTTCATTCACGTCGAAAAAGACGCCGAATTTCATTCCCCATAGAAATAATCTATACATCTATACAGATATACAGATAAATAAAATTGAAGTGTCTGTTTGTAATTCCAACATTACAGCTTTTCACTAAATGCATATGAAAGTATACACGCTACTGACACTGAAAAACCAAATTTTAAATTTTTTCTCTGTCTGACTGTCTGTCCGTCTGTCTGTCTGTCTGTCTGCCTGTCTGTCTGTCTGTTTGTTCCGGGTAGTCTCTAAAACGGCTGGACGGATTTTAACGAGACTTTCACTGGTAGGTAGCTGATGTTTGAAGGAGTAACTTAGGCTACTTTAATTTATCAATAATATTAGGGTTCCACGACAATAAGGATGAAACTAAATCTACGCGGGTGAAACCGCGGGGCACAGCTAGTTACAAATATTTCTTAAATGTTTTATTCTCACTAAAAGATAAATGTTTCACGTACGTAATAATCTAAGCTATTTATGGGAACAATCCCTAGAAGTGACCTTACAAGTACATAAACGCAACAAAATTCAATATTCGTTACCTGTTTGAGACCTATCGTTTTTTGCTACACTCCTTTTTAGACGGGTATCCATTCCAAAGTTTTTTTACCTATATTTACACCCGGGACAATGCAGGGAATCATGACTTTAAAGATAAATGGAATATAAGTTGGAAAAAAAACGGAGGTTGTGTCGACCAATTTAAAGTGGGTACCAGGGTTGCATAAAAACGAAAGTGCATATGTAGATGTCGTAATACTGAAATGATTTTGGATGCGGCAATAATATTTGCAAATCATTAATTAAATTAGATATTTAAATTTAAAAATACTAGGCTCATCATCATACATATTTGCGAATTTTGATGACAAAATATCAATAATATCTAGATTGTCGATTGCGAAATAATTTTTGCAATTGATCAGATTGCTATTTAGAAACCATAATAATTAAATCGTAATATTGAAGCAAATACTTGAAATATTTTACTGCTTGAGTCGGATTTTTAGAATTGTATATATAGTAGTTACAACGCTCAGTCAACGCGCTGGTATATAAAGAGTATATCGTCGCATCCATGAATGAATACCGCATCCAAACATTATCTTTCCTCAATTTTGTTGCAACAAAAGATAGATACGGTAACGAGATATGATATTATTTTTTTATCCATGATCCGCGCCGTGTGGCCGCTTTGTGTGTGTGTATAAAATACACATACCTACACATAAATTTTGTATACACACGAGGATGTATTTGTGTGATTTAAGGAATATTATTAAGGGTGTGCAAGTGTGTGTGAGTGTGTATGCAAGTCAGGTGGATTCCACTTCGCATCGCATTGTCAAAATTTTGGTAAACTTTTGTTACCGTGACCATATCTTTAATTTATGGAGGTGTATAATACGTGAGAATTGGTACCGGCTGGTTGTAGGTGCAATATTTTGTGAGTTTTTATTCTTAATGTTTGCGTAGGTATTGCGATTGTGGGAATATAATACATAAGAGTTTGACGCTACTTTTATTATGAAAAATAGGTTTTTTAGGATAAGACTTTTCAAACATATTTAAAGGCTGCCTTTATTAAAAAAAATATACTTAGTAAAAATGAAACCTAGGTAAATTTATTTATCACCCCCGTAATCCCCAACATACAAAATTTCATGGGAGCCGTGAGTCAGGGGAGGGCTCCTATAATGGGAGTCATTATAGGAGCCGTTTCCGAGATTCAGATTATACTTATTATTACTATATTATTATTATCTTTTATATCTCCAATATGCTCATTTAAAGGTATTCATATATGTATAAATTATCTAACTCAAAGTATCTAAACCGTAAGGAAACGGATTACAGGGGCTCTTATTGCCATGATAGTTTCACTCATTTATGAGACAGATGTATGTGACGTGCATACATCTATCACTGTCGCATAACTGAATTAACATTGCAATAAGAGCTCATGGTTGGGGCCCTGTACTTCCATCCATTTTTGTTAGCTATTCAATGTTTAAGCAAAAGCAATAAGGTGGTCGACGACAAAGAAGATAATAAGTTCTATCTGATAAACTTTTCGTAAGAAATCTGGACCACCCCAATTAATAACGTGTGATTGTTCCAATAAAGCACCAAAACGTGGAGTCATACATATTATAGGTAATAACAATAACGTTACGTATAATAATAAATTGTATAAACAAACGAAGGTCGGGCTCGGGTGACCGCGTGTAGCGATTGGTTATAACTTCGATGGCTGTGCGACAGTTTTGCGGATGCAGCTGATAGGGCTGCCACGGCTTTATTTTATACTTTATACAAAGACTAGCTTTGCCCGCGGAACCCTGAATGTTTTTTTAAATCAAAGTAGCCTAAGTTACTCCTTGTATCTTGTAGCTATCTATCAGTGAAAGTCCCGCTAAAATCGGTCCAGCCGTCTCGGAGATTACCCGGAACAAACAGACAGTCAGACAGACCGAGAAAAACTTTATAAATTGTATTTTTTTATGTCAGTACCGTTATATACTTTCATGTGCATTTAGTGAAATGCTGTTATTTTGGAATTACAAACAGACACTTACATTTTAATATTCGTATAGATGTATAGATATAGACGGGCGGTTACAGCAGCCTATAAACGTTTGCAACACTGTGTGTAAAAATCTTTTTTTTTATCGACTAGTGGGAAACCTAAAAAAATTCCCCGACTGTTCTGGGTGAGGCAGGTCGGGGTATGTGGGATTTTTACCGCTCTAAAACCCCCCCGGTGGCCACTATATGGCAGATAGTTAATATAACAATGAGTAACATAGGCTACTTTTATTTTTAAAATACATGTATGGTCCCGCGGAAATTAAATTAAATCTACGCGGGTGAAACCGCAGGGCACAGCTAGTTAATAAGTAAAAGGAGTAACTTTTAGTAATGTCAAATTATCAAATTATCCTAGACTCAGATTATCTACAACTAAATCACGTATAAAATTTCCAAACACATCACACAGGTGGCACACTCGTTCGAATGATACATACAGCCAGCTCAATTACTTATCAATAAAAAATACGTCGACAACCCTACACTCATACTCAGGTACGCTTATCGAGCCATCTTTCCACTCTGATTGTTTATTCCCTTTGACAAACTTCACTGCACCAATTCATTCTAAAATAAACTCTAACACGTACGAAATAAAGTTAAGTTTAGCTGCATTATATCTTTAGCTGGGGTGTACAAAGCTCTATCATTGTCCCAGCATGACATTTCATTAGGAACTTCAAGATTAACTTATTAAAGTGTTGTGTTTCATTTGTTTTTTGTGTGGAAATAACGTTTCGTGTATAATGGCTTGGGCGCGGAGGTTGGTATTTATTTCAATGAACACTTTATACATAATTAATTGTATTATAATTATATGTAGAATTATGACCCGTTAGCTGGTGCCGTGACTTTGTCTGCGCAGTAGACTTATATATTTTGACTTTTATGTTTTGCTAAAGTCACACAATATCAAATATATTTGCCCAAAATTTCACCAGAAAATACTCGGTAGAATTAAAACCGAAGATAGTATTTACAAAATCAAAAGCTTTAAGTCAAAGTAAAAAATGTATATGAACTTCACAGAGCAACTATAAATAAACGCGGCCTTTCATACAAGAGTCGTGCAAATATTATTGTAACTACACCCTATGTTTTAAATAAACGTACACTCGACAAAACAATCACACACTAAAACCTTCATTAACATCAACATTTGGTCAATAATCATCGAAGGGTTATAAAAAATAAATTATTACCGACTTTTCGAAGAGGTGTACTGAGCCCATAAAGTACACTCGTAAACACAAGTCTAAGTAAAATGGACGAAAACAAATTGAACCTGCCCCATTAATGTCTGCTCTTAAATTAAACATGAGTGAATGCACTTGAATTATTATTATGTTTCAGTGAAATGCGAAAGACAGCGCTGGGCTGCAAGAGACAATGCAAGAGCACTACATTGCCGACGAAGATCTACTTAAGATACTAAGCTTTATAGGTTCTGTGGTGGTGGTAGGTTTGCCGAATCTACCGACCTCTACAATTCAATATCCTTATTCACAATCATATTTACTCATAGGTATAAGAACAGTCAATATGGAGGGACAAGCAAAATTCAAAATTCACAAAAAAAATGTTCAACATAAGGAACACTCATTGAAAGTAATTTTTCATACGCAACTTAGGTTAATTTGCTACACTAACTAAGCGAACGTTCCTTCATGACACTTTTTCCCGCGCCGCAATCAAACGCGACTTCGCACATTGAAGAATAATTCCATGATAGGATAGGGGTGACATATGTTAGCCAGTTTTAAATTATTTGTGACATTTAGGTTAATCGTATCATAACGTGAATCTTTTAATTTCAGTATGATATAAAAAATCTGACCCCTGCCGTCTCTAAAATCTGCCGTCCAACACTTCCAACCTTCAAAGTCAGTGTAAAGATATCCCATATTCATAAATGCCTTGACAAGCATGTTTAGTTTTCGAAACTTGTCGAATACAGATCAACTGGATGAAACTAAGGATGTACAGAATTATATCTGCAATCTGAGGATAGCAGATCATTATTATCGTGGTTCGTGAACTTACACAGCAGTGAATTTAGTCGACTCTCAACTGCTTGTAGGGTTTCGCGGTACAGGCATCCAAATATATTCATAAAAACTCAAAGTCCTGACTGAATGTCTGATGTATATATCAACGCACAACCTAAACCACTGGTACTAAGTACGTGAATTTTGGTGGGTGTGTTTTTTATAAGGTGTTGGTAAGAAAAGGTTTGTCTAAACTTTACTTCTATGGGTGTTAAAATGGGGGTTGAAAGTTTGTTTGTGAAATATTGCTGCCACGCAGGTCAAGCTGCAGGCTCAAGCTTGTATGAATCCCAAAGTCAAAAAGTTTGTGTCCATTAATAATACCTTGAAAAATATAATAATCAAAGATGACATACGATGCGAAATGCGGCCAAAGGATTGCGACAGGATGCATAAATATCAGCCGGCACCTGCTCCCGCTAATAGCGAATAACGCGTGCTGTGGAGGTGACCCTATGGCGGTGGGGTTGCCAGGGAACTGTGATATTCAACAAATCTGGGGAGATTTTTTGCAAGTTTTAGTTAGATTAGGTATAGAGTAGAGCAAATTCAAATGCACCGAAATAACTAAACTGGATAAAAAATATCGACGAAATTCTGCAGAATTTAACATTTTGAGGTATCCCAAGAGATTGCAGAAATTTTCAGCAGTTTGGTCTCTATATATCTATGACATTGATGGTCACGTTAACAACCGAGCGAGATCAAAATATTAAAATGCAGCACATTCTATCTATCTACAACCTATGTTTATCCACTGCTGGACATAGGCCTCCCCTAATGAGTGCCATAGCGCCCTGTGTTCAGCTTGCCGCATCCAGGATATGCCTGCAGTCTTTCGCAGATCGTCATCCCACCTGGCCGGAGGGCGTCCTACACTACGTTTGCCGAGTCGCAGTCTCCACCCAAGAACACGTTTACCCCAGCACATTAGTCTACTTTAATTATATCGACCCCGACCAAGAACATTTCATTATACGTTCCTACAATCAATCCAAGATAAACGTAAAATTAAACTGGCAACTCAATCAGAGCAACTGCACAGGGCCAAGGCCGCAGGATGCGCGTCTCGTACGCAGACAGTTGCCGGCCTGCATTCAGCTGTCAGTGAGGTGCGCGCGCGCAAGTCAAGGGCACACTGACCCACTTCCCGTGGAGCCTGCGCAGCGAGCACGTGCTGTCGGCAGATGGCTTGTTACTAAAACTAAGTACTTGATGTTGCTTGCAACAAAGACTATTTTATATTATATACACGTATTTTTTTACTGTCTTTAAATAAATGATCACGTAAGGGAAACTGATTTCTTTTTCCTTATCTTGAAAACTGTCCATTAGTGACAAATCGAAAGAAATTCATAAGAGTATCATCTTCTCCCAGACAGTCAGACGCTACAAAGAATACCGCGGTGCGTCATAACTGAGTAGATATTAGATTGTATGATGTATAGATCATAATAATTTTCTTTTCTTTACAGCACGCAATTTCAATAGGAATGTGCCCAAAAATGTCTTGGTAGAGTTTAATGTATGTAAAAGTTTATACCCAACCACTATTGTTCATAATATACATGTACATATTAATGTACTCGCTTAAGTTTGAGAAATGTCACTATTGCTCAATAAGCCACCTCAGTGCAATAAAACTAAATCACTAATTAAAATATCCAACCATGCACTAACTATCCCTTTCAAGTACCTAATTCGACATTTTCAACACCTAATGAAAGCAACTACGCAGAAACATTAGGCGCCCAATAATACATTGATATCATCATCTCCCTGGCCTTATCCCATACATTGTTGGGGTCGGCACTTGATTCAACCCGATGTGGCTGATCACATGATTTTTATACGAAGCGACTGCCATCTGACCTTCGCAACCCCATTTTTTAGGAGGAAAATCTGTGATCTGGGTTAAACCAGTTGTCAGATTATTTTTAGGCCTCCGACTGACCTATAACGATTGCGAAAGATGTTAAATTGGCAACCGGGACCGACGGCTTAACGTGCTCTCCGAGGCACGGAGGGAACTCGGGTGGTCACCCATCCAACTACTGGCTAGGCGTATGGTTGCTTAACTTCGCTGATCGAATGATATGCGCAATAGCAACTGTGCCACGAGCTCCTCAATAATACATTGATAGGTACCATTATATCCTTAATCCTAATTGTTTGGTATTAATCACGTTCTAAGACTTACTTCTTTTAATAAAATAGATTCATTGGAGGACCATAGGCTTAGCTAAGAATAGATTTAGTTATGATTATCATTATACGATATTTATTGTTTGTATAATAGATGTATATACTTATATTTTTTATATGAATTATTTATATTCCTTAACTTTCAACTCTATACTCTTCCCGATAAATATATTCTTCCACTATATTCATCCCTTGTCTGTAAGAGATCGCCGAGAGTGATAAGACCGCCATTTGTACCCATTTTTAATATACTTTACCAATAATTATAATGATGATACATTATAATGTACAAAAGTTTAAAATAAAATAGACCACATTCGATCAGTACAGCTTTCGCGACTCAGTTGCTATGTCATAATAATTATAGGTATCATAGATTGATGATGATGATGGTCCGACCGATATCGGCCATGGTGGCCGCTTCAACTCCGGTTCTATTCGGAAGCAGTCATCTGCGCAGGAATATTTTTCATGTAATTTCATTTTCATTTCAATAATATCATGGATTATACATAGTAACAATCAAAGAAAAGCTTGTGTTAGGAATTTGTTCTGTATTTGTGAAAACAAACGCCCGCAATTTTTTGTAGTTAAAAAACTTTATGAATTGATTTGTACCACCAAACGATGCTCGGTGACAAAAAGTATAGACCCTATATAGTGAGCAGCACGTGACATGCTAATTACACGACGAATTGAATTGACGCATCTGTGCGTCCAACAGTGAGCCAATTTACGAAGATGCGATGTTAGCAGTGAATACTAAGTACAAAAATATTAAAATATCTTAATTTTCCTGAAACATAAAACAACTCCCACGCTCACTAACCAAACACAAGTATATTATGTATGTCACACCAATAAAGTTTACTTAAAGCTATTGATTTCCAAATACATAAATTTGAAACCAAGTAACGGTCTCCAATCGAACTGCCGATACCCGCAATAGTTTACATCATTTGAATAAAGAACGCAGTGCGGACATTACTATTTCATTATAATATTTAACTAGCTGTGCCCCGCGGATTCATCCGCGTATTCTTCATTTCATCCCGCATTTTTTTGCCTATCGTGTCCCACAGCTGGGCAATGGGCTCCCTTCCACTTTTTCAACCTTCCCTGTCCTCAGCAGTATCTAATGTTTTTTTAATTAAAAGTAGTTATCAGCCTGCGTAAGTCCCAGTCCAGTTAAAATCAGTCCAGCCGTTTCGGGGTAGCAGGGACAAGCAGACAGAAGGCAGAGGAACGAATACGACGACGTTTGAAACTGAAATCCTATACTTGGGGCACTGGAGGCCTATTATCATCGGTTTGAGCAGAGCGTAGTAAGACCTTTCGAGCTCTGAACGTTTCATTTTGGTTCCGTAAAATAAAACGACAAAGCTAAGAAGTTCTTAAAACGCGCTGCTTAAACGATCATAGTTGGCCCCCTGTTCTTTAAATGTTATATGTATAGATAAGCTTAGTTAGTCTGTGACTAGGTCAACGTATGAGGGGTTGTCTTTAGACATTATATACTATCATAGTCTTATGTTTATTCGCTACCTTTGCCGTCGAGATTTCAAATCCTTTTTTAATATCATTAATCATTAAACTAGATTCCGTGAATGAACACTTAATCGATTATTTATTCAAATTGTTTTCACGTAAAACAGATTGCCACACATTAGTCAATAGCATTATTTAATATGTTTTTTTCATATAATATTATTTTATTTTATTTAATCACAAATAATATTTAACGTTATTACAAAGTGGCACGTTACATATTACCTTGTAGGGTGGTATTTACCTCGCCCAGATTTTTTTAATTTAAGAAATTTAGTCCAACTATGTTTGATCAAATATTGGACCCAATAACAAACTCAGACCCTTTTCAATGAACCGCTTGAATAATTCATGTTTGCTCGCGAAATGTTCCATAGAAATGTTTTCTTACAATTTTTTTCGTGCACTAGAACACATGAAAAAAGATTAAGCGAATTATAATATTGTCGATGGATTTTAAGGAACCCACAAAGTTTATAAAGGTTATAAAAAGCACAAGGTGTTTTTTTTTACTAAAATATAATTTTATGTTGAGTACCTGCTCCATTTCATCTCAACTTCAATTACCTAATTGTAAAATCATAATTTTTTTTTAAGAATTATATGTTATTTAAAACCAATTATCTAAAATGTAAACTAAATCTATATTATGCTTTCGTATTTAGCAATATTTATACAACGTAAGCCGAGAACAACTTTCTTTTATCAAAAACGTGTTCCCTCGGGTCCTTATGTTTAAAAAATAAAAAAGTGCCTCACGCACGATCCCGTTGCGTGCGGCCGCATGCGTGCGTACCGGTTACGCAGGACGTGCGCGTACGCATATACACGCGTTTATAACGTATGTATACAAAAGGTTTATAATAATGCGAGATGTATCAACAATCGAAACAATCTTCGTCACCTATCGACTTGCCTTAGGGGTCTCTTTCTCCGAAAACGAAACTTCGTGAACGAACGAAAATTAAACGTAGTTTCATTATCGCTTTGTTTTTATCATACTCAAATTTTTCTTCGTCTAATAATTTAATTAAAGTTGGTTTAGACAATATAAACATCAAATAATTTTCTAGCGGACCACGTTCGGACGTTATTTTGAGAACGAATAATAACCGTGGTAGGAACTTTGCGAACTTTCGGCCGAAGCTTCGTTTTTCGGAGAAAGCGAGTAGGTCACCTCATCATGAAACAATCGAGAGGTTTTTCGATTGTTTTCATGCAAGCGATTGGTCCGAGTCGCGCCTAATGTAGCACCATTGAACCGATGTGTTTGATGAGTGGCGACTACAAGGGAGTCGGACTCGCTACCATCGACTGCGATTGAAAATTGCGATGCATCGAGATGTTCGAACAATCGAAATAATCGCGATTACACTCTCGCCTCGTAGCGCATCGCTAGGTTGATATTTTCATTATACACGTTCACTTCTACAAAGAATGTTGGTCCTGCTTGCGAATCCTGGAGTCAAAGATTTCAACCAGGTTGTAGTGGGTTTTGTGTCTATATTGAAGTTCAGCCGCCTGATTATGAATATAGATCTAGATCTACATGGATCTAGATCCAGATTATGTTTTACTCTATGGTAATTCAATATATATTTATCTCAAACGAAGTTCCATGAAAATAATGTATATCAGAGAAATGCAATAATTATAAATCATTCCAATTTAAGCCTATGCGACATTGCACTTATAAATAAGCGGCCATTAATATCATCCTTCGGTTAGTGCGGTTTAATTAACATCAAAGCTGGGGGTAAATGTATCGTGGACTAATTACCGACGTGTGCACTGCACTACAGAATTAACTTAAATATTCCACTTTTGCTTCATATATGTTTGTTTGTTTTTGTTTTTTGACAAGTGTCCCTCGCAGCGCATTTGCTGATATACCGAAAAATGGCGAGACTAGAATTTATTTTGTGGTAATTTTATATATGATTCGCTCAGAATGCATTTGAGGCGGTCAAGGTGGAAAAAATCCAAATTTCCTGTGATACTACAAACTTATTTCGCTAAGAGGATGACTTATAAAGAAAAAAAATATTACGCAGTAAGTATTATTTATCATATCACCAAGGAATATAACTGTAGGCTTCTTTATATCGCTGAAATTCTCCTATAATGCATCATTCCTAGGTAGGCAACTAGGCAGAGTGAATAGAACACGATTTCACTAAAGAACTCTGAAATATCAAATGTAATGAAGTAACAACGAAATGAACTCAACCCCCTTATTAAAAAAACCTCGTCCAATCCTCGGTCTAAAAGTGGTTCTGCAATTATTTTTATGATACGGATTTCATAAGAGATGGACATGGTTTCAGTCAGAGTATAGACTAGGCTTGGCTTAATATAAACCATGTTTTGTAAGTAAGGTGTAAGTGATTTTTAACAATGTCACCAAAACGTATTAGGAACACCATCGCTATTGACAATTAATTACAGTTCCTTATCCATACATGGAGTTTTTAATGCGACGTGTTTGTCAAATCATACTCCTCGACAGGTTTCTAAACAATCATTTGAAGCTGTTACTTACTTAGCACTGAGACTTTAAGTGCTTGAGAATAGGCTTAAACGGTCATACAACGACACCTCTGGTACCCAATAAATATCATTTATTAGAGGACCTTTGTCAAAGCAAGCCATGTGACTCATTCACACTTTGTACCTTTGGTAATTTGTTGGGCTATAAAAAATATTGGCGGTCAAAGAACTATGACATAGTACGCGAAATCAAACAGTATATTTAAAGATTTTAAAATTAATTTCTTT
Source organism: Watsonalla cultraria (assembly GCA_964035505.1). Classification (NCBI taxonomy): domain Eukaryota; kingdom Metazoa; phylum Arthropoda; class Insecta; order Lepidoptera; family Drepanidae; genus Watsonalla; species Watsonalla cultraria. Next base: position 803,478 of record OZ037713.1, read on the forward strand.
ACTAGAAATATTTTTTTCGTGACTACAAAAAGTATTTGAAATAAATAACGATCATGAAGATAATTAGCTTAGGCAAATTTGCGTCACTTAAATAAATCTTATCATATATTGTGTAATTCAATGCTTAAAATGATTAAGTAATTCAGAATTATGTCACAATGTGGTCGATACACAACGGCATATTGACAGACTCTTACCTACACAACTTGTCATTCTGACATATTCTATATGAAATATAGTAGTCTGTTATATATAACTAAATAAAATAGGTACCTTGGTATTTAATTGTTTTGAAATCAGGGTCGATGTTACCGTTTTTAAAAATCGATAAAAAGTTGTGATAGGTACTGCTTATTTTTGTGTACTGTGGCCAAATTCAATAGTAGGTACACACAGCAATGGATTTAAATTAACTTAATGGCTGCTAATAGAATTTTGTATTAATCTAGAGTATTCGATCTTGATCTTATGAAGCTAGAGATATCTACAGAATGTTACCGACTGGACCAGTTTGATGATATTTGAGTATTTGAATCAATTACGTAATGTACCTAATAATACAAGTTGATACGCCATCTTTATGTGCCCTATGAGATGCCACTTGGCGATTTTCTTCATAAAAATGGAGTTCTATACTTACTTGCGCACAGTGTTATTCACTAAGGTTTCTCAGAGGTTTTAAAGATACGAAATTGAACTTTATCCTCTATGTATTACGTATCCATGTCTTATGATTGAAACTAACGCTTGTCGTCGATTGCAACGCTGAGAAACTTTAGTGGATAACGCGGCAGGTGAAAATAAAACATCAGATCTCAGAAGTTCTTAATACGCTCTGATGAAACCCATGATGGTAGGCCCCCTGAAAGATGTGATATAACTGATTGACAACGATTTTTTTTGATCTTAAAAGTAATTTGGTCGTTCGAGAGATTCAAATTCAAATTATCTTTATTTGATTAGACTTCTTACACTTTCAAATCGTCAAGAGGACACAGAAAATACATTATTATAATTATAAATGTTACCACCGGGTTCCGAAGGTTGTTTAGTTCGATTAGTTCAACTTTAGTTAGATTAGTTAAGGTTTAGTTAAATCATAGCCGGTCAGTAACACCAAAGTGCATTACCATTTGGTCACAACGGCGCGGCGCGTAACAATATTTATCGGCTATAAATCAGCGGCGCTCATTAGCTAGTGTGTGGGCATCTTTATGATCAACGTACATGGGATTTACGTTATTTATGCCTTTTCATACATTACGTACAGAGATTAGGCGAACACCACATTTTTATTGCTATTTAGAATTCCCTAAGCCACGAAGTGTTGCTTGAGTTGTGTTCAATTTTTATTAAATTAAACTGTTTTTAAACTTGCAATGCATATTTGTCTGGGTGGAATTTTGCCGCTGAATTTGACGTCACCTATCTTTTGGTATACACGCTTATTTTGGTTGACAATACATGCTTAGGTATGTGACGTCTTATTTCCAATATGGCGGATCATCCAAGATGGCGGACTAGTTATTTTTTCTCTAGTACCGCAGTATGGGTAGCAAATGAAAAAGCTTGCTGAGAAGAACAGGAAAATATTTTTTTCCTTAAATTGCATGAAAGCTTGTTTTAAAAAGTAAATGGGTATAGCTTATTTAGTTAAAATATGACTCATACCTATATATCTGTTACACAGGAATCATTTAAATTAAAACTTATCCATACATTGTCAGGAAAATTCGTTGGTTCAGGAGTTTTTCCTCGTTGGAACGTAACTATTCCAGACTTTACAGTATTTACCATACAAATACAATTCATATATTATTTATACTTCTAACTATTAATACCACGAAACATATACTTTTAATCAAAGATGTCTTGACACGTTTTCGGATCTGTAATTTACATTCACAAATATAGTGATTCTCGGAACAAAAAATCGATGATTAATCAACGAAAACTGGCATCATAGAAACGCTCATAGCCACAATTATACAAAATAGTAATTTCTTTGAACAAACAAGGAATACCTTTGCCAAATATCCCGCTACATAGCATAACTAATAACAGTAAAGCATTTAAATCGACGCGAAAAAACAGCGGCGGCTGAGTCAGCGACCATTTCGACAGAATTTAATTGACTTAGAAAATAGTCGGAGCTGAGTGGCGTTTTTATTTTGTCTCGCCGCGGGCCGCGACGGTGGTATGAAGGGCTCTTTGTTTCCGCCTCACATTGTCACACACGTATACTACCGTAGAGGTGGCAATTATTTTAAAATATATATCTTCCTAGAGATTTTTCATCCACGTAATTTGTCTCTATATCCGTCCTCAGGTGATAAAACGACCAGTCTCTTCAAGTTTAAGTTCTATTCCAAGTTTCATCAAGGTGAAAAACTGAAGTCGTGGAAAATCATTATAAAATAGATCACACAATTGATTTTAATGGGACTTTAACTGGCAGATATCTAATGTTACTAGGAGTACTTAACGTACGCTACTTTCATTTAAAACCATTAGGGTTCTCCAGGTCATCTATGAAATATTAACTTATTATATTAACTTACTATATTAACTCAAAGCGGTATGTACAGCAGGGCACAGCTAGTTTATAATATTTATTCATCTTAAGCCTTCCCGTAAGCCTTTATTCACCTTAATTTAACAGAAGGTAATCAATTAAAGCCTATTGACGTGAGCCATTTTAACAAACACTATTCTACATACATATATATTTTTTTCAAAACTAACGAGAAGATCAGTTAAAATTCTGCATTTTCTTCATCGCAAATCTTGTGGTGTCTCTCATGTAAATCTCGAGGTATGGATTAAGAACAGAACAGACAAAGAGCCTTTAATAATTGTAGGCATAGACAAAGCATTCTCTTGCGCTTGCGCTAGTAGAAACGATACAAAATGTACGGGAGTGACATATGTCACGTGACTGATTTATGTCATTTCCATAATTTTTTTAACGTTTCTAATAGCGCAAGTACTTACTGGAGTGATATCTAGCGCAAGCGTTCCACATATTATTTCTGCCTACTCCAAAGTAAGTCGCGAATTGATTTTTATACGCTTTAAGTATTGAAACATAAATGGAGCCAATTCTAACCATCCTTAACCCACTCCCAACTAAAACAATAGAGGGACCAAAGCTTTTTATTGGACAAACTGTAAGTCTAAAGAATGTAGGGAGTACAGCATAATGAAGCCGAGGCGCACAATTTATTAGCAGCTCAGTGCTTCCGAGAAACTACTGAATAATTCGCGAGACGCCGCCGGTATGCCGGTTCGGTTCCCGCGCCCGATGCACAGTTATGTTCGCTATTCTTACGTAACTAAACTGAACGAAAAAAGATCGCAGATAACATATTTGTATGGGGTTGTTAGCTGGTTCCGTGAAAGAATATTTTGAGTGTAATTGATGCTCGATAGAAGCCGATTATATAATAAAATGGCAGGACTTAGAATGGCTGAACAATGGGAAAGTAGTTAGAAGAAATGCTTTCTTAGCTATGTTTACCAACTGTGCTGGCTTTATAAAGAACTTCCCCATTTCAAACATATCGATTATTAGACAGTAATATCGATTAGTGTTTTCCACAGTGCTATGAAACAGTTGACTCATATAAGGATACTTATGATTACTTCATTAAGGTTACGATATATCGTAAAACATTAGGTTTAGGTGTTAGCTTACAAACTTTAAACAGATTTCTCTGATATAATTCTGATTCCCAATGGTGCTACTACACAGCCCTGTAACCCTAGTACCTAAGTCAGATTTCAGAGCCGAATGCCTAACCTTGCCTGGAAGTTAATTAGCAATAAGATCCCTTTCGGTGCGGTCAAATAGCCGTTTCGGCAAACAGTTCAATACGGACAGACAGAAGAGCAAAAAGAAATGATGCCAGGTCAGACGGCCTTGCAAGATTCACGGAACCGCGCCGCCCCGCCCACTGCGCCCGCGCCGCCGCGCCGACAATTGTTATGGCCATTGTTATTAGCTTGCGAAAAAAATATAATTTATATCACTTTTTGGCATAGATTGTTAAACAATAGAAATATAGGTATTGATAGACAATCTGATTAGTTTGTTATGTACGTAGACGTTGTGTTTACTTTCGCGTAGTAGATGTAGAGCCCTTCGGGTTACTTTTTATATCGCAAATATTTATTTTCATACAACTTTTTTTCTATTGATATGGAAAGAACACATTTCAGACGGAGGTAGACTTCTTAAACTTTAGTTTTACACAATTTAACTCATACAATAGTGTAGGTTATAAGTGCACTTTGTTTGTTTTATTCTATGAAGTGCTTTGATTTCTCAATATCATAATATAGTGACGTGACGATAGAAATCTGTCTAATTAAATAGTAACCTTCGCAAATTTCGCAAAAAAATATGAATCTAATCAAACCTTGCCTTATAATACGGTTATTTCCAATACTAAATGAACAAAATTGGTCAAAACCACGTGTCAATGGACTCCCATTAGCCGGCAATAATACTATATTTGTTGTAATTGATGATAAAAAATTGCGCGGTTCATTTAATTGCTCTTACACCGGAAAGGTGACGTACATTTTGTTAAGGCGAAGTTTCGCTGCAGATATTGATAATTATACTTTTAAAATGGCCCAGATAAACTATGTAAGTATCACACAATTAAAAAAAAACTTTGTCTGCCAGTCTGTTTTTTCCAGCTATTCTGTGAAACGGCTGGACCGGTTTTACTGGCAGATAGGAGGAGTAACTAGGTTGCTTTTAATTAAAATATGAACAAAAATAGTAAAATAAAAAAAAAAACAGAATTTAATCTTTAAAAATATCAATTCATATTGACCAATATTAGAATTCAACCGATGTCGTTCACTTAACTTAATGCGGGTGGCGTGAAATGGTCACTCAATAACACTTTACGCGGCGATGTTTACCTGCAGATACCTCTAATTGCGGATCTGTTATGATTGCATTAATTAAAAACAAACGGAACTGCGATTGAGATCGCGTGTTGTCTTCAATTTGGCAACGTTATGCAGACACGGGTCACGCGTGCCAATACTTTTAATGTCTACTATGTTTAGACAGAACCTGATTATAGATTGACGACATGAACTTTCGTATAGATTGAATTCAATAAAATATATGAAAAACTTATTTAAACTTGTGTGTGCCGCGGATTTACCCGCGTAGACTTAGTTTCGTGATTTATTTCGCAGAACCCTTCCTTTTTTCTACAAAAGAGTAGCCAAGTTATTTGAATGGAACATAAATCATCTGTCGGTGAAAGTCCTTTTAAAATCGGTCCAGCCGATTCAGAGATTAGCCAGAACAAACAGACAGACAGCGTGTACACTGTCATATGCAATTAGTGAAAAGCTGTTATTTTGGATTTACAAACAGACACTTTATTTATCTGTATAGATGTATAGATATAGATAATATCTTGCATACGATAATCTCAAACAAACCTTTCACACTATTAAGCTCGTACACATTATTACGCGTTATTATGATTAATCTACTCTTTACATTAGCATCAATTCGTGATACCTTCGATATTAGAAAGTTTTCAATTAGTTTCGTTGACAAATCCTATGGTGGCTTATTGTGATAATATTTTGTGTCTACATAGCTACATTCGTCTATTCTGTGTCTAGTTATTATAAAGTCTAATTAAAAAAAGGTTTGTCCCCCCTATAGAAGTATTTCATATTTCCAAATTGAGTTGAATCATCATTGTAAGTGATTTTGTTTGGTTAAATGTAGCAGACATTTTACGGGACCGACTCCCAGTCTAACGCACACATACGGTCTGAGGGCCTAGTGCGAGGTATTCGCTGCCGCCATCACAAGTCGCGTGGACGTAAACGCAGATTTATCAGATCGGAACAGCGCCACCCGCGGCCCATTGATGGCAATGTTTTGATCCCATACAAATTACGTTTACGTCAATGCGGCGGATTTTAAGAAAACTCGCACTAGGTACTCTGGTCGCTTGAACTTTTGTCGACAAGGTTTCTCACACTCGACAAATACGTATTTTTAGTTGTATCATAATACATTTGTAAATATTCGTATTTTGTTTTTTTTGGATATGGTCTCTCGCAGTTGGTAGGGGGAAGTTACCTCCACTGCTTAATCGGACTAAAGGGCGAGACCCAAGGGCCTCCAGACGAGCTTAAACTTGTTTTTCAACGTGACAGCCAGAGTATGATGAGTTGGGACCAATTCGTCACAACTATAAAACACTGTTACTTATATCCTTTTCGCTATTTTGTGTATGTTGTTACGAATAAATTATTTTTTTCTTTCTTTCTTTTTTGTATGTAATAGTGGTAAGTAATGTGGAGATACCTGGTGAGGGTTGCGGTGCGTGTGGCGCGGTTGGTCGCGGGGCTCAGGCGCGCGCGCCGCGCTCATGCCTCAGCGACGCCGGCGCATGCCCGCCGCGGCCCGCCGCGCTGCAAATACAACACCTTTACTGCTATCAACATGCCACTACATAAGCCAGTGTCAGTTGATTACGATCTTCTGTACGGTGGACTACGTGCACACGTTTTTAACGAGGTTCATTGTACAGTCTAAACATACAGATAAATAAAATTGAAGTTTCAAACTCCAAAATAACAGATTTTTACTAAATGTATTAGAAAGTATATACGATACTGACAAAAAACCTAATTTAAGTTTTTCCTCTGTTGCCTGTCTGTTTGTTCCGGGTGATCTCCAAAACGGCTGGACCGATTTTAACGTGACTTTCACTCGCAGGTAGCTAATGTTACAAGGAGTAACATCAGTACTTTTAATTTAAGAAACACATAAGAGTTCCTCGGGACACCCAAGAAATTCACTCTACGGGGGTGAAACCGCGGGGCACAGCTACTTAGTATTTAATCAAATCTACCAATCAAAAGGTTTGAACTTAAAAAAACTGTATGTAGGTACTTTTACATAATATGCTACATATATTTGCTCATGCATATTCCCCGAAGGGGTTAGGCAGAGGTGTACTTATAGTACACTCACATTTCACCAGATGCCATTAACCTCTAGGCCAGACTCGGACTGCTACTGGGAGTTCCAGATGGAAAAATTCAATTACCTACATCTGACACTATTTCGAACTGGGGATCAAACCCCGCAGTTGCGGTTGCAACCACAAGACCACCGAGGCAGAAAATAAATCTTGTTTAGACGCGTAGCTTTAATGTAAGTGAAAAACAGACAAACAGAAAGATAATTTTACTGATCATACGTATTCTGTATTAATGACTCAAATCATATCAATCAAAAAACATTATTCAACACTTAATGTGCCCCGCGGTTTAGTTTCATCCTTATTGTCGCGGATCCCTAATATTTTTAATCAATAAAAGTAGCCTAAGTTACTCCTTGATATATCAGCTACCTACTAGTGAAAGTCCCGTTAATATCGGTCCAGCCGTTTCAGAGATTACCCGGAACAAACAGACAGACAGAAAGACAGACAGAGAAAAAATTTAAAACTTGTTTTTTTTTTGTGTCAGCTGCGTGTCTACTTTCGTATGCATTTAGTTAAAAGCTGTTATTTTGGAATTACAAACAGACACTTCAATTTAATGTATCTGTATAGAGTATAGATATATAGATAAGGGACACTTGGAACACTAATTGAACGTCATTTTATTTACGCTAGCTTACTTTAGTTTACTACCGTTTCCAAATGTAAGCATATCGGGAGAAGAACTGGCGAAACAAACTCCCCGACTTTTTAACCTCAAAAGAGAGGTAGTACAAAGGATTCAAACAATCCATCGTTAAAAATTGGAGTACTGAGCACCTACACGGTACAGAGGATTATAGCCAATTGCCACTGATCTGTGAAGTGTTGTCTTTGTTGAGATGCTTCTAAGGCCCCTTAAGGAGGCGTTGTAGGGTGAGTTCCTTACTGGCTCATTAATTTGAATAATTTTCGTTTTTAATTTTAAACTGCTTAACTACAAGAAGTTGTGATACTCTATGACCATAAAACAAAAAGCATACATACAAACGCCTGTATTCCCGAAGGGGTAGGCAGAGGTGTTGTAATATCAACACCCACTTTTCACCGAAATTTATTAAGTGCCAACGTAACAGATGGTGAGTTTATCACCGTCTCAAGCACTATACATACGACTTTGAATTACTTCTCAGACATATGCAGGTTTCCTCACGATAATCCTTCACCGTAAAGCATGTGGTGTGAAATCACTGTACATACATTTTTAGAAAAACTCATTGGTGCAGGCTCCGCTAAATCAGAAAACTAATGAAGAAATAAGAAAACAATGTTGCATACAGAAATATAGACGGTAGGTATAATATTTTTTGTCAAAACAGTCGAAGATGGCAACAAAATTAATATTTTAATAACATCCATAGACACACAAGTCAATAGCCCATTAATCTATCGAGCACAAACGGAAATATTCCACAATCGGTATTCTCACGAGTACAGTATGAATTTATTATTAAAATTACGTATTCGTTGTTAAGAGGAACAGTTACAATAAATTTATTAAAACGAGAATAACTTTCTCGACCCCACCCACTTATTGCCGACTTCAATAAAAGAAAGTAAGCATAAAAATAAATAAAACGGGCGTAGAAAATAATTTATAAGCATAGTTCATTTATACAAATTGCCGAGCAGTGCGATGGCTCGCCACCGCGGCCAGGGGTCACGAGATGCCCCACGTTATGTATTACTATTTGAAAGTTGTTTGTCCGCTTGTTTGTACGATACTATCTCGATTTGTCGCCATGATCTCCGATTATGGGGTCAAGCATTTCACGAGAACATCACTTTGGTTTCAAACGCGATAAAAGTGACATTGCGGTGACACGTCACATGCGTGTGAGACCTGTCACACGGGCCATCTTATGGCCCACTTTTGTTTACGATATTTATAAATAAAATACAGTTATTTCGCATGTTAAATACCTGTTTTAGCGAGAAATCGTATTAGAATATCTCAAAGTACTTGCGAATTATTTATTTTTTATAGACATATGCTCACGCCTGTATTCCCCGAAGGGGTAGGTAGAGGTGTTGTAATTTTCAATACCCACATTTCACCGAATTTGATTAAGTGCCAACGTGACAGAGGGTGAGCCCATCGCCGTCTCAGGCACTATACATACGTCTGTGAATTACTTCTCAATCATATGCAGGTTTCCTCACGATGTTTTCCTTCACCGTAAAGCACGTGATGTGAAAATCACTGTTCTTAAGTTTTTTAGAAAAACTCATAAGTACAGGCCCCGCTGGGATTCGAACTTGCGTCGCTTGCGTAGCAGGCGACTGCTCTAACCCCGAGGCCACCACGGCTCACCATTTTATTTTATTATTTTTTCTTATGACAGATGTTTATTTCGGAGTATCACTATTTTAATTGTATAATTAATCGATTGATAAAAACTCACGACAGCCAACGATCTATTTTTATATCCTTATAATAAATAACATAGTCACATCAATACGACATAATTTTGTTATATTCAAATTAAAAGCTGCGAATAACAAATGATACGAGATAAATAAAATCATGCAATCGAGACATCCTAATTTATATTGTTAAAATGTTGCACTCATGCGTGGTCTTTTCAGAGCAAGTTATGAAACATTGCATATCAAATACATTTTCGCTTAGATATTGATTATATCACTATCAAAAGATATTTGTAAAGTAAAAATGAATTATATCTCAAATTAAAACTCGGTATGTCGGTAGGTACATGTACTGACACTAATTCGAATAACTACTGGCAACTTTTAAATCGAATAATAAATTAAGTAGGTGCTCGAAGCTACCTCAAGTCATAAAAAAAGAATAATTTAAATATTCCAAATGAGATTCAAACGCTGCGCCCGTTCTATTTTCGATTCATCCTTTTCACACCCGCTGAGAGCTTTCAACTGTCACAATGACAGCTCACACAAGAGCCAGTAAGAACCAGCCATAAAGACACCCGCTGCCTCTCTTTCATATAAACAAAGGGTAAAAGAGATACATTCAACGAGGTCTACGTAAAATGGTCAGGGTGGCGCTACTGCAGCGCCTCCCGCAGGCTTTATGGAAATTGGTCAAGGTCGGAGGCACTTTAAAATACATCGAAGGTTAATTAATAAGGTGTTAAAATAATGCATTGTATATTTCTTTGAGTAATGTGAGTGATTAGTTTTAATCAATTGAAAAATGATTCTTAGAAAGAGTTTGGAATAGTTTGAAAATGGAAGGCTTTTACAACTAAGAAATGTCATAAAATTTAAAGGTTTTCCTCTAGGATTTAAAGTATCTATGGTTCGATCATTACTAACATCTGCATTTTACAAAATTTTTTGAACATCGACCCTCACATACAAGTAATTTAGACCAGAACAATAACAACAGCAATGTCGCAAAGCAGCTCTGAACTAGACATGCGCACTAACACTACCATCTAATTGTATTAATATCTCTTGCACACTTCACCTTGCTGTAATATTAAAAGCATCGGTAAAGGGTTTCACTTGTAAGCATTCTTTGTGACGTAAACACCTTATACAACTACCCTTGAGTTGGTAAATAGCTCGTATGCTTTGAGTTATAGGTATGCAAATAAAGCTGTCAAATACTGGATAATTACAAAGACCTGACTGAAATTTACCAGACAATACTTTCCTATTACTATTTCAGGGCTTAAATTTGTTTAACACATCCTCTGCGATGCTGAAAACTCGATTTTTCTCACTTAGTTATGCACACGTCTACCCTCAGATGAAAACTGTCAATACTTACACTATACGAGTTTTCCGAGGTATTTTCGAGTGCTGAATTCACTGGGGATATCACTGTGCACTTTTTGTCTATCACTGCACACCATTCGTTGCACTTTTTGGGCAATTTTTCACCGTTTTCAGGGAGGCCTGAAGGCTGCAGAGCCGTATCACTGTGACATTTGTCATGTGCGGCGCTCACTCGGGTTCCGTCGGGGAGCTTCGGGGACAATCGGAAGCGTTCGGTTGTGACCGGGTGGATTCGTGCGGTATTGATCGGTTAGTGTCGGCCGGCGCCCGTCGGCCGGTCGCCTGTGGCGCCCCCTCTCGGCGCTAATGAGACCTGATAGCCATCCATTATTTAGCAGCCTCCTAGACTGCGGTTCGCAAAATTAATGGCAAATATATTGATTTATTGCAAGCGAAATTAAAGATTGATTGGTTAAGTCGATTTCGTTTTATCAGACCGAATTAGGCCAGTTCACGGCGGGTAAACAAAGTTTTGTTTGATGACTTAATACATTGACGATACTTATTGCCACAGATAAGATTCGTTGAACACCGGTAATTCTATCAACTTCGATTATATTGGTCACATTGAAAAAAAGTGATAAAATTTAGGATTACAGTGAAATTTTGAATAGTTCACAAGAATTATTTAAAATATTACAATATATTTGTTAGGAATGCAAGTAAATATTATATATGAAGTTATAAGATCATGGGTCCTCAGAAATAAGCCTTTAGACCGTTTTGAGTTTACTTTATTAATTATTATTAATATTCAACAAGGAGGCATTTAGATACATACAATACACTTTACATGCCATTTACAAAATGAATAGTGTGTTAAAAGACAAGAATGACGGTTTCAATAGGGTAGCAAATGTATACATAGACGATAAAGTTCAATTTCGTGAAAGTTAAAGGTAGAAGGATAATTTGTCTACCCACAAGATGGCGCCACACGTCTGTTATATTATTCGGTGATCACTATTATTCGATTTTATAAATCTGTAACTTAATGCTTTCTTTAGCTGACAAGACAATTTTCGTGTACATAATCCTTACATCTACACAGATAAATAAAATTGAAGTGTCTGATTGTAATTCCGAATTAAATGCGTATTAAATTATATATAAAACATATGTTTTAATTTGTCTTCATCTGTTTCTTCCGGGTAAGGGGATTTTGCTGGCAGACAGCTGATGATACAAGAAGTAACATGCCTCCTATTATTCTAGAAATAAATATATCAATAAATAATAAGTAATATAACTTTATTGTTTCTACGCGGGTAAAACTACGGGGCACAGGTAGTAATTAATGTGGATTAACCATATTTTTTTAAAAGCGTGTTTGACTATACGTCCAAGGCAGGACGTGGCGTTATCGATGAGTGAACGCTGCGATGTCGGCGGCCAGATCGAGTGCACTTGTTTTTCACTGTCTGTGGGGCTAATTGCGCCATTTTTCATTTGCGGCCCTTCCGACCCCCGCCCCCCTCCGATGGGGTAGGGCCGCCCCCCGTGACCAAACTTGGCTATTCTTGGCTATCTGATGGAATACTTTTCGTAATTAAATGTGGATCGTAGTGATGGATTTGTGCTGCGGGACATTTATCGTAGTGTAATATTTTTTATAAAGGTATTCGCTTCACTATGAGTTAAGATATTTAAAGTCATTTAAGAAATGTTGACTTCTCTTTGCTATCTACAAATATAATATGGATTTTAGCTATAAATCCATCGGATTGCAACTCCTACATATCAGTAAAAACCGTATTAAAATGCGTGGCGTAGTTTAGAAGAAAAATGCAATTGGAGAAAAAAGGCAAAATAATTTTGTATGGGCGTGACGAGTTTAATTTTAATATATTAAAGTATATTTTAAACAGTTTTGTTTATGAATGTGGATGGTTACAAGGGAAAAGGAAGACCTAAGAAACGATGGATGGATTGTGTGAAAAATGATACGACTAGAATGGGAGTGAATACAGATATGACGGCTGATAGAGAGAAATGGAAGAGAAGAACACATTGCGCCGACCACAAATAACATGGGATAAGGGCAGGCGGATGATGATGATGAAAGTATATTTTAAACAAACTTTGTATAGTGTTCATGCTACTGTATAGTGTACATACATAGAGGTAAGGAATGATCCTTACCTCTGGTAAAGACGATACAGTAAGGCTACAATGACCCAACACGTGGGTTAGGCATATGTCACACGTCATACCACTTAAGTGGTGAATACGTTAATAAGAACACAAAAATATTAATATTGAAGTTTTTTAAAACCCTTTTATATTGGGACCATCTAAAAAACTTAAATTTCTTCAAATATTAATGTTAACTTTTTAGTGACTGAAATCGAGTACCTATCAATGTTTTTATTTATTGTCAAATAAAAGTTTAATCCGAATTATCGCTTTCGGGACACCGAATACTAAGTAAAATACAGTCTAATCTTTAGTTAAGCAAGTTATCATCCTTTTTTGAAGTCGGATAAAATGTCAACGTAGAGAACTGCATGAAATCGTAGGTCAACATTATAGAAAGCCATTTGTTTAGGTGTCAAACCCCTCGGTCATTGCTCTATATCGAGCCAGACCTAGGTCTAGCGGCTAGACTGTAGCCACCTTTTACAGGTCATTTGGCTGGCAAGCGTCCTAGCACTAACCAACATGTTTACCATCGTATTGTACAAGTAACAATGCCCTTGAAATCTTTTGCTTGTCTTATAAGCTTTCAGAAGCAGTGTTAGTGACGAAATCTGGAATTGACACATGAATCAAAATATTCTTAAGAATATTTCAAACTATACCTTACAAGGAAAAAAAAGAATCATTATTCATTTAATTAGAAGGCTTAGTTTTCGAACTAGTGAGAGTATTTCAACGTTCATGAAACATGAGTGAGATGCTTGATGAAAACTTAATACTTACACTTGTAGATATACGAATCAAGATAAAATCTATAGCAAGAAGTAAAGTTTGTGAATTTGTTCTGAATCAACGAACCGCCGTCTATTGGTAAAATATTTTTTTAAATTCTTTTACCAATAGACAGCCACGTTATTTGCGAGTGTCATAGGCTATTATATTAACTGGAAAAAAGAAATATTTTTTCCTGGAAGTTAAATCATACGCCTTACTATAACCGCGTGTCTCGGCTAGTTTCAGATGAACACAAGAACTTAATTTCCTATTATTTAGATCAAATGATATTGCACAAGAAAAAAATCAACTAACTGCATCATTTAACAGTACACGAAGTTAAGCATATAATCTCCCAGCTTACTTAGAATCCATAAAAACCCGTTACCAACACAATATTGTAAACCTACCAGTACAGACGACGAGACACCAAACTATACCCATCCATTGTAATCTGATCTCTCGTTACAAGTAAACCATATAGAATCTAAGCTCAGCTCACGGTGGATATGTATAGCTTGATACCAGTACGGAGCATCAAACCAGTAAAGCTAGAATCACCAATTAAGGAGCCACATTAAAACTTAAGATATGCATCCGGTGAAATATGACGACACAAGTAATGAAATTTCGTTTGAATTAGACTTTATTAGACGGTAATTACCCGTTCGAAATGCACATTAACTAACTGATTGGTTTCTTTCGATAGCGGTATTGAGTGTATCTTCAATTGAAGAAAGAAACGAAGTTTTTCGTATGATAAAATTATATTTACTTGTATTAACAGTTTTACATTGATAACCACTATGATAGAAGGATACATTTGCAGACAAATGAAAAAATATGGTAACAATACAGTTATTCTATACTAGCATCCGACTGCGGCCTCGCCTGCGTTTTATTAAACATCCCTAATTTAAGTCAATTAACAATATAGCACACACACACACACATTCTCACGTCTGTATTCCCCGAAGGGGTAGGCAGAGGTGTTGTAATTTTCAACACCCACATTTCATCGAATATGATTAAGTGTCAACATGACAACAATATAGCCTTTATGTAAATATTTTAGAATTCTACTAGAATTTTTTTTTCGTGATATTATAATGGCAATAAGAGCTTATGGTAAGAACCCAGATCTTTGAGGGCGCATAATGTACTTAAGCATTCACTATCATTACGTTCCATCACGAGTTTTAAGCGCTCAGTGAAATTTGTGGGATAACATCACATGTATTTTGGCCATGCTCGCGTCATACAAATCTTAAAAATTACTACTGCACGTTCAGGGCCAGCGCTCACAAATTATAACGCAAGCCAAAGTAGCATTATCCTCACGCTTCGCTTATAGAAGCGATACAAAATTTATGGGAATGACATATGTCACGATGACATGTCATATGTGACATATGACTGTTTAAGCAGTCGGTTTAAGCAGAGCGTATTAAGGACTTGTTTTTCATTTTGAGATACAAAACTTAAACGCTAAAGCTAAGATGTTAGATAGACGTCACTGCTATAACGATGATAGTAGGCCACCATGTCTAGGCCTAGACCAAATATAATCAGTTTCTCAACTCCGATAAATAACCAAATACTCGTTTCATTTCTAAAATTTTATACAAATTTTATGAGTACGTGTGACATACTTGTCCGGACTCCGAAACCCACGAAAGTTGTTGCAAGTGCTGGTTCATAAAATACCCAGTTATTTATGGAATAGATACAGTTACCCATTGAATCAGACGCTCTTCGATACAATAATTTCCAAATACGTTGTAAATGTATGTCGAAATTCGGACTTAAGACTGAGTTGGAAGATATTTTTGACCAAAAGTGGGATACGTAAATAAATATAAATATTTTGATCTAAGCTGACGATATTGTGTCATTGCAAAACGTTGATAGTGGATTTGAAAACTACCGATTTCACTTTAATTTGGGATATTTGCTTCTAATTTAGCATTTAAGTTAGATAGATACCTAGTACCTTTTGCAGGTGCAGTCGGAGATTTTTTTTAAATTACAGACGAATTGAGAAGTTCCTTTTTTGTGAAGTCGGTTAAAAAGGTAAATATGAATCTAAAAAGATAGTTCTATATTCGCATGTCGGTTGCATACTACATTCGTTTTTAAGAAACATCGTGAAGAAACTTGCATACGTAATTCTACGTCCAATGTGAATTCGTAAAGCGACAGGTAAGTTATCTTTGGTGAATAGTCGATATTGTGACAACTCTGTGAACCCTTCGAGGACCCTTGTGGGAAAGCGGGAAGTTATAAGAATACTAAGTAAGTAATCTTGAATCTAATAACATTTTCATGTTTGCCTGTGCAAATAGTGATAAGTTGGAATTCCCTGGAATCGAAATCGACTTCAAAGGTCGGGGCAATTTATGAGTTAAATTTATTGGTTCAAGCGGGGTTTGAACCCGGACCACCTCACTTCAGAAGTACCCACACCATATGCATACACCTCAATATAAGCTCTCTATGTTACGTAATATAGAACCGCGCAATCCGAACCAGCCATAATTCTTACAATCACTGTCAATTATACCACCGCTCCTTAACTATATCGGAGCACTTAGCAAATAAAATAACGGCAATAAGTCGGTAGATGTCGTGACGGACCGCATTACGGTGCGAAGACAACGTAGGTGCGGCCCGAGCCCTATTGACCGCGGTTTACGCGTAAACACTACGGAGTACGGAATACGGACACGGTTCCGGTGTTACGTCAACCACTACATTGCATTGAATCACGTACACTGCCGAGCAAGCTACGCTAGAAAGACAATGCAGCAAAGCAAAAGCAGCGATGTATGTCGATGCGTTGCAAACATTGGTCGATGAACTTTAGGTGAGCCGCAAGCTAACCTCTAGATGAGTGCGTACAAATCACGTTTCGCGCGAATCAATACTTAAGTTCAGGCGATCGCCCCCCTGCAATAAACAGTGGGGGGTTAGTGAGGGGAAGTATCGACCGCGCCACCTGACCGTCACTAATCAGGGCTCATCCCGTAGACACCTACTGTAATTGTGCGCTTACTGCGTATTGTACCGGTGCGGCTAACGTACTTGTGCTGTAGATGAAGGTAGTTTGTAATAATACAAGAAATTTGAGAGTTATTGAATGGTTATTGTTTTCACCTGATTGGTAATCGGTTTCTTATCAAGATTATGAAAAAGCTTGATACCTTTTAAGCCTGGTGATATTCAGTGAAATGCAATATGGATGCAAGACTAACTAGCCCTTTCAACTTAGGAAATCAGTTTTAGTATGTTTATTTCAGTGTTAGGCGTCTAGGGAAACACTCGATACTACCATCTATTGAACAGAACTTAATTTTGGACAAATGTACAAAGTAAGCATAACTAGTTGCTATAAAGGGCTGTTTAGTGGTACCCCGAGTAATTTAGTCGCGGAAGTAAACAGGAGTTACGCCGCGACGCGTGCCGCTCGTCACGCAAATCCGCGTCGGTAACTATGTTCGCGTACATTCAACACTTTACTGCTGTTCCGTATGCCACTTATTTTATTAAATCACTGGTTTATTTTTAGCTTATATTCTGAAGGCAAATAAGCTTACTGGTCGCATAAAGATAAGCGGCTACTGCAGGGGGTCGTGCGAAAATCAAACGTAGTTTCAGTATCGCTTCGTTTTTAGCAAACTCAAATTTTAGAGCGTTTAATAATTTTATTAAAGCCGGGTTAGAATATAAAAAAGTCTAAAGAATTTTACAGCGAGCCACGTTCGGACGTAATATCAGAACGAAAAAGAACCGTTATAGGAACTTTGCGAACTTTCGGCTGATGCTTCGTTTTTCGGAGAAAGCGAGTAGGCTCCCAGGCTTCGAACCCTTGCTACACCAAGAGTGTCACTCGCCAGCTTACTATCTGGCTTATAAGGAGTGATTTGCTTCTTCTGCTTCTTGCGGTATCTCTCCTACTAATGAAGATGGCCGTCAGCTCCGCAAATCCGCAAATAATTGCTGTAACAATACAATGACAATTTTTTTTTGATAACGGTCCCATTAACATCGCAATAAGAACTGATAGAAAGGTCTATGTGTCTGCAATTGGCATGATGATGGAAATATTCCCACGTAATTAGCACCGTGAACAAACAGCAGAACCCTAAATAACCCCGCGAACCTTGTTACAGCCACGGCAAGGCGCACGCACCAATTTATGTGGCCAGCAATTACCCACCGGCTGCGATTATATTAACTACCTACCACCATTTTATTCACTCCACAATTTGCTATGTTAAGACTTTGATTTTCAAGCTTTCACGGGATTGTTGACATGCATGTATTGTAAGGCATTTTAAACGTAAACTAGAGTACGAAAGTAAATAGTTACAATGATAGATGAGCAAATACTTAGGTAGTTTAGTAGTCTGAGGTTATTCTAATACATAACTGAGTCTCTATGACCTCTCATTGCCATGCTATATTGAAAATTATTATGAGACAAATATATGAGTATATTATAAGTACGTCTCTGTCACACAGCCAAACTATCATATGCCAAGAAGACTTTTTTTTTTAATTTACTTTCTGGTAAAAAAGGGCAAGTAACATATTTATGGCGCGCATTGGCGACCATTTTTTTCTTCTTCATTTGTCTTTTTTTTCTTGCAACTTTTGTTAACATAGACAATGTCAGCTCTGTTGTACTCACACATCACATCTCAACAATGATTGACCAGTGAAAACATTAGCCTGAAGAGTCAAAGGTTTGGACTGCATTGGCGACCATGTAAATCTCTTAAGATGTATACTTGAAGAATGAACGGCATCTAACGTACGACTTGGTGCATACTTATGCCAACGCCTGTATTCCCCGAAGAGGTAGGTAGAGGTGCTGTAATAACTACACACACTACTCACCGAAAGTTAAGTGCCAACGTGACAGATGGTGAGTCTATCGCCGTCTCTGGCACTATACATAGGTCTTTGAATTACTTCTTAGACATATGCAGGTTTCCTCACGATGTTGTACATAAGTTTTTTTTAAAGTATTTTATTGATACAGGCCCCGTTGGGATTCTAACTTGTGTCGCTTGCGTATCAGGCGACTGCTCAAACCTCAAGTACACCACGTCGGACTTGGTACTTAATCGACAATTAGATTGGTAGTCCCAGTAATGCATAACGACAGTGATTGAGAGGCGTGTTGTTTATGTCATCCGTCGCGTCTGTCGGATATCGTGGATGGCGCTGGCCGCGTAAACAAACCGATTTGTCGCACGACACCTAATGGCTGACGGCGAAATGTTTTTATTTATTTATCAACTCAATATCTGTTCGATATTTATTTGCAAAGTTTAAGAAACAAGGGTTATTGCAGTAGTTTTTGTGGCTACAAATCGGGATAACAATAACACTATTATTGTACTTTGATTCATAAAATGTGTGGTTTATTTTCATTACCAACTGTCATATTTAGTAGCGCCTGTAAAATTCAGTTAATATGGGTCCGTCGCGAGTTATGACTGCTGACCTTGAATGCAGATTAGTCATCGGTCTGCCTCTGCCTGTATGTATGGCGCGACGTGAATAAATACATGCGCAGTTACCCCCACTATTTATCTGAGTGCTCATAACTGTACCTCTGCCGTTAACCGTTAACTGTATCTATTAGAAATTCTACTTACAAATAAAAACTGTAAATATATGAAGGTCTTGGAATTTACATAAAAACAGTGAAAGAAGGGCAGATAGAAGAGATGCATATATACATTATGGCTGTAGCCCACGGAGGCAGAAAGAGAGAGACGCAGAGGTATAGGACCAAAACTTCTGGGTACTTACCTCAGTGTTGTTTCTGTGATGAGTATTACCAGTGGCCACCGGTACATAGATAGGTGGAAGAGTGAAGACGCGGTACTAGCTATAGAGAGAGAGTGAGGTGGATCACCTTGAAAAATTGGAAATGAAAATGATTTATTCAGTTTAGGCCCTGGTAAGGCACTTATGAACGTCGAAGAAGTGACCACTTTTTCTTTCTTTATACTCGACTCATCATCAAATGAGCCACTTTTTGGTGTAAAAATTATGATAAACATTCTTCTAATGGTTAGGAAAAATTCAAACACAAGGCGGGATTCGAACCCCTGACCTGATGGAAGTATGCGACATGTGTTACGTCTACGCAGTAATAAACATGGGCTTCCACAATCCTTGATGCTATTCAATTTAATAATCCTATTTCGCTGCAAATATTCAAATCAAACAAAATGTTAAGTCTCAACCCAACCTATGATGTGTTTGGAACACAACACCTGTTTCTATTCAGTAGTATGTCCAAACACCCGTGGTGCGGTAAGTAGGAAACAATCGCACCACAAAGTGTAATATGTCAGAGGCCGCCCGCCCTGAGCTATATTTAGGCGCAGCCCTCACGCACCGGAACTCGCCCACAGCCTTCTTCACTATTGATACATACCGCCAAGGTATGTCTTGTCATTTGTTTGCTTTCAGATACATAATAGAAAGGATTATAAACCTATCATGATTTCTAATTCAGTGATGCAGTAATGTTCATGTTTTGATTACCTGCGCCTCGCAGTTTTATTCGCTTAGGATTGGCAATAAAAACTATTCAAGTTCATTTATTCAAATATCTCTTATAGTTATAGAGGAGCTCGTGGCACAGTTGCTATTGCGCATATCATTCGATCAGCGAAGTTAAGCAACCATACGCCTAGCCAGTAGTTGGATGGGTGACCGCCCGAGTTCCCTCCGTGCCTCGGAGAGTACGTTAAGCTGTCGGTCCCGGTTGCCAATTTAACATCTTTGGCAATCGTTACAGGTCAGTCAGAGGCCTAAGAGAGTCTGACAACTGGTTTAACCCAGATTGCCGATTTTCCTCGAAAAAGGGGTTGCGAAGGTCAGATGGCAGTCGCTTCGTATAAAAATCAGGTGATCAGCCACATCGGGTTGAACCAAGTGCCGACCCCAAATACATGGGATTAAGGCCAGGGAGATGATGATGATCTCTTATAGTCTGGTCCCAATCAAATTTTATTTGTCCTGGTTTTGTAACATTTTCCACGGATGCTTCACTCCTATTGGTCGCAGCGTGATGTTATAAAGTCTCAAGAGTCAAGATATAGAACACAAAAAAAATTTTTCGATTCACACCAGCAGTTCCTGAGATTAGTGCGTTCAACAAATAAAACAGAAACATGTTCTTCGATTTCATGATATTGTGGTATAGATTTTGTGGCCCCACTGATTAAATTATTTTTTTAAGATATCGCTTTCAATGTAATACAAATTAATTTGCCAATAAATTGCATCAATTAGCTATCCAGTCAAGTTGTTATGTATTTGTGAATCAATATTACTAAGAAATGAAGCCTTGTACACCATCATACTCAGCTTTCGTATGACTCATACAATATATTGGGAAATCCCGTGGAAATCACTTATTACATTTACTTACTTTCAAAGGTCATTACGTACGTGGGATAATACATGAAGCCTTAACATAGTAGGTACCTAACAACGTTATTGATTAGTATTTAGTGTATTAAGCGGCCTATGAACGTGGCTAACACCAAGAGTCATTTGCGCATTATATAAAGAACTATCTAGCTACTACTAGCTATGCCCCGCGATTTCATCCGCGTAAATTTAGTTTCATACAAACTTTCATCCCCTCGTGCTCCCCCTGCCCCTCGCCCGAGCCCCTCGTGAGGAGCTCGTGGCACAGTTGCTATTGCGCATATCATTCGATCAGCGAAGTTAAGCAACCCTACGCCTAGCCAGTAGTTGGATGGGTGACCGCCCGAGTTCCCTCCGTGCCTCGGAGAGCACGTTAAGCCGTCGGTCCCGGTTGCCAATTTAACATCTTTGGCAATCGTTACAGGCCAGTCGGAGGCCTAAAAATAATCTGACAACTGGTTTAACCCAGATCACAGATTTTCCTCCTAAAATGGGGTTGCGAAGGTCAGATGGCAGTCGCTTCGTATAAAAATCATGTGATCAGCCACATCGGGCTGAATCAAGTGCCGACCCCAACAATGTATGGGACAAGGCCAGGGAGATGATGACAAACTTTCATCCCCTATTTTATCCCCTTGGGGGTAGAATTAATCAAAATCCTTTCTTAGCGGATGCCTACGTCATAACATGTACCTGCATGTCAAATTTCAGCCCGATTCCTCTAGTAGGGGAGCCCAAGCGGGGATTTCGTGTTTTACCCTAAAGCGCGGCAGATTAATATACAGGGGGATACCTTGTACCCGGTTAAGTACCTCCACCAAATATGAACCTCATAAATAAGGCCGCGCGTCCAGGATAAAGGATGTTTTAAAAAAATATTTTTTTATTGTCATATTAGGCGAATCCCTCTAGATAATCGTCAGATTATGAGATAACACGTTTAGGACATAAGGATGAACCATATATATCTTAATCTGACGCGCTTGAGTATTTCAAAATGGCGATTTTTTTTTCATTTTATAATAATGGCCTCGAGTTTGCGTCAATTTCGAAATCGTCAGATTATTCCATGAGAGCTTTATTTAAGGTTCACTTAACACCCCATAAGAAATTTTTTATTTTTTTATTTTCAACCCTTTCATACGAGCACCCCATCATGCAAACGATCAAATTAACATACATTCATTATTAAAATACGTAGAACATTTATGCCATCAATATCTGACGCTTCGAGTATGTCCACATAACAGTTTTTTTTTTACAAATTTGCTATAGCTATAGCCGCTTCCCCCACCGATGAAAAGGTATACATTGTATGACATTCTTTTCTTATTATCATCTAAGCATTGCAACCCAATAGGTCTTTATGACGCTCGAGTAAATCCCCATTTAGCATCGTGGGCTCCCCTACTACTCCAGTAGTTTGGGCTGTGCGTAGATAGATCACTATGTTAGTCAGTCAAATCCACTTCCATAGACTCACAATATTTTGAGCATAGCATATATAATCTATGGATTTGAAATAGTATTTAGTTTTTTAATTTTTATCCATTTTATTATTACTGTCTTTCTTCTTTTATTTTTATTCTTTTTTATCGTTTCGCGACTGTGTGGAAAATAAAACATTTCTTTCTTTCTTTCTTATGTTGTTTTGTTTTAAATAAAAGTTACTACTTGTAACATTAGCTATCTGCCAGGATAGTCCCGTTGAAATCCAGGTCCAGTCTCGGAGATTAGTCAGAACAAACTGACAGACAGATAGACAGACGTACAGACAGATAAAAACCAAGACTAGACTAAACTCGCACTAAAACTATGTCCATCTCCTTATAACTCGATATCACAAAAAGATATGGAGCTATTTTAAACCGAGTACTATCTTAGTCTATGTTTTATATATGTACTGAGGGCCTAGTGCGAGTTTTTCACTGCCGCCGTCAGAAGTCACCGCGTCGACGTAAACGCAGATTGTATAGGATCGGAACAGCGCCTCTGTCGGCCTAAAGACGACATTGTGAGCCCATACAAATCAGCGTTTACGTCGACGCGATGACTTGTGACAGCGATTTTAAGAAAATTCGCACTAGGCACTCAGACCTAAGAATTTAAGTAAGTGAGTCAGTAAACGGCCAATACGTATGAATCATCATAGCCCCCACCCTCGAAGCCTCGCTTGCCGGTACTTATTGGCGGATTTACCTATTTTACCTCATTGCCCAATGCTTGACGTCATACGTATGCAAATTTGAGTTCAGATTAGAATGTTGAACACTGTAAGATGGGTGTTAGTCATCGCTAGACGAGAATGGATTTTAATGTTGATTGGGTAATGTTGGTTTTTACTTGACTATTTATGACTTGATTATTTATTTGTCATCGCCAGTTTTTTTACTTCATATGGATAACTAGCTGTGCCCCGCGGTTTCACCCGCGTAGATTTAGTTTCATCCTTATGGTCGCGGAAACCAAATAATTTTTAATAAATAAAAGGTAGCCTATGTCCTTTCTCAGGGTCTAAAGATTGTATGTGCCAAATTTCATCAAAATCGGTTGAGAGATTTAAGCGGGAAAGCGTAACAGACAGACAGACAGACAGACAGAGTTACTTTCGCATTTATAATATTAGTAGGGATAAGATGCTGAGCTCGTTCTCAAACCTACGTACTTTCGGACTAAGTTGATAGCACTGTGTTATAATGTCCGAACATTGTTTAATAATTTATTTTCTTTGAATAAGTGCATGGTATGACCTAGAAACTTAAGGAAACCTAATATAAAAAATATGTCTCAAAAAAGTTTCACAAACCCCATGTAATAAACTACAAATACCGAACGCATAAAGAAAACCCCGTCCCTTGGTACAAAATCAACAGTCGATATTAGCGGGCATCTCATAATAACCACTACACATCGATAACATTTGCACTGGCCCCCTGACACCCCCACACACCCCACCCCACCCTCGCTGACCCGAACACAATGCCAAATGATACACTCCGTATATTTATGTGGGGCTAAATAAATATCCGCCTTTATTTAGATGTTTTAAGTTATAGGTCAGCGGTTGGAAATAGAAAGTGAAGCATTTGGAACTAGAACTAGAATAACAATAATTTACTTACATGAATAAGGTAGAGGAAAAGATATTCCTTAAAATTATAGGTACATCGCATATTTTACCTTTCTTAGTGCGTAGAGCCAAGTATATTTTTATGTTTAAGGCCAGATCGTGAATAGATACTGGTAGGCAGTCCTCATGATCCTTATCTACTGCCAACCTACTTACGATGACAGTGCCATGTGGCTGTAGTCTCTGCCTACCTCCATGGGATACAAGCATATGCAGGTATGTTTTATACAAAGCTATATCTAGATAATGTTTGTATATTTTAAAGCCGTTTATGCGGTTAAAAAACATTTATTACAAAAATGTAAAACCGCCTTCAAAACAGGAAAAAATAAAATTATGTGAAATAAATTAATTGATTTTGATTGTTGGTGCTTGACACCGAGTTTGAAGCTATATTTGGCAGTTATACTCCTCCTTTTTTGAAGTCGGTTAAAAAATAATGATAGCAAGTAGGTAACTACATATCAAAGATTTTTTTTCCCAGCTATTCTCACACCTCTGCACACATCACCCTTCTTGGGAATAAGATACGCTATACTCTCTTGAGAAAACTACGTGAGGGAACTCATTCCACGTCCTGATATACCAGGTAAGGATTGAATTTAGATATGCAAAATTTAAAGAAAAAAACTCCTTACAAGTTCCAACTCCTGTGTGAAATAGCAGTTATACTATTCGTTGATATAAGGACTGTAATTTTGTAGAACAAAAATGCTTTCATATCATTTGAGGCCCCTGCACTAGTCAGAAAGGAAATGTAAAACTACATCAAACTATCCGCAATATCCTTTAACACGGTATCCGTAAACATTTTGCATTAGGGCGCCCACCCCCTAACCCCCTCCCCAGCCGCCCCGCGCATAATGGGCAGGCCCTACGGTTTAGTGAGCTGTGGCCAACGCGAAAACATCGCATTTGGGTCGTACTCAAAGAAAACATTTACTTTTACACTGTGGAAATTGTAAACAATCCCATAATAGACATAATAGAATGCAAAATAGACGAGAGGGCTCATCGGCTTGTTTTTGTGAAACTGATAACTGAAGCTTCAAGAGTTAATAAACATTACTAGCTAATTATTGATGAAACAAGAAACAAGCTATTGTGTATTGGCTTCCAGTGCAAAGGCGAAAATGAAAATAATGTTACTCTATACAACTTCTTGCATCTTATGTTCGTCAAGCTAATCCAACGAAATCTGGAATGAATACAACAAATAATCCAGGGGCTGATAAAGAGCCATAACAGAACAAACAGAGTTTGAAAACGGTGAACAGAGGCCCAACCATGAGCTCTTATTGCAATGATAATTCAGCTGTGCGACAGTGACAGATGTATACACGTCATATACATCTGTCTCATAAATGAGTGAAACTATCATGGCAATAAGAGCTCATGGTAAGGCCCCTGGAAAGTCAAGGTACTTTACAATAGGGCCAAGTATCAGTTAAGTTAGTAGCATTTTAACATAATGAAACGATTCATAAATGCAGAAACCAGGGTAGCAACCAACTATGATCTATTATACAGCGCGTATTAAGAACTTCTTAGCTTCGACGTTTAATTTTACGGCACCAAAATGAAACCGACGATGGTAGGCCCCCAGTACATTAGCAGAGATTATGATACTATGAAAATATAAAAAAAAGTTAAGGAAAATTTCCGCTACAGATACAAATTGAGTTAATGTACTGTAAAGAGTAAGCCTTAAAACCTTTATAAATCTTAAAGACATTTTAAGCATCCATTAAACGCGAGTACACTATCCTTGAAAAGAAAAAACAAAAGGAGAAAGGCCTCACATGAAATGCACATAAAGCGAGGAAAGGAAAAGCCGTGCTCAATGCTCATTACACAACTACAGGCTGTTGCTAAATTACGTGCGGATATTTCTACGATCTTTTACTTCTGGACACAAAATATTGGTGTCCTTTTGAGATATTTCAATAAGTGTAAAATATCGATTAAAATCAGCATATATAGTCCATTTTTTTTATAAGCCCGGACTTTATCTGTGTAAAATATTCTGGGTCCCTACCATGACCTCTTATTGCCATGATCGATTAACTCTTAATATGAGACAGATGTATATGACGTGTATAAGTCTATCCATGCCTCGGAGAGCACGTTAAGCTGTCGGCCCCGGTTGCCAATTTAACATCTTTGGCAATCGTTACAGGTCAGTCGGAGGCCTAAAAATAATCTGACAACTGGTTTAACCCAGATCACAGATTTTCCTCCTAAATGGGGTTGCAAAGGTCAGATGGCAGTCGCTTCGTATAAAAATCAGGTGATCAGCCACATCGGGTTGAATCAAGGGCCGACCCCAACAATGTATGGGATAAGGCCAGGGCGATGATGAAGTCTGTCACTGTCACACAATGGAATTATGATGGCAATAAGTGCTTATGGTAAGGCCCCTGATCTCCATTCCAAATTTAAACAAAATTGGTACACCGATAAAAGGGTAACAGATAGACAGACATACAAGAACACATTCATATTCACAATATTAGCAAAGAAAGCCGCTTTACGCTGGTTGACAAATGGAAATACTTAATACTGAAAAAAAGGTGAGATTTTATAAATTTCGTTACGTCATTCTTAAATCCCATATTACAAAATACGCCGAAGATAATCCTTGGTATAAGGGTAGTTCGACTTCTTTTTGTTATACTGATTTCAAAAGGGATGGGCATAGCTTTAGTCCGAATTAGGTCTAGTCATGGTTTGAACCATGTTTTGCATTGTTTTTATTGCTTTAAATAAGTGATCCTGAAATAACCCACATATTTTATGATTATATTTTTATGTTATACATATACGCGTGTATTTTTTTTTACAAATTATGTGGTTAATGTAGTTGTAAAGGTTTATTAAAGGTTCGATGTTTATTGGATGATGTGTGGAAAGTAAATCAATGCTTATTTTTGTTGTAAAATTAAATTTCAAAATTAAATAATTATTTTTAAAAACCATTAGTTTTTTTAAATATATTTTTGAATTGTTATATCCACCACCCGAATCCCTGTGCGTACATTTACGCCTAAATGGTGTACAGCCTGTATAGAGCAGGATAGTTTACTAGCCTAGCCTCCCCACCCACTGACAACTCACGTATGAACTGTAATGATGTTTTTACGAACACAGGCACGATTCCCCTTTTAGATTTAGTTGCTACAGAAGGAATTTCCTTTAGTATTACTTTTGACCGTGATCTTTTAGGGATACTTAGAGGTGTTTGTCGATTTGCAATTACAAAAGGGTCTTCAACACACCGACGAGAAATTCTATTAAAAAGAATACCTAGTTTAACTTTTGATAGATCTCTGTAATATATCGAAAATTTAACTTTTTCAGGCTGGGGCTTTTCTCGCTCAGAGAATCCGCCTTGGTTTTCAACGTTGCAATGCTACCAGCCTTCTTGGCACGATCCCGAGAGACACTGATTTGGGATAAATTTTCTACTTGTAATTAGTTTTAAGTATTATTCGTTGTATATATCATTAATTTTTATTCAATAAATTCAACTTTTTTCAATGTGACCCCAAAAAGCTTGATATACGGTTATAGGTAACCTGTATGTGTATTGAACTAGTTTAGAAGTAGGTATATATTTCAGACATTTTGAATAGTAGGTACAGGTGCTGTCACGAGCTCTGAGCGATCAGCGAATAGAGAATAACTGCGCATGTATTTTATTCGCATCGCACCATACAGACAGACAGACTCATAAAATTTAAGTGCGCATTCAAGGTCGACGCTCATATCTCATGACGGCACCTATAAGTAAACATTTTCTATAAAATAATTTACAACTTTGGATGTGAAAAATTAAAAAAAACACAGCCAAAATAAAGATGCACATTATTTCGTCACCATAAGATATAGGGCAGAAAAATTGGCAATTTTAATATGTCCCCCGTAAATGAAGTGACTGCGAGAAGACATTTGTCAGCGCCATCAGTCGCTGTGACGGATGAGCTGGCGATGACGGGAGGCTACCTGCCCCCCGGGGGTCGGGGACGCGGGGGGCATCTTACCCCCTCGCAAGGATCTCGAGCGCTGTGCACTGGTCATATGAATTAGTCTGGGTTAATGTACGTAAGGGTGGGTTTTTAACCTCTGTTCGGCACGTAAGGATTCTAAAGGAATATATTGCAGGTACTTGTACCTACTTTGAAGGCATTGTAGGACTTTTATTCTATAAAATATTAAAATCTCATATGAGATCAAATTCAGATATTTTCTAATTTTAATTATTTGCTATTACTTATAGCCAGCTTTCTTCAATCATATTTTTTTAAATGTAGATGCTGCTAAAGAAACTCATACACTTGTATCATGATTTATTTTTTTATTACCAAAAAGGGACGAAAGATACGTTTACTTTAGTTACGGCAAAAAAACATTTTTTATATTTTATTCACTGCAATTTTATAAAAAGGCTATACTTCAACTCCATTTAATGAAGGTACAAATGAAGTGAAAGTACGCAATATAACACGAGATGTCACCCTACCACACCGCCGCCGGTCGAATAGCCCCATCGCGTACCAACACATTCGTATAAATTGCGCGCACCGCACACAGCGCAACGATTACACTACAACTATCATTACGAGCGCACTATTGATTCCTAATCCGCACTTCCGGATGTTACGTAACACCCCGCACCCGCCACCCTCTCGCACCCCCCGTCACCCTCCCCCACCCCCGCAAAGATTTACAACCGGCCGACCCGTTCCGTTTGACGAATGATTGGCTCGCGTCCGCCGCTACAGGAAGGCTTTACGGATTGTTTTGTTTTGGCCGTTTTTGGCTCCAATGTATAAATATCGCGGAAGTAGGTTGGGGACAATATACGTACATTTATTTCGGGACATATTCCATGTAGCGGCAAAGTGATTGCGTTAGGAATTTATGTGACCGACCATGTTTGCATTTTATTTTGACCTGCGGGTTAACGACAGAGAATATGTAACTGTCGTGTCTATCGAATCGAGTGAGCGATACTTTTACAACCATTACTTACCCAACATTCATGCTTGAGTTTTAACACGGTTTAAAAAAACGGGGTTTCAGACGACATTAGGGGTGTCACTATAAGGTAAATTCTCGACTTTCATAAGTGCCTTACCAGGGCATAAACTGAATAAATATTTTTCATTTTCATTGATCAGATATACCTACATTTAATTCAATGAATTCTTTCGGTTTAACTAATTTTTATTTGACAATTAAGTACGTACCTATATTGGGTAATCTTGGTCCTGGGTATAAGACACCCTTAACTGTCTAAAACGAGTCGTGCCCGGCGGGTGCACACGCGTTGATAACAAAACATCACGTTGTCGATCTTTATGCAAACATCTATTATACCTATCCCTACTTATAGACTCCGCTGTCCTTCATCTGTTTGTTTGTCTGTCCGTCTGTCACCAGGCTCTTTAGCATGAACCTCGATGGTTACACGGTTGCCGCTAAAACATTTAAATGAATAGAAAAAAATATATATTTATGTTGGCTTCCAAACAACAAACGTGATTTTTGCCATTTTTTTATAGATAATAGTGGCACGAAGCCCTTCGTACCCCAGTCCGACTCGCACATGACCGATATTTTAATAAATATCCATGTTTCAATTGTTTACAGACGCTGTAAAACTTGTGACATTAAAATTATAAGGTAAATTATGAGTAAAGTAAGTAAGTGCGACATTAAAAGAAGTCAAGACTCATAACGGGGCGCTCACCCCTACTCCCCCGGGGCGCGGGCCCGCGTGATCTTAAATCAACACTACGTGTGTCAGCTAAATCTTACCCGGCGTTTTGGACCCACTTTTAACCGTTGATTAATCACTTATTCTTATCTAAAGATCCACTGAAAAAATATAAAAGAATTTATTATGTGATACTGGCTGACCAGAATGCCACCTTTTACTTTAACCTAAATCGTCAGAAGGATGCAAAAATTACATTACAGGATTATAAATGTTGTTGCTAGGTATTGCTTTTACGAAGAACCCGGAAAATACTCAGGAATTACTCTTTTGAAAAATATACATACATACGCTCATGCCTGTATTCCTCCAAAGGGTAGACAGAGTTGTAATAACAACACCCACTTTTCACCGAAGATGATTAAGTGCCAACGTGACAGATGGTGAGTCTACTGCCGCCTCAGGCTCTATACATACGTCTTTGAATTACTTCTCAGACATATGCAGTTTTCTTAACGATATCGTCCTTCACCTTCAAAAATATATTTGCAATTTGTAATACAAAATGAGTCCAGTAACGGATGGACACTTTCGCGAATTCCCTGCTATTGTATACTATTGCATAAGTAACACTAAATATGGTTTAAACTTATTCACCATTCTAGTAAGATTCAAGCCGTAAATAAATATATTATAATGTTCCTCGTTAGGTCACAGAGCTCGGTCATCGTTCGTAACATTACGTTCCCTGCAATATATCTAATACCAGTCGATAGGCATTCAAACAACTGTAAATGATTGGCGCCCATAAATCTATATTAACATATTACAAACACAACTTTACATATTATAATAATCAATCTGTATGAATAACATTTAAATATAAATAGTATAAAATAATTCGCAATGAGAGAGGAATCGACCTACCTTGTTATAAATCAATAATCTAGTCAATCGTATTAAAATTAAGAAATACAAATACATAATATTGAATAAATAAAATAGTAATATTTAATTGATAGATGTCCTCAGAGGACAAACAGTCCAAGTGTATTGTTTTTTTTCCGTTCTCTCAAAAATGAAGACAGTTAATAGTGAAGCCTAATAAAATATTGCCAACTATCGAGTATCGACATTAAACTCATAAAAGCAAGGCTATAGTTAGCATGAATGAAAATAAATCAGATCAATAGCGTAAAAATAACGCATCGAAATGTCATCTGCTCCGTACTACGATGCACATTGCAGAGATCATCTGATATTGTTGCAGACGTAAATGCAAGAGAAAGTCCCCATATAATTGATAGCAACGCGTAATTCGGTGGCGCGGCAACGGACGCGTCCTGAAAAGTGTCCGGCTGCGAGCGTCCGGCGGCCGTGGGCGTCCGGGTGGGCGTGCAGGCGCTGCACCGCCCCGCCCCCCGCTCCCCACGCTGTTTATTCGTTTATTCTCGGCCCCGGTGGCGGGGCGAGCGCGACAGTCGACCGCGTGACGCGCCACCGAACGCACGCCAGCGTCAGGTAACTACGCGCGCGGACAGAACGGTGCATCCCGACCGGACATCACGCAATAAATAAAAACTAACTAACGCAACTACACTTTTTTATATCAAAAGTGTATTTTAAATCGTGAGAAGGGTGGACGGCTGCGTCGCGGAAAATGCATTTCCCGGCGGGTGCATGGCGCAGGCGGTGCGGCGGGGGGTGGGTGCATGCGATGATGGACATCGTATTGATTTCTATCTGCCCGCTCCTCCCTTATTGTAGCGGTGCAGGGCGCGCCATCGATCGTTGCACCAGCTCTTAAATTAACGCCGCGGCTTGGACACGCGATTTTCAGACGCATTAACGCGTTGCAGTGAGTGAGTGAATTGCGTCACGTGGATACACGTGAGCCGATTGTCATTTGTATTGTATCTACCTACTGTAATTGCAGGTAACACCAATTAGTTTATACATTATCTAAGTACTTTATAATGGACACTCAAACAAATTGGAAATTAATTTACTTAATAATTTTAAATTTAATTTACAATAATTAAAGCAAGTTACAAAAAAATATTTTGTTGTAATTAGAATACGTTTTAGAATTTATTGTAACTTTTAATTAAGTTTGAGAAGTTCTATTTTTGTTACGAACTGCAATTACGAACGCGACCGATATGAATGACTGCACCACCCGGGACTGCTAATCCAGACACGAACGCTCGAACATAAATTATAAATATTTATCATTGCCGCCACCTTTCTCAGCGAAATCATAAGTTTCACAAACACCTACGCGCGCATTAAAATAATTAAGTACACCGAAGTGATGTCACCGTTCTGACCGACCATAAATAAATACATTCCAAATCCGAACGTATTTGAATGTTCGGATATTTTGTTGGAATGCAGATAATAAAACGATTAAATATTTTTCAGGATCCAAAATCAAATACTCAAAAGCTTTAACAAAACTTCCAATAGTTGTAACTGGGGTCCGGGAGGTGTATTCTTATTAAGAGTGTGCGGGAAGGCGTTAAAGTGGCGGCGGCAGTGAGCACGCGGTTGGAATGCGCGGGATTGGAGACGTTTAGCGGCGCGCGCGCACGCCCCGAGGCAACCGTGCCGCCCTCGGAACACCCGGCCATGGCGACCGACACCGGTGAGTACTTCACATGTAAACAACACTATACCCATGGCCTAAGTAAAAGCAACCTTCCGAACCTGGCGGTAGCATGTATGATCCTGTGTAATTGTGTCATTCTGACGATTTGAACGTACTTTGTATAAAGTCTAATCGAATAAAGATATATTTGAGTTGAGTTTGAGTTGAGTTGCCTAGTCTAGACGCTTATTTTGCATTCAGCAGTTATCATTCCAATTTGACTTCTACACTAGTGTATTAAAGAGTAAATAAGTTTGTTGCGTGATTTAAAGCACTTATTTCAATTTAATATTTGCCAGCCTGATTTATAGTTTCCTCATGACAACACGTGAAAAATCTTTATCTAGTAACCAAAGATTACTCTCAAGCAGCGTCTCATTCAGTTATACCTCGAAAAAAATGATCAAGTTGTTTAAAAAAATCCAGCTTTACACTCTTTTAGCAGCGATAACAAACACATATTACTTGATTTATTTATCTCCAATAAAATCTATAGAATTACGCTGAAGGACTATCAATTTTTTTTCCGTAGATGGGATAGGTCCGGTTTTATAGACATAACAAACGAAAACTTTTGTCGGGTCGCTTTTATGTATATTGAAAAGAAAAGGTGTGCGAAAAATATTGAGTAAGTTCTTTCTCTCGTTTTATTATTCTAAAAATCAAAGGTGTCCAACATTTTTTGGCGTGTAGTTTTGAAAGTGCAATTTTTTTTTTTTTTACTTATTTCCGCGTTTTGCCATAATAACAAAATTAGTTTCATTACTGTTGTACAAGTCGTATTACTGTGGGAGCTAGGAGTGTTAGAAAACATATTATCCGACACAATATTAAATTGTTTTGGTTAATAACTGTGCTATTATCAGTTGTCTAATTCTTTGTCCCCTCTTAAATTTTTTTTAATTTACATTGTATAAACAGTCGGATATACTGCTACAATTAAAAAAATACCTGACCAAAGTTACTAATTTCAGAAGGATTTTTATTAAATACTCTATCTTAAATTTAAAAAAAAACCAACTTTATTATTTTCCATATAACTGAGAATATATATTACAATTGTTTTTTCGTCTAGTATATTTTGCATCAAGGTTTATAAATACTTTATTTTTTTTTTTTACCATAAATAATAATAATCAAATTTCAACCAAAATAGTCGTTGCAAAGGGTACGCGTAGAATTGTTTACCAACATGTACGTACGCATGAACACGTCACCGTACGTTACATGAGTTCGTTGATATTCACCCCACCCCACTGGGGAGGCCAGTTTAATGATGTTGCCGTCGTTTGCTCACATTATTCTGGACTCTCCTTGTTACTTTTATAAAAGGAATAAAAATAGGAAGCGGGTTTCGTCTGTGGTTTGTTTAGAAAATATTTATCCATTTTTAAATTTCAAACAACCTTTGTTTTTTTTTAATAAAAGCTTTTTTACTTCCGCCAATTGTTTTTTAAATTGAATTTATTCTAAATTCTTAAAAATGGTCAAGAAAAATACGAACACGAGGCGGGACACGTTCGTATTTTTACTAAGAATTTAGAATATAAGCATGTGTGTCATGATAAAACAATCTAATAAATAAGCAACATATTTTTAAATCAGCTTAATCAATTTCACTTATAAATAATTTGACCTATTAATTCAATTAATCTCAATGTTATATGCGCGTGAAATTTGTTGTTTTTTAAAATTGGCTCCTGAATAATTTAGGTAGGTAAGCCGTTACAAAAATTACTCAACTAACAACACCAACACATCAACAACTTCAAATAACCGTATTTATGTTATAAAATTGCGTTATTGTAGTAAAAATCCATCCCTTATATTTCAACCCTCACCCTCCTGGCAAAGGGTGACGGGACTCCAGACAGGGATCAAGAGCCGTGCATTCACACTCAAAATATAAAATAACCTCTTTACTATGACGCTTCAGTGAGGGTGTGAGTTAGCTAAATGGCTTACAAGCTAATATCTCACTTACTAATACGTCTTTTTACTGTAAAAATACGTACTACGTTACCCTGGAACTTGTAGGTAAAGAATATTAGCAAAAAGGAATTCACAGACGAAAATCTAAAAATAAATATTTTTTCTATCATCATTGTCCTTTTTGGCCCTCTTCAACATAAAGCGCCTATAGCACAAAATTGAAACTGATTATTATACAATATTTTGTGTTACAATTTCAAAAAATTAAAATAAAGTTTCAACAAGAATATTCAAGAAATTTATATAAAGTCGAAATTCAAAACCGGGGCTCAGATGTCGAAATCCAAGATACTGTTTCGTTACTCGTCCATTGTTTGCCCCATTATTTATTCACAGCCGTAAATTAACGGGGCGACTTCTTCCAAATAAATTCAATCCTTCACTTTTCACGGATATCCGAGTATTAATTGGTTTCCTAAATCTTTGTAAACGAAATGAGACACTTTTGAAACTCTCGCAAACTTATTTCGAATTAAGAAAGGCAAATAATTATACTTACTTATTGTGTTAAAAAAATATATTTTTCGAAATTGTCGGCGAAAATTATTCTAAGGCTTCACGAAAATGCATTTCTCTGGAAGTCATTAGAATAAGATCGTTTAGGATGTCTTGAATAGACTTGATCTCGAAATCTACAATTTTATTACTTTATATTTATCTGAAAGCCATGTCCGTAGTTAAGAGTTCGCCAATCCCGAAGTCAAGCAGGAACTCATTCAAATAGACATAAAAGGTCCTTCGAGAATACTGCGAATTATGCTTGGAACCAATTATTTGACTCTATTAAGCTTTGTGTTGGAAATAAAGAAACGGGGGCCTTTGACCTGTAAAGAAATTCGCGACTATACAAATTTTCCTAAATACGTTAAAAATTATTCATTGTTCGACCTGGAGAAGTTATTGACGCATGCAAATCAACAAACATTCAACAATACATTATGTATTTCGATGTTTTAGATATACAAAAGCTGGATTTCAATTTTAAAAAACTAACCGTTTCTTTACCAGATTATTCTTATTAGCGACCGTGCGCGAATTTGCAATGCATTTTATTCAATCGTATGTTTGGACGACAACAGTATTGCTTAAAAGCTGTTAACTGGATACATTTCATTTCCGTTACCTTTATCGAACGATATTTGAAATTCGAATAAGGAATTAATAGAGAACAAAGATAAATTGACAGTATACATACATATTCAACCAAGACATAGTGCAGCTTAGAGCCACATTTACCCAATGATACTAAAAGTATAGATATATCATGAGCTCACGAAACGACTGAAAGCATGTTCCGTAAGCGATTTGTCACTCGATTAATATTATAAAAACCTGAGCAACTTAGGACAGAGGCTAGATTTCTGACAACTTGAACGAAATAAAAATCTACCTCATTTAAAAATGTCTAATATCATTGCAATTATCGCACCAGACAATAAAAATTCTATAAACCTAAGTGATTTGTCAGTGATTGCGCGGTATTTTGAGAAAACCTGAATGGACATGTAAAGAGAAATTAAGTAACGTATGTGAAGTTATGTGAGCACCCATGAGAGGTAACTTCATCTCCGTTATGTACATTACGTTTGCACCTTAATAGATCTTTGATAAAATAGGCTTATTACCTTTGGGTCTACTTTTAAGATCTTTCTGTTTAAGAAGACGCGAAGATGCGATAATGTGACGCTACTTATTATATTATATATAACGTGATTCCCAAAACATTTTCCCCCATTGGGTGTCGTAACACCCACGCTAGCTCCGCTTAGCATCAACTTCCTTCACATTCAAGGAAAACCGTACGTTTAACTCAAGACAATTTTATTATTACTCAATTTGGGATCAGCAGATAAATGAACGTATCATGTTATTAGTCATAACAAGTATTTGGAATCCTTGACATTTTTGTGAATTATTACCCGTCTGCCTTTACTAATACCGCGAGTGCTCCTATGTTTTAAATGACGCCACTTATTACGTGAACTATTGTAGTTAAAAGGTCAAAGGCGAGCACTTAGTGCTAACATTTACTTGATTTAAGGCTTATCCTATGACAACCACTTCTTAATCTTAGTTTCAATTTATAAATACAATTTTATGACTGTCTTGAATTATTTTTTAATTTAATGGAACGATTATCACATTTAGAATTGATTGCTATAAAATTAAAAGTCAACTAGAAAGTAATAAAGATAACATTGAGTCACGATTTGTGATACTCAACTGTCTAAATATGCTAATCGTTTTACAATATTATCTAATTTCCCCTTGCTTTCGAAACCTAAGCTAAAATTCAAAGACCCAGCATGTCACCAATACCGCAATTCTTACATAAACAATCTGTCACAATCAGCTGTTCGATGCACAGGCGGCGTCGCGGCCGGCGGTGAACAACAGTATTCGCTGCGGTGGAATGACTTCCACTCGGCGATGGTCTCCTCATTCCGGCGGCTGCGCGACGAAGAAGACTTTGTTGACGTCACTCTTGCCTGCGCTGGCGCAACCTTCACCGCACATAAGGTACGACTCGATCTAATCAGATCAGTAAATACTTGAAATCTGAACTCACACTAGAATTAAGTGCCACAAAAAAATCTAGTACGTCAGTTATGCAAATCAATCAATGTAATATCATAAATCAACATCGTTAAAATTCCTATTCGAGAAAATATATGCCTTTAGATAAAAACAACATTCAATCTAAAGGTCGATAACCGAGTGTAATACTTCAATAGGTGGTGCTATCGGCGTGTAGCCCGTATTTCCGAAGGTTGCTGAAAGCGAATCCTTGCCAGCACCCAATTGTCATCTTAAGGGACGTCCAGGACAAAGACATGGAAAGTCTACTCAGGTATAAAGATAACACACGGTGTAAGCCAAATTACCATTTTTATGAAACCATTAGTCCCAATACATTAATTACTCATTTGGTTATTTAGATTCATGTATCAAGGCGAAGTCCACATCGGTCAGGAACAACTGAAGGAATTTCTAAGAGCAGCGCAACTGTTACAAGTTCGAGGATTGACCGACGTCCCAGTTCAAGCACCTGTGCCTACACCAGACCAAAAAGCATCGCCGGTAAGATAGTCTTGAATAAGAAATGATTTGCCCCTTGGTGGGCGCCATGCCGCCCAACGTGGGGCCAAAATATATGTACATGATATTTTATAATTATATTTATGTTCTAATTGATTAAAATGACATACAGTCCGCGTCATCATGGACGGAGACAGGCAGCGGTGCATCTCGAGAGGGCAGAGAGCCCCAGCAACGCGAAGGTCGGAGAATGCGAAGGCCGGAAGAGGGAGCTGCCAATACACCACCGCCAAAACGTGCCAGATCATCAGATTTGTACCAGGCCCAAATGAAATCCAGGTAAATATTATCTCTACAAAGGAAATATTTGTTTTTCGTAACATAAAGGTGTACATGTATAAACTCGTGTTTTCTCTTTCTATCAGGCCATCTTTAATAAGCTCGTCACCATCATTCTCGCCTTTTCCCAAGTACGTTGTATTTTCGTTTTTTACATTGAATGGATAACATTAACATACCGCTATCCCTTTATCGCACAAAAGACCACATAGCTAATTAGCGTAACTAAATTGTTGTAGAACGGAGCAGCTTCTCGCTGCGCAGGGAGCGAGTCCCGAGCGCTTGGGCACTAACGGTCACGAGCTGGCACTCTTTGGTCAAGCACTGGATAACGCACAAAACCCGCACCTCTCTGGTGTCTCTAATAACTTGGTAAGATATTGAAAGGTCAATTAATTTAAGATGATCTGAATATAAATTAAAAGATCAATAATGCCACATGATTCTACCGTGTACTTTGGTTACGTTTTTAGTGTGAAGTTACATAACTTTAATTAATTATACGGTCTATTAAAAAAATACAAATAAGATTCGTAATTCCCCAGATTAATAAGATCAATAGACAAACTGTATACTCTAATAGCTCAAAAGTTATGTAGTTATGATTTAGCTAACATTATCTTTAATTAAAACACTAGTCTGGTGACGGAGAGGAGTCGTCATCGGACGCCGGAGCCAGCGACACGGAGGGCGAGACGCGAGCCAAGCAGGAGCCCATAGACTACGACGACCCCGCTACCCTCGCCAACACCAATGGAGCGCTGCCGCACAACTTCCCAGGACTACTCAACTTACAAGGTATTAATCACCCTTTTTTAAAAATACAATGTCGCAATCAATAAAAAAAAGTAACACGTAAATAAATTTCCAGGTTTCCCCGGATTACCGGGACCATCAGGAATACCTGACAACTATGGTAAGTAAATTAACATACAAGTATGCTACACTAACATGAATAAAGCTACATGACTTAATTGCAGTTTCAATTTGAAAATCACTGCCCGTAATTGCTAACCAAAATCAATAAACACGAACAAAGGAAGTCAATTTAATCATTAATTGGACATTATTGAGTCATGTACCTTATTGCACGTAATAACACTAACAATTAAATAACGAGAACGACTCCAAACCGCTTAATTACTTTACTGAGACCGTTAAATAAACATTACGCTTCGCCCCGTACGTAATGCATCTGAAACGCAATTAGGCAAATATGAGCAACTATGGAAGTTACATTGCGCAACACGAGTAACAAGTATCGCGTGAAGTACCCTAGTACGAAGGTATTGGCGTGAGCGAGCATTGAACGAGACCTCCGTCTGCCCCAGGAGCGACCTGGCCGGGCGGCGGCGATGCGAAGGGCGCCAGCAAGGCGGACGGCTACGGCGGGTACGTGTCCGCGCCGCCCTACGCTAACGGTGAGCCGGCCAAGCCCGTGTGCCCCGAGTGCGGCAAGCTCTACAGCAACAACAGCAACCTCAAGCAGCACATCTTGAACGTGCACGCGGCGCGCGATCTCGCGCACTCGTGTCCCGTGTGCGGCAAAGCTTTCAAGACCCGCCAGTACATGCAGATACACATGAACTCGATACACGGCGTGAAACAGAGGAGGCGCGACCCCGCCCCGTCCGCGGACTGCGACCGATACACTCACAGTAGCGCTTAAACGATACGTTGTGTGGATGCCTGTGTCTAACCGCCGCCTCTGTGTTACAGGGGCGGCCCTCGCGGGCGGGGCAGCGATGGGCTACCGGCCGCAGTGCCCCCTGTGCGGCCGAGTATACTCCTCCACCTCCAACCTGCGCCAGCATATGCTCAATGTGCACTCGCAGACCGACCGCGACCAGTGGTTCCCATGCCAGCACTGCGGCAAGAAGTGCAAAACCAAGCATTATCTCATCAACCACCAGCTGCAAGCGCATGGCATTCGACAGCGACAGAACTCTTAGAGACGGCGTGACGCCGAGCGACTCCTGCCCCCCGCCCCTCCGCTCGGCGCCTGGTGGTGATCCCGCGTCTCTCAACATAACACATGTGCCAATGGACGATAAGCATCGTTAACGACGTCAGGGACTCTACCGACATATTGTATTTATATATTAACGTCATATTTTTAGAAAGTTTATTGAGAATGGAAGATTAGGGGGTGTGTAGGGTAGCGTCGGGTTTGCCAACTAGTTAGCCGCTTGATAGTTTGAGTAACAAAGTGCTGTCGGCATTGCAGATGCCGCGGCGCTGGGAGTGTTGGCAAACCCGGCGGTAACCGATACCGTCCAGTATTGGGGGGAGGAGCGCGAGCACGAGTTGCAAAAGTACCTGGACGGGACGGCTTACGCAACGATAGGACGAGAAAGGCTGCAGTGTCCTCTGTGCCTGGTAACGCTGGAGTCGCTGTCGTTGGCGCGCCGCCATCTTGAGACGCACTACCCGCGGGACAGCCCCGTGTGTCCGGTGGCCTCGTGTGCCAGGTTCTTTGCGCACCCCAATTCGGTGCGCAACCACATGAGGATAAAGCATCGCCGCCAATGGGAAAGGATGAAAACTCTCAAGTGGAGTTGTGGCTGGGCCAACTGAGCGCAATAATGCCGAAGAGGGCGCATCTCGTCCATGTATTCGGTTTTGTTTAATAAATTGTAAAAACGGCTGTGAAAAGGAACTCCAATCAAGTGGGGCTTGTAATAAAACCAGAGAACAATGATCTCCCGGATGCATTTTCATATAACGCTATCATGTTCGTAACATTGTATAAAACAGTAGGATAAATCGACTGAAAATTATTTTTGTAGTAGAATAGACTGATATTGTTTAAGTAAGGTATAATTAAGCGCATTATGACATGTGATGATTGGTGCCATTGATAGAATACGAAGTGCAACTATGAATGTCGGTCATTGTGACCACTTCCTGAGTGTCTGTAACTTCCATTGTTGCTTCTACAAACTCCTCTCTACTTCTTACAAACATCATTTACGTTTTGTTTTTGTTAATTAATTCGAAAATGTATATCGGTTGGGGCGAATGATATCGAGCGAGGTTTCTATCAAATTGATATGAATCCATATAAAATATATAAACCGCGTTTATTAAATTCTTGCTTCTATAATTTCTAGTGAATTAAATTAAATCGTGTATTCTTCTCTTAAATAAATAATGCTAATTTATTTTGGCAATGTATAATTAGGAAGCCTTCTTTAAAAGTTTTTCTTAGAATGACCGGTGGAGCTATTGTTTATTTGATAAGAATATTATTAGTACCGACATTTTAGAACCTTATACCATGTCGCTAACGTTTATAGAACTTTTTGAAGGATCATTTGAATTTGTTGTTTACTTCCACAGACGGTCTTATAAACATACGTATACTGGTATTTATACTTTCGACCATAGATAAGACAATACGAAATAGATTTACAAATGGAAATCTAAATGCCTTTGAAACGCAATAGTTAAGGATACGTTCACTTCAATACAATAGAGTATTTATTTTCTAATGAGATGATGTTGCTAGTGACACGTATGTACGATAGTGCACAATAAAAACATATCTAGTCAGTGTAGACAAACATACAACAAATATTGAGGATTTATTTAGCATGTATATAAAATTACCGATCCTATTCGCATATATTTTATCATAAAAGGGAATACACCAATACGTATATAAGTATGTATTTTTATTACAGCATGTTATATTTTTATTTACACAATTTAAATGAATAATGATTTAAAATTATTAACTGCTAATCTTCTTTAGTCGTCATAGAGAATAAGAATTGTATACGCGTTACGTGCACGGTGTGGGAGCGTAAGGGCACGGTGTCTGCGCGTAAGGGCACGGTGTGTGAGAGTGAAAGTGCATGGTGTGTAAGTGTATGGTGTGTAAGTGTAAGCAGAATGCGTAAGTGTGCGATATGTAAACTTAAATGCAGGCATGGGGCGAAAACCTTTATACTCTATATTAAGTCAGTATTCTCCGATGTATGTGAACATTGGGATGTTGCTATTGGTATATATTTAATAATATATATTTAATTCTGTATTCAGTTTGTATTTTTATGTGTAGAATATAAATCCGAATTGTAAATAAATGCCTTTTAAATATATGCGAGAGGATCGGTCGAGTTTCATAGATCTCCTGAATGAAATAATATTGGTTAACTTAGCGAGTAGATGAAATTGTTCCTGACGCCTGAGAGGCATTGTCTTATATATCTTAATATTATTATAAATAAATTAAATTTAAGCATAAATAATAAAGTGTAAATTAGTCTTCTCAATAACCAAATGTTCAATGTGAGTAAACGATTCTAGTTGCTATTGTATTAGTGATACAATATATACGTAATAATTTAATTTTTACCCGAAGAAAGTGTCTGCTTATATAAATACATAAACAATAAAAACTACGAAGTAGAAAAATATGTTTTCATCCCAAAAAAATCCACTCGATAATCGACATCGCTAGAGTTCAAACCTTTGGTGTTGCAAACGTTTATAGGCATCAACAACAATAAACTAACATGGTCTTAGTAAAAAAAAAAACACCTTCAACCTTATTAACTAATCTCATACTAACACTACAATATAGATTCTAAAGGTAAGCATTTATACATTGTAGTTTAGACTTTAAGTTCAAGGAGTGAGGACAGCTTGTCAAATGTAATTTTTCTTGCAGGAGGCTGTCGAAGGACTCAAGATCTACTCCGCGTGAGGGCCACAGACCCTCGACCGTGCCCGAAGTGCGGCAAGATATACAGATCAGCTCACACCCTCAGGACACACTTGGAGGACAAACACACTGTCTGCCCCGGATACCGGTAAGGAACTTTACCGAACGGAATTGGATCTTTATGTTGAAAGAAATAACGCTCTTAGTGGCGAACGCATTTAAGGTGCAATATTTGATTGATAAAGACAATTTCATCAAGTTTTTTGGAACTCGATGGGCAAATAATACCAAATTGCTAACTACAGACGCTGCACCTGCTTCTCTTACTCTAATGAAAACAATCCTCATTGAGTTCGAAATTCAAATAAAAGAAAATAAACAAATATATTAAGTCATCCTAGAGGCAGTAAGCAAACGTGTTGTATCATTTCACTAAAGACGATTAAGTTCTATCCGCTGGGATTTATTTGAGCTTGCGTAGCAGTTGGCGAAAACTAAAATTAAATATTAGATTTTTATGCATAACACACAAGTTTTATGCATAAAAATCTTAAAAATGGTTAGAAAAAATAGGAATACGAGATGTGTTTGGTTCGCGTACCAAATTAAAGCTACTCGTCCACCATGGCTCTTCAATACAGCTCATATATAGCTCATAACAATCGTCGCTTGTCCCCAGTTGCGTGCTGTGCGGCACGGTGGCCAAGTCGCGCAACTCCCTGCACTCGCACATGTCGCGGCAACACCGAGGAATCTCCACCAAGGACCTGCCTGTGCTGCAGATGCCCACGCGGTTCGACCCGGAGCTGGCGAGCCAGTGAGTATCACCCATTATTTGATAAATTATGATGTTGTTTGAAAGTGACAAAAGGCTCACTGGCTAACGAAAAACGAATATAGAATCTCCAGATGAACGCCTGTATGGCAGAGGAATACTAGTGGAGAGTGGTAGAGGAGTACATCCACATTTCGCCAGTTAGTTAAAGTCCCTTGAACATGGGGCGAATCTATTGTCATCTCTCGAATTTCTGACATATTTACCTTACATTCACATTCATGAGGGAGTAGCACTCTACCGCTCTCATAGCCTTAAGATCATATTATCCTCCACAAGCAAAAAGTCTACGTTATTCTCCCTTCTCCCAGTCGGCTTCTAATTCAGTGATATTGTGTGTTATAGGCTATTAGCCAAAGCGGGTGTGAAAGTGTCCCCCGAGCAGCTGCGAGCGCGCGCGTCTCCCACGGGCCCGCGCCGCTCCGACATCAAACTGGACGCAAAGTCAGCCGCCTCCGAGAGCAGCTCC
This sequence comes from Watsonalla cultraria, assembly GCA_964035505.1. NCBI lineage: Eukaryota > Metazoa > Arthropoda > Insecta > Lepidoptera > Drepanidae > Watsonalla > Watsonalla cultraria. Next base: position 847,517 of record OZ037713.1, read on the forward strand.
ATCTGCGGGGACAACGACAACGATGATCTCAGCCAGTCCCGCTACCAAGATAGCATACCAGTCTCGCCGCCTCGTCAGTATTTTCACCTAATCATGCCTTACCTCGATCATCCTCTTGCACGAAACTAAGCTATACCTTTTATCGACACCACACAATTTGGAAACAAAGCTTAAGAGTACCAAGGTTCCTCCAGACACAAAACCTGCCTGAATTGAAGATCTTCTGTGATGGTACGATTAACTCGCTATCTCCGAACCGCTTTCACTTTAGCTGTACCTATCATCGACTATTTCTAAAAAGATGTCCATGTTCCTCAGATATAAACAGCCTGGCCAACACTACGATAACTAAAGTGCCTGCAGTGCGGGCGGTGACGGCCAAGACAGTGGAGGCCTTGCCCCACGGGCTGGGCCCCATGAAGCACGACGACTACCCGCCGGGGTACGGGGGCAGCTCCGCGCTGCTCGACACATACCTACAATACATCGGAGAGAATATGTTCGGTACGTACCAATTGGAGTTTTCAAGAAAGTATATGTAATCAGATAATTTATGTCCTGGTAGTACGGGGAACTAGAACACTCTTTAAGAGTCTTTTTTTCATTCAATCACCTGCCTTATTTTTGATGATCGGTTCCAAATTAAATCTGCACACAATTAGCTGCTAGCATAACCAGGGGTGTCATATAAACACATGTGCACAATTTTATTAATGTTAATTATATTCCTTACAGCAGGCATGAACGCGAAGCTGGCCCAAATGAACGCGCTTCACATGGACAGGAAGGCATACGAGGAGCCCTCCCCGCAGATGGGGTCACTGCCCCCGCCGCCCACCAACCTGGCCCACCAGCGCTACCTCAAACAGATGCAGCGCCAGTACACAGAGAGCATGGGCAAACCTGACATCATGCGGGACTCCGACGAACCCCTGGATCTAGGCAAGGAGCGACAGAGGAACGATAGCATCAGCGAGACAGACACGGACAAACACGACACAGACAAGGACACAGCTAAAGATTACTACGACGACGACAGGAACAGAAACACTACGGAGATGGAACACGATAACAGCGGACAAGACGAAGCGGATTACTCCGAGGACGAACACAACAAGACCTCGTCATGAAGTACCTCGTGAACAGTGTTAAGTTGAATGTATTCTTAAACGGTGCTTGAGTGTTATGTTTTGTGGTCATTAGCCGATTCGTTTTATTGTTGACCCGTGGAATGTCGCTGGTGCCATTTCATGTAATATAAAAGTTAAATTTAAGATTGAATTTCTACAGTCGGTTGTTTTGAGCGCATGCCATGGTCATGATATCGAGTAGCGAGTAGTCGATTTTGGTCGTACGCGACTATAGAATCGATTGTCATGGCCCCGTCGGGAATGAAGACATTCCTTCGTCTGAGTAGATTGTCAACGCCATACGTTTTAGTGAGTTAGTGAGACGATTATTTTTGTACCCGATGTGTAGAGCCGTACACTAGCCTACCCGCACACTAGTTGAGTGAAGTGAATGATTAGATGATATAAGTGTACTAGCGAGTAGTGTTTGTAAGGTCCCCGTCACATAGTTAGGGCCTCTTATATTGTAATTCCATCCATCTACCTCAGCATTTGGGCCAATGCGGCAGCGTTGTAAAGTAAATGAATAATATCCACACAAATTGTGAATTCCATCCATCTACCTCACTTCAATAGATTTTATTTAATATTTTATACAATTTATAGATATAATAACTGTTGTTTTATGCATTTTGCAGATTGCATTTATATATACATATATACTATATAGGGTATATATTAGATAATTATACGCGAGTCATTAGGTGATTGTTAGTGCTGCCCGTAGTCTGTTCATTTGGTATAGGAAGTGCACTCGCTAGAGGGTCGCGGCCGCCGGCACTACCCTACACCCTCTGTACCGATCACCGCACTTACTATAATACAAACTATTATCTTTGTATACGAACAAATATACCAGAGCTTAAAATGACTATTGTTAAATTAATAAAAAATATTAATTAAATACGCGCGTATAACGATTCGCAATATACACAATAACGCGATATAGTTGTAATGATATTATACGACAAAACTGTAGACACATCTATACAAATGTATACAACGCCTTGAGACTAATATTAATGTTCAAGGGATAATATCGTTGCGTCACCCGATGCGCGTCAAAGTTCAAATTCGACACTAAACGCAGAGTAAATAGGACATAATATTGGATTGTGTATAAGCTGGGGTGATATATAAAGTACATAAATAATAAAAATAGTAACAAAAGCAATAAATAAAGTATACCTTGATGTTGCCTTCGAGTACGTTGTAAATATGTCGTGAGTAGTGAAAGATTTGCGTTGGTTTGTGGACATATGATAATGGACGTTATAGTGTACACGAGAAGGATTATTTTGTAGTAATGATGTGGGCTCGTACTTAAATAAGAATTACTGTGATTAAAATCTCATGTTAGCCTTCAATACTTATACATATTTTTTAGAGTACAATGTTGAAGTTATTTAGTATAACATAAGTGTATTTATAAGCGAGTCACAAAATTATATTTACTGCCCCGGGAGTTAGATTCACGTTATTTAACTATTTAGAACAATAGGTGAAGCATTTAACCTTTTATATGAGAGATATTTCACGTATGTGTCCACGCACCTGTGCAAGGTGAGGACGTTAGGTAAGTTTTACGGGTTACTGATTGATTTATGTAATAATTTGAATCGTTTAGAGTTAGATGTCATTTCGGTTTGCCGCAGTTATAGCCTTGTTGACAGTTAACAGTGTTGCCATAGTGAGTAATTATTTTCGACTGTATATAAAATAAGTTTTGTTTAGAAAATGAGTGCTTACCTACATACATTGGTAATGTTATAATATAGTAAAAAAAAACGTTTTTAGATTACTCAGATACTAATGTTAGCAGATAGTACATTGCACAGATACAATAGCAGTTACCAGATTTAGATGAATGTTTATTATATATTTTTCCAGAACACTTACCGTTGTTGAAATCATACTTAATCATAATTGCAGTGGCGTCGATATTTTTCAGAATATACAACTCAATTGCAATAAGGTTAGAGTTTAAAATGGAAAATACTCGGTGTACCTTATCCGAGGACAGTTGTTGATTAATGCAGGATTATATACCAGTGGTTGGATTATATTAGGACTATAAGTCGAAGCTCTATTCTGTATGATAATTTAGTTACCTCGTGAACTTTGGAAGTTCTTTTTTAGTGTTTTTCTTTAACCTCAAGCATGACGTATCATGCGCTATGTTTATGTTAAGTCCATGTTGATTTGATAACATTTTGTAGTATGAAGGCGATTTGTGGGAAGATGCTTTATTGCTTACTTGAAGCATACACTGAATACAATCATCCTATTAAGTTGTTTTGTTTATTTTATTTGTTTTAAACATACCTATTCTTGTAGCCCAAGTAAGTGGTCTATGTATAAGTTGACGATTTCGCTGGCTGGAAATATTTTGCAACACAATACCTATACAGGGGCGTTCATTGCATATAAGCAGATAAGCAATGCTTAAAATTTGTGATGACTGAATACACTCGTGTCGTGTGTCTATACCCAAACGTATCTACCTACGCCACATTGCTGTGTACTTAACCTGCCTACCCCTCTGAAAATGCAATGCACGCCCCTGTAGTTGAGACACTAATCCCAAATTACCCTCAAAATATATGTAACAAACCACTTTTTACATACATCGTCCGACTTTTTGTATAATAATTTGTAAACGAGCACAAATCGATTGTTTCCACAAATTAATTGATATGTAGTAGCTATTAGTTACCGTTTTAGAATCACTATAATTTATATCAACCGATTATAATTAATGATGATAACAATATTAAGTATATACTTCAAATATTTTATATAAATGAAATGTAAAGCAATAATATTTAGGAAAAACAGATTATAACAGATTTATTATAGTACTTGTGTATGTAGATCTCACGCGCAGGAATGATTTGCAAACTATACCTACCTCCCTCTCACTAATGAGGAGGAGTGAGACGGAAAAGAACATCCGTGTTTTAATTAACGCAGGCAACGGACATTTATCCTAGACCTTATTACAAGCAACATAAGGTTGAGATTACCGAAAATACTTTTAAAGTCTATGTGTATTTTGGTAAAATTTTGACCCTTATGTGCTTAGTTATTAGGTTCAGGATAGTGTCCGTTGTCTACAACAACGCCTTGGATGCAAATATAGTCATTTTGACAGCTGTCAAAACAGTTCGAATATGGAACTTCTCGTTGGAATAATTCGTACGCCATTAATGTGTTGCCATGTATTAATAATAATTATGTTCCACACCTCCGCCACTGTATGTTTAGTGACTTAGCTGTATGCTTCACTATGTTGTGTACAAGATAATAAAATTATTGTTTTGAATGCGAGTCGATTTATTTTGATTCTTTTCCTTTATACATATGCTCACACCTGTATTCCCCGAAGGTGTAAGCAGAGGTGTTGTAATAACAACAACCACTTTTCACTGAAGATGATTAACTTATTACTTCATTGGTGAGTCTCAAGCACTATGCATAATAACACCTAATTACTTTTTAAGAATTTTAATCAAGACACTAATACATAAAGCTGAAAAGTTTGTTTGTTTGCTTGAAGGCGCTAATCTCAGGAACTACTGGTTCAATTCACGCTAAAACCAATCGCGAGTTAAACTTGGCGATAGACCAAATTAAATTTTCCACGCAGATGAAGTCGCAGGCAGAAGCTAGTAATGAATAAAGATAATTGCAATAATATTATTTGCGAAAATTATTTTTAAAATCAACTGTATATAAAAAACTTTTTTTAATTAGTGACCATGTCGGACCTAGTGATCAGGATTTAAATTACAATTTAGAATCACACAAATATCTAACCAAACAACAAAAATATTTATTTAATGGAATCGCATTGACATGACTTTCTATAATATAAAATAAATTAAATATTGAATAATTCCTCTTATATTACACATAGTGCTAGAACTAAAGGCAATAATTACACATATACTATATTATTTATCACAAACTATCTACACACTAAACCTTAATACACTACCGTTACATAAACACAGACCATGTTTGTATTTGAAAGCGATTTAGATATATAATTATATAAAAATGTGTCACATACAAAATTGAACTTTAATAAAGCCGTGTTCGTGTAAAAATTCGATTGATCACCACTAGTCCTCTTTAATCCGCTTCTTGGTGAATAGATAATGAACACCCAATATGGCGTTCATTCTGTAACAATAAACGACCTGTCATCGATCAAGCAAATAATCAACTTTACTTGCTAATTACTTACCTCAGGGGGGCGAGAGGCATTGTTAACATCTCTATTTTAAGGTGGATAAGGTTTACAATTTAACACAAAAGTACCATGCACTATGTTTGTCTGTGTGTGATAGATAACATCCATTAGGTAAATATCTTCCTTACAAATTTACACCACTAAGAAAATATATTGGATCAGGGGCCTTACCATAACCTCTTATTGCCATGATATGATAGTATGACTCACATTATGAGACAGGTGTATATGAAGTGTATAAGTTTGTCACAGTGGAACTATCATTGCAATAAGAGCTCATTGTTGGGCCCCTGGACACATTTTTCTTATTTGCTATGACATGACTAGAACCATTTCTAAGAACCCATATTTTTATTTGATTCCTGTAATTTGGATAATTTTATTAATCATATAATTTATTTTATACTAATAAACTAGTTCGCAACAGGTCAACCTCGCCTCCCATATCGTACATGCCTAATGTGTAAGGTACTCACATAAGAGGCAAATGCTATTTCCTAGCGAGCGCCAGCCCCAACCCGACGAGTCCGCCGAACGCCAGCACGGCGCCGCCGGCCACCGCGATGCCAATCAGACCTTCCTTCTCCATGCGCTTCTTCACTTGACGCTGGAAACATCATTACTTGTGATCAGTGATGAGAATACACTAACCACAACATACTAACCAACCCCACTATTCACACCACCTTTTTAATCCTGTATAATAATGTCGTTCTGATGATCCCAGAGGTTCCCAAGCTTATGCTGATTTTCAAAGTGGGCATTAGGCTTTTGCTTTTAAAACGTCAATAACATATTAGTGTTTCATACCTATTCCTAAATATAAAGGACATATTAAATATGTACTAATAAATAGGTGTTGTGTGGTAAGACAATATAAATTTAAGTGAATTTTAAAATATGAAGTTGCTGAACACCACCTCTAGATCTAGAGGAAGCACTGGTCCAATAAAATATATTTTTTTTTTTTTTTTGTAGTGCAACACCAACCTGACCACAAGATCAAGAAGAAGGCACGCATTATCATAATATTTTTATTTATGATTTATAAGCATTGCATTTTATTATATTTAAATCATGTAGAACAAAAACATGTTTTGTTTCCAATATGCGCCGTATTTATGTGCAGATATTAATGTCAATGGGTGTCTTTGTATACTTAAAATTAGCTCTTTGTAGCTAATGATTGTGGCACACTGAAACGGAATGAATTGCAGATTTATTTTTACTAATGAGCTGTAAACAACATTCACATGTTCAGCTTCAACAATAAATACAAATAATGCATGGATCTAGAACTCCTATCTATACGAAATTTGAAGATATCCTGACTAACAAAATGATGAAAAAATTATGGAATTTTTTGAATGTTTGACTGACTTACACACAGCTTAAACCACTGGTCCTAGAAACATGACATTTGGAAGGCGTGTTCTTAGAGAGCTGTTAGGATTAAGAAAGAGTTTTTCCAAATTCACTGTTAAAAGGGGGCTTAAAGTTTATATGTGATGTCACTGCCACCCAAACGAAGGTGAGGACAAAATATGTATATATTATTATTAATGTTTGCAGGGCACACCTCTCATTGTATTGAGACTTGATATTGTTGAGAACACATTATGGAGAGTTCTGAACAACATTATCAATAAAATTTTAACAGCGGTATAACTGCGTAAAGGTAACAGATAGACAGACAAACTAGCACATTTATAATATGAGGTATAAGTGTACTGTATGATATAACTAAAAGAAAAGTGACTCATAAACTCATTGTTAAGATAATATAGACGAAAACATCCTTATCTTTGTTTGATAACAAACCTGCCCCTGGTAACATAGTGTCAAGAACACACATTCATAACTTCATATGTTTACTTATTTTTCCATATGATTTGAAAAAAGCATTAAGTAACTATAATTTCTGCATAAAAAACAATAATCCTTTAGCTGTATTATTGTGTAATATAACAAATGCCGGCTACACCCAATCTTCTTTTATTATATTTTTTCAAGATACATAGTTTTGAACAACATGGGTATGAAAAAAAGGTATTCTATCCACTAACTAACAGATATGACGGCTGATTGAGAGAAATGGCAAATATCACTTGCACTAGACCCAAATAATATGTGATATGGGCAGAAGGATGATGTTAGTGATGATAACCACCAGATTATACTGCTCAGTTCTTGTGGGTACTTATTTATTAAAAAGGACACAATATAAGTAAGGGTAGGGTAGGCATAATTATATAAGTTGCATTGCAGGTAATTTATGTTAATTGGGATTTGTTTACAGATTCATATTTTTTTTTAAATATCTACCTGTCAGTTTTATGGTGTTAATTAATTAATAAATTGCCAGATTAATGCAAAGGACTTTGGATTTCCTGTAAAAAAACAATAATTATTTTTAAATCAAAGGTATGCTCACCTCCAAAGTCAAGACTTGTTGGTTAGCGGGTTCAATCTCAAGGAAAGCCTTCACGAAGTGCAATGCCTTGTTGTACTCCTTGATCCTAGCGTTGCCGATGGCCAGGTAGAACAGGTAGTCCCTCTTGCCCTCCGGGTGCGAGTTGAATAACTCCTTCAAGAGGAGAATTCCCTGGAAAAATTAATTTTAAAATTAGCATCATCCAATTGCTATTTCTTGTTGAAAACATTCATAGCCAGTAAGTAATAGGTTACCAACAGTAATAATGCTTTATTTTCTTGCTTGCTTTAGCTTCAAATCAAAAAAAATATAACTTTTTCTAACTCTAAAATACTTGCTTACTGTCTATAATACTTTTTGAAAGGACATCTTCTACTGTTTGATTACCATGCTGTAGAAGCAAAATAGGTACAAAGTACAGTTTTTCATTTTACAGCACGCATTAAGAAGTTAAGGAAAATAAAAAAATATATAGCACCTACCTTCCTTATATCCGTGGGGTATTTACTTCTAACCAGGCACCACGCGTATTCGAACTGTGCTTTGTGCGTCACGTTCCCTTGATGCAGCTGCTCGTGAAATACTCTCTCGAATTTCTAAACAGAAAAAAATTATTTACAATGCATACAATGCACTCATGACTCAACCAATAATACGTGATGCATCATTACTTGCAAGTCGTCCGACGACACTACTTCATCCAAAACGTCTTCCATTATTATTGCGCTGTAAATCGTTATTACTTTATATTATTTGCACTTTCCTATTTCTTCCAAATATCATATCATTTCACGATTTCCAAGTTCGATTGATCGAAAATTTACTTAGATTTATTTGACTTGACTTGACTGACGGAAGTGACGGACGGACTACCATCGACAGTTCAGTAACAGTCCACAGAATAAATATAAGCTTAGTACAAGCAGTACGGAAAAAGAGTAGTGTCAACTAGCATTGCGCTATTGTTTCCATTGTTGAAACATTACCGTGTATTGCGATTGTTTTCAATAGCAGTCGACAGTAGTGAATCTGAATCGGGTGTAGTCATCACTCATCGAACACTGCGCGATGCATCGCATCAACCGACGATCGGTTCCATTCAGCTAAATTCGGCGCTCTCGATTAAAGCATCAAAACAATCGATACAATAGAGTAACCTCTCGAATGTTTCGTAAGCAGAGTGAGTCGATGGAAAATTTGACCGACCAAGGTTATATTGATTGTTGAAACTTAACGCAATCGCGCATCAGTAGTATCAACTCCCATGCTAAATGGAGCAAACGCACTTATTTAAAAATGTTGGCCCTGATTCCATACTGCTTAGCAAGCTAAGCTTATTTTTATACTGTGGTTCAGTATTTACGAATGCATAGCTAGACATTAGACCGAAAATATCACTGTCAAGTGAAGTGACATGCCTCCGCATGATTTTGTCTTACAGACTTCACATCAGTCAGTCAACTCAACTGTCAAATAAAATTCATATTTATTGCGTGTAGTAGTTTGCATTGTGTGTGAGAATAAAATTAATTGTTGTTCCTCTTTATTTAAGTCTTGAGGTATTTTGCTGGTAACCTTTGAAACAATTGTCTAGTAGTATTAACATGCAGAGTGTAATTAATTCTGTGAAAGGCACTGCCCTTGGCGTGGTCGGCTACTTGACGCCGGTGTTGAAGGTATCCGCAGCTTCCTATTGTTGTAAACCGACAACATTATCAGTGTTTACCAACATATGAGCCAATTAACTATTTTTACATCAACTACCTTATCTTCACGCTCAGATTAATGAAGTATGTTTTGTATAACTGCTGACAATACATTGCTATATGCAAATTTTTCTTTTGTACTCATTTCATCATTATCGTATGCACATTCGTCATGTTAAAATGGACATTGGACGGATGTTGTTTCCTTTCAACCGCCCTCGTAGTAATCATAATCATGTGCATTGTACTCAATAATAATGATTTTAATTGATAAACTTAATCTATTAGGAATCCAAGTTTCGAGAAACAGGTGTGATCACACCCGAAGAGTTCGTAGCGGCCGGGGACCACCTGGTGCACCACTGCCCCACCTGGCAGTGGGCCAAGGGGGAAGACGCCAAGATACGCCCATATCTGCCTGCTGACAAGCAGTTCTTGATCACTAGGAATGTGCCATGCTACAGAAGGTGTAAGCAGGTACTTCACTCATATTATTAAAACTGTAAGTTCATGCCTTTTTAGAGGGGTCACTGAGTTTCTAGGGGTGATACAAGACCCACTGTGGCAGATGGTGAGTACATCTTTATACAAACATGACTGAATTTATTTTTTATTCCTTCACCATAATAGTGGTTTGTTCAGTTTATTAAGTGTATTAATATTTAAAATATTTACAAGTGCTCTATTAGGAATCTTTATTAGAATAAAATTATTTATATTTAATCCATTGTGTAGAGAATATAAATACAATTTAGGGCACTAAGAAATAAATAAAAGGGATTCATATTTTTATCTCCATAGTTCATATGAACTTGTGTTTGGAGTCAACAGATAGAATGTAAAAAATATATACAGGGTTTTTGTGTTCCTATTGCAGATAGAGTACTGTGATGACAAAGAGAAGGTAATAGAAGATGAGAATGATGAGGATGGTGGCTGGGTAGATACACATCACTATGACAGTGCGGGCGCACCTACTATTGAAGAAAAGGTGTGTACTCGTTGCTAGTTGCCTTCAGTTATTCACATAATAGCATTTAATCCAAATGTTAGGTATGTCTTTTACCTTATTCACAAGTGAATCACTTGGATGCTTATGTGTGTGTAAATATAAGGAAGGATGTCTATGTTCCTCCCCTTTAAATATATGCCCTGTTTTCTATAATGAGAAAATATTACCTTAATTCTGCGTGTAACTTTGGAACCTGGTATTGACTAGTTTATTATAATATTTCATCATCATATGCTCACGCTTATAACCCCCAAAGGGGTAGGCAAAAGTGTACATATAGTTCACCCGCATTTTGCCAGTTATGTTTTAATCCCATGTAACCGGGCAGTAAGACTTGCTGCTCCTGCAATATTGCAGATGGAAAATCAAGTGACCCTTTGCCTCACCAGGGTTTCTCACCCAGGACTTGTTCTACAGTAGTGCTTGCACTAGATCAATGAAGCAGTTGGCATTGAAAGATTTATAAGGATTAATGTTACTGTTACTTATGCCAGTGAGATAAGGTTGATATTTGCTAAGCACAGGTTTATTCAAAGAAATGTCTGTTTGAAAGTTGTATTGAGACTAATTTGATGTATGTAAGAATGGAAAGGGTACAGCCCTTTTTACGATTTCTTAATAGATATACATAGATATAAACTAAGTAGTAAAATTAGTTAATAACAGCTAGATTCACCACACATTAACATAACAATAAAGTGAAATTATCAAGTCTATAAATAATATTGTATAGGTATGTGAGATGACTCTGGAGGCAGCAGACACAGGCGACAGTGACGGCGAGGGAGCAGCGGGAGGCCGCGACGATGACGACGACGATGAGGAGGAGGATGGGGAAGCTGAAGATATGGAGCAGTTCCAGGAGTCCGGTCTTCTCGATGAAGTTGATCCTGTATGACTTGTTTTGTTTTCTACCAGTACCTCAAGTACATGTTTTGACATTTTAAAATCTCCATGAATTGCTCAAAATGTATTGATCCACAATCTTAAGAACACGACCATGACCCACCTCCTTGAAAGTATCAAGACGTTTAAAATCACATTAATACTTACCGTCGTCCACATTTAATCATGTTAAAAAATATACTTAGAGCACTATTATTTTATTAAAACAAAGAAATCGAAACTTCAATTCAAAAATATTTTTATTTGCTTAGACTTTCAAACAGTCAGAATGACATGATAACACAGGATTATACATGCTACCGCCGGGTATGGATATTTCGAGTACACGGCTAACCTTGCTATGCCACTCCCATTCACCACGCGCGCATTGTGGACTATGTAATAATATGAACCCCAACTGGATTAGCTGACGAAAATTATTATAAAGCACTTACAAAACATTCATAATCTTCATCTTGCTCCCGTGTAATTTGGCTAATCAGTCAATGCCGTCTGTTTTAACTGATAGCATTATCTTTGCATGTAAATAAACAGCTTCAAAACATGACCTAATTAGATATGTCTTTGTGTTTAGGTACTAATTTCATGTTATTCTCCCTTGTTAGTATGTTCAATTGACATTTTTTTTAGCAAATATAAGTGTGTATACAAATTGTGAGGAACTCGTGGCAGTTGCTATTGCGCATATCATTTGATCAACAAGTTAAGCAACCCTAATTCAAGCCATTAGTTGGATGCCAATTGGTCCCGGTTGCCAATTTAAAATCTTTGGCAATACATACATACATATGCTCACGCCTGTATCCCATGGGGGTAGGCAGATACCACCGTTTGCCACATGCTACGATCCTTACATACTTCTTTCGCTTCATCCACATTCATGCATCTCTTCATACACTTTCTTCGGTTACGAGTGGTCCGAATTTGACCTTTCCGCAAAATACTATTAATTTGGTCATACTAGTTCTTCCTTGGACGCCCTCTACCGACACTTCCGCCCACATTCGCTCTATAAATCAGGGGGATTTAGAAATTCTGACTTCTAGTTTAACTCAAATTACCGACTTTCCTCGTAAAAGGGTTACGAAGGTCAGTTGTCAGTCGTTTCGTATAAATATATATCTGCCGCATCGGGTGAATCAAGGACTGAACTGAACAATGTATCGGATAAATTGTATGGCAAACTGAATGCTAGCAAATTTTAATGATATTTCACTTGAATAAATATTTTGTAGTCAACAGATCTAGCACAGCGCAAGGAGTCAGTGTCTACAGAAAAGAAATCAAGGGCTACGGACGGCGACGAAATTATAAGGACACGAACCTACGACCTCCACATCACGTATGACAAGTACTACCAGACGCCGAGGCTCTGGCTCATCGGGTATGACGAGGTTTGTATCAACTTTACTTGCGGTTTATGAAGTCTTAAGTGGTGCAAAATCAAAAAACTTCTTACAAAATACATTCAAATTGTAAATGTTACTGCTGAGAAATAATAAGCAAGAATCTTAGTAATTTTTCAAAAATATTATCACAATATATCTCATGAAAGGATACAGTTCCAATGCTTAATTGTAAAATATAAAAAAAGCTGATAACAATTTTCGTTTTTGGGATGAAAAGTAGCCCATGTTCATGATTGCCTGGCCCTGAATACGCAAGTTTATTTAGGGGTCTTGTATACTCACGTTCTTATATGACCCGAGCGCGAAAGAAACACATTTTCCCCGCAGTTATCCCCTCTGTTGTCGTTAAGCGCTCGAAAGTCGCGACGGCATCTTTATTAGGTACTTGTAGTATAATGGTATGCTGTATGTGTAGGACCGCACTCTGCTAAGCGTGGAGCAGATGTACGAGGATGTGTCCCAGGACCACGCCAAGAAGACCGTCACCATGGAGTCGCACCCACACCTCTCCGGGCCCAGCATGGCATCCGTGCACCCGTGCCGGTAAATATTGATTTATTTCTAAGTAGCTTTTACAAGCGAGTTTTCTCGCAATCTCTCCTTCTGAATGAGTTCAAGACGCACGGAGAGATATGATTTACATTATGCAGGCGGTGACAACCTTTATAGCCACATATGGCAAGCGGCTTAGAGCACAAGGAGTCACAGACTTTTAGTTAATCGCTTGACTCATGCATCCTGTAATTTTCAGTTAGAGCCTTAGTGGTCTCGGGGTTAGAGCAGTCGCATGCTACGCAAGCGACGCAAGTTCGAATCCTTAAACCTTGAAACTTGTACGTGTATGTACAGTGATTTCACACCACGTGCTTTACGGTGAAGGAAAACATCGTGAGGAAACCTGCATATGTCTGAGAAACAATTCAAAGACGTATGTCACGTTGGCACTTAATCATATTCGGTGAAATGTGGGTGTTGAAAATTACAACACCTCTGCCTACTCCTTCGGGGAATACATGCGTGAGCATATGTACATGAGACGGTCTACTAACGTACTCCCACGGGATCTCATGGATTAACAACCTATCGATGCGCGAATCCGATTCGCGTGTAGTTGCCACTCATCGGACACGGCACGATACATCGCGTCGGCCGACGATCAGTTCCATTCGGCAAGATTCTGCGCGACTCTGACCAATCGCTTATATCAAAACCATCGAAACAACCGAAAACCCATTATTTCATCACTAAGGCGAGTCGATGGAAAATTTGACAGACTTCGATTGTTTCGAATGTTGAAACATCTCGCAATCGCGCATCGCTACAACAATCCAATACAATGCATCCAAAGCTTGCAGCTCCTAACATTTGTTGTATTGTCTTATACCAGGCACGCAGAAGTAATGAAGAAGATAATCGAAACGGTGACGGAGAGCGGGGGCGAGATGGGTGTGCACTCCTACCTCATAGTGTTCCTCAAGTTCGTTCAGACCGTCATACCGACCATAGAGTACGACTTCACGCAGAACTTCTCCATGCAACTAATGTAACTTGTATGGCTTTTGCATGGCCAGGGAGTGGGTACAAATGTTATTTTTTTTCAAGGAATGGCGTGAATTACGCAAGGCAAATTAGACCTTATGATGTAATACTATGAGACTAATATCAATCGTAAGAGGTCTGCAATCAAATATGGATATTATAACTTAAAAATATTGGCATCTCTTTGTCGTAAAAAGTAAGTCTGAAAAGTTTATTTAAAGGAATATATATTCGTAAGGTATGAAATTAATTTTAAACCAAAATATTTTGTTCAAATACATAGCTTTAATGCAGCATTTCGATATAAATATAACGATTTTATATTATCTTGCCAGTTTTGTAGACATTAAAACCACCACATCTTTGAATAATAAAAATATACACATAGATTTTCTGTTTATTTTAATTTTTTATACGAAGTAGGGTAAGAAATAGCTAGATTTTTCCTGGGATATTATTATAATGTCGACGTTGTCTATATTAAACAACGCTTGGCTTCATATTCAAATAATGTCTTCGTACAAATAATTCCTAGCCATTATGGTATGGAGCCAATGTACGTTTTACATTGTGTAATCTTAGTGTACTGAATATATATTATCGAAAGTTGTTATATGCATGTTTGTTTTTGTTTAAGATTTTATTTAATATAAAATATATTTTGCTACACATGTAAACATTCTTTCATTTCTTGTCTGTTCCACATAAAAACTCGTATAAAAAAAACTTATGTGCAGTGATTTCACACCACGTGCTTTACGGTGAAGGAAAACATCACGAGGAAACCTGACTCACCTTTTGTCACGTTGGCACTTGATCATAGTCTATGAAATGTGGGTGTTGTTGATACACCTCTGCTTACCCCTTTGGGGACCCTTATGGGATGGCCTGAGCATATTTTTTTATATTTTTATAAAAACATGATTGTAATTTCATTATTTATTGATACATATCACATACATTATGTACAAATCACCGTGGTGCAATAATAAAAATATAATCAGTACATAGCATAATAAAGCATGATTTATATTATTCTACCGCTTACAATGTTACTATACAAATAATACAATATCGCAACTTATAATACAATATTACATTGGAAATTACCAAAGAAATATTTTCATAATGTCAGACGCATAAAATTATATGAATTCTTTGTACACTAAAAAAATATGTATCTATATTCATTTAACATTTGTGGCGCAAAAATACTGCAACGAATTTATGGTAAATAGTTACATAGCCCACGAACCCTCGCACACTGAAAACTAATTACTCTATAAAATACAATATTTATTTTGCAATGCAATTCTTAGATATTTCATACAAACCGCGATAGTTCAGTAGATAATTTGACAAAACTGGCTAGGGCTGTCCAACTCACCACAATCAGAGAATGCCCTCGTAATAATATACACGTATATGACAAATGTAGGGTAACATACGCGATCAATATTGGGAAGGAACAAAACTTCAATGACAGCATAACACCGCTTTAGACAAGAGATACAATTTCTATACATTGATTCGTGATAAGACACTTTTGTAAAGTATCGTGTTAAGCCACTTCTGAGGCCAACAATACTGAGATACAGGGAGTCCTAGGATGGGGTTTGGGAAAGACCTTGACATTAGGCCGTGCATTATTAATATAAAATGTATGTATCTGTATGTAATTTCAAATTCACTAAATGTGTATGAAAATATATACAATACAATATACAGAAAAAAACCAAATTTCTTTTTCTCTGTCCGTCTGGCTGTTTGCTCCGACTGGACCGATTTTAACGGGACTTTCACTGGCAGATAGCTAATGTTACAAAAAGTAACCTAGGCTACTTTTATTTGAAAAAAATAAGGGTTCCGCGGGCCACCCATGAAATTAACTGTACTCGGGTGAAACCGTGAGGCACAGCTAGTTTAAAATTAAAATAAACTGAATGTATAATCTACACTCCTCAATAATGTATCTTACAGAGATATAATTGCTTATAATATAAATATAATAACGATATGAAGGTAAAACTTATACAAAAGGAATGAATATGTGAGGCAGGACTCCCATTGATTAATATTCTAATAAACTATAATTCAATTATAAAAATATATGCACATTTGAACTCGTTCTATAAACATTCAAAGGAAACAAACACATTGATCCCATCTCACAATCTACAATAATAATAATAATTTATAATATACACCTTTACAATTTGTCTAATAAATAAAATGTATTATAAATAAGGTAACCTACACTCAGCTTGCAAAACAATACCGACGAATAGAGAAATTAATGAGAGATAATTAATTGTACTTTCACCGTAGAAATGTGACCGACTAACACGCGATCCTATATAATTTACGTTACTTACAATCATTACAATCTAACTGCATCCGTAATACCGCGCCTGGAAGGATAAAATTTTTTTTTCAAACATACATTTTAGATGCTCGTGCCACAGTTACTATTGCGCATTAGTTGGATGGAAGCACGTTAAGCTGTTGGTCCCGGTTACCAATTTAACATCTTTGACAATCGTTAAGGTCAGTCGAGACCTAAGAAAGTCTGACAACTGGAACCCAGATTACTGATTTACCTCGTGAAAGGGGTTACGACGGTCAGGTGGCAGTCGCTTCGTATAAAATCAGGTGATCAGCCACATCGGGTTGAATCAAGTGCCGACCGCAACAATACATAGGATTAGGCCAGGGAGAAGATTTTTTTTAATACCAGCAATACTCCTGAGATCAATTAAATAAAAAATTACTTCAATGACTAAGCAAGGCAGAAACGGTAAGGTCCTAACCTTCATAGCATACTGGCAACCTTACTCTCGGGAACTCAACAAGACTTCGAGGTAGCATTAAGTATTTGGCTACGACTTTCAGTAAAATGATGCAGTTCTCAATTAGGCAACTTCGAGTTGTAAACGGGAGATTTCGTTCTGTAATTAATTGTATACTATCGCTTTTAAATTCTTGTTACCCAGAAGGCGCGGTATAGCGCTTGCAGTCAAACTATAGATCCTCGCAAGAATCACTTGACAGTTTTCACTATAATATATATTTTCTATTATCAATATCAACACGAGAGTACAACGACTACTCTAGTAGAATTACTTTGTCTAGAAAATTCAAATCTACAATTTTATTTATTCTTTGCAAATACAATTAGTTCATATTAAAATTTCACTAATTGTTCTCTAATTTATAATCCTCGACTATTATTTTACGGTAAAACAATTATTTATTAATAAATAATTTTGGTATTTATATACATTTTTAAAAATTTTATTCAGTCTATGTCAATATTTGTATCAAATTATTTAAATCAAGGCTTCATACCATCCACAATGGTAACAAATCATTGCTCAGTGAACAAAACTAACGAAAAGTAAGTAGAATTAATTGAATATACTATACACTGATGGCTTCCAATCGATTTTCACTTATAATATCATGAATATTATTTGATTTCTTGTTACATTGAAATCTGAACCTAAAATCGGTGGGTGTAAGATCTCTACTCACATGTCACAATCTAACGACATACAGATGTCAAGATGGGAGAATTTGTCAAAAATCGCAGATCAATTGATGCCGCCTTTAGAATATCAAGCGCATTGTCACAGTATACATATAAGCTTTACAAGCAGTAAGGAATCTAGGCCTATTTTTTTTAAAGAAGATTTGCTCTAAGGAATGTGAGGGTTATTTTAAAGATTTTAAAATTTACTCAAACTAATGTAATTTGTAATAATAATAACGGATCCCTCCGAATGCAACGCGCAGACGTGGCAGGCCGAGAAAAAGTTGGCAGGACGAACTGAACGCCTTCCTGAAAAACTGGCCCGAGAAAGCTCTGGATCGGAAGGGATGGAAAGAGGGAGGCCTTTGCCCAGCAGTGGTACAATTCAGGCTCATAATAATAATAAAAAAAATAAATGTAATTTGATATTTTGAAAAAGTCGGCAAAATACGTGAATAACGTGACACCTCTTACTGTCACACCTATATCGCTTATTTTCTCGTAGTGTGTTATTTCGGATGATTTGTTGCTAGATTCCTAACTGCTTTTGAAGCCTATATTTAAACTGTGGCCTTGGTATGAAGAAGGGATTATTTATGACGTACCATTGCCGTTTAATCCATTACCGATTTTTCACGTAATAGAAGTTGCGACGACCTTGAGTTGAATCAAGTGCCGACCCCAACAAGATGATGGTAGCTGGTGTTAGTTCCTATTAGATGTGTGAGGCACGATGTTGACCAGTTTGAGCAGAGCGAACGAAAGCAGTTTGTCGAGAGGGTCGAGGGTGCCGCGCTGCAGCCACTTGGGGATGGTGGTGCGCGCGTGACGGAAGCCCAGCTTCTGCAGGATGTAGTCCACGCCGTACGGCTCGATGGACTTGCCCGCCCATGACAGTAACCTGGCGAATGGTAAATAATACGTATGAATGAAAATGAAAGTATAAGTATTGAAAATGAAAATAATACGTTTTGGAATAAACTTTCATTGTAATCTACACGCAATTTAAGATTAACAGCTTTTCACTAAAAGCATAATATGAAAGTATATAACTTTACCTGAAAAAAAATATTTAAAAAGAAATCTCGGTCTCTCTCCTTGTAAGGTTAGGTTTCCGCGAAATAAAGAGACCCATAAAAATAAGTCAACGCGGATGAAACCACGGGACACAGCTAGTCCACAATAAAACTGCCCACTTAAAGGCTGGTTTCTCATCTCAATATATAAAAAGTATAATTAAAATCATGTTTTGTAAGGGAGAAAGGACAATGTTGTTAATGAAGATGAAACAGAAATGAATGAAAAACCTATTGTGGTCGATATAAATAACACGGGATAATGATAGGGAAATGAGGAGTATTGTTCGTTACCTGACAGTAGGTTCAAGATGCCACGTGTGGCAGCGATAGTCGCGGTAGTCGTGTGACTCGACCAGCGTGTCGGTGGGCCGCTCCCCTCGCTCGCTCTCCGCCGCCCACGCATTGCGAGACCCGCCCGATATCTACCAACATATTGCTCAATCAACAAAAAAAAAAAACAACGGCCAGTATTACGCAATTAGGGCCAAATGTTCATTCAACAACATTCAAGTGTCCGTAGTAATTCCAAATAAATAACTTTCCACTTTATGCAATATGAAACCATGGGGTACAAAAAAAAACTTTCTTTGCGTGTGTCTGTTTGTTTTTGGCTTATCTCAGAAACAGCTGAACCGATTATAACTGGACTTTCACTGGCAAATAGCTGATGTTACATGGAATAACGTAGACTACGCTTATATTTAAAAATATAGGGTTGTTTTTACCACAAACAATTTAAAATTTTATTTAAACTCTTTGGAAAACACATGGGCAATGAAGTATACATTATTATACGAATCAGAATAATACTTACAACCCTGTCCTTCTCCTTGATGTATGAAGAGATGAGATCGTGCAGGAACAGGAACGCCTCCGCGTCCACCGACACGAATATATGGTCCTCGAACTCCGTTATGAAACTGCACTCCACTACTGGCTTCTCATCTGACATTTTAACAAATAACAACATCTCACTACGTATAAAAATAATTTTATCGCATTTTATCAAGTGTCGACCCCAAATACATGGGATAAGGCCAGGGAGATGCACCCAAAGCAATAACAGTTATCAAAGTCAAACAATTCTAGATTAATAAGACGTGATTTAAATGATACACAAACAATATTGTCAAGTCGTTTACCTAATATATACTCGCTAGTGTCTCCACCGAATATTTGTAAGCGGTGGTAATATCCTAGCGGTGACGTAAATATCTTAAAAAGGTACTAAATGCATTCGATTAAAAAATATATATAAGTATTCGAAGTAACATTTATGAAATCCTATAAGAATTTTTTTTTTTCACCATCCTGACGATTTAAATATATTTTTCCATTTTATTCTATACAGATAAATAAAATTGAAGTGTCTGTTGGTAATTCCAAAATAACAGCTTTACACTAAATGCATATGAAGGTAAACACGCCACTGACACTAAAAAACCAAGTTTTATATTTTTTCTGTCTGTGTGTCTGTTTGTTCCGGGTAATCTCTGAAACGGCTGGACCGATTTTAACGGGACTTTCACTGGCAGGTAGCTGATATATCAAGGAGTAACTTAGGCTACTTTTATTTACGAAAAATATTATTGTTCCGCGACAATAAGGAAGAAACTAAATCTACGCGGGTGAAACCGCGGGGCATAGCTATTTTTTATATAAATAAATAAATAGCAGAGATCAGTAACATTTATACATCTGTAACAATGCTAAACAACAGAACTGTGAAAGCGTTAAGAGCGTCTGACTTGTGATCTCACCATTCTCAGTAGGTGGTGTATTCTTCTGCAAGTGTTGTGTCCGCAGGTGCAGCTGCAGGGAGGGCACGGCGAAGATGACCTCCCGCACGTGTTTGTCGGCGGGCTTGCTGCGCTCGCGCTCCCTCTCCACGCTGCTCGTGTTGCCTCCGCCGCCACCCGTCTCCTTCTCCAGCGATGGGAACAACTCGATCGCTACGTCGACAGGATAACGTATACAAGTTGTATTCATTTCGATGTAAGAGATTCATGTGAAGAAGGAAAAAGTTGCAAAGAACTTTTAGGGTGCTAGTTTATACTAGCGGACGTCACGCGGTCTCACCAGCGTAATTCCCGTTACCGTGGGAGTACGGGGTAAAGATATAGCCTATGGTACTCGCTGATGCTATCCATTGTAGTTGTTTCGGAGTCTATTAAATGCAAACAAACAAACAAAAAAAACAATCAAATATTTCCTATTTATAATATTAGTTTAGATTTTAGCAAAACTGGGTCATCTATAAGGCAGATTAGGCGACTGCCTAGCCAAGAAAAGAGTAAAGGAATGGAGCCCAGAGAATTGTATATACAAGAGCCGAGCGGAGCGAAAGATCTTTATTAATAAAATCGCACGAAAAACAGTACGTAACCGTTGCTCTTTGAGTTCTGCAGAACGCATTTGAATTTCAATAATAAATCGTTCGGTTCACTGTCCATACTGCGTGCGCATGTATACAACTCTGGCTCATCACATGAAGCTTCTGCTAAAGTCGCCTAACTGTGAATACAGTTTAAGGGTTAAATGTAATGTGTATGTTTATATACTGACCGTCAATCTCGCTATTAGCGAAGGCGTATGTGAACCACTCGCGCAGCGTCTTGAACTGCGGCGGGAAGAGAAGAGCTCTCGTCATGCGGCACACCGTGGCCATGGACTGGTGGCCGGCGCCCGCACCCAGGCCCGCCGTCAGGCTCTGTACCACGTGGACCTCCAGCTCCTCTGCACCAACACACCATGTCCACACACACACACTCCACAGATACACACTCTCACACAAGACAACTATCGATAGGAAAACATAATATAAACTAGGAGTTCGCGGATCAAATTGGTCGAACGCCAGCTGAGACACGAGGAACTGGGATCAAATCGCAGCGCGGAAATATGTCCCGCACTAGGCTTCAGAAACGTCTCGTCTTTAGCGCTCTACTACTTGCTTTTTATATTTTTTTTCTATGTTTGAGTGTGACATCATGCTGAATTAGAACACCAATCAATATAGTGGATAGAGATCACTAAAACTTAAATAAACCCTTGATTTATATAAGATGCCAAAAGAGGATTTCCAATAAATAACATTTTAAATAGAAAAGGTGTTTACCGTCATCATTGGCAACTTGCTGGGCCTCGGTAGCGAAGCTGATGCTTGGATCCTTCAGACTGAACAGAGCCCAGGACTTAGCCTTGAAGCTGTTGCCGTGGAAGCAGGCCAGGGACACATTCGTCCCCTGTAACTCCATCGTGCCGCCCAAGACCGTGCCTATTAGAAACACGTATCCAAGATTTAATGGTTGCTTAACTGTCTAACACTTCACACAATTCTTTGAAATCTGAGTGGATCGTGACGAAATATTTAGTCAGTTTATATATGAGGAAACCAAATATGCTAGCATTTAGTTAGTTTACAGGCAGAAAGATTATAGGTTTGTAGCGGTAGAACATCTTTAAGTTAAAATGTTTTTATTCATATAATATTTCGAATATCGACTTGACACGATATGTCAGAATAGCTTGGAGAAAAGATTTTAGGTTTTTAATTGGATTGTTGATATAAATAGTTATTATGTAAATACAAAAATAAAGCGGACTCTAATATATAGCTTATTTAATTACGATAATTACTATAGGTTGGTACTTCACTTAATTTGGATTTAACCTGATTATAAAAAGACGAACTTCCAACCGCAATTTTATCCGCATCAAATCTATCTCTAAACATTAATTACACAAGAATACGTATTAAGAAGACAGAAAATTTATTTATCCACTAAATTTCGTTCTCAAATCTGTAAAATGCTCTCCACATCTGACACCACTATTCCGGAAATCCGCGGGAATTCCGCGTTATGTTAAACATATCATCTAGAGTTTTTTACATGATAAAATATAATGTAACCAAGAGAAGTATTGATAACATACCAGTGGCGGGCAGAGGCGTGGGTAATGTAGAGAGTTGTATGCCCGATATGAGGTGCAGCACCTTCTGCCAATGGCGGTGGTGACGTAACTCTTGCGGCTGCTGCGGGCCATCGCTCGACGTCGGCTGAGGCGCCGCTGGAACCGTACAAACACATTTAATACAACAGATCCAAAGATTAGAATAGGTGACGACCAGCCTCGTGAAAATTTTTCTGTCATGCCACAAAAAAATTTAAAATAAAAATGTTGTAATCGTCTATTTGCGCTGAAATCCAAGCAAGCAAGCATGTAACGAGTTTTTGTATGTATGAAGGTGGACTTACGATCCTTGCGGTCCCTCCGGTGCGCGGAGTAATTAGGATGTAGCGAGTTGAAGACCCGCCTGCTGGAGTTGAACTGCTGCGTGAAGAACTCCTCGAGTTTTAGCTGCATCTTGAGCAGGTCGGGTGTCGTGCTGCGACTCATCAGCGTTTGCAGCTGGTGCCAACGGAGACGCCCGTGGGTCAATATTATCGCTGGCCTAGCAAAACACAATAAAATTTTCTTATTACTTACAGATACTTTTACTCGATGTTATGTTTAATGATAGGCTACGACGAAGACATTTTGGGGGCAACAGGTGGTCTCTGCCAGCCACTCGTCCCTCAGGGGGGCCATGGCCCTCGTGTGCTCACCTGGCCGTGGGCCTGTGTGCGTGGGGCGCGTGCCGGGCGCGGGCCAGCCACTCGTCCCTCAGGGGGGCCATGGCCCTCGTGTGCTCACCTGGCCGTGGGCCTGTGTGCGTGGGGCGCGTGCCGGGCGCGGGCCAGCCACTCGTCCCTCAGGGGGGCCATGGCCCTCGTGTGCTCACCTGGCCGTGGGCCTGTGTGCGTGGGGCGCGTGCCGGGCGCGGGCCAGCCACTCGTCCCTCAGGGGGGCCATGGCCCTCGTGTGCTCACCTGGCCGTGGGCCTGTGTGCGTGGGGCGCGTGCCGGGCGCGGGCCAGCCACTCGTCCCTCAGGGGGGCCATGGCCCTCGTGTGCTCACCTGGCCGTGGGCCTGTGTGCGTGGGGCGCGTGCCGGGCGCGGGCCAGCCACTCGTCCCTCAGGGGGGCCATGGCCCTCGTGTGCTCACCTGGCCGTGGGCCTGTGTGCGTGGGGCGCGTGCCGGGCGCGGGCCAGCCACTCGTCCCTCAGGGGGGCCATGGCCCTCGTGTGCTCACCTGGCCGTGGGCCTGTGTGCGTGGGGCGCGTGCCGGGCGCGGGCCAGCCACTCGTCCCTCAGGGGGGCCATGGCCCTCGTGTGCTCACCTGGCCGTGGGCCT
Organism: Watsonalla cultraria; assembly: GCA_964035505.1. Taxonomy (NCBI): domain Eukaryota; kingdom Metazoa; phylum Arthropoda; class Insecta; order Lepidoptera; family Drepanidae; genus Watsonalla; species Watsonalla cultraria. Next base: position 871,762 of record OZ037713.1, read on the forward strand.
GTGTGCGTGGGGCGCGTGCCGGGCGCGGGCCAGCCACTCGTCCCTCAGGGGGGCCATGGCCCTCGTGTGCTCACCTGGCCGTGGGCCTGTGTGCGTGGGGCGCGTGCCGGGCGCGGGCCAGCCACTCGTCCCTCAGGGGGGCCATGGCCCTCGTGTGCTCACCTGGCCGTGGGCCTGTGTGCGTGGGGCGCGTGCCGGGCGCGGGCCAGCCACTCGTCCCTCAGGGGGGCCATGGCCCTCGTGTGCTCACCTGGCCGTGGGCCTGTGTGCGTGGGGCGCGTGCCGGGCGCGGGCCAGCCACTCGTCCCTCAGGGCGGCCGTGAGGCGGGACACACGGGCCAGCAGTACGGGGGTGCCCATGTACTCCAGCCGCAGCTCCAGCGCCGCCAGCCGCACGCCGCACACGTGCCCGGGGTTGCAGCCCGGCTCCTCCTCTATGTGCACTGCAAAACAAACAACCACCCGTAATGTCCAGTGTTCTCTTACGGTATAGAGCGGATAGGGGAGGGTAGTACCGTATGTGTCGATGGAGGAGAGCGAGATGGCGCCGCCGACGATGCCGCCGCGGGCGTCGAGCGAGGAGCCACCCAGCGCCAGCCCCACCAGCATGTTGCGGTGCCCCGTGCTGCCGATGCTCAGCCGACCCGTACAGTTGAAGTCGCGGCTCTGCCAACTACACCATAACACACCACCACCATCTCAAAGAGTGCTAAGATACTAAAGAGGAATAAACGATCGTAGCCTTTGACATTACTATAACCGCTTGTTTTTCAAAGAGCCATTGTATGGCGCGATTTTGTTTTCAAAGTAACTTTAATAAGTAAAGATTATAAGAGTGACCTGACGTTCCCCATGACGTTGCCCATGTTCATGTGCACGTTGAGCCGCGTGAAGTTCACCGCGAACAGCACCAACGTCTCCCACGCCGCACCCGTCGCCGGCGTGGATGATTTACTATCTATGACACACAAACCCACACTTTATTTATCAACAAGATAATTATTGTGATTTTTATTATTTTGATTATTTCCTCAAACAACAAAATACTATGGAACAAAGTATTTCAATTGCAGGTAATTTAAAGCTAAGGTCTGGGTAATAATGCTCACCTTTGGATTTTTGATGGTCTACAGTCTTTGCTTTCTCTCTCTGCGGCAACACGGGGGAAACTGGTACATTTTTACTGGAGGCTCTGAAATAATTAAAATGATTGACAACATTACTATTCTGAGTTGAGACGGTTGGTAGAGTCGCAAATGTTCATAATTTGCTAGATGCACCATCGGGCGGACTGTACTGGGCCTTAATTTTTGTAGTCTATACAGATAAAATTGAAGTGTCTGTCTGTAACTGCAAAATAACAGTTTTTCAATCAATGCATATGAAAGTATACACGGTACTGACAAAAAAAACAATTTTTAAAATTGTCTGTTTGTTCCGGGTAATCTCCGAAACGGCTGGGCGGATTTTGACGGGACTTTCACTGACGGATAGCTAATGTTACAAGGAGTAAATTAGGCTACTTAGATTTAAAAAACATTAGGGATCCGCGGGCAACCATGAAATTATAATCTACGCGGGAGAAAGCGCGGGGCACAGCTAGTATTAAATAAACTAGCAAGGAAGGTCTTAATAACAATGTAAAGATATGTGTAGGGTCATACGCGTGGTGTTCATGGTTGAGGCTGAGGTCGCCGAGGAACATGCGGCGCACGATGGTGCGGCGGTACCAGGCACGCGGGAAGGCCAGGATCTCGCCCAGCCGCCGCATGTCGTACTTGAACCACGCCGAGCCCACGTCCACTATCGCTGCACACACACACACACACACCCGCACTATAGTAACTATGTGCACTCAAATAACCTAATCCCGCATCCCTCTCTCATTGCTCAATATAAAAGGCAGAAACGATTTAACGAAATGGAAGAAATAAGTTTGGCCTGCAGACGATAAGGACTGTTTTCGATTACATTAAATATATTGTTTGGGACTTCTAATGCTACTAATGGAACGCGAGTATGTAGGTTACGTAATATAAATTTTATAAAAAAATACACGGTTTCACGGAAGAGCGATGCAGAGTACTGGATTGTAAATTTGACAGAAGCAAATTGTTCGAAACTCCATGGTAATGTTAAACGAGTTCTGGTAAAATCACATTCTGCTAACACAGAGAAAACATTGGACTTACTTGAAAACCTCATGGTAGCTTTGGAAAGATCCTGGTCTGTCTGGAAGTCAAGCTTCCGAGATCGTGAGAGGTGGAACTTGACAAACTCAACGTTGACGCTGAGCGAGTCCTTCCTCTCGGTGTCGGAGAGCGGCGACCACTGCGCCTCCTTGAGGCTGGACTTCTTGCCGCCGTACGGGTGGAACACGTACACTGAGAAGTCCGCCAGACATCCTGTCACGCTCAACCCGCCCGTCGCTACTGTTGGCTCCGCTGCTTCCCTGGTAACGTTCAATAATGATATTCAAAGAACTTAAGATTCAACCCGTGATGTACAAAGACCACAATGTAAACGATGCAAACAAAAACCTGGCTGGCCGCAAGCTGCATATGGTATAATGGGCGGTGTAAAATGATATAAAATGCCACGGTGGCCGTGCGATTTGAGCAGTCGCCTACTACATAAGCGAAGTTCGAATCCCAGCAGCCTGAATCAATGAGTTTTTCTAAAAACGTATGTGCATTGATTTTACACCTCGTGCTTTACGGTGAAGGAAAACATCGTGAGGAAACCTGCATATGCTGAGAAGTATGTATAGTGCCCGAGTCGGTGATAGACTCATCATCTGTTACGTTAGCACATAAAACACCTCTGCCTCGTGAGCTATAATGATATAGTGTACTGACTGGTCGCTGGCCCGCTTGGAGCTGAAGACGATCTGCAGGCTGGGCAGCTGCAGCAGGCACTCGACGCGCGAGGCGGGCAGGCAGCTGAAGCGGAACGTCGACGGCTGCATGTGGCAGTGCACGATCACGTCCACGGGGAACGACGCGTACACGTACTGCCCGTACGACGCGCCCTCCACCGACCGCGAACGGTCGCCGCTCTCCGCTTCTATCACATTTAAAACAGTCGTTGCTTAGTTTCTCTCAGTAAAAGCAACCGTCGGTACTCTGGGATAAGCCCGTATAATCACGAAATTTTGACAATTTGGAAGTAATTTTGTTAAAAGTCAAATTTTAAATCAGAATTTATAAAAATTACGAAGAATAAATGTGAGAGAGTCATGAAATGTGGTCATCACATACAGCGGATCTGTCACGAGTAAAGAACGTGTAGCGAAAAATAGTGAGGATATAACGCATGTTTTTATTCGCCTCGCGCCATACATAAGACAGAGATAGGTGAAATTGAAACCTATTTTTAAAAATTTGTTACTCTTAAGTATCAGCAGTAGCTTATTCGTTTCTATCCCTACGTTACCCCTATATGGAAACCATGCGTACTCCATACTCCAGCTTTTTGAAGATACATTAGATATTTTAGTCACTTACCAGGCGTAGGCGTGGAGAAGGACACCTTGGTAGGTATTGGCTCCAACGTTTGCTCCAAGAACTCGAGTATGTGTGGACTGATGATGGTTTCTTCTGGGATGCTCTGCAGCGTGATCCAGGCGAACAGCGCCGCCTTCTTGGTGCCCACCTTTCGGGAGGCCATGTTGAAGGGGGGCATGCTGGGGACTGATTGGGGGGAGGTCGCTTCTTCTGGTAGCGTTTTGGATTCATAATGCACCTGTAAGGGGATGATATATCAAAAATTTCAATATTTGTAGTAATTTATAATTCTCTCGATATGTAAATGTATTTACAGCAGCAGTAAACTTCGATCAGTAAGTCATTCATGATTATAATGGAATTGTATTGAATTTTTGGGTGTAAACAAATGATTGATGGAGATATGGTAAGGTATTTATGGACGTCAAATACTCGGCGACGAGTTCATTGGCCCAAGATTGTTTACCCATTGGGCGCAAAGGATATGTACTATGTACACACCTGGATTATTTTAAAAAGGAACATTTTACACAACCGGAAAAAAAAAATACGACTGTCATTTTATGAATGTTTCAAGTTCTATTCGATTCATCAACCGCTGTAAATATGGCACCAATGTAAAACCACACCCAGTATACCACAGCGGTTACTATACACACATGGAAAAGAGTCGAAGTAGCCAAGGAAGTAGAGGTGTGAGTACCTTGAGGTCTAGTCCGGGCACGCGGAAGACCGTGGTGTCGAGGCTGGGCGGGTGGCGCGGGGGCGGGCGGGGGCGGCGCGCCGCGGGCGGGGAGCCGCCCTCCAGCCCGCCCGACGTCGACCGCCCCACGCGCATGCCGCGACCACTGCACCATTACACACACACTTACCACCCACACAAACGATCCAATGTACGTCGATAATTAACTCAAGGTATAGCCGCGATAAAATCTAAGATCAAGTTTTCATTAAGGAAACGTTTTGGCGTGGGGTTTATATTTCAGCGACCAACACCAATGAATTTTAAAAACTTAAGTTCAGAAATCGCATCCCACGTGCTTTACGGTGAATTAAAACATTTTAAGAAAACCTACATACGTCTGAGAAGTAATTCAATTTTGTATATGTAGTGCCTGAGAACCCCCTTGGCATGTCGTCTTCATATTTATTTATTTTGAAGATTAATGCGACCTGTATCTACCTCAAAGTAGCATCTTTGGTATGAATGTTATATCATATTGGAGCAAATTTAATGTAATACTACAGCATGTGTTGTAGTTTACAGACATACAGAACCTACTACAGACGATAGACAATTCATAGTTTACTGTAAGACTAAACAATCTTTACAGATAAATAAAATTTAAGTGTCTGTTTGTAAATCCAAAATAACAGCTTTTCACTAAATGCATATGAAAGTATACACGCTACTGACACTAAAAAACCAAGTTCTAAAATTGTTCTGTCTGTCTGTCTGTTTGTTCCGGGTAATCTCCGAAACGGCTGGACCGATTTTAACGGGACTTTCACTGGCGGGTAAAATAAATGGAGTAATATAAAAAGCACTCACATCTTCATGTCATCCTCCCGCGACTGTTCTTTGGTATGGAAGACGCACTTGCCGCTGTTTATATGTACTTTGACGTCCAGTTCGAAATCTATATTTGGCTCCGCTGTCTTCACCTTGCTCTGCTTACTCTCTGAACTTTGACCTTCTGATGGCGGAATACTGCGTATACCAAACATTCATTATGAATCAATAATATAGGAGCAAATTGCGTGAATTCGTGAAGAAATAGCGATAATATGATATTATAGAATAGAAAATGTAATCTACTTCCAATTAAGACATTTTTTCAATTGTAATTATACACATGCGAACATCTTCGCGGCATCTTCATCTTCACAGTATATAAGCTTACTAAGTAGCATGGGATATTAAACGTTTGTTAACGTTAACGTTGAAAGCTTTTTATAAAAATGGAGGTAGTTTGTTTGTTTGAAATTGACTCCGTAATTTACTGTTAAAGTAATATCGATTTGTGATCTGTGTCATTTCGAGCATAGAAAGAAATCCTCGTTTATGAGGTTTTTTTTTTAATAATTAATCATTCTTATAATTTATTACAAGCATGGTGATTTAAGTAACATTGAAATAAGCCACGGAGGTTTGTCGACAACGCCATCATAGTGGGTCTGCGTTGGACTGGTGTATGCATACATGATGATTTATAACTAGCGGACGTCACGCGGTTTCATGCGCGTAGTTCCCGTTCTCGTGAGAGTACTGGGATAAAACATAGCTACGTTACTCTGAAACTACGTTACTGAAATAATTTTCAAGATCGGTTACGTAGTTTCGGAGCCTATTTAATACAAACAAACAAATCTTTCCTCTTCTTCGTTATATTAGTCAAGTGCAAGGATATAGTAGCAAAATAGAGTATAATCAGTAAGTTATAGTGGTACAGACGTGTGTGGCACGCGTCGCAGCTGCACGGCGAGGTCGTCGGGCCAGGGCTCGGCGTGCGCCGGCAGCGACGCCTGGCGCTGCACGCCGCCGCGCCCGCGCCTGCGGACCGACCCGCTGCGCGACGGGCCCGCCGACCGCCCCGCTCCTACTACACTACACTGCTTACTACTGACACACGTCATCACTATCGCACAACCAGCCTGCACCGTCAACTCTAGGGTTCCAATTGCGATCCGCCTCTTTATAAACAAAACACACCGCCAAGTGCTTGTAAACATAAACTCGCGGCATTATATAAAAACGCGGTCATTAAATGAAGTTAATAACAAATGTGCGAGATATCGAAGCAGCGGTAGACCGCACGATTCAAGTCCGAAAACCGCGAAAACATGACGCTACAAACAATCTCGCCCGAACACCTGGCAGCCATGTGAACACGTGCCCTTCACTTTGACCGCGCCAAGTGAACAAACACAATGGCACAGACCAGCCCATGGGTAGCTACTTTGCTTCTACAAAAATTCATCGGAACACAGCTATCGGAACACGTTCAAAGTAGCAGAAGTTTAAATTGGAATAATTGTTTGACTCGGCGAAAAATAGGTTACAATCTAGCATTGCCACTCAGTCGAATAATCATAACATTAAGATGAATTGTGATAAGAGTTCAAGCAATATTGGATACGAACCATCACCAGTTAGTGGGTCACTGTCGACAGAGCTCCAGCTGCCGCCTTCAATGATGTCCGCGAGCCGAGTGTCCTCATCAGCCAGTAGTAGCGTCTCGCCCGAGTCGCCCACGGCTCCAGTCATGCCCAAATTTGGTTCTACCACACTGGCGATAACATTTCTTTTCAAAACCTAATTACTATTACGTACACGAAGAAGGGTTTTTGGCAATCAAAGGGTTCCTTTCCAACTTCTAAACAGACTTCGCAGTAAACTTACACATTATGTAATATGTGATTCTGATGAGATAAAAATACTTTTTAAAAGGTCCAATCATTCGATTTTTAGTTTATTTTTTAATTTAGTTTATTTATTTTTACATTATATTTTAATATATTTTTACAATATAAGAATACTCACAATTTTTTCTGGATTCTCTTATGATATCTTACAGAGACCGGCTGGGCAAGAAAATGCCAGCCGTTCAGTATTATCAATGCAGAAAATAATCTAGCATAAAATTCATATTTTCATTTCAAATACGTGTTAATTACACCCACCAAGAGCTAGTTTCCTCTGTTTCTCATCGTCATACTTCCTTTCACACTTCTAGGTCTAAAAAAGTATGTAATATGTTATGTGTAAGACTTACCCGTCGATATCCTTGGTAGTAGGAGGAGGCATAGAGGCGACGAATGACCGACTGCGGTTAGACCCGAGGCCGAGCTTCCCTTTCGTGATCGAGCTCGCTCTAACGCTCTGTCGGCGCAGTTTCTGGATCATATCCCTGAACAAAATATTACAATCAGTACCTGCTTACTGTCCAAGTTTAGTTATGTACTGTGCTCGCGGTTTACCCCGCGAAGGATCTTAAAAATGATAATTTTTGTAACATTTTCCAATGATGCATCGCTCCCATTGGTGATGTTATAGTCTAAAATATATATACTGGCAACACTGGCCGGAACTGTCAAGTCTTTACGTCTCCGTAAATTTTATTGTAATTAAACTTAAAATTAGTAATAGATTAAGATAAAACTTATTAATAATTATTAATTAGTGTATAAATATTAACCAAAAGTGTTCGTGAAGTAAATCTCGCAATACTTTCGTCACAATAACAACTTTAAAATTACGACTTGTGTGAACTGTCAAACAACGGACGTTATTCAAAGTTTCAAACCTATAGTGATTCATCGGAACTAAAACCCGGGGAGTATAGTGTTTTATAATTGTTTACTCATAATAATACCACACATTACATCCCTCACTTCCACATAACACTGCTCATAACCTATGAGCAACGTCCAATACACACCTGGCCCAGTGACAATCTCACTTTACTTGACTTGTTAGTGGAAGTAAAGTTGAAGACAAATACTATCGCCACAGACAGATATACACTACCTTCTACCCGTTAAATGCTATTACTGTGCTAAAATATACATATACACTACCAATTTTATTGTGGTTACACATTACTTACTGTACCTAACAACTAAACAACTTAGTTTAAACTGCTTCAGATCTCTCACGTCTCTTAATTTGCATTCCAGTCCTCTACAACAATGAATACCATGATGACCCGTAAAGCAACAGCCCGGGATGTAGAGGACAAACTCAGGAAAACATTGCAAGAACTAAAATTGTCTAAAAATCTATGCGACAAACTCCTACAAGAGAGGGATGAGAGTGAAGAGGAAGTATCTAATATCAATAGGAAAAACAGTCAGTTGAAGAGGGAAATGGCCGAACTACATCTACAATATACTGTAGTTGAGGAGGAGCGGAACCAGTTGCAGAACATTGTTTCATCGTTCAATGAGTGCAGCGACACCCACGAGAGGGCCCTGACTCGCATCTCTGAACTGGAGAATAGCTTGAGTCTTGCTCACACACAGGTGACCAAACTGGAAACAGAGAGGGACATCAACCAGACCACCTCCGCGCTCAGCCTCTACGATGAACTGGTAAACACCGACTCCGGAGCCATGCCAACCGACCATCTGGTTACTATTGACCTTACTGATGATGTTTCTTCGAATGTACATATGTCTAGCCATAATAAATTAAAAAAGTATGTTAGGTATAATAGGTTAATTAAAAAAACTAAGAAATTAATTAAAAATCATAGAAAGTTTTTCAAAAATGTAAAATTAACAAAAGACTGTTTATCCTTAAGAAAAACAATTGATTCTTATGAGTGCAGTTTATCTAGCTTAAATTTAAGATATGACACTGACATCCAACGATTGCAATCTGACTTGCAGAGCAAAGAACAGTATTTAGTTGATTTAACTAACAGATACATTAGTGCTCAGAAACAGATAGATGAGCACATTTTGGCTACCACCGAACTAGTCGATCTTTGTAATTACAATGAGGAGCGCTTTCAGTCATTGACTAATAAACACACTTGTGACTGTGTGCCCCCATCATCACCATCACCACCATCCTGCAATAGTGAGCCGCTGCCACTGCCCTGCAAGTTGCAGGTTGCTGAGTTGAATGAAAGTGTGGAACAAATAAACTCAAGTCCACCAGAATACAAAACGGTCATGTATTCAGATAAAATCGGTAGGGATTTTAGTTGCTATTTAAGAAATAAATTATCTCATGCTGTAATAAATTACTGTATGCCAGGAGCTTCATATAGACAAATTGTAAATAAAATAATTAAAAACAATCATGACAGTCACACAACAATCATAATCTTAGTTGGACAAAACCCTAGTATTACCAAACGGGAATTAATTAATAGTTTTGAGGACTTGACAAACCTGCATGTAGGCAGGGTTGTATTGTGCACTATTCCATATAGTATTAGCTATACTGAGACACAGAACAAGCATTTATCATACATAAATAGCTTATTGCATAACATGACGTGTCATAATGAACGATACATACTGTTTGACACTAATAAATTTATTAGTGGTGTAAAGGTAACTCGGGAATCTCTTTACATTCCCAAGATATATAGACAAAAGCTTGCTACATTGTTAGCTTATAATATTAACACTGTTATAGCCAATATAACAAAGCATAGGTTAAGTGACGAGCCAGTGGTAGATAGATGTTCTACTAGCACTGTGACCAATCTTATTGATTCTTTAAACCATTAAGTCAGACAACAGAGAAGTCAGGTGCATGTATTATGCGTCTGCTACACCAGAATATTAACCGCTTCTCTGGCAAAATTCTTGATCTAGAGTTATTACTAGACAAAATACCTATTGATTTTCTCTGTTTTACTGAAACTTGGTTGAAACCAGATACCATGATGTTTAATATTACTAATTATACCATTGCCAGTTCTTATAACAGACTCTCAGCGGAGGGAGGTGGTACCATCATCTTACTGAATAGTAACTTTAAGTCCAAAGAGAGAAAGGATATTACTAGTCTTTCTGTAGAGCGAGTCTGTGAAGCGGCTTGTGCAGAGTTGGATAATTATATAATTGTATGCGTATACAGACCTCCATCCTCTGATATTCACTCATTTTGTTCAACAATGGAGGTCATTCTTAAGAAAATATTTCGAACGAATAAACAAATATTGATATGTGGTGATTTTAATGTAGACATTTTAAGAAGGTCTTCTGAGGCGCGTTTATTTATATCTCTTTTTAAATCATTTAACCTGGACTTTGTATTTAATGAGCCCACGAGAATAACGGCCACTTCCTCTACTTGTATCGATAATGTAATAACTAATGGTAGTATAATAAAACAGTCTCAGATAAGTGGAATTCGATCTGACCACATGGCTCAACTAGTTGAGTTGCAATGTAGTAGGCAACCTTCTAAATCTTTTAGGGAATCTAGACCTCTCTCTGTCCATAGACTGCTGAAGTTTAAAAATAATGTTGAGTTAAAAATTAAAAAAGCAGAGTCTCGCGAACCAAACAAATATTTCAATAAATTACATGATGTCATATGTACAGAATTCAACAAGGCATGTCCTAAACAACAATATAAATTAAATAACAGATTACAGTTCAACAACTGGGCAACCAAGGGCATAAGGAAAAGTAGAGACACTTTATATGAGTTATACCACAAGAAAGCCCAAACAACTAATGTCGCTTTTCATAGTCACGTTAGAATGTACTCAAAATTATTTAAAAGAGTTTGCCAGATTGCCAAATCAAAACATATAAGTAGTGAAATTAGCCGCTCTGATGATAAAATAAAAACTGTTTGGAAAGTTATAAACAGGGAGACTGGTAGAAATAAAACTAAAGAGCAAGTAAGTAAGCTTAAAATCAATGATAGTATTATATCGGATAAGTTAGAGGTCGCAACTGCTTTTGAGAATTTTTTCGCTAACATTCCCACAGAGACTACCAAACATCTTAACTCTAGTCCGAATACAGCTGAAAGCTTATTGAAACAATCGTTACGAAAAAGCTTCCCAGATTTTAGTTTTAAACATGTACGTCCTATTGACATCATGAAGGCATTTAAATCGCTTAATATTAAAAATACGGAGGACTTATGGGGACTCTCAATTAAAAGTATCCAATCTATTATAATAACGATTGCTCCCGCATTAGCTTCTATTTTCAATTTATGTATAGATCAAGGTATATTTCCTGATATTATGAAATATAGCAAAGTAATACCGATATTTAAAGCAGGCTCTAAAGAAGATCCTTCTGATTATAGACCTATATCGATTCTTCCCGCGCTTAGCAAAATATTTGAAAAAATTCTGCTTAATCAGATGTTAGCTCACTTTAACGTACATAACATCTTGCACGATCACCAATTTGGCTTCACTAAAGGTAGATCAACAACGGACGCGGCAGCAAAATTAATAAAACACATTTTTGAGGCTTGGGAGGGCGCCTATGACGCAGTAGGAGTCTTCTGTGACCTTTCTAAAGCTTTTGACTGTGTGGATCATCGTACGCTACTTCTTAAGCTAAACTATTATGGAATTCGCGGAAATGCTCTCGACCTTTTATCCTCGTACCTATCAAATCGTCATCAGAAAGTTGGCGTCGGTGGTGTAACATCCAAGGGGTCAATAATCAAAACAGGCGTGCCGCAAGGCTCCATACTAGGCCCATTCCTGTTTCTAGCGTATATCAATGACCTACCACTTGTTGTAGAAAATATCTGTGATATTGTTCTATTTGCAGATGATACATCTTTAGTTTTCAAAGTGAGTAGAAAAGACAAAGATCTTAAGGCACTAAATGAAACTCTAACATCTGTTTCAAAATGGTTTGATGCCAATAATCTCGTTTTAAATTCTAAAAAAACAAAATGTATCCGATTTTCACCACCTAATACATCGCAAATAGATACAAATATATCATTAGTTGGGAGTCAATTGGAGTTGGTCGAAAGCACAGTATTCTTAGGTCTTACCTTAGATTCTAAATTACAATGGGGCGCCCATATTGAAGCATTGTCAAAAAAGCTTAGTTCAGCTGCGTTTGCGGTTAGAAAAATTAAACAAATGACGGATATTGATACTGCTAGATTAGTCTACTACGCTTACTTTCATAGTGTCATGTCATATGGCGTATTGTTATGGGGTTCCGCAACAGACTTAGATTCAATTTTTATACTTCAAAAGAGAGCCATCAAGGCAATATACTCGCTGGACCCCCGAGATTCTCTTAGAGATAAATTTAAAGAAATAAATATTCTCACCCTACCGTCACTGTACATTTATGAGAATTTGCTATACATGAAAAAAAATATTCATCTATTCAATTTAAACTCGGACATTCATTCAATTTCAACACGAAATAAACACAAAATTGTAGCTCCTAGATTCAGGTTAGCAAAGGTAAATAAATCATTCATGGGGAATTGTGTTCGTTTCTACAATAAAATCCCACAGTCAATAAACGCGTTAAATTATGATAAATTTAAGACACACATTAAAACTGTACTGATGAAGAAAGCTTATTATACAATTTCGGATTACATAAATGATAAAGACATATGGAATTAAAACTCTGCACAAGTAGCTCCTGGCAATGACATGGTATGCAAACATGATATGTAAATCATTTGGTATTGTTTTTACGTTTTTAATTATTATTTTTTACACATGCATGCTGATACAATTTTCACTATTGTGAATAATTTATGATGTTTTTTTTTTTTGTAATTATTATTATTTTACTGTGTAATGAAATGTACATGATGCCAGCTGAGTTTCTTGCCGGTTCTTCTCAGAAGGCTAGTTTCCGAACCGGTGGTAGATTCCTCGACGTTCATAAGTGCCTTACCAGGGCCTAAACTGAATAAATCATTTTCATTTTCATTTTCATTTTCAAAGCCTGCCTCGATAAATGAACTATCCAACAAAAAATTTTTTTTCAAATCAAATCTCCCTGAGATTAGCGCGTTCCAACATAAAAACCAATTCGTCGGATTTGTAATATTAGTGTAGATCAAACCACGTTATGGAACATCCATAGGCAATCATGTGATCTAACAAAATGTAATACTTTAGTGTTTCATCGACTTTTTTATAAATCCTGAAATAAAAACAAATAATCGTTTAAAACTAACCTATTATAGTAATAAGGACCGTCGAAATCTGAATACTATGAACTGCAACACAGACCTTTTACATAAAACTTATCATCCAAAACGTATTCATATAACTAACCTTCGGAAGTCCTTAAAGACCAAAGCTTCTAAATCGTGCAGCCTCTTCATCTCGTACTCAATAGTGCTGTGGCTCGCGCCGAGTGTGCGCAAGTCGTTTATAATCTTAGCTTGTTCGTTCATCTCTCTTTCTATCAGCTTGGAGCGTTTCTTGGCGTCCAATGTGGTGTCGAACACAAACGCGGGGAGGTGGTCTGTGTACTTGCGGCGGAGGACTATACTCTCCTACGAGAAAAAGATATTTAATAGAATCAGGTGTTAGTCCTATAACAAATCAATAGACAGCCTATAAGGCTGGTCTCAGGGACATTAAAATGTGGAAGGTGTGCTTGTGAAGTGTAGGTATAAACTCAGAACGGGTTTCCCTAAATTCTACCACAAAGAGGGGGAGACTAATGCGGTAACTAGTGATATATACAGGTCTTGACTTTTAGACATTTATTCCATATTAATGAATATTATAAATTAGAAAAGTTTCCAGTCAGTTGAGGAAATAATTTAAAGGTTTAAGAAAACGTAATTATTTTATTGTGTAAACGCGTTGCGGCATCTTGCGTGTCAAGTGCGCACAAAATCTAGAAGTAATTATTTATGAAATCATATGTATTCAGGAACTGTACCTGTGAATCTTTGCTATTGTCCGCTTCGTCGTCCAAATCGCTTTCGTAGTCCATCTTCAATGGGTCTTCCTCTTCGAAACCTGATCAGATACCATATTTATACAAACTTGAGTTACATTGCAAATTAAATCACAAAATGATACAATTGAACACTGACCTGTCAACATGGTGAGAGTATGTCCGAGTGCCGACAATTGCTTCCCAACACTGACGTCCAAGTGTATGTCCACGCCTTCCATCTGCCATGACACGTTTAGGAACCATTTGGCGTTCTCTGGAAATAATGTTAGTTTGTTATAAATGTATATTCCCCGAAGGGGTAGGCAGAGGTATATTTAAGATCCACCAACATGTCACCAGTTATATTTAAGTCCCATGTGATAGGAGGCGAGCCTATATCCATAATCCAGACTCCGTACTGGGAAAACCCAAGTACACCTTGCCCTAATATTAAGGAGACTGGACTACACGTAGAGCACACGGAATATGTACAAACAGAAGTGTCTCACCGTTATGTTTAGCAGCAGTAGTCCGACTGCAGAATTCGTAGGTCCCCTCGGAGACGCAGCAAACGTTGACGCTGGTCTCGTCGGGGTGCGGCTTCCAGTCGTCGAGGGAGGCCTCGAAGTCGTCGGCGAAGCGCAGGCAGAGGCCCACGAAGCGCCCCTTGCTCACCAACGAGCCCGAGCTGCACGCGCTGATGCTGGTGCTCTCCAGCGTCACCACCACCGCTCCCCGCGCCTCCCCCTCGTAGCACCGAGCCCACGATGCCTGCCACACATTACACAATCATACACTGAGATGCCAGCTGTTGTCAGTACCGTTGAAGAACTGACAAGGTTCTTTTCAGAAGGCTGTTTCCGAAACATACTAAAATCAATACATTGGGTACTCTTGGTAGTAATATAATATTGTTACGAACGAAGGGAACAAATCAAACTCACCACAGGTGGTTGATTCAGTGGTAAACATATTCCAATGTCATCCACGTTCAGTTGCAGGAATAACGTGCTCAGGTGCGGCGTCGTTATTTGAGATGTAAGTTGAACCTATATAAGAAATATATAAATGTACAAATTTGACGTTACAAACATAAATTTATAAACTAGGTGTGACCCGCGGTTTCACGCGCGTAGACTTCATTTAATAGGTGTCTTAATTTTGCGAATTCCCTAATTTTTTTTAAATAAATTAACGCCTAAGATAATACTTATAGAATCAGCCACAGAAAACTAATCAGAGATTAGCTGGAACAAAGGGACAGGTAGACCGAGAAAAAAATTTAGAACAAGTATGTTTTATTATGTAAGTATGTATAAACTTTAATATGCATATAGTGAAAAGCTGTTCATTTGGAGTTACAAACAAACTTTTCAATTTTATTTATCTGTATAGAATGTAAATAAAAATAAAATGTATAGAATAGATATAGATAAATATAACTCACCTTCTCAAACACCTGTTGCGTGGCAGTAAGAACCTCCTTATTCAAATTAAGTCTCTTCTCGTTCCAATACTCGTAGGCGTTCTTGTAGTTGAGCCACACTAGTATAGCTTTGTCTATGGCCACTGGTTGTATGTAAATGAGAGGCCGCTTGAGGGTTATCAACACCACCTCCTTGTCTTCGCCGCATACCATTTCGTCTTGGAAGGCGTTGCGCATCGCTGTACGAATTATTATAAATTCAAAATATCTTCATTCGATTAGATTTCTTACGAAGTACATTCAAATCGTCAGAACACAGAAAAAACCACTATACAAGATTTTAAATGTTACCACCGTGTTTGCAATCCGTATTCATCATATTAGATAAAGAAATGAAACTTTAACTAAAAATGGCACCTGGAAATTAGATGAGCATTTTTTTCTGGTTCTTCAGTAAGGGCAGAATCGTTTGTAATTTTCTCGACTTTTATAATTGCCTTATTAGAACTTAAACAAATTGAGATCATGTTTCTATAACACGAATAGTACCTATCCCAAGCTATCATTTTAATATATATTTGTATATCTTGTCACAATATCAGAACTCACCAATTCTAGTGTTGAAGAAGGCGTACTGTTGGAACTCCGGTTCCGCTTCCTCGAACATTGCGTTGCGGATTAATTGTCCGAGACTTAAGTTTATGTCCACCTGAACAGGACACAAAGCATGAGAAAATTCATGCCGATAAGAAAGAAAGAAAAACACAAAAATATTAACATGACGCAATGAGCGTAGAAGTTACTCGTAATCGTAGATTTTATTGGTACGATTTGATCTCAACTCAGAATAAACTGGATGTCATGTTACATCACGAAATAGTAACTGCATTAAGGTTATTGATTTAAAAAGAAAGGATTCGGTAATTCTAACATTTCTTGAAGACGTTTGCCGTATTCGCAAATATTTGAGAAATAGCTCTCTTTACACCATGGAGTGTATGTGGAGCCTGAGAACATTTATCATTAATCATTTAACTTCTAACTTTACACTCTTGAAAATATTCGAGGTCTCGGCCCGCAAGAAAAAACATTCTTTAAATTTTATCAAGAGGATTATAATGATAATTGGGGAGCTTGGGCCCAACCATGTGTATAGGAGGTACCTGTGCCCTCGCGAATAGCCGCACGCCGTGTGGTTGTGCGGGCTGCGGCACGTTCTGCACGCGATTGGAGATTTCAAACTCCACGGCGCCCGTCTCCAGCCGCACTGCTGAGTTGCTCGGAGTTGTTGCTGTCAGTTGGATACGCTACACACATACACACGAAGCGTAAAGTATTGCAAATCATAATTATTTTAATACTAATAAACGTTAAGGTCTTATAGAATTCTAGCATTTACAAGCGATTCTTATCGCGTAATATTTTTTTAAGTAGAGATAAAAGGAACTGCTATTACAACTATTTTTTAGATTGTTTGGTGAAACCTGCTTATTTACCCACCAGTTGGTTAAGTTTCTTCAAATGTGTAAAAGCGCTCTTCATCTGACCACTGACAGTAAGCTATTTTGTTTAACTATAAAGAAGTATAGGTGGAGGCCAAACGTTTACAGAGAAGTAGTGAGTACTTATCATTTGAGTTAGTATAACACTGTCTATTAATATTATAATTAGGTATATATCAATGATAAAGCCACCGCAATGTATACCTTAATCCTGATAGTAAGAGAGAACAGTATCCTGCTGAGGGCGGAGGTGGAAGCTTCCTCCTCATTCCACAGCGGCACTGGCTTCTCGCCGCCATACACTTTCTGTACCACTTCATTCACTTCCTTTACAAACAAATAATATAAGTGACATTACGATTTCGTTAAAGACTATAAGTTTAAAAGATGAGGTTTTATTTAGTACCTTCATAAATACTTTCTGTACGAACACCAGATGGTTGAGCAGATCTGTAGAGAGCGTGTGTTCGAATAAGCCGATGTGAGCAGTCGCTGATAGGTATCTAAGTAAAAAATATAATGCTTGAAGATAAAGAGATTATTGAACTATATTAATTAGTGATATATTTTTTTCTAAAATAAATTTAGCTAACGATACTCCTTATATCATCGACAGTGAGATTTCCGTTAAGATTGTTCCAACCGTTACATATATTAGATGGCACAGAGACACATGACAGATAGTTTTTTTTTATGTAAGTATTTTCAAATGCATTTACTGAAAATCAGTTAATTTGAAATATCAAACGAACACTTCAATCATTTTTATATGTAGATAGATGCCATTCCTGAAGGACATGACAGACAGTCGGAAAAAATTCCAAAAAAAATATGATATAATGCATTGAGATTACAACCAGACGCTTCAACTTTATTTATTGGCATAGACGCCTTTCATGGCGGACATAAATGTCACCGTCCAGTGAAATCTACACTAATATTATAAAGAGGAAAGAATTGATTGTTTTTTTGTCTATTTGCATTGAATATGCTCCGAAACTACTTGACCGATCTTGGAAATTCTTTCAGCAATGAATAGCTACGTCATCAGCGAGTAACATGGGCTATATTTTATCCCCGTACTCCCACGGGAACGGGAACTACGCGGGTAAAACCGTTATAAATGTGTTACCGTCCAGCCAGCAGCACAGCGCCAGGCTCGGCAGCGTCGCCGCCCTCAGCCACCCGAGCGCCCACGTGCACGCCGGGGAGAGCCACCGACGCCGCCGCCGGGATATTCGCCTCGGACACCTGCATACCATATACATTGCACTCACACACATACATTACTACGAGCTAGGCTAAATATACTGACCTATACTAGTAACATAATTAATATAACATAAATGGTGGCCGTGGGGTTTGTGGCCTTTCTATGAGTTTTTCTAAATAAACATTCGTGCAATGATTTCACACCACATGGTGAATGGTGAAAGAAAACATCGTGAGGAAACCTGCATATGGCTGAGAAGTAATTCGAAAAGACGTATGTATAGTGCCTGACACGGCTATAGACTCACCATCTTCAACTTCCATACAAAATTATTTTGTTTGTTTCAACTCGTGGTTCTTCTAAACTACGGTTCGGATCTTGATACAGTTTTAACTAACATGTAGGAGATGAATTCGGATACGTATTTAGCTATAAATATCCATATTATATTTAAACACAGTAGATAAAAGTTAACGTTTTATAATAGTCATAAAAAAAAGTATCCCATAGTGACCTGTAATTTGGTGACGAAGCTGAGCGAGTGTTGCGGCAGGTCGACCGTGAAGTGTGCCTTGGTACCGGCCACGCCCGACGAGTGCACGTGCTCCATCTTGTACTGAGCTTGCAGTGACGGCAGGAGCGCCGCCGTCACGCTTACACTCTACACAAAAACACATACCAATACGTTTGCCACCGTTGAATATTTGTATGAGAAATTGTACAGCGGTGACGTGAAGAACTAAAATATTTCAAACATTGTCGGTGACACTAGCGAGTATAGATTACGAAAACGGTGCAAAACTCGTTGTAAGGAAAAAATAGAGTCGATAAAGAAATGAAGGGTAACTAGTAGCGGCGCGTACCTGTACGACGACGGAGAACTGCAGATGCAGGGGGTTGAGCAGCGGGTGCGCGCTGTGCGGCGGCTCGGGCCGCGGGCGCGGCGCGGGCGGCGGGCTGCCCTCCGAGCTCGAGCCCTCCGCCGCGCCCGCGCCGCGCGACAGCCGCGACGACGTGCGCGTCACGCCCAGCTCCTGCACACCGCAACAACCACATTACCGACCACACAACTATACGGGCGGGCGGGGGCGGTGCCCGTATAGTCACGCCCAGCTCCTGCACCACACGCACACGTCACGCCGCGCACTACCGGCCCCACTAGTATAGCGGTGTGTAATGAACCTGCAGCGTGGAGGACAGCTGCCGGCTGGAGCGCGTCATGACGCCGTGCAGCGCCACGGGATGCTGCGGCAGGTCCACCCGCACGCCGCCCACGCTCAGCAGCCCCGCCGCGCCCGGCCGCCCCGCCTCCCACGAGTACAGCGCTTGAGACTTGCCCACGCCCACGCGGACCACCGTCCTGCAACATGCAACATCAAGTCACTAGGTTGAGATAGCTTCCAATAATCAATCTTAGCTTAGAGGACTCTCTCATGGAACATCCAAATCTTTCGTATTTCGGGTTTTCCGTCCATACGGTTTGTTAAAAGATGCCCTGTCGACCGTGCAGCCAACTTTGACTTTTGCGTGCTAAGTGGAAAGATATGTATCAAAAGTAGTGACTGACTGTGTATTGGGCGCGAGTCCCTCCCGCAGCATGATGGCGGTGCGGCCCAGGTTGCCGGTGAGGGCCCACTGGCGCGCGCGCGAGGCCGACAGCGAGGCCTGCAGTGACGTCACCTCGGCCTCCAGCTTTAGTCCCGACAGCGTCGCAAGCACGCGCGTGCGGTGGATCCTGCACACAACGAATACCTCCAAAGGCCTGACTATATACACCTACGTACGTAAGGTCGTTCCAATTTTATAAGCTGACCTTCAGCATCAAATTTTTTGCATGCTTGTTCAGGTTTGTAGGATTCCTTATGGGTTCCTTCATTCACGTAGCAGGTAGTCGGTGCATTTGCAAAAAGTCTTATAGGATTCTTTTATTTGTAGGCTAAAATTAAAGTATCCGGCATGTGTGAAGGAAAATGCTGTCACAAAAGTGTTTTGTCCATGGATACAATGTATCCTGTGACTATAGCCACAAATATTGTCGTACCTGGCAACACCAACGACCACGATGCCCATGTTGGCAGCACTGGATGATGAGTTGCTGGCGTTTTGTTCCCGGGAGCTGGGTCGAGCCGTGTTACGGCTGTTTCGATAGTGTTCCGGAATGTCCGTCGTTACTGAGAATCTAATGGAGGAGGTAGCATTACCAATTTATCATCAGCTATGTTAAATGAAATATATTTTGAGATTTTAACGCTTTTACATCAAGTAAAAGGTATTTATGGCGATGTGGCGCTGTAATCTGTTTGTAATTTTACCGTTTCATTAAATCTATCCACTTCGTTATTGGATTGTGGGATTTAAAAAAAATCTATTGTTCAGCTCTAAGAACGAATCTCAGTACTAAACAGCGGCTCAACAGTTAGCACAACTGTGTTTACATCGACGCGGTGACTTGTGACGGCGGCAGTGAAAAACTCGCACTAGGCTCTCAGTATCATGATGTGAGTACACGTATGGTGTGGATAATACGTGACGTGTGTGTGTGTGTGTGTGTGTTGTGTACCTGTGCGTGATGGTCTCGGCGTCCGGCATGTTGGCGTAGAGGTCGAGCAGCAGGTACACGGTGCGCCAGCAGCGCGGTGCCAGCGGCGCGCCGGGCGGCGGCGGCGGGCTGGGCGGGGGGCCGCAGGGCGGGGGGCCGCTGGGCGGGGGGCCGCCGCCCGCGCCCGGGAACTGCGGCGTGTGCCCGCCCTCGCTCAGCGAGCTGTACCCTGCGCACCACCAATTGTAATGCATCCATCAGGGGCCTTACCATGACCTCTTATTGCCATGATAGTTTCACTCATTTATGAGACAGATGTATGTGACGTGCATACATCTGTCACTATCGCACAACTGAATTAACATTGCAATAAGAGCTCATGGTTGGGCCCCAGGTGTTATGTGTAAATAAACACTCGTAGTTCGAGCATGAGGAATGACTAGGCGAGATAGTTCATTACTATATTGATGCCTACCAGTATAATCTACGGCGGGGACATACACATAATAATATTGTCAGTATAGTGCATATTTTCAATAATATTTTGTGTGTGTGTGTCAATACTTCGTTATTGTTCCATAATATTGTGAATAATGACAACTATATAGTTTATCATATTGTGTGGGTGTGTGTGTGTGCGGCTAGCTTATGGATATTGAATACACAAATATTTTTTTCCAATACTGAATATAAGCCCATAATAAAATCGCACTTTATTATTCTTCTAAAATTCTTTAGAAAGTGCAAAAGAAAGATAAGGACGTACCAAGTTTCCCTTTAACGCTCTTGCCAGTGGAGCGCAGTTTCTGTGCGAAGGACTGCGGGCGCGTGCGGGCGGGGGGCAGCTTGAGGCTGGGGGACAGCGGCGCGGGCGGCGGGGGGGTGGGCGACGGCTCCCACTTGGCGCCGTACTGCGCCTCCTTCTCCATCGACGAAGGGCTCACCAGGTTCTCTCGGAAGTCTGACACTGAACATATCCAAGTGGTTACATATTAACAATGAAGGATGTAAAAACATACACAACGAACATGGAACCTCCTCCTGTTTTTTGACGTTGGTTTAAAAGTAAATCAAGGCAGAACAAAATTGCAATCTTCCATACTGTGCTCACACCTGTAATCCCAGAAGGGGTAGGGGTGAACTTTTAGTTCAAAATTCAAAATCAACATTTTGCAGGGAACCGAACAGTTATATTATCTGAATAAGCGGTAATTAACTAGAGATTCCTAAGAGGGCCTGAGCTGAATAGATTGTCATATTAACCTGAGGACGACTTGTTCTGCCGATGCGAGGTTTTGGTTTGACTCCTGAGCTCGACCTGCGTGTCCTTCACATTCTGGTACATGTTGCTGATCTGATGCAGGAGGCGCAGGAGAGGCATGTTCACCTGAACGAAACACTCATGTAACATGTACAATTATATGTCAACCTACTGTATCATGGTAATGCTTTGAACTTTGGACCGTTTTTAATGGGACTTTCGCTGGTAGAAAGTTACTTTCATTTAAAATAAATTAGTGTTTTGCGAAAAGCCCGCCCAGGAAATTAGGTCTATGAGGATAAAACCGCGGAGCATAGCTAGTTGTTACGCATACTAAACTGATTTAAAGAATAGGTAAAAGAACTATGACCCTTGCCTGTTGGGAAATGAACCGTATGCTGATATTAAAGTTGAGCATAGTGCTGATGTGCTTCTTGAGCTGTCCTCGGGAGATATAGAGGACGTTTTGTCTTTGGATGAGGTCATCGACCGCCACGTCCGCCACTTTCTTCAAGTCCACGTCTATGGACACCTTCTCGCAGAGGAACGCTGGCGCTTCTGGTGGTACGTCAATGTGGGCTGGACCTGGGAATTAACGATACTTATTATTACAACTTCAACATTATCCTAAGAGTAGAACATACCATTTTGTAAATTACGCAATTTCAAACTTTTTGGAGGGATGTCAGCTCAATCCTCAAAAGAAAGTTTCAGCCTGTCACAGACTGCATTTGAATTGACTCTAGGGGTTGCGATGGTTTTGATATTTTTTATTTATGAAATTTGTATAGTACCTGCGCCAGCGACGAGCCCAGCCGTGACATAATGCTGTAGTAAAGTGTGTAACTGACCCTTCCCCTTATGTAGTCGTCTGTGCGCGGTGGCGAGGTCGCTGACGACGATGTGCACGCGCAGAGAGTCAGCCCACACCAGCAGCGCCAGCGACGAGCCCAGCCGTGACATAATGCTGTAGTAAAGTGTGTAACTGACCCTTCCCCTTATGTAGTCGTCTGTGCGCGGTGGCGACGTCGCTGACGACGATGTGCACGCGCAGAGAGTCGGCCCACACCAGCAGCGCCAGCGACGAGCCCAGCCGTGACATAATGCTGTAGTAAAGTGTGTAACTGACCCTTCCCCTTATGTAGTCGTCTGTGCGCGGTGGCGAGGTCGCTGACGACGATGTGCACGCGCAGAGAGTCGGCCCACACCAGCAGCGCCAGCGACGAGCCCAGCCGTGACATAATGCTGTAGTAAAGTGTGTAACTGACCCTTCCCCTTATGTAGTCGTCTGTGCGCGGTGGCGAGGTCGCTGACGACGATGTGCACGCGCAGAGAGTCGGCCCACACCAGCAGCGCCAGCGACGAGCCCAGCCGTGACATAATGCTGTAGTAAAGTGTGTAACTGACCCTTCCCCTTATGTAGTCGTCTGTGCGCGGTGGCGAGGTCGCTGACGACGATGTGCACGCGCAGAGAGTCGGCCCACACCAGCAGCGCCAGCGACGAGCCCAGCCGTGACATAATGCTGTAGTAAAGTGTGTAACTGACCCTTCCCCTTATGTAGTCGTCTGTGCGCGGTGGCGAGGTCGCTGACGACGATGTGCACGCGCAGAGAGTCGGCCCACACCAGCAGCGCCAGCGACGAGCCCAGCCGTGACATAATGCTGTAGTAAAGTGTGTAACTGACCCTTCCCCTTATGTAGTCGTCTGTGCGCGGTGGCGAGGTCGCTGACGACGATGTGCACGCGCAGAGAGTCGGCCCACACCAGCAGCGCCAGCGACGAGCCCAGCCGTGACATAATGCTGTAGTAAAGTGTGTAACTGACCCTTCCCCTTATGTAGTCGTCTGTGCGCGGTGGCGAGGTCGCTGACGACGATGTGCACGCGCAGAGAGTCGGCCCACACCAGCAGCGCCAGCGACGAGCCCAGCCGTGACATAATGCTGTAGTAAAGTGTGTAACTGACCCTTCCCCTTATGTAGTCGTCTGTGCGCGGTGGCGAGGTCGCTGACGACGATGTGCACGCGCAGAGAGTCGGCCCACACCAGCAGCGCCAGCGACGAGCCCAGCCGTGACATAATGCTGTAGTAAAGTGTGTAACTGACCCTTCCCCTTATGTAGTCGTCTGTGCGCGGTGGCGAGGTCGCTGACGACGATGTGCACGCGCAGAGAGTCGGCCCACACCAGCAGCGCCAGCGACGAGCCCAGCGCTTCCAGCGCCGCCGCTCCCGCTGCTTCGCCGGCACCAGTACCCACCGACCCTGACCCTTTCGACTTCGATTCACCTGGGGAAAAACACACGCGAATTCCATTTGCTGTTCAGACATATGTAGGACTGATGAAAGGGAACCTTATTTCTTCAGTTTGGGCCGCGGTAAGATAATAAAAAAAATCTCGTGTAATAATTTAAATCTACAGACTTTATAGACACTCGGTACTGGTTTGTAAGAAGGAGCATGATCTGACCTTGAGTGACTTGATGCGGCGACACGCCGAGCGCGGCGAGGAAGGGCTGGAACACGAGGTGCGCGTCGAGCAGCATGAGCGACCCTTGCAGCGGGTACAGGCTGCACGCCGGCAGCGCCGTCGACAGCACCAGCGGGTTCAGCTTCGACCCGCGGATCATTGGCTTCTTGCTCTTTGCCTCCTACACACAATTTATTTCTCAATACTTCAATGTAGCTGGTTTCATTTAGCCTTATGGGAAATGGCTACTACATCCTATGAACGCATGAATACGCTTAGCCAATATAAATAATAGATAAGAGCGTTCTGATGAAAATGCACTCAACTCTGATCGTCGAGCGAGAATGGACTAAGGCTACAATGACGTCACTGCGCCATAACATTTCAAAGTTCGCTACCTACATGACCTATGAGGTCACGGAGTACAAACTATAGTGCGTACATATGTAGATACAAGGGCGAAGCACTTATGTATGAGTGCACTTGAAACACGCTGCATGTATAAAGTTTACTCTCTGGTTGACGTAGTATATAACCCTTACAACTTTGATCGGTTCCTGCTTCGCCATCCACTGGTACAAGTCCTCCCTGGCGCGATCGTTCTTGATACTTTCGTCGCTGCCGTGGGGCGAGTACAGCGACGGGTTCGACCCGACCGTTGGCAAGTCCTCCTTGAGTGTTCCATAATCTAAAAAACGTAGTATACAAAACCATGCATTATTGAGGTGCATTTTCTATATAGGTTCTTATTTATGAGAAACAGAATAATAATTCTTATGTTCAGGTGCACAAGATGCATAATAATCGTTTTGGCTATTCAATCACGTGCTTTATTTACATTCATATGCTTCGCTCCCAATTAATGATGATCTAATATAACACATACGAATTACTTGGAGGAAACACTTCTTTAGAAGATGAATTACTACAAAAGCTTCAATGTGATTGATTTCGCTAGCAACACGGGTAAATTGATAATTATTTTAAATGTGTTGAGTCCTTATTGCTATGGTAATAGGGTTGATAACTCACTAGCAATGGCGTCGTCTTGGAACGGCGGTTTCCTGGTGAAGGGCAGCGACGGGAACACAAGGCTTGCGCGGCTGCTTTGCGCGCCTCGCACTGTTACGGGTATGTGAGCGGAGGTATTAGCGGATATACAAATGAACTCTAATGGTGGAAGGGGATTGTACAAAGGAACAGATTTCTGAATTCACAGTAGCCTTACGCTGTAAGTAAGTATATATTTCCGGGCCCTACCATGAGGTCTTATAGCCATTATTATTGGACTTACATACCATTACATACCAAGACATACTCATGTCATACTAACGATTTGAGTACTTTGTTAAAAGTCTAATCAAATAAAGATATTTCCGAGTTTGAGTCAGGGGTTAAGATGCCTGTATGCATCTGTCACTGTCACACGGTTAGCAAGAAACAGGGCCCATATAGTCGGTATTTGTACGTTATAGAGTACAAATTAGGTTTGGTTATCTCCGGATTTATTCTGCAATTCCTTTGTGTATATGAAGGATCTACCATACATATAATTTTATCCACGATTTTGTCTTATTCTATCGCGTAGCACGGGCGAGCAAAACAAAACATGCAATGGAAAACTATAAAAAGGTTGTTCTATCTATATGTTTTTAAGATTATTCACGGGTTTATTATAGAGATATTACTAACGTTGTGAATGTGACATATATCATGATAGTACACACGAGTGATATACATTTTATGAATGAAATTACAATATCATTTCTCCAAGAGCATCAGCGGTATATCTTTGAACATCGTCTTATTCTGACACTAACTATTGCACATTGATACAAACAATTAAAGTAGTGTTGTATAATTTTATAAAGATAAGTAGGTAAGCAAAAAAAATGCATAGCATACACACGCGCAAAACCATTTCAAAAACACACACGCATTTCAACTATGTAAAGAAAAAAATCCCTAAATAGTATACACACTAGGAAATGAGGGGCACCCAGTTATCAAGATTCAAGTGCCCAAGATAGCAATATCACACGTTTATTAAAACAATTATTTAAGCAACTCAAAAGTAAATGCACACAATCAATTATTTACATCCAGATGCTAAAACACCATGCTAATATAATCCACTGATAACATTTGCTACGAACATGAGCTACTTAGTATTTGCAGATTAACCAAGCATTCGCATGGAACGGGATTCCATACATTTGGTAATAGCAAATTTTAAGACCTCGAACGATATTTATTGGGATTCGACTTTTGTATGTTTCAATTTCCAATTAGTTTCCAATAGCAATGGGATAATTGAAATTATTATAAAATATTCCTCCTCATTTACTTACTCCTAAAAACATATTTTTCCATCCGGCCTACAGGAAACTAGATTTAAGCATATACATTATTCAGGGAAAATTAATTTAATCCTGTTTAAGGCTATCTCAGGATTAACTAGATCTTCCTATGGATAAACCCTTACAAATACCATTAATTTACTCAACCATACAAAACTGAGAACATTATCATTCAGGTTGTCAATTCAAATGTGAGTGTTTTGATTAAGTCGGGTTATATACACAACTAGCATATCAAATCCCAATAGATACGTGTGAGGCATGTTACAAACCGGAGGGCGGCGTCGAAGGGAACGAGTGCGGGCGCGGACTAGACGTGGCTGCCGGATCTTCGTGCACAAACAGTCACACATTATTATGAGTTTAACTCACATTGACAGGCTCACTTTGCTCCTTAATAGAGACCATTTAAGACAAAACTATGCTCTTCTTATTTATCCAACTTGTGTTCTGTTACGAGCACAATTTTACTAACGAATCTCTACTGAAATAAACTGGTGCTACTAAAGTATTTTCCATTCATTAAATATAGCTATATTGAAGAGTAAAATGTGTTTTCATACGTATACTTACTTATTATATATTTGAAAAAATATTTAACACATTCAACATCAAAAACAAGATCAACTTATTCGAAACAGGTAAAATGAACCCAATTTTTCCGAAAATAAGGTTGATAATAGAATGTATCGTTGTATAACATACCAGGTCCATTGTTTAGTTTGTCCACGTCCAGGTTTAGAAGGAGACAGCTCTCTTCCAGGCCTTCGTTATCCATTTGGTACTCTTGCCATCCTTCAACGGAATCCTGATAGTCAAAAAAAGTAATTTAAATTTTAAGGAGTTCATGGAAACGCAATCCAAAAATAAATACTGAATTGTCTACTAAATTCCTACTTCAGCTCAACGGCTCCACTCCTTCTCTCTCGATAGCATACTGGCAGCCTTACCGCAAGCACCGATCTTCTACTCCAGCTTATCTCAGCCCTTAGCTCACTTAAAGCGAATAAAGTGTACTGTATGACGTATCCAGAGTCCATTTGGGTGCATTCCATAATGTTTTCATGAAGCGTCCCCCACTTGGGGTGATATGATGATGCAGCATTTCATGTTTTTCAATAAATACGTTAATTTTCTGATTTGTTTGAGAAACTCACCTCAAGCATCTCGGGTAGCGCAAATGTGACGTTCAATGGCTTCATAACCTTACTCTTGTAGTTGTGCTCCAATAGCAGTGGCGTGTAGAGGATGTTTTTCCATTGGCGACTTAGCACGATTACGCCCTGAAGAACACACCATACAGAAACATAAACTTAATTACTTATGACAGTTTCACCGGATCGAATACGGCCCATTGTAGAAATCTCAAACATGAAATAAAAAAATATCTTTTGGGGAATTTAAGTAATTATTCGCTCTGTTACAAGATGCGTGTTCTGCACGAAATGTAAGCGGTATCAAGATACTGTAAGAACAAGTCCCTCAATGAGTGGCGGTCCCTGCAAGTAAATATAGTGCACGGACCTGCCGGAGCGTGGAGAGCGAGGGCAGGTGGCGCTCGGCGAGGTCGGCCTGCACGGCGGCGGCGTCGGCCTGCAGCGCGTAGCGCAGCAACACGCCGCACAGCTGCAGCGACGGCTCCTCGCGCAGCTGCTTGCCCATCGGCGTGTGGCGCCCGTACCGACTCTACACAACGACCGACGCTGTACTGGACCACACCGCCACGAGCCTGGCCGCGGTGGCCGGGAGGCGGCGGGTGTATGTATAGGATCAGGCATGGCAGTGACCTTGGGCGGCGTGTGGTGCGGCGCGAGGTCTAGCGCGGCCGCCATGAGGCTGGCCGCGGTGGCCGTGAGGCGGCGGGTGTATGTATAGGATCAGGCATGGCAGTGACCTTGGGCGGCGTGTGGTGCGGCGCGAGGTCTAGCGCGGCCGCCATGAGGCTGGCCGCGGTGGCCGTGAGGCGGCGGGTGTATGTATAGGATCAGGCATGGCAGTGACCTTGGGCGGCGTGTGGTGCGGCGCGAGGTCTAGCGCGGCCGCCATGAGGCTGGCCGCGGTGGCCGTGAGGCGGCGGGTGTATGTATAGGATCAGGCATGGCAGTGACCTTGGGCGGCGTGTGGTGCGGCGCGAGGTCTAGCGCGGCCGCCATGAGGCTGGCCGCGGTGGCCGTGAGGCGGCGGGTGTATGTATAGGATCAGGCATGGCAGTGACCTTGGGCGGCGTGTGGTGCGGCGCGAGGTCTAGCGCGGCCGCCATGAGGCTGGCCGCGGTGGCCGTGAGGCGGCGGGTGTATGTATAGGATCAGGCATGGCAGTGACCTTGGGCGGCGTGTGGTGCGGCGCGAGGTCTAGCGCGGCCGCCATGAGGCTGGCCGCGGTGGCCGTGAGGCGGCGGGTGTATGTATAGGATCAGGCATGGCAGTGACCTTGGGCGGCGTGTGGTGCGGCGCGAGGTCTAGCGCGGCCGCCATGAGGCTGGCCGCGGTGGCCGTGAGGCGGCGGGCGTGCGCGCGGTAGAGGCTCACTACACGGATGCCCAGTCTGTTGCACGGGTTCATCCACGCGTTGATCGCCGGTGAAGCCGTGCTCAGGAGGTTCCAGTCCAGTCTGAAAAAAAAAACATTGTTACCAACCTGTTTATGTGTTGTTTGATCACCGAGTAATATTAACATACCGTGTGTAATCAATCTTTTTCGTTATAGGGGTACGCGGCGGCGCGGCAAAATTAAACCACACTATCTTCAGGTCTATGGCACAGGAGGATGTGTTCCCGTTATCTTTCACGGGCACTATAGTTGTATTGCTGTCGTTCGAGGGCTCCTCGGGCCCAGGAGTGACCGGCTCCGGCGGCACTGGGGGAGGTACCGGAGGAGGCTGCGCACTCCCCAAGTTTGGAGTACTCGGTTTTGAATTAGATTCTCTTTTTCTGAATAACTCCTCGATGCCCGATGTTCTGAGAGACTTAGTACTCTTCTCTGGTTTTAATTCTTCAGCAGATTTTACAGATTCCCTGCAGCTTTCGTTGTCAGGCCTCATCGGCTTCTTCTCTTCGTTAGCTTTCTGGGATTGGGAATGTTTGGATACTTTTATGCAGACACCCTCAAGTCCGCATTCAAACATTATGTATCCAATAGGGTTCTCTTTTTGAGGATCTGTTGTCCCGTTCTGAGGAATCTGTAGACAAGAACGAAAAATATATATTTTATTTTCAACCTTACAATTTCTAGATCATTTTAATAAAATATAAACTTACGGAATCAGGACCCTTGGTAGGAGAGTCCACCCTGATAAACTTGAATGAGACTTTGGAATGTTGACACGGGATGCCTGTGATCGTTGCGTCCTTCAACTGTGAAGATTCGTTTCGTATCCTTCGTAACTGACCGTGGACCTTACCTACATAGATATAAGAGTGTTATCATCGTAATGATTTATTGAACATATTCAATTACGAAGAGATACTTACCAACGTTCAAAGTGACAGTAGTATCTTCACTTTGCTGTTGCGAAGTTTCAATATACACTGGTTCTCCCTTTTCAGGTCCTCTCTTTCTACCTGTTGCCTGTGAGATAAGCGCTCGAGGGCCCTTCATGATCCCAAAAGACTTTTTACTTCCCAAGGCCCTTAAAGTCGGTCGGTAGTACAATTGCACCGATTCTAAAGTCTTTTTCGAGCTCACGTATTTAGCTATAATGTTCTCCACGGACACGCCGAACAAAGAAACGCAAGTCAAATCCTGAATGTTATCCAACGCCGAAAAGGATATCATATCTTCTACGACTGAAGATTGTATCATAATGATATTAACTTTAGGAACAGTTACGGTCGCTTGCAGCTGTTCGCAAATGGTCTCCTCGTACACGTTGGAGTGTGGTATCGTCGCCAGTTTGCATTTGTCATCCTTGTCTATGATGATGCTCGATTGATTTACTGACTGCATCTGCGGTAGCCAATTCTGTACATGCTGCTTCTGTTTCAATATGTTCGAGCTCTCCACAGACGATATGCAGAGCAATCGTAAGTGATTGATTACTGTTATTGGATGTATGTTGGCTAGAACAGGGGTCAATGACTCGACGAACTTTTGTGTACTTTCGAGTACCAATGGAGTCAGCATGATATCGATTTCGCCTCGCAGCTTCACAAATACGCCACTTTTGCTGTCGCTTGTAGTAGTTGCAGTTGGTGTTGTGCTCTTTTCGGTTGCGTTTTCCTGGTTTTCCTGCACGTTTTGCTGCACATCCCACCAACCTTGAGGATACGGGTGGGCTTTAACTTGTGAGTTGAAATGTGGAGGCAGGTTAACATAGGGGCCTGGCTGGTTCTGACTATTAAGTCCATCTTTCTTCGCAATTAACTTCAGCAAGTTCACTTTGCCTACCGGCTCGAAGCAGGGCAAATACTTTTGACCAACATACACCAAGGTGCCATCGTCAGCTCGTTTGAACAGCGGTAAGGTAAACACATCACTTCCACTGGGTAGAGAGCAACTGGCCCAATTAGAGCATTTATACTGGGGCAAATTGTGCATGTAACTAGCCATTAGTAATGGAGAATCCACTATTGGTTTGTTGGTCTGCATGTGCAAATTAACTAATGTCATGTCTTCTTGAGACGATATCGCCGAAATGAATGAGGTCGATGAAACAGACCCACTCTCAGAGTCCGGCTGAGCGCCCGTACTCAAGTTACTGATTGTATCAGGCCCGTCGACAGCCCCAGATCTCGGTATGGTATTGGACCATTTCTCATTTGTAATGTCATTGATTCCAAAGGAACTCCTGTCTTTGTGATTGCTGTGACGACTCCCAAACGAATGCTTCAAGCTGGAGGACCTACTTGGGAACATGTCTTCGTCTGCAGAGAAGAACGCTTCGGAATGATTCTCGCTTGTGATCGACATGGTTCTTTGGACTTCTTGAGGGAGAGTGTCCTCAGCTGGTACTTGTGAATTCAAGGAGTAATGAGACTCTGAAACAGCCACTGATGGCCTGACAGGCAGCTTTGGCGGTATAATGACTTCGTTGTCAATTAGGCCTGGTTTCTTGACTGTGTCTTTCAGTCCGCAACTCAAAGCTAATTTAGAATCTGAGACACTACTTTCCATCTGTGGAACGTTCAAAATGCTCTTGTTTAGTTTGGAATCACTATCAATTTTGGAATTTCCCAATGGGATAGTGGAGTCGACTAGGCGCGCATATGGGACGTCACTTTTGGTACTCGATACGAGAACGTTATTGCTCCCTTTGCTCATGCTCGTGTAGGAGAACCTACGGGTTAAGCTACGTCGTTCAGCGCTCAGTGGCGACTTGTTCAAGTTTTGAGGTAGTGGGGAAGGTATCAAAGTGGACACGTTGGTCGGCTGCAGGCACACATTCAAACTATTGTATGGTGGTGTATGAAACACTAATTGCCCAGGATGTAGTAAACTCTGGCCATATCCATACTCCCCCGGAGTCGTGTCGATGACGTTGAACACAGCAACGTTGATTCCATCATTGAGGTCTGCAGAGCTGGGTTTAAAGAAATTTGGCCCGTTTCTGTTGGAGCCAAAGAATGCACACCCCCCGGTACATCCACACTGCGAACTCTTACCTTCATTCGGCCACATGAACCACAATCTCTTCGTCTTCTCGTCATGGAGTCTCAAGAACTTTTGTTGAACCAAGTGAAGGTTCTTTGGGCTTTGGGGTAAGGAGGACGCTGCCTCGATCAACAACGGACCAAGATTAACAGACCCCACGCCAACCCAGTTATCGTTCTCAGGTTGTTTGTTTTGACTACTGGTGCTTCCATTGGAGTGGTGGTGTGTGTTAGTCTGCATGTTAGTCTGGGTGTACAACGCTAGTTTGATACTTGGCAACAGGCCAGTTACGCCCGTGCCAAACCCGGACCCGTGAAGGTTGCAGTAACTCAAACGAACAGGTGCAATGCAAGCCTGCATCGTCGTGTTTGAGTCAGCAATGTAAATATCGATTACGTCAATTGCCACTCGAATCATCTTGTATTTAATCTCATTTGGTGTCGGGCAGCGGTACTTCAGAGCGAAATCTGTTTCTGGGCACATCACACTGTTCAAACCATGTAGACACTGTTTTGTAGGATTGGGAGGTACCAATTCATTTTCGTTGTCGCATAAGAGTAGCAGGAATGTCTCCAAAGATGATATGATCTGGTAAAGCTGAGGAAGCGTCAGGCGGCCTGTCAACTGTCCTAGCTGGATCTCCATCTTCCACGCATACTCCATAGTCTCATCTTCAACGGAACGATTTGTGTCGCTAAAGAACCCGTTCCCTCTTAACTGGAACGATGATAGCATCAGATGCCCTTGGTACAGTGCTCCCGAATTAACTGGGTTGGTTCGTGACAGGTTGTTCGACGATACCAATATTGACGGACTCAGTAGAACCTGCAGTTTGGTCTCCCTGAAGCTCTTATCCATTTCAAATCCAAACCTTTCGATCAAGACCACTGGGCAGGGTGGTTCGTTTTCACTGCAATTTTTCACCAAGTGCGCTTGGATGTCGTGAAGGATGATAGACACTGTGACATCTAAAGGACGGCACTTTCGCGGATCGAACGGTCCCTTGCTTGAGTCTGACGAATCATCAATCGATATTTCTGTATGTTGATTGATACTGCTTTTATCGTTCATTTTTGCAGAATTTTCTGACGTCCAAAAGAATGACTCCATGTTTGGTGACTTCTGCATGTCTGTAAAAGTTTGGTCTTCTCCAAAAATATTTTCTAACAAATTCATAAAACTTGTGATAATTGTTCCATAAGCCAGGAGTATTGAAGGTCCGACCTCAAGCTCCAGACTTACTTTATCGGGAGGGAGTGTAGAGCGATCGAATTTGTTTCCATCTATCACCCAGTTCATTTGCGGCTGTTTCCTGGTCATCCTCGGTATTCTCATTGGGGAAAGTAGAATTTCTTCCTTCTCTGGGGTTGTGATGTCTGCTTGAGGCTCGGGGCCCAAGGGCGGTATGGGATGGTAGTTGTACCTAACGCTGAGAGCAACTATGGGTACAGACCAACATTCAACCCAACCCTGTGATTTCACGCACTTTCTTCTCCACTTCGAAGCTTTCATTCGGCACGGAACTAACTTCATGTTCTTGTCAATAGACAACAGTAGAAGCCTTGATGTGTTTACCTCCGGCAGGTAGAGACTCATATCAACGGCTTCGCCCTGGACCCAGATCTTCAGAGGTATTACATCTGGCAAGAAGTCGACAAATGGCAAGTCGAAAGACACGTCCAATAAGTCACCGCAGAAGGCGACGTGGTTGTTTTCCTGGTTGGTGGAACTGCAATCGATCCAGTTGTATTGGTTGCTAACTGTTACCACCTCGCATTCTTTGAGCAACAATGAGATTTTCCATGTATACGGGACAAAGTGCAGTATGTCCGGGCGCGCTTTACTCGCCCAGTCATTTATGAGATCTTGGAAGAAGTCAATATGTGTGTACACAAGGTGTGCAGTCGCTTTGCAACCAGTCAGCCCAAGTTGCCAACATTGATGGTGATTCCATACCAATGGGAAATGGCATTTGACTGTGTACTCCAGGGTTTCACTCTCTGCCAAACTTCGGTATTGAAGACTCGTCGTTGCTTCCAGATGTAAGAGCTGGCCTGTAATTTTGGTCGTGTAGCCGTCTTGCAGAACAATCCAAGGCAACGTCACTTCTAAATACGATCCCGCGCCTATATTAATGTGAACTGCATTCGTTTCTTTGTTTTTCGTGAATAGAATATCAATAGTGGCTTCATTGAGTGTTGAGAGCCTGATGTCGAAGGATTGCATCTGTCGTCTATCCCCAGGCTTGGGTTGCGGAGTCACTTCTAAGTTTTTATAATTTGGTGGAAAAAAGAATCTGAAAAGATGGTCTCTTTGTCTATCCGCCCACGGGCCGTAGCTGAAATCTGTGCCTTTGCCGCATTTGATGTCGACTCCCCATATCGGCGGCGCTGACTCCACTATATCTCCATTGGCCAGTTGCAGCAGCACCGGCTGCTCCGGTACTAAGCCAGGCTCATCCATGTAGAAGTACACTTCGATGTAGTTGGAGCTCATCACTACGAATCCCTCGCCCATATACCGCGGTGGTTCATCGACCATTGACGTGTAGTTTGGACTGGGTGCGAGTATCACTTTACAGTTCTCTGCTTTCGCTTTGACGAAGTGCATCAGGTGGTCCAAGCTGGACGCCGGTGGTTTTGTACTGTAGACTAGATGTGATTCTTCCACACTGATAGATAATGTTGTAGGAACTAAGCGGTTACCGAATACTACCCTACCAGTGCAGATGTCGATCTTTATGACCGGTATGAGATCCCGCCAAGTTCTCGCCATAGCTGCCTCTGACATTACAGTGTCTTGTGCCCGTCTCCTCTTCTCGTTAGCGTCGTTCATAGCTTTGTCCCTGTCGGTAGAGTCGTCGTCGTCTTGTTGCTTTATAACAGGCTCGAGGCCAAATGTTTTTTCGAGTTCGTTGTAGAGATCGCATCGATTGTAGAAGTGTAATTCGAATCCATTTAACATGATCGATAGTCGTGTGTCGGAGTGGGACAAATCTGTAACAAATTTGTGATAACTGTGGTGAGTAAGATTGCCAGTGCTGCGTGGGGAGGACGAGAGGAGTTCTAGCTATAGTATGAGTGATATGAGTGAGTGAGGCCCTCGGTCTCCTTGTATTGCAATTGTTTATATGCTGCGGCTTATTAGACATATAAAAAAAATTGGTCTGCAAAGCTGGAATTATTA
Source organism: Watsonalla cultraria (assembly GCA_964035505.1). Taxonomy (NCBI): domain Eukaryota; kingdom Metazoa; phylum Arthropoda; class Insecta; order Lepidoptera; family Drepanidae; genus Watsonalla; species Watsonalla cultraria. The sequence goes on from OZ037713.1 coordinate 907,192, forward strand.
ACATAGCGGAATCTGTCTGCTACAAACCATAATGTTATATGAATCATTCATGAAATATTACCCATCCCTCTTGTATTACTTTGACTCACATGCCTGTGAGATAACACCAGGATGAGTAATAAACATTACTTAATTATTAAATCAATAATAATTATAACTTAATTATGGAAACCACAATGTCCTGTGAACATTCACAAAGCAATGAATCTTTAGGGAGGAGAGAGATTCATTATTCTGTTCAAGTAAATGATACTTGGCTTCCATTCTATAAACAATGTGGGGCAAAGATATGGTAAATTTGATAATGGTAGGTCTAAGTATGTGATAACAAGGTACTATATCACTAATGAGGTATGAGTCATTTTGTTGCAAATATCTTACATTTTGTTGGAGAAATGTTATTGTTTGTAAACTATACATAATTGGGTTTCATCCATTACTAATTAACATTTTATAACTGGACACATGTGAGCGATAATAATTTTTGATGTTTTTTTTTGTAATTATCATTATTTACCGTGTAATGAAATGTACATGATACCAGCTGAGTTTCTTTCCAGTTCTTCTCAGAAGGCTAGTTTCTGAACCGGTGGTAAATTCCTCGACATTCATAAGTGCCTTACTAGGGCCTAAACTGAATAAATCATTTTCATTGGGTTTCATCCATTACTAATTAACATTTTATAACTAGACATATGTGTGTGAGAGTTTACTTGTACATGTAGAACAATTATAGATTATAAGGTAATATTCCAGTGGAATCTATGTTCTTAGAGGAATTAAAAGGAAAATGTGTTTGTAACTTATGAATGATAAAGAGAATGAAACCATTCCTCTTACTCATTTAAATGAGGTCTTAACAATAACATTTTAACACTTAATAAGTAGGAGTTATATTTTCTGATTTAATCTAATAAACAATCATACAATAAAATAAAATGGAACTATAGACTCCTGTTTGTAGCATGCTGCATCATTACAAAGTATATTACTACACTAGCCTCATACTCCACACGTTATATTCTATTAGGGTTTGTGCCCACATATATACCCAAGTTATAATATACAATATCAGTGATAATCTATAAGTGGAAGATTTTAAAATCCGTCCAGTAGTTTACCAACATAAATACAAATTTAAAAATAATCTGATACACACACAAATACAGCTGTCCATGGTATGTATGAAATATTAGATAGTTCGTGATTTCTCACTTATAAAATTACATTAATTTAAAGTGTAACTCACCTTCGGAAACATCTTTAGGCACATAGGAGCGCCACCAACGGAATATCAAGTAGCCATCCTGGACTCTGAGTGTGTAGTCATAGTTGATGTACACAATGTCTCGGAACATGATCTTTCCTGACAGGGCATTGAGGGTGAAGGAACCTGAAGAAAATTATAATGCTATAAGCAATCTTCTGAGCCTGGTGGTAACATTTATAATAATGTCACAGTACTTTTGATGCATTTCAAAGTACTTTGTAAGAAGTCTAATTAAATGTAACTACCTCATGAAAAACTTTGTATTATGTTTCTTCAATATTAGCGTGTCAATAGACAATAATAGGATTACTTTTAAGTAGAGATGTGTGTGTATTTGACAAGTCAAGGTCGGTCTTAAATAAAGGTCGAGGACAGTATTACATTTCAACTCAGCGTAAAAACTTATGCTGTCGGTTGCTGAATTGATATTATCATAAAACAGAAGTATCTTATAAGGAAGAAGATTAAATACAAGGCTTGATGTAATAAATAAAGACAGTGAATTTCAATCTTTGAATGCTGAGACATGAATTAGTTTTCCTTAAAAGTAGTAAGTAGTCATTATATCTATTGTTCAAGTCCAAAAGAAACCAAAGAAAAAATATGTTTCTTAAGCAATTAAACAATGGGAGATTCGTCTCTTAGATAATGATACAATGTGTGAGAGCATGGGTCTAGTTGAATATGGAGATCTAGCTATTACAAGGACAAATATAGAATAGTACAAGTGCCACCACAAGTTATAAGAATGCAGCAAAAATGTTAGCAATACTGCACATGTTTTTATTTGCCTCATGCCATAGAGGCAGACATACACAGACTCATGCGCATTCAAGGCCCACTCTCATATCTCGTGACGGCACCTGTAGGTGGTACTGTGTAAGGTCAGTGTATGTAATGCAAATGAATAATAACTTACCAATTTTAAAATTCTCATCTTGGAAATAGAACTTGTTGATCAACCTTGTCAGAATGTACCCCAGTACGCGGCTGTTGTAGTAAGTTATATAAACGACCCACAATATCGCCGATATTAAGGATACTAACAGGAGCGCGAAGCTCCGATCCATTGTGATCTCCGTGAAATCTATCGCTGAAGAATTCCATCCTTGTGCGACCGGGTAGTCCATGGGACTGGTGTAATTATCCCTGAATATATTACCAATGTATTAGGACACAATATTATCAATAACACCCTTGAGCAAAATCGGAAAATCGAAAATAAACATTGGCAGATTACAGCACTACGCACAAAGATATAACTTACATGTTGGAAATTTAAGGGTTTCAATTATATGCTTTACATTTTGAATAGTAATCGGGCACTACAAATTTTATAGTAAACACATTTCTTTTGTATTTTCACTGTGTCTTATCAATTAATCATAAATCACTTCACTTCCCTTCCCATTCGTACTTTTTTTGACAGCTACTCAGCTATTTATGGGACGTTCCATTTCACATAAATAAATGAAGAAATCCGTTCCTAGAAGAGTATGTTGCGAATGTAATCTGTTCTCATTTTAAGATTTTAGTCTGTGGTAAAAATATGTTTAGTTTATGGTTTACAAGCAGTAAACAACACGAAAGTCTATCTAAAAATTTTGAAATCTTAAAGTCTAAAAATTCAAATAAGTACACGGTCATAGGAAGATTGTGTTGTTATTTGTTGCTAAGAAATCGAAGGAATCAATAAGTTTGGTTTAATACTGATATTACTAAGCGATGGGAAGTCGTTAGGGGTCATTTCCAATTAGTTTTACATTACAAAAAAAACATGACTGAGGGTAGTTCTTTACAAAGTGAGATACTAGAAGAAAGCCCAGGCGTGGATCCAAAAGTGAGGTAAATAAATTTATCCTTATCTAAATTTTGTTTTCCCAAACTGTCTTGATATATCACAGTTCACAAACCAAAAAAGTTTAGTTCATGATTACATTCAAACATGAAGAAATGTGTGATTGATATTTGAATTCACCTAATTACTTTACTTAATTCTTCTCAGAAGGCTAGTTTCCGAACCGGAGGTAAATTCCTCGACATTCATAAGTGTCTTTCCAGGGCCTAAACTGAATAAATCATTTTCATTTTCAATTTCATTAACATATTTGAAATATTAGAACTTTATAAGAGGGTAAGTACTAATTAGTGGTAACTACTGAATTTTAATTTAATTTAAATTAAATTAATAAAATATACCTGCAACAACAGGTACTCAGAAAAAGTTGTTAAAACATTAAGAAGGTGTACATTATTTTCAGATGGGTAATTCCACACCGGGTAGATTTCATGTCTTTTGTGGGTAGGGATGTGCTGGCAGTGTGCCATGACATCTACATAATGTTCCTGAACCTGAGGACTGGTTCTGAGTTAGTTTATGTAGCTAACAATGAGAAGGATGGTGATGGAGTTGATGTCATTTCAGGTTGGCACTTAGTTATTAAGTGAATTTCAATAAAAATATTTTATTATGGTCTTAAAAATAGGAGGAGATTCTATCAGTGATGATCATAGTTAGTAAAAAGTATTGAATGTAATTACATAAAACTACTGAAGTAAAGTGCAGAATAATGCTTGCATAGTAGCGCCTCATAGGAGATGGAACCATTCCTTTTTGGATACCTTGCTTAGTAACAGTATCAATATTAACTAAAGCTTTTTGAATTTTCAGGCTACAAGTCTAACATTTTTGCATTTTCTGAGAAAGTTAAACATGCTCGGATATTTGTTGTTGCATATCCAGCTTTCAACATAATTTCGGAGCTTAAAGGTAAAACTCCTACACAAAGGGAGAAAACTACAGCCTGGTAGACCACTATAAATGTAAAAAAAGAATGTACTTGCAGACAATGACGTGAACCGGTACAAGGGGTTGTGTATGATGGAGTGTGACCTGTTGGCGGGGTTCAGTGGGTTCCCCGACTACCTGATCTCCGTATGGAACTGGCGGACCAGTCAGCGGCTGCTCTCCTTACCCACTGGTGTGACACGGCGATCTCAGATATACATGTGAGATTAATACATTTAAGGAGTACTACATTTAGGGACAGTACAGTCATAGTGGAATATAAGGTTTATGGGAATCTTCAAGTAAGAACTTTTTTGAAGAAATTAAATTAAATTTGATTAAGATGTTGTTACTAGTTTTGAGCGCTCAGCGATAATAGAGAAATTAGCGCGAAAATGTTTTCCAAAAAATTGAGCATTTAAGGCTGCCACTTAAAACTCATGATGACACATAATAAATGCTATAAAAATGTATTCATTACACCAGGTACCTGACTACTTCTAGGAGAAGCACACTCTGTCCTAGCAAGAACCAGATCCGAATCTGCTTATAAACTTCCTGAGCATCCATGAAAGATTTTTAGAATTTTCTTCCAGAACGTATAGAGGGTTTCTTTACTCGCGCAAAAACTATAGCTATTTTTCGTTGCTAAGAATTCCTTAATGCCACTTAAATACATCATATATCTCGTAATACTAGGTCTAGCCGCAGCCACATGTTGGTAAGCGAGTGTTGGGGCGAAGGACTGATAGTGTGGGAGGTGGCGCAGTGCTTCAAGAAGAACTTCATGTTGAAGCGCGCCAAGGCCGAGGTCACCGGCTGGGAGGTGTCCGAGCCCCCGCTGGTGGGGCTCTGCTGGAGCAACGAGGGGCAGCTCTACGCTATCGATCCCACTGCACAGCTCTATAGTGTATGTTATACCTACCTACTAAATAAATATAATAATTATGCTTACGCCATCCTAGGAGGGTGTCAGTCGTGCAACTCGTGCAGCAGATGACTGCTCAAACTCCACGGCCACCATAGCCCTACCAATTATACTGATATTATCTAGTCTTACGTTCTTATCTGAATCATATTATGACAATCAATCGTTCATTTCTGTATACAAAGTGACTGGTATTCCTTATGGACCCCATGTTACAGGGATCTACTATTAACTAACGTTCAAAAAGCTGTACCTAATCCAAGGGGGATTATTACAAACTATGAATTGGATTAAAAGTTGTTCCATCTCTTTTTATGATATGGATTTCGAAAGGAATGGACATCAGTTTAGTGCAAGTTTGGTCTAGCCAAGGTTAAGCCATGTTTTGTATTATGTTTGTAATCGTCAGCTGCTATCGGACGGTATCGGCATGGCGAGCAACTTGGAGTGGTCTGAGGAGCTGAAGGGCTCTTGCAAGCCCAGCCTGTGCGCCTTTGGTAACGGAATCCTCATTTACGGACCAGATGGAGTGCTTAGGGTAAGTCATTATTTTTACATAGATAAAGCTTTCGATGTTGTTGTATTCATTGCCAAACTCTTAAATGAATATTGCACGATTGAGAAGAATGACAGCTACATAAAATACATATTATTATTATATGACTAGCTGTGCCCCGCGGTTTCACCCGCTTAGATTTAGTTTCATCCTTATTGCCGCGGAACCTTAATATTTTTTATAAACAAAAGTAGCCTAATTTACTCCTTGAAACATCAGCTACCTACCAGTGAAAATCCCGTTAAAATCGGTCCTGCCGTTTCAGAGATTACCCGGAACAAACAGACAGACAGAGAAAAAATAGAATACTTGGTTTTTTTGTCTCAGTAGCGTGTATACTTTCATATGCATTTAGTGAAAAGCTGTTATTTTGGATTTACAAACAGATACTTCAATTTTATTTATCTGTATAGATATAGATGTGGATTTTACTAAATCAACTGCACAGTAAAATTGGTTAAACAGGAACAATAAAACAAATGGTACTACCAAATTTCCACCAAAGTACGAATGAATTGCTATGTAAATTTAACATGTAGAATGGTGGTAACATTTAGAATCCTTTATGATGTAATTTTTCGTTTTGACTGTCTGACGATGTGAAAGTACCTGCTTTATGGGAAGTCTAATCGAATAAAGATTCTTTTGAATTACATTTTCAATAACTGTTTGTACCAGTCCCTTAAGAAAGCGGAGACGAGCTGGAAGGTAGTGTGGACGTACGTGCCGCACGACAACATTGCCCGGCTGGTGGCCAACTCCACCGCCGACGGGGCCGCCATCTGGACGGAGACCGGCTTCGTCTACAAGATCACCGGCGACTCCGAAGAGAAGATTGAAGTCAAACTCTTCACATATAAGCAGAGGTACTTTACTGGCAACAAGGCAAAAAAAAATAGGAAAAAAGAACGCTTTCTGCAGTTTTAACCATCACGTAGAAAGGCAAAGTTGGAGCGGAAAGGCGCAACTGGACGTTTTTGGGTACTTACATAAAATATGCTAGATAAATATTCTTGCGCCTTTCCAAAAGAGGCTACGCAAGAAATTTCACACAAGAGTTACCAACTTGACTGATGGTAAGTCCATCGCTTTGTCAGTATACTATACATACTTTATATCCACTATATATGCAGGTTCACGACGTTTTTCTTCACCGTAAAGTTCGAGCTGTGAAAACACTGTTCTAGTTTGAAGAACAAGTTATTGATGCAGATCGGTGGGCTTTTCATTTAGATGCAGGGTTTAGGACATATGAGATACCTACAATTAGTCCCTAAGTTAGGTTCTCATAGGATTATCAGCAACAGAATACAACGCGAGTGACTGGATAATACGAACATCGTGTACTTCCAGGAACATTAAGAAGATCCAGCCCATCGCCCCGGACTACGAGTACTTGGCCACGATGGACGGCCGCGGAGTGCTCTGCGTCTATGAAGTCAACTCTGCCAAACTGGTAACCATGTTTCTGTGACGTCATCGATGACTGGTACATCGATTACGTCACGGACGAGTATGCCTCAATATGTTTGTGTATTTTGATACATCAAAAGAAGATTTCCTGTAGGTATCGCTTGCGAATAGTAGCGATACAAAGTGTATGGAAATTACATATGTCATTGCCAAACATTTTGTATCGTTTTTATTAGCGCAAGCGCGAGATAATTTACTTTGTCTGGGCCTATAGGAAGTCTTCTCTTAATAGTACAAAGGCAGCAAACAACCGTGGGCAGGCGGGCCCACCAAATAAAGAATGGAATCACCATGCCAACCTTGTTACCTACTACCCTCATGAAATGGATCACTTGCGACCTTACTCACCTTAGGAATGTAACTACGCCTGTAAAACCTGAAGGTATTTAATCAGACAATACTGTCGATATGAATAATTTGTTCATATGGCCTTCTTTGACCGTCATAGCTTCTGGATTTGGCATTTGCGACAAAAGTGAAATTTTGCGGTACTTACGCGGTAGTGAGTAACGCTCATGCCTGAACAGGTCTTAGAAATTTACCAGCTTGTATATGACAGATGACAATGAAGGCAGTGAGCGGCGATGACGTATCTTTCCAAGCGAGCCCCGTGGAGCCGTTGCTGGCTGTGTTCGGTGAAGACGGGAACTACGGCCTCGCATTATACACGTTCTCAGCAGCGGAGGGACTGCAGCTGGCCACGTACATGTGTCTCACGCACCAGATCGTGTCGCTGGTCACCTTCTCCCCCACCGGACGGGAACTGGTGGCCGCCGCTATGTCTGCCGGACACATATTTATCATGAAGGTAAGAAACGCTATACAAAACAAAATGACTAGTTACTAGATGGAAACTTGGGGTGAGTTTCACTGAATGGTAGGGTTGATCTTACCACAACTCGCAAGGATATTATCATCTATTAAAATTCCGTTTTAATGTAAATTATAAATGAAAAGCGTCTCTTCTGTGTGTCTGTTACTGTTGCACGACAACATTCTGAAATAACTTTGACCCTTAGGATGGACCGTAAGAGGTAGTATTTATACACGGACTGAGACTGATCAAACTCCACCTAGTTTTCCTAAAGCCGCTGTGGTAAGTGACAAAGAGACGAAACACTTTCGCAAATCTGCCGAATACGACCTTATAAGATTTGTTATAACAGTTGTCAGAGGACTACAAGCTGACCCTAGTGCGGTACACGGAGCTGGGTCGCGGGCTGGCGGACTGCTTCCTCATGAAGGTCGGCGAGTTCATGCGATCCTTCAGCCTCGTACTATTCTCAGACAAATACCCCATTGGTGAGGGCATAGAATATTATTCTTAAGTGTCTTTTGGAAAATGCAGAAGTGATTATCTATAAATGATTGATTGGTGCAGGCGAGTGCAGAATTTCTTTTTTTCGACTGTGAACAGACAAGCGCACAATTTGCCTTTCTCTCGTCCGTGGTACAGTCTAGCGCATACATGTGTACTCGTATGTAGTACAGGCGAGCGCACAATTTAATGTTTCTCATCCGTGGTACAGGCGCGCGCACAATTTTATCTTACTCATCCGCGGAACAGGCGACTGCTTAATTTATCTAACTCATCCGTGGTACAGGCGAGTGCAAAAATAAATCTTTCTCGTCCGTTGTACAGGCGAGCGCATAATTTGCATCAACGCGGAGACGGGTAAGGACAATAAGTTCGCGGGCAAGATGCAGGGTCCGTACAGCCGGCTGCTGCCGCTCAGCGCCAAGGACACCATGCTGGGCGTGCCGCACCACTCGCGGCAGTACCACGTGCTGCGGCTCGCGGCCGACGTATGTACACACATTATATGGCCCATTGACCTCTACCATACAAGATGCAGGGTCCGTACAGCCGACCAAGGACACCATGCTGGTGCTGATGTGATATTGTTACAACACAATTTATTTTCAATAAAAGTAAAATTATGTTCCGATCCTTCTCGATAGGGACGTTTCAAATCCAGCCCAGTGTACTTCTCTGTAAAGGGCGTTCCAACGTATAGTCTTTACTTATTTTAATTTGTTTTATATAAGCCCGTCTGCTTGTATAGAAAGGCGTAACGGTGTCGGTGAAGATGGGCCCCATCATAGACACAGGCCACGACGTGAAGCACTTCAATGGTTACTTCAACAGCGGCGCGTTGCTCACCTACGGCTTTGATGGCACCATCGTCTTGAGGCAGCCCGATGCGCCCGAACAATACGGTATACATATTTATAGTCAATTAATACTATGACTTGCACGAATTATCTTTCAGGTAGAGTGAGGGTTGGCTGTTTACGTTTGCGAAACTTTTATAGTTAATCGACTGAAGTATTTAATATTTACCATTAAATTTTCGAACGTCTTAAGAACGTTACCGAAACGATAGCGCGTGCAATACCGTTCTGCAACGCCTACTTACATATTTAAAGTGCTTGTATACATACTTACAAATGTTCACGTCTGTATTCTCCGGAGATGATTAGGTGCCAACTCCACATAGGGTGAGTCTATCGCCGTCTCAGGCACTATGTCTTTCCAAGTACTTTGCAGACATATACAAGTTTCATCAAGATGTTTTCCTTTTCGGTAAAGCGCTCGGTGTGCACTGCAGATAAGTTTTTAGAAAAACTCATTGATACAGGCCACTGGAATTTGGATTTGCATGGCAGGCCACCGCACAAATCTCACGACCAGTACGGCCTTTACTTTAAGTAGATATTTGTATATTATAATGATGAACTACAAATACACGGCCTACGATTCGAAACCAGTTGAGTTATGTTTCAATAGCCAAAGCTCAACTCTCATTCACACATCAAGCGTGAGTCCTATACCTATATTTAGTGTTTGTTTAATAATAATAATATAGTGAATTGAATCTTCTGCAGAGTGTAAGTACGTAGCTCACCACCGTTACGAGGACGGAGTAGCGGAGGCCGTAGTGTCGGTGACACAGACCTGGCTCTGCTCGCGCGGCGCCAACCGCACGCTGGCCCTCGCCGACCTCACCGCCTCGCAACCCCGTGACGTCACACATCACACCCCCGACCAGCGCCTCCTAGACTCCTGGGACGACGCGCTACTCATCATACCTTACGGGGAGAGTAAGTGCTCATTTTACTTTCCAATATAGGTATATGCTGATTGAAATGTTCTGTACCCGTATATTTGCTTTGGGGCTTAATTAATTTGAACACGATAATTTAAGTTTATAAACTGAAAGATATTTATGGGTTCTTGTTGGCAGTGCAGGGAGAGCGAATGACCATTCTCTTTCCCAGCAACGGGGAGATCTTCCAGCCAAGTGCCGTATCTGGGGAACCGCAGCTCCAACTTTTCCAGTTGGAAACTTATACCATAAATAAATACAGGAACACGCTCGTAAACTCTCGTAACGTGATTTTTGTTCTTGTACGAGTATATTTGTACTAAAATTTACAACAGTTAGCAAGTATCGTAATCTTCTCCGCTGGATGAAGTCAGCAGATTTTTCTGAAACGCCGAAAGCTACTTTGACATGAATAAGTTGCAGTGGACATATACATATATATGTATGTTCAGAGAACTACCTGGACCTGCAAGAGGACAAGAAGGTGCGCTCGGAGGCGATGGACTACCGCCAGCAGCGGGACGAGGTGGCGCGCAGCTTCGAGGCCGTGCGCGGCCGCCTCGTGGCGCTGCTCCAGCACAACCTCGCCGAGCGCCCGCTGCACCAGCTCAGCCTCGCCGAGTTCAACCTGCATGCCGAACACAAGAAGGAGCGGCTCAAACAGGTGGACATTTACGATCATATCTATTCAGTTTGGAGACTTGATGTCTGACAACAACTGGCAAGAAATCACCCAGGCATTTTGTAAAAAAAATTTTTTATATATGTATGGTATAAATAGGTACACCAATTTAGATGCAAGTAGGTACATCTAATTCAAATTCAATTTCAAAAGCTCGGTATTGATAAGACTTTAAACATACTTTGTTAAAGTCTAATCAAATAAAGACGTCTTTAAAGTTGGTAGAACGATTGATGTTAATAAAAAAAAAACTAATTTGATATGAAGCTTACATATAAAATTTAAAATAATGTGGGCACTCCTACACACTCATACGCCACCCATTACATAGTGGCTTCAAGGGTAAAATATTAAAGCATGAACAAGTGAAGCAGTGTATTTTTATCTTTAGGCAGAGAAAGAGCGTGAGATGATCCGGCTGCAAACGGAAGCCCTGATCCGCGCCCAGGACAAGGTGACGTCGTGGATCAAGGAGCAGTGCTGGGACACCATGCTCATCCCTCGGGCCAAGATATACGCCATATTCAGCCACTACCAGGCGGAGAACTACCCAGTCCTACCGACGCAACGCGAGAAATGGCCGGAGCTCCAGCAGATAGAGGCCTTGAGAGCCATCGAACAGGAGAACGATTCGGACTTATTCCGACCTTGGGAAGAAACCGAAACAGATGAAATCACTGTTGAAAGTGTCGCGCAGTAAGTAGAATAATGTTAGCTATTATATTTAAATTAAAGCACTGACCTCTATATCTGACTAAATAGATTAAAAAAGCATACTGGTTTAAGTCGTCGACCTATTGCGTCCGTCAAAGACTAACCATGTGGCCAGTTCGGCACCTAATCATCTTCGGTGAAAATTTGGTACTGTAGTACTGTACCCACCTCTGCCTCACTCCTTCTCGTACCTTTTGCGTAAACTAGCGCTTATTAGATTTCAAATTATTACGGTGTTGTAGACTGGAAGAGACTTCGGCGATGTCTGTGCACCCGGCGGAGAGTGGGATGGAAGACGTCAGGTTAGATCTGGAGGTGGAGGCCCCGACCAGCACTCCTCACGCGCTGGCCGCCTCCAGCGCGCACCGCTGCGTGGCCGTGCCCACCTTCATGATCCCGCAGACCCTCGCCTACAGCTTCCTTCACATGGACTGGCTGCAGCATATTGTTAAGGTTGCACGCTCATCTCTAATGTACGAGTACACTGAATTGCCTGCCTTTTTTTTTTATTATTGACGAGGGGGAAACCTTCAAAAGGTCCCCGACCGCCCTGGGAGAGGCAGATCGGGGTATGTGGGATTTTTACCGCACTAAAACCCCCCCGGTGGCCATCCTCAGTGCTTTGGGGGGACTCCGGGTACTCTGATAGATCGCACCGGTGTCCCCCCACACTTTGCCGGGGCACATCCCCGGGGCAGCTGTGTCGCCGCCCCTGGAGACCTCGCTGTAGTCGGCAGCGCGAGCCACATCGCGCTGCCACCTTCCCGGGCCCGCGGCTCGGTGGTCAAAGCTCCCACCCCGACCACCGCCAGCAGGCCCTCCGGCCCCCTTTTAGTCGCCTCTTACGACACGCAGGGGATACCATAGCCTAATTCTTAGACCCTGGCTATTGGGTGTGAATTGCCTGCCTGACTTAACATGCCAATTTGATTCGTACTATCTAGGCGCTGTTGTCAATAGTCACCGAGGTGAAGTAGCAGCCTCCACGAGATATTACGTCAGTATACGTCAATTCAAAATAGAATGGAAATGATTATTCAGTTGAGGCCTTGGTGATCCACTTAAGAACGTGAAAAAATACCATCGAAAAAGCTTACACGATAGAATATAGAGGCGGAATAAATTAGAAGCACAGAAATTCGTATTTCCTAATGTCGCATAATTTTCACATCACAACAATACATAGTTATATAATCGATATTCCAGTTGAACGTCCAAAATATGCGCTTGTGGTTCAACAAGCAGTTCGACGAGCTCATGGCCCTCAAGAAACGAGAGGTCGGCCTCGTCGAAGAACGGAACGCACGGCTCAGATTTATTATCGAAGGTTCAACACATGGAAACACAAATATATTTTGTCACAAGTTACTATCACAGTGTTGTTGATGTAGAAGACATTTGTATTTAGCTCAGATGCACAGCACAGTAGTATTTGCATTTAGAAATTATTCGGTTTCACATCATATCATACGTATCCTCTCCCTGGTATTGTGGGGCCCAACAATGTATGAGACATTGCTAGGCCTACCCGATGTGGTTGATCACCTAATTTTTCTACTAAGCGACTGCCATCTGACCTTCGCAACGACCGGCTCAGATTACCGAAGAAAATCGGTAATCTGAGTTAAGCCAGCTGTCAGACTCATAGGCCTCTGACTGACCTGTAACGACTAAATATGTTTAATTAGAACCAGGACCGACGGCTTAACGTGATCTCTGAGGCACAGGGGGAACTCGTGGTCACCAATCCAACTACTGGCTTGGGTTAGGTTTGCTTAACTTTGCTGATCGAATGATATGCGCAATAGCAGCTATGCCACGAACTCCTCCTCATACGTATATTGTTTGAATATTGAGTTGGACGATCGATTGGCCAACTCAGTTTGTAGATTTAACATAGTTTGTTTGTAGAGCTGAACAAGTTGTCGGACCTGCGCGGCAGCTTCCACCACCTGATCATCGAGATCAAGGACCCGCAGTGGCGCCAGGAGGAACAGCCGCTGAAACTGATCAAAGTTGAGCCTGAAGAGGTGGGTAAATAGGTCGCCTTCGCTTTCATCAGATAATTTTTACCGCCTTCCAAAACTAGAGACTTTTATTGATTTTGAAATTTTTATTCAATACAAATAGACTATTTGAAAACGCTAACTTTTCCTTACAATCTTAAAATTGAATTATAAAAGTTTGGACTTCATCCCTTAAATGTTAATTAAAACCGTAACAAGTTCCGTAACTTAATTTAGAAAGACGGTGCGGTGCGTTCCAGCAGATAAAATATAATGGTTTGGAAATAGTGACTTCAAGTTATACTACTTAAAGAAATATATCTATTAGACTATAGCCTTTTTCTAAAAGGGTTCAATTTATGTATTAGTGTCATTGTAAAATGAACCTTATGGCTAAGAAGTGAAAGTAGGTTGTGTGCAGTGTTCGATCGAGCCGTACATCAGCCCGAGCCAGGCGGTGGTGGCGCCGCTGGAGGCGGGCCCCAAGGACGACTTCCGCGAGCGCGCGCTCATGGACATGATGGACGGCGTGCTGGAGAAACTCTGGCATGAGGAGATCAAGAAACCCATACCCATGCCGCAATGCATGGTCAGCATTTTTACAATACTAATTTGGTATTTAATCGATGCTAGAGACGATCGTTTTTTTTTTGTGAGTCTACGGTCTAATAGAAAATTATGTCAATGTTTATAAACCGAAAATGTCCTCCCTTGCCCAATGGAACGACAACGACCTCGTAGCTATTTAGTTGAGTATTTATAGTTTTTATCCTTTTGAGTTGAATTTCTATAAGACTACAATTTTGGAATTCGTGAATAACACATTTGGATAAAATTTCGATACCTTCCTCACTTGCCCGCGGGGTACAGAGGTAGTCAACACACGGAACTACCCTCACACCTCTGTACCCCGTGGCGAGGACTCATTAAACCAGTCAGTCTATAGAAACAGCAAGTTTTCTGTATGTACCTATTTACAACATAAATGTGTCATCATCAGCTGGACAAAGACCCGGAGCACTTTAACGAAGAGGACCTGAAGTTGGTGTTCGAATACGAAGCGAAGGTAGCGTTCCGCAACGAGGAGCGCGACAAGTACCGCAAGATGCTGCACGCAGAGTACGGCAAGCTGGCGCAGGTCCTCAACGAGGGCGTCGTCAAGTTCAACCAAAAGGTACCTCGCTCACTACTCTACATATTGATGTCACCAAAAATAAAGATGTCACGAAAATCCCCTCCCCTCCCCAGCAAAATGAAAAGGATCTATTCAGTATATGCCCTGGGAAGGCACTTATGAAAGACGATAAATTACCCACAAGCCTACTTCTGATAATATACAAAGCTTCTGAGAAAAAATTGCAAGAAACTCGGCCAGGCGTCTTGTACGTTTGATCAAAACAATTTTATGTATGTAAATATACCAAAACAGTTTAATACTCTATCGGGATAAATAAAAAGTCTGAACCTAGATATAAACCAGGGTTTACGCTATTTCATATATTTTTACCGTTTAAGCGTAACGAAGCACGAACAAACACAATTTTGCATTTATTATAATAAATCCGGAGGAATAGTCCTATGCAGTATAGAATTTAGACAACGCTGTAAGTATCGTAATCTCTTTGTCCGTCCATCGTAGGTGAAGGAGATTTGGCTGTTGAAATTAAAAGTGGACTCGATCATAGGACAAGAGAACCTGAGCCTCATGCGCCTGCGCCGCACTAATTTAGACCGAGTCGAAATGGCAGAGGAGATTGAGAATATGAGGTATTAACTATATTATAATACTAGCTGTGCCCCGCGGTTTCACCCCCGTAGATTTAGTTTCATCCTTATTGTCGCGGAATCCTAATATTTTTAATAAAAGGTAGCCTATGTCCTTTCTCAGGGTCTAAAGATTGTCTGTGCCAAATTTCATCAAAATCGGTTGAGAGGTTTAAGCGGGAACGCGTAACAGACAGACAGAGTTACTTTCGCATTTATAATATTAGTAGGGATATAACTATAAGTGCACTTGTGATTCGAAATCCTCACTCACTTGAATATATTCTTTATTATGTTGTCTAATCATTATAATATTTAATTGCAATTTATGGTTAGTAGGTTAATAGGTTTCAAATTAATCATCTTACCTTAATACATAGTATGAAAAGATGCTGTGATAAAGCGACATTTCTCATTAAATATAAACTTTCGAACCTGGCGAAATCTGTACATCTATACCTATACATAAACAAAATTATCAGGTATCTGTTTGTAATTCTAAATGAACAACAGCTTTACACTAAAAACTATGAAGAGTAACTTAGGCTATTTTTATTTCAAATAAAAGAAATATATTTTTAAGTAACATAGTTTTCATTGTCACTACGCGGGTAAAACCGCGAGACAGCTAGTCACACGAATATTAATTCTTATACTATAAATCTAGCAATGACTTTTGTATTTTTTCAGAGCTGACATCTCCCACTTGGAAGATGAAGTGGGTCATCTGAACGCGGAGCTGGAAGTAATTCAGGAGCAGAGCGCGGAGTGCCAGAGTGCGTACGACGCGCTGGCCGCCAAGGACCGCTACATGGAGCGCACCTTCAAGAACCACTTCGCTGACCTCTCGCCCATCATCGTGGATCAGTGCTACAAGTTCTTCAAGTAAGTTGTAGTATGACTTTGGTGTAAATTCGGGAAAGGATCGTAGAACTTGAGAAGATACAACCAATTCCTTAAATTAACGGTGCTACGTTTTCCTTCTTCGAAGAGCACGTGGTTTGAAATTACTGCATAAGTTTTTAGAAAAACTCTTTTTTTTGCATAAAAACCGATGTTTCGAGTGAAAAGCTGTTTTCGGAATTACAAACGGACACTTCGAGTTTAATTATGCGTATATATGTATAGATATAGGTCATAGTGAAGTGTGGTATGTATAGGAAGCGTCCCAAGTGGCACCAGCGCGCCACGCTGATCCCCACGGTCCAGTACGAGCTGGCCAACGCCATCCTCACCGGCCTCCGCCCGCCCATGCTGCACCTCGACTGCATTGACTTCTTCAAGGGGTAACTACTATTATATACTTATTGTACTATTCATTTAGATTTGCATGAAATTCATAACATTTTATTATATAACGAGATTGGACAAGGTAAGGAATGAGTTTATAAGGGGACGTCTGAAAGTAGCACCAGTGATTGAGAAGAATTTACTGTTGAAGAATAAACATTTGTCGTGGTATGGACATGTTATGCGGAAGGATGAGGATAATGTTGCCAAAAAGTTTTGTGTGCTTAATACGCGCTTCTTATACAATCATATTTGACCCCTAAGACTCAAGGGACGGTATAACCGTGGAAGAAGCTTTCCGATCTAGGTTTCCCAAGCGAGCTTCTTAATATAGGGTTCTTCAAGAAGCTTCACCCTTCTTGACAACCTAAAGAACCCTAAAGATTCTTACGGGGTCGACAACGCGTGCGTGTCACCCCTGGCATTGTCGTCACCACCATTTTTAATTCACAGGGGAAACAACTTGTGCCTGGATATGTGTGTTGTATCATACAGTTTGATTATGTAAGTGTCAGTTGGTGAATGGGTATTGTATGCGTTAGTGTGGAGCAGCTGGATCTGATCAGCAACATGCCGCCGGTGATGGACGAACCGCTGTGGATCACCATGTGCAAACTGCGCCGCGCCAAGATCGAGAATGAAGTGCGCGTGAGTACACTACTCAGTGCTTTCAAACTACCCACTTTTTAAGATTTTTTTTAATAAACTTTCAAGATGTTTTTGTAATCTACACGGAGGAACGCAGAAACGCTTCCAAGGCTTCGAAATCAATTAGTATCGTGCTTGCGCTTTAAAAGTACCCTCATATCTCATATCCTACTAATATTATAAACGTTTCATTCATAAGTTCTTTAAATGCTTTCTAATACTTCGAAGAAGGTTCTTACCTATAAAAAAAGGTTCGGCGAAATAAAAAAAAATTTATGTCTGTTCGTTTGCCTCGCTATAACTCGAGAATGGCTTGATCGATTTGGCTAATTTGATTATGAAATATTTGCGAGAAACATAAATAATAAGTATGAACATAAAAATAGGGTCTGGAGCGAGTGTTGTGTGGTGAGGCCCGCTGCGCTGTCGGTATCTGCATGCCCCCGACTTACAGCCACAACACAATACAACCATTCATTATCCTGTGTGATCACCTTGTACAATATTGAACGTGTATCACTCCATCAGCAGTGGTGAGTAGTTTATTGGTATGTAAAGATGCGGGCGGTGGCGATGGAGATGTCGTACGTGGAGAGCGCTCGCACCGTGTGGCAGCGAGCGGTGGCGGCGCGCCGCGCGCTGCTGGCCGCCACGCACCAGCGCATGGCCGACCATCGCCAGCACGTCGAGCGAACCGCCAGGAACAAGACCATACAGGTACACTACACTCATCGTCCTTATATCATCGATGGAGCGAGCACCGTGAGGCAGCGAGCGGTGGTGGGACGGTGGGCTAACAAAAAATTGTACAAGTGGATATTTGTTCACCGCTCCGCCTCCTCGATCAGTTCCAATGGACAGCCTTAAGCAACAAGAACCGCCTCTCACGGACTACTCGAGCTATAAGCCAACTAGTAATCAACATCCACCAACTATTCACGAAGTTCAACTCCTTGAAGCTGCTATTGATACCATGCTGCCGACCGCCTGACGAAGTCGCGTCGCGAATGTTTGAACGGGAAATGCATTTGTGTCTTTAGAAGACTTGTTGGATTTATACAGGCGCAGCTAAGAAACTGGGTCCGAGGCTGGTATGATTTGATTCTGGGGCTTACATAAGTGATGTTGTCAGTTGGTGCTGCCGGCGGGTCAGGTGGAGATCGTGACGACGGGCCACATGGAGGACTTCGAGGATGCCACCCTCATCCGCCGCGAGGACATCGAGGCCATCAATAACCTTATACTGGTATGACGTACTACTATACTGGTTATGACTGCTGGTACGGAAATGACGCACCTATCAGCGTTGCAACTCTGCGTCTTTTTACGTAGATCTACGTATTTTAGGCTTTTCCTGCAAAGCTACAAACTTCAGTTTAATGGGCATAGTACAAGTACCAACCCATTCCGTTAACTTATACTTTTAACGTTCCGTTTCATAACTAGCGCACACTCAGTTTTTCTTATCACACAACAAGAAAGTAAATACTAACTGCGGCTTAGGTTTTTTTTTTGGTATTTCCTATAGGTACGCAACCAAGAAAAGGTATTTTGCGACCAATCTGATGAAACCAAAACTAAAATAACAGCTTGATGAGAGTACGTAGATCTATGAACTTTTTATAGCTATTTTTACAAATTCTAGGTGTCTGTTAAACAATCTGAGTTGGCAACACTGGCACCTACATTCCTAATGTTTTTGTGTTTTCCAAGTTTACCCAGTTAGAAAAAAAATTGTTTCATACCATGTAACAACTTGTTGTTCAGAGAGTGGGTGCGATGAAGTTGCGTATGATGCGCAAGCAGATGGAGTTCCGCAAGGGCATCCTGGCCAAGGAGTGGCAGCACGCGCAGGTGAAGATGAAGCTGCGGCACTTGACGCAGGAGCTCTACTCATACCAGAGGCTCAAGGTACCACAGCATTTCGACAAAGTATTTGTAGCAGCGTTTCTCCACTCGCTCATAGATGGCGCTACTCGCTAACAAATGCGAAGTTTGAGTACAAATACACGAGAACCTAAATCGCGCCAGAAGAGTTTTCAAGCGCATTGCAGTATATATACAAGTTTCCAACTAGAACAGTTGGAGCCGCGGTTCCTCAGGCATGACACCCGCCTGGCTGGAAGATCTTCCCTTTGCTGGGGATGAGGGATTGTTTAAACAAGCTAGCACGTATCTACGGCCTGGGTCGTTGGCGGACATTATTTCCCTCCAGGGCTGGCTAGGTACTTTTATTATAGCAGTCAAACACGCTTAATTCGTACAATTAAAATACCGATGCGATTTAAACGTTTCTCGACATCAATCATAGAAAGATATGCAAAAGTCAAAGATTAATTTCATTTATAATTTCGAACATCTTCGCGAAGACGGTTCGGTTCATATGTCAAAAATTGTGCCTATGACCTATCTAACTATTTTCACATTATTTTAATTGTTATCCAATTTGCTTTTTGGGATTAACTCAGTAAACAAAGGACCCTTATTTTAACTAGATGTATGCGTCGCTGTTATAGTATAATAGATAGTAATAGCCGTCGATCCAAGATTAATTTCAATTCTGGATGGGACATATTCATTTCTAGCGTTAGATCGTTCGTTTGCCCGTCGTACGTAATGGAGCCTTAGCGGCATTATGATACGGGCTATATTGGGTTGCGTAGATCCCCAAGGAGCTGCAGCAGTACCTGAAGCAGAAGGAGCTGGGGGCGTCGGACGAGCAGGACTACGTGCGGATGGAGAAGGAGATGGAAGCCTCTAAAATGTTCATCAACCGTGTGCTCACCGAGCAGATGCACCGCGTCGAGGAGATCGAGGTATTATATTTTTACCACTAGCTGTGCCCCACAGTTTGACCCGCGCAGACTTTAATTCATGTTTTTTTAAATAAATGTAGCCGAAGTAACTCCTTGTAACATTAGCTATCAGCCACTGAAATGTCCGATGATATCGGTACAGCCGTTTCGAGATTAGCTCGAACAAATAGACGGTCAGACAGACAACCAGACAATGAAAAATAAAATTATTTTATTTTTTTGTGAGTACCGTATTTATTTTCGTATTATGCATTTAGTGAAAAAGTGGTTAATTTGAAATTACAAACAGACACTTCAATTTTATTTATTTGTATTGATTAAAAGCCGGCATGGTGTGTTGTTTTTCTGATAATAGCCTAAAATTTTTTCGGAATGAAAATTATCCTGTGCGTATCCAGGTAATCTGTCTGCGTATCAAATATCATCCAAATCAACAACAACAATCAACAATCAACCAAACTTCAAAAAATCATACGTATTCTATCCTATTTTATTAGGAGCCAGCGCCTATTTTTTAATATCCCACGATGTGTTATCAGCTAAAGTTGTCGTCGCTGCAATACCAGAGCAGTAGTCTAGAGAAGCGGATCCGGTCCCTGAACGCGATGGTCTCCGAGAAGAGACTCAACGAGAACCCTCTCGAACCGATACGCATCCGGCGCATATTCAAGAACAGGTACTTACATATACACACCTATATTTCTACTTATATACTATTATAGAAAGCAGTACGAACTATCAGTCATTTAGAGGTGGGCTTTTGCGTACTGTAGGACAACACGCTTGCAAAACTTTTCACGGTATATAAAGGTACACACATACTCCGATATAATGTTCGAAGGACGACTACTGTTTTGTTTAATACTATAATACCAGAGATTTTGGGACTAAATATTTTAGTTACAAAAGTTTAAAGTTGAGTAAAATCCGCTCAACGATTCAGCTGTGAAATGGTAACAGATAGACACGAGAGCTTGTATAATCACATGAATGGTGGCGCTTCAGTTAGTTTTCAGTGCATTTTTAAAATGCTCTCTACATCTCACAAATAATCGGATTCTTCCGAAATGTATTATAAAAGTGACGCTGACGATTTTAAGAGTACTTCCTTGGTTTAACCATTCAAATATACTTTGATTGTGTGTTTTCACAGGATGACAACTCTCGTGACCCGCAGCAAGTTGATACGCGAGGTGCAGACCAACCACACGACCATCGTGATGCTTCAGACAGAACTGGAACTACTGCGGCTCAAGACGTTCCCTACGCTCGCCAGCTTCCGTACACTCATCTAACCTACCAACCACTTTGGAATTTATTTCATTATGCGCTTAGGTTCAAAATATCATACGCCATTTTTTCTGTATGGGTGGGTAGTTTTAGTTTTTTCTACAGTAGCTAAGAATGTTAATTTTGTTTTATTTACATTTGATAAAGAATAATGGCGTTTTATTCAATCAATTTGAAAGCCTTTGATATATTCCTTCGTGATGTGAGAGGCTCAGTGTTCAATGCCGTATTCAAATAATGAAAAATCGCAGGTAGAATAAAACAATATATCCACATACAAAAAGTTAATTTATCGATAAACAAGTTGTGTGTACTACAAATACTCTACAATAAACATGTCCACAATGTCTGAGACATTTCTGAAAATATATTACTTACTGTTGTGATATAATCAAAACTGTAATATATTTTCAAATGCGTCCATAGAAATATTGCTTGCGAAATTCGCACACAAGCGTTGAGTCACGTACAAATACAATATATTGTCACCGGTTCAAGTTTTTATTTGGATACGAAAGACAATTCCGAATATAACTTTTTTGCGCTTTGTGCATAACTGTACTTCTATTACTAAAAGTTGGAATTAGGCCACAATTTAGTTTTCTTTAGTATCACATGATTTATAATCACAATATCGCCAATTATTTTTTTAATTACTTCAACAACAATACAAAACGATTATTTATAATGGTTATTGGATCAAATTGTTACCTGATTAATATGCTAACAAGAAATATCCCAATACAATGCTATGCTACAGTAAAACTGCTTCTCATCACAAATTCACAAAAAATTTAAACTTTTCCCAAAAAGTATTGAAATCTTCTCATCCCTGTTAGCAAATTATTCTGATAACGCGTACGTCTATCTAACTGTGCGCGTTGTCTTACAAACTATGATCTATTGATACTCTATGGCTGATATGTAGGGCACAACGGGCACTGGGTATACTTGACTATATTACATATTGATAACAATTGATACTGGATTTACCTAACTTCCTACACAATGGAATGGAATAAACAAAGTTTGAGATTATATAAATTGGCTAATGGTCAACTTTGTGAATGAAACCAAATTTTGTAACAATCAATTCCCTTGCAATGTTGTTATTTCAACAAATATTGAGCTACAACATTTTATATGTATAGATATGCTGCTGATGGGGAAGTAACGCGCTAACTACAAAATGCTTATTTGTAAAATTATGGCGGAGCGACTGTACCTAGTAGAGTTGTTCTGAATACTATATAAGTATAGTCCATATAAAAATGATTCAGAACTGCACGTGGCTTGCACGATTGAAGAATGAAGTAATTAATGTGTCAAACAGTGGTATCTGCCTACGCCCATGGGATACGGGCGTGAGCCTAATTATGTATCTATAAGTGCCATCAAAAGCTATGTGCGCTGATCTTGAATGCGCAGTAGTATTTTTATGAGTCTTGTCTCTGTCTGTCTGCATGAATTATTCCCGTGTCGTTGATTCCCTCCACGCCGACTCGCTTTACGACGAGTTAGTCTCTTCATGTCGAGTTAAAAACGATTATAGGCTCGCACGAATAGAATACATGCGCAGCTAACTCCACTATTTTTCTGAGCGCTCATAACTCGTGACGCTACCTTTACATGAAAGTATATGCCATTAAAAATCAGACCCGAGAGTAATGAGCTTCCTAGCTATGTCAATGTCGCGATCCTGAAGTTAAATCCAAATATTGTCGCTTGAGCAGTGTAATTCACAGGGCGGTCCTCTGGTCGTAAACAATAACGGCGTCTGCGTCGAAGAACTGGCTGTGAGACTTGCTAAGTGCTATAATAGCCGCGTGTTCGCTGCGCATGCGGTTCTTGTACTTCTTACTTAGGTTTACCTGTGTAATTAATGTTCTACGGGTTAATGGCAGTTCTAAAAAAATATAGACTGTTTATCCGCAAAATATAACTTCTACAATTTTAACTAAATTCCAATATGAGTTGCAATCAGATATAAAAGTTCGCAACGTTGAATTGGAGACAATTTGAAACCCATGTTGGGTGCCAAAAAATAAATATTGGCGCCCAACATGGGAATCTAAGATAGCTGGAGATTCCTCAGAAATATTACAGTACCTTTGCGTACAGCTGTTGTAAATCATCCTCGGTGGAGAGTGGTCGCGGCTTAGGCCTCAGGAAAGCGGGTAGTGACCTGGTCTTCAAAGCATCCATGTTA
Source organism: Watsonalla cultraria (assembly GCA_964035505.1). NCBI lineage: Eukaryota > Metazoa > Arthropoda > Insecta > Lepidoptera > Drepanidae > Watsonalla > Watsonalla cultraria. The sequence goes on from OZ037713.1 coordinate 930,736, forward strand.
GCACCACCTTCCAGTTCATCCAACACTGGATATGAAATATATTACGATATTATTAAATTGCGTACTTAGTTTATTATGTACCTATTAGCTGAGACCCGCGTTTAATTTAAGTTAGTATTTACCACCAAAAAGCTTTTAATTTTTCCTGTTAATGTATTGGTAAAATAATTTTCCAAATCGGTTCAGTGGATCCAGAGAGATTACCCCCCACAATCTTACAAACTTTACCTATTCATAATGATGATTAGTATAATATATTATAATATATAAATAAATAAATATTTTATTGATAGGATAAGGAAGGTAAGCAAGATACTGACTGCTACTGGAGGCGTATTGCACGCATTGGTCTCGAGGCTCGGGCACGCGGTTGACGAAGCAGTGTGGCTGCGCCTCCCGAGCCCGGCGTTGCTCCACATCGCCCGCGTAGCTCGCCGGCCGCGCGTGACGCTGCACCTGCACCTGCCACCAACGATTAGGTGTCTACTCTCTTTCTCCGAAATCGAAACTCCACACAGGAACAAAAATCAAACGTAGTTTCAGTATTGTATTTATTTAAAGTAGGTTAAGACCACCTTCGGTGAAAAGTGGTTTTGTTATTACAACACGTCTGCCTACCCCTTCGGGGAATACAGGCGTGAGCATATGCATGTATGTTGAGGCCATAGAAACATCAAAGAATTTTCTAGCAAACCACGTTCGGACTCTTCGAACGTAATTTTAGAAAATAAGAACTGGTAGGATTTTTGTGAACTTTCAGTCGAAGTTTCGTTTTGCGGAGAAAGCGAGTAGGCCTCTTGGAATCAGGGATCTCTTGAAGGAAGTAGGAAAATATTCAACAAATTCAGTAGTCCTGGGACACACAGGATAAATATGTATTCATTAGCTATACGCAGTGTTAACTGCATTTTATTAGGATAGAGAAATGCTTACCTCAGCATGTTTCATTCTATGATTCTCTTGACTAGTATAAGCATGGTTTTCCTTTATTGCGTAGTTTTCTTTGAGATATTGTTCGTCTGAAATATAAAATATAGTTTATATACATTTTAATTTACTATAATACGTGTAAGTATGAAGATAGTAAGATATCAAATTCAAAAATATCTTTATTTGATTAGACTTTTCACAAAGTACTTTATATACGTACCAAACGATTTCTGATGTCGCGGCATGAGGCGGCAGTAACATATAATAATCAACAAAATAACTACACCGCAAATACCTCCGATAAGCCAAGATAACCAAACAATTATAACACGACCCTGCAAAATACATTTTAAGGATTAGGCACAAGTTTATTTATTTTTAAATATCGATCGCTTTTACACTGAAACTCTTACCTGCAGAAACATTTCAATCTCTAATACGAAAGCGAAAAACGCTCCGTTTTGTTCCCTTGTTACAATGTTTACCTAACATTTTAACTATTTTATTGATTTTCTACTTAAAATTATTGTAAAATACTACGTGTAAGCATAAAAGATCAGACCATCTTTTTTTAGGAATGATATTTTTTTGTAATACGCGCCTGCGCGCCTTTATGCCTCGTTCAAAAACTTCAAATTGTTAAATTAATCCTCGAGAGTGTAATAAAAACATTTTGCTCTAGAGTGGATAAGCACCAATATGAACACAATAAACAAGAGCAATATGCGAATGTGAAGAAAAATGCGTATGGTTTTGCATATAATGTACCTATATAAATCAGATGGCAGAAAAATATTCTATTAAATCTTTTTGAACGATTCATTATTATACAAAATGTCCTTTGGTTTTGGCACGTTCCATTTTACGTTAAAGGCTTCATTATTTAGCTATTAAAGTTTATTACGCAGTTTGTAATAAAATATTGAATTAGTTCATAGCTACTTCCAATATATGCATTAAATATCGTAAAGTTTAATATCGTACTTGAAATTAAATTTTACGTATAATATTTTTTTCCCTTTTAATATTTGATTAAACTCATATGTCACGAACGTCACGGTGATTGTTAACTGGCAACATAGATATAGAAAAAAATCGCTTACTGGCAACTAAAGTAAATTTATATATCAATCAAATGTCGCGTAACAAACAGCTACGATTATAAAGAAAATTCACGTAATATAAATTGTATATTGTATCTTTACAATAAGTTGTATTTAAATTTGAAGTGCTATCAATCGGTGCGTTGGTCGTTATGATTTTGCGCCAAAGTGAATTAGGACAGGTTGTTTCGCTGTCTCTTGGCCGAGCGTGGACCAGCTGATCATGTTTACAGCTTTCTGCAATCTTAACAATAGCATATTTACCCCCGCCAAAACCAAAACCACTTAATGTCGTATCATCGCACGATAACTACGTCATTTTAAAATCACTGCGTATTCACTAGACTAGTTTATTGTATGTAACACGCATCGACCAAGCGGATCCGCGAATTACGCAAAAACTGCAAGCAAATTAAATTGTATAGGAGGAAAGGAAACACTTACTGCGCTTAGTTCGCAATTTTTATTTTAAATAATGAGTGGCGTACAGTTGAATTTCCTTGTATTATTTATTTACGGAATACTTGCAAAAAACACATTGGGATTGTCGCCGGTGATATTCAGTAAGTGTTGTTTTGTTAATAGTGTTTGTGTAAGTAAATGTTCTAGAATTAACTAGCCTAATTAACTCTTATTAGTTATGAACAGACTTGCTATATATTTTTTACGTGAGTAAATATAACAAAGAAAAGCAATGTGAACACCAATATTTATTTGTAGAATAAAATTTTCAAGGAAAAATTATTTAAGTAACTTATTATTGTTATATATAATTATTTCTAATCATTATGTAAATAATGAATTGTATTTATTTAAATATCAGTACCAGGCGATGGAGGCAGCCAAGTAGAAGCAAAACTAAACAAGACCTCAGTGGTCCATTACATATGTAGGAAGACATCGGCCGACTACTACAACATCTGGCTGAACCTGGAGCTCCTGGTGCCTTATGTCATTGACTGCTGGGTGGACAACCTGAGGCTGGAGTATGACAATGTTACCAGGACCACTCGCAACCCTCCAGGGGTGGACATCAGGTAACCACAAAGACTTGACGCACCTACATTACATGAAGTTATCTTCTGTGTTATTGAAACAATACCTTTTAAAGACAGACTTGTGTGAGAACTCTCATACTTTGGGTATAGACTGTGTCAATTAGGCGACCCCTTTAAGTGATGGCAACTAAATGAATTTAATTACAAACATATTTATTTCAAAACTTCCGGCATTACCATTTACATTTATTATTTATTATGAGCCCGATGTGTCCCATTGCTGGGCAAAGGCCTCCCTTCCGTCTATCCATCCTTTCCGATCCGACAATATACATAGATGGACATAATGCCACAGGCATTTTCTACCAGTCAACCTTTGGGTGATGGGTACATAGAATACATAATATATACAAATAATTGTATGAAGTATGTTTGGTCGGTCAGGATCCCGGGCTGGGGTAACTCAGAGCCAGTGGAGTGGTTGGACCCATCCCATGACAGCACCGGAGCATACTTCAGCAGTATTGGCAATATGCTTGTCAAGTTGGGCTACCAGAGGAATGTCTCCATCATGGGAGCACCATATGACTTTAGGAAGGCACCAAGTGAGTATGCAGCCTACCTAAATGGATTTCAGAGCCTATGGAACTTATCATATCAAGTGTACATTTTCATGCAGTGCCATGCAAATAAAAAGGGTTAAGGCCAGTGGATGCTTAAACAGTTAATTGTTTTTGCAACTATAAAAGTTCACACCATATAGGTACATATTTTATGCCCTTTTCAATAAAGATCTAGGTTCTTATTTAGCATGGGATAGCAGTTGTTTTAGAAATTAGACAGTACATTTTAATATGAGTTCCTTATATACTCTCATACTCATTTAGCGACAAGCTGTATGTTAGTAACTCCATTGAATTTATCTGTTTAGACGAGAACGAGGAGTTCTTCGTGAAGTTAAAAGCGCTTATCGAGGACACGTATTCGCGCAACAACCAGTCGGCAGTGTCGCTGGTGGTGCACAGCATGGGAGGTCTGATGGCCATGCACTTCCTGCGCCACCAGCCGCAGCCCTGGAAGGACCGCTACGTGCGCCGCCTAGTCTCGCTCTCCACGCCCTGGGCTGGCTCCATCAAGGCTGTTAAAGTGTTTGCTATTGGTGAGTACCTTCTGTGTTCAAAACTACGCATTGTGGTCTTCATCGAGACCGATAGTTTTCTTGGTTTTGGCATCCTCAAAACTGCAGCACTAAGTCACAGTACAGAGAAGGCTAGTTTCCGAACCGGTGGTAAATTCCTCGACATTCATAAGTGCCTTACCAGGGCCTAAACTGAATAAATAATTTTCATTTTCGGAGTATTTCTTATGTGGTCCTTATAATTTAATCTATACTAATATTATAAAGAGAAAAGATTTGTAGAATCCTACATTCAGATAATATATCGCAATGTTGTTATTGTTGCGCGGGTAAAACGGCTAGATAAAAATAATATATATACTAACTAATATAATATCTACACAAATTACTGAAGCGCATATTCATTTATTTTTATATAGCACACAAACACGTCAGGTCGAATACTAAAATTTCTTTCTCAGTGCGGCTACCTACAACCGTCACGAAAAATACACCCTTCAAATTTCAAGTGTCTACGACCACCGGTTTAAGTTCAGTCAGTCAGTCAGGACAAGCAATTATATATGTCACTAGCTGTGCCCTGCGGTTTCACCCGCGTAGATTTAGTTTCATCCTTATTGTCGCGGAACCGTAATATTTTAAATAAATAAACTTAGCCTAAGTAACTCCTTGAAACATCAGCTACCTGCCAGTGAAAGTCCCGTTAAAATCCGTCCAGCCGTTTCAGAGATTACTCGGAACAAACAGACAGACAGAAAATTTTTAAAACTTTGTTTTTTAGTCTCAGTAGCGTGTATACTTTCATATGCATTTAGTGAAAAGCTGTTATTTTGGAATTTAAAACAGACACTTCAATTTTATGTATCTGTATAGATGGATAAGCTGGCCATTTATCACCAGGCGGACTGTACGCTTGTTTGTCACCCTTATACTCTAGGCTTTCCCTGCGTAGCAGCTACACGATTATGAAAGCAATAACAAAATAACGCGGAATTAATTTAATGATACAATACAATGCATACTTATCTCATGACCACACAATGATAAACAATACCTTATACAAAATGATTTCTTTAGACCATCATTCAAATGCAAAGTCAATTCAAGGGAAAAGGCTTAGTTATTGCAAATATCGAACTAAATAAATATAGAACCTTGCAAGAAAGAAAAAGGAGAGAGATTAAGATAATTTAAGATTAGGTACCTAATATATATATTGCATATAGAGTATTTATTACGATCCAATTCCAGACTAGGAAAATAGAAATCCCTAAAATAATAATGCATCCTATGATTGCTTTTCGCTAGCCCTCATAAAGGTTGGATTTAGGCTATCCACACCCATTGCAAAATTCACCCACTTTATCCAAAGCCCTAAGTATAGGTTTTGACATGAGTTTCTTGCCGGTTCTTTTCAGAAGGCTAGTTTCCGAACCGGTGGTAAATTCTCGACTTTCATAAGTTTCTTACCAGGGCCTAAAAAAACTGAATAAATATTTTTCATCCCACCATCTCGGAAAGAGTATTTTTAATCTTCAATATCTGAGTGGAAAAGCCGTTTTTATTCTCTAGAGGATAAAGTAAATTTAATTTAGAACATCGTGTGCACTAAGTTTGTGAATTTAAAAAAACATTAAACCTATTTACTGCTACCTCTATGGTGCCGAATAAATAACTGTAGCAACGTTACTTTAAAATTTTCTTAATTATACCTTAGTATTGTTATAATTTAAAGATTATTCTGTAATACTTACCTGTCATAATGTAGTAATTAATACCTAAACTGAAATAAAAGTGTACCTGTCTTGTGATTGTGAACGTTTTTTTTTTGCATTTAGTCATTTCCTCGCTGAGGTGGAATGAAAAGTTACGTGTTGCACTCGAGTGCAAAGATTTTTCGCCTCGTGCTCTTTTGATTCCCTCGCTAACGCTCAGGATTCTAAAATTGAATCACTCGCTGCGCTCGTGATTCAATTTTAGAATCCTTCGCTTGCTCGGTCATCAAAATTGAACACGCGGTTAAAAAGCAACTTTGCACTCTTGTATAACAAATAACTATTTCATTTTCATTATGTCGATAATATCGCCTGCGTAATTTGTTCATTTTGTACGGGATCATTAAAAAGCACCCCCAAGTGGCAAGTGTAGAAACGTAAGGTCGAGCGACGACTTTCGAACGTATCAAAACCTATACCTGCTTAAGGCACAGTAAATAATACGGCTCCTGGTGCTGTCAATGCGGGTAAAACCCGAGTTCGATATAAATATTGAAATACATCGAAGCGTATCGCTGATTCAAGGAAATCCTCGTCTTGACCCACTTGTGTGATATATTATATATTTATAGCCATAGATACTGATTGTTTGTGAGCCACTGACGTCAACTACTGAGTTCGCGGAAATTAAAAACTGAACGAGAATTATATCTCATTTTATCTGCATGTGAAACTCTTACCCGCGACTTTGTCTACTTGTACTTGTAATAATTTTTTAAAGGTATTCCAAATTTTCTTTTTCAATTCCAGAAATCGGTTCAGTGTTGAAACGGTAAACAGAAAGTTTGTTTATTACGCGAACATTAATTAAATCATGACTTCATTACGCCTTCATTCATAATCTATAAAGATAAATAAAATTAAAGTGTCTGTTTGTAATTCCAAAATAACATCTTTTCACTAAATGCATATGAAAGTATACACGCTACTGACACTAAAAAGCCAAGTTTTAATTTTTTTCTCCGTCTGTCTGTCTGTTTGTTCCGGGTAATCTCTGAAACGGCTGGACAGATTTTAAGGGGACTTTCACTGGTAGGTAGCTGATGTTTCAAGGAGTACTTTTATTTATTAAAAATATTAGGGTTCCGCGACAATAAGGAAGAAACTAAATCTACGCGGGTGAAACCGCGGGGCACAGCTGGTTTATTAATATAACCCATATTTTATAATAAATTTATGTCGTCTTGCTTTGCACTAATACTTTATAATTATAATTTATATCAAAAGTATAGGTATTTAATTAACACGATTATTACAATGATATTGTTGGTGGCGTGATGTATTATTTCTCTAATTGAGTACTCGACCGTTGACCTTTTGATAATTTCATTACTCTAGTATTCATTAGAGTTAGCGACAAGTGTAAGGGACGCGCGCCACTATCGCCATAGCGTAGGTATATCGAGCGATTAGTGACGCTAAGTAACTATGTTTATATCCAATTTAAGGTGGGTACGCAGAACTCCTTCGGTTTTTAAGATCCAAAACATTCGAAATATCTTTTAAGTAGTACAATATAAATCACAAAGAATATATAAGCCCATGGATACAGTTCCAGTGCACAAGAGTCGATAAAAATATAAAAACTAAAAGTAGGGACTAGGTATAATTGTGTAGCTTGAGATGACCATCCCCCACTAGCAGCACCTGTTCACAAGTATGACGAGAATGCCAGCCATCGCCCTCCTCAACCATTATGGAGGGAAGTGAGCGACCCGTCATCCTGACGCCGCCGCAAGCAAAGACGTTTTAGTGAACATGACATCTCATCTAATCGATAGTGTAGTACATTTCAGTAATATTAACGTTGTATGGTAAGAAACTGTCGATAAAATAGTCCAACTATAGTAGGAAGTTATGAGTCAAAGTCCTCTATGTAAGGAAGTACAAGAACCAACAGAACCCCACTTATGTTTACCTCTTTGAGACTCTCGATTCTTAACACACGGCCGATATGAATAAAGTTCAAATTCTAATAACAGGATTGCGATTCATTGTTCTGAATTGGGATGTTATTGGTTTCACCTATATACCTTAACATTGAGTCACTAAGGATCAATTTCAATCAAATTTCAATATTTTCTTGATTACCTTGTTTACTATGGTGTATTGTAATTTTATCTGGGAAAATACATAATATTATGTCGATAAGGTGCGAATTTGGTCTTCACACACAACATAATGTTAGCTATGCTTAAATCTACACAATATTGATTGCTTCTCTTTATGTGTAGAATCAGGGAAGTTTGCACCTTATACCCTTGTAATAGAGATACTTATTAAATGTGTCTCACCTCGGGTCCCTCACCTCAGTAAAGTGTATTGTAATTAGTAGTATCTAGTCGCGCCTCGGAGTGTTAAAGGTCGACTACATTCAATTGTAGACGTTCTGGGAACGGTGATAAAAATGTTTGTACAAAATACTACAATTAATTTTATTAAGTGCGTAAGATGTGGTTTTTTTTAAGGTTCCGTACCTAAAGGGAAACGAGACCTTATTACGAAGACTTCGCTGTCCGTCTGTCACCAGGCTGTATCTCATTAACCATGATAGTTCGACGGTTGCCATTTTCACAGATGATGCATTGCTGTTTCCGTTATAAAAAACTAAAATAAATAAATATTTATGGGGTCATATGCAGCAAACGTGAATATTTTGCTCGTTTTTATAGATAATGGTACGCAGCCCTTCGTGTGCACCTGAACTATACTTTAATATATTTATATTTTCGGTTTACATAATATTAGATATTGATCAACCAAGGTTCTTGAGCTTTATTTTCTCACCCTGAATGAAATAAAGTAACCTATGCTTTGCTCTAACTATGGTACCTTTAATAACTAAAAAACAAGGGTTCAGTTATTGAAGCTAGCACTTGGCGCAGGAAAGCCTATTTGCGGCACTGGGTATAGGTGTTTACTCCATCTGCAGTAGCGACTGGAGTTGTTAGCGATATTGTACGTTGTAACGAATACAATGAGGTGCATAATCCTCCAGGCGACGACCTCGGGTCGTTGATGCTGCGCGAGAGCACGATGCGCACGCAGCAGATCACGTGCCCGTCGCTGGCGTGGCTGCTGCCGTCGCCGCTGTTCTGGAAGCCCAGCGAGGTGCTCGTGCAGACCGACAAGTACAACTACACCATACGGGACTTCCAGAAACTGTTCACGTTAGTACATACATTGGGACATTTTATCTTACTATATATTAGAATTTTATTTGTCTATACATACAGATAAATAAAATTGAAGTGTCTGTTTGTAAATGCAAAATGCATCTGAAAGTATACACGCTACTGACACTAAAAAACCAAGTTATAAAATTTTTCTCTGTCTGTCTGTCCGTCTGTCTGTCTGTCTGTTTGTTCCGGGTAATCTCTGAAACGGCTGGACCGATTTTAACGGGACTTTCACTGGCAGGTAGCTGATGTTTCAAGGAGTAACTTAGGCATCTTTGAGTTATGAAAAATATTAGGGTTCCGCGACAATAAGGGTGAAACTAAATATACGCGGGTGAAACCACGGGGCACAGTTAGTAATAAATAATCCAGCTATTGTCAGAACGCAGGCTCATGTTAGCCATAGCAAAATGTATGTTTGGTGCAAATATATGTTATGTATGTGTAGGGACTTGGAGTTGCCAAACGCGTGGGAAATGCACAAGGACACGGCGCGGTTTACCGAGGACTTCAGCGCGCCCGGCGTCGAGCTGCACTGCATCTACGGACACAACATATCCACCGTCGACAAGTATATTGCACCTATCTACCAATATACCTCGTGGGGGCTGATCTCAAGCTACACTATATATTTATAAATAAGTAGAACTATTAGACTTTATTTTATTTTAGCTATCATCTACATTTGAGCTTTGAAATTGTGTCCACGAATGAGCTTATTTGTCATGTATAATGTATTTTGTTTTTATTAAAAATCTATAATATTATTTGTACTAGACGCACTGTAAAATCGGGTCTATTTTAGGACTACTTAATCGATGGACAGTTCGTTATCTAAGCCTACTGTAGGCCTAAATAAAATAGCATTATCCTCACGATTATTTCCATATAAAATGTATGGAAATGACATAAATCAGACGCGTGGCATTCTCATACATTTTGTATCGTTTCTACAAGCGAAGCGTGAGGATAATGTAACTTTGTCTACAGGCCCAGGGTAGTCAACATTCCGGAGAAATAATTCGCTGCAAAGTACTTAACATTGTAACTTTATCATTTCAGGTTAGTATACAAGCCAGGCACGTGGTTAGATGGGTACCCGACCCTGGCGATGGGTGACGGGGATGGTACTGTGAACTTACGGTCTCTGAGCGCGTGTGAGTTCTGGAGGAAGAGACGTGGAGGTCGCTCCATGAACAATAACAAGCCGGTCAAATCTCTGCCGCTACCCAACGCTGAACACCTCAAGATATTACACGACCAACGGATGATTGACTATGTACAGATGATCATGAAGACTTAGAGTAAGTTATACCTTGTTTCCATATAGCTATAGTTAGTCATATAGCGGCGTATTCATTAAAGTTTTTCTCGAAATTGAACCTTACCCTCTATGTATTTTGTATCAACCAACCTATGAACCAACGCTCGACGCTTAGAAATCTTAGTAAATAACGCGATAGGTATCTGTTACTGGTTTGAATTTCGGTATGGTTACTGATGTTACATTATTACTGAATATTAGATAGTTTCAGTGAAGGCTATTAGATTGTTTAGGAATGAATTAATATTCCTGGTTTAAGCTCAAATATATTTAACAATTATTATACGTGCGGTATTATGACAAAATTTTAAATACATTTAAGAGCTAATTAATTATTTTCAATTCAAATTGTTGTTATTCAAAAGGTTGCTATTATTGTCTCATCCCATACGTCACATAGGTAGTATATATACACTTTGGTCTTAAATATTGATCAAATAAAATATGTGTGTCTCTTTTTCACACATGGCATTTAATGCGAGTGAAAACAGGACAACATATTTGTGCAAGCTTTAGAACTAAGATCTAAGCGTAGTGTAAAAGTAAAGTCCGCTTTATATCCATAACACGATCTTCCGAAACGAATAGTAAGTATAAAGTAGATGTTTACACACACTATTACATTGTAATTAGAGTTAGATATTCTTTAAGGCTTCAGAAACTCTGATATGCAACTTTAACTCAGCAAATCAGGTAATTTTTGCAGCTGTTAGTGCTATGAACGTGTTAGATTATAATAAGCTCGGGACCTACAACTAACTTCAGTTGTCTAGGTAAAACTGTAATAACACGGATTATTTACCTAATTTTATCTGTTTTAGCTATTAATTGGAGGGATTGTAAGAAATAATAATCAATAGACGATATAGATCATAGTTATATTTTAGAATGTACCACCGGTTCGGAATGTTGCTTTTACCGAGAAGAACACGGCAAGAAACTCGGTAATTACTCTTTTCAAAGTTAATTCACAATGTTTGACAAATAATCCACATCACAAAATGTAGTTCAATGAGGACACCAGTTATACTTACATTTTACAGAAAAACAGTATCACAGTTTATACAATAATACAGAATGAGTTATAAGTACACTTAACTTGCTTGTCTGCCAACTGTCCAGGATCAACTGTGTTTCAAAATAATATTAACGGGTTTATATACCCGGGGTGAAGCCATACAAAATGAATAACCAATCAGAGAACAGTATTAGTAGTAACACAAATACGCCTTAAATTAATACTAAAACACATGATATTAGTCTGGAATTATTACTTACATATCTTAAATAGGTTTCAACACCATTTTATACTTATATTTTCTTTTATTTACCTTTCAGTTCGCCTAAAATATTAATGGGTTTAGACCAATCAGAGGACAGTATTCATAAATACACCAAATATTAATACTAAAATACATTGTTTTAGTCTAGACTCATTACTCACATATCTAAAATATGTTTCAACACTATTTTATAATTATATTTACACCTATTAAATCTTTAAAACAATATTGGGCTTAAAAACCCGTGGTGAAGCCAAATACAATTTGAAATAAACCAATCAGAGAATAGTATTCAGCAATAACACAAAATAGGACTAAAATCAATACTAAAATACGTTATATTAATCTAGAATAATTACTCACATATCTAAAATATGTTTTAACACCATTTTGTTATTATATTTCACCTATTAACAACATTTTAACTAACGGATGTGAAATGTATTAAATTTACAAATAAACACGTGAGGACCGGAAACATGTTAACAACTTTCGTTAGTTATTCCTGTATTAAACGTTCTATTATAACCAAGAAAATAATGAAATAGCCTGAAATTTATTAAAATACATAATCGTATTTAATTTTCCATCATATTCTTCCCAATAATACTTAATATATAACAAACGCAATAAGGCTCTCTTTAAATATAATTATTTGACGTAAGTGAACGAAAATATTCTCATTAGCGATAAGGAGCAATTCCAAGTCTTGCCAGTAACGAAAAATGGCTTCATGTATTTAATAATTTAAACATTTATGGTGCATTTTAAAAGCTCTCTAGTAACATTTTACTCGATTATAATGTTTTGCTCAGTTATTATTAAATTATACTATTATTATATTATTGTAACTCTTGTCTCTTGTGTTTATATAATGAATACAACTAGCGGACCCGACAGACGTTGTTCTGCATACCGACTACAGCGCCATGTGTCGGGCTGATTTGTGAAGTTAAACAATCCAAGGCGCCACCCAAAGTCACACAAAAAAAAACATTCAAATCGGTCTAGCCGTTTAGGAGTTTAGTGACATACACACGTACAGTACAGTAGAATTATATATATATACTAGCTGTGCCCCGCAGTTTCACCCGCGTAGATTTTGTTTCTTCCTTATTGTCGCGGAATCCTAATATTTTCAATAAATAAAAGTAGCCTAAGTTACTCCTTGAAACATCAGCTACCTACCAGTGAAAGTCCCGTTAAAATCCGTCCAGCCGTTTCAGAGATTACCCGGAACAAACAGACAGACAGACAGAGAAAAAATTTAAAACTTGATTTTTTAGTGTCAGTATCGTGTATACTTTCATATGCATTTAGTGAAAAGCTGTTATTTTGGAATTACAAACAGACACTTCAATTTTATTTATCTGTATAGATAAAGATATTATTTCATCAATTCTGTTACATATGATTATGTTTTCTTTAGAAACTGAAGGTTCTTCTTATATAAATGTATGAAAACAAGTCTTCTGATTCGCAGAATTTACGGATTGTGTACTCAAATGTAAACAATTTAATGTATCACAGATAACGTTAAATGACTGTATAATAAATTTTATTTCATTTTTGTAAGCATTCTACATTGTCATACAATTTACTGTCAGTAAAAGAATTCTATGATAAAATAGTATGTATTTTTCAACGCATTTTGTTATCTCTGATATGTGTTAAATTATTTTGCGTAAATGTTTTAAAATTAGTATCTTAAAATGAAGAGCTAAGCTTCACGGCTGTGATAAATACCTCTCTTTTTAAGGACGTACTTTCTATTGTGAGAATAGGATTGAAAGGCAGACATTTTCTTGAAAAATGAAAATGAAAAATATTTATTCAGTTTAGGCCCTGGTAAGGCACTTATGAAAGTCGAGAATTTACCACCGGTTCGGAAACTAGCCTTCTGAGAAGAACCGGCAAGAAACTCTATACCTGTCTTGCTCACACGTCTTAAAAATGAGCAAGAGGGAAATATAAAATGGCGATTTCACATTCCTATTCTTGTTTTGAACATGTAAAATAATTATCATATTAACTTCTCTTCTTTGTGTTAATAAGCATTCTTAAGAATTTTATTTGCTTTTGTTTGTAATATAATTAATTTAAGTAGAAAAATATATATTTTGTTATACTTGTTTTTTTAACAGTAGGTGCTAAGTTATTAATTTTACAAGAATGCATTCGTATTGCAACCTCCTTCCTTTGCAAATACATGAATAAATAAAGTATCTGTACTGTTGTTGTTTTTTTACTCTTGGCCTTAGATCTAGTTTAGAAAACATACCTCTTCAGGTGGTCAGGAAATATACAAACACGAAGCGGAACTCGAACCCACGACCTCTGCAAATCCTACTGAGCTACTCGTGACCTTACCTAATGCGTCGAATTTTTCCTTCACTTGCTTTTGCGATTTAGGGGCCGCCGTAACCTATGTGTGAGAAGAATTATAATCACGAGTGTGAAGTGCCTGAGAGACAGGCACGCCATGTATCGTGTTCAGCAAAAAAGGACTGTCTGAAAAATAAGATGACAAAATGATCGACTACACGATTATCTAAAGTAATAATTAAACACAGATTCATCTTAAACATTTATATTTAAATCATTTTCATATCACTGCACTTTAGGTCTAATTAATGAGGTAACAGTCAACATCAAAACATACTTTGAAACGATCACAAGTACGAACGATCCAATATACATAATCGTAAGTAGGTAGTATAATTTGATAAGCATAGCAGTTATTTAATTTAAACGGAAGATCTCAGTATTCTTACTCAGCTACTACTTATATTGACTGCATCCACAGTGGGTGGCAAATAATTGGATCACATTTTAACAATTAAACTTTGATTATATTTGATACATACATAAATAAGGCAGAGAAAATAGTGCGTCATTACACTCACATCAAAACTTTTGTCCTCGTCTCATGCATATATAAAAGCAGTCATTGATCTATTTGTAATTTGTGTTGCCTAATTACTTTGCACGCCTTATACTGACAAAGATCTCTTTTACTCACAATACAAAAATTGAGACACAAGTTTATTTAACTTCATTCCAGATCAATCTGCAAAATTTTCGTTGAAAAATCACCTTTAAAACATAACAATATGTCTCATTATCCATTGTCATTTCCACTGAAAATTGTTCCAAAACAATACTCAAAGAACTCACACATTCAAAGATCTATCAATCACATTTTCCCCGTTATGTTTAGACAAACATTATAAATAATTATTCTTACTGAATTATATTTCAAATGAAACTTAAAATTAGTTTGCAGTCTGCTTAGTTAAGCAATGATTTGGGAAGGTCTTGTGTAAAAGGTTGTAACATTTTAAGAACTTCTCGAGTAATAAATAATTAATGAAATATAATTGTACTCGATGAGTCCTCTACACTCAAAAACCTTTATAAGACCGGGGTTTTATTAATAAAATATGGTGTTAAAATGATACCTTTACCACTATACGTAATAGTTACATGATGCGAAATTATAATTATAAAATAATAAATGCTCACGTTTCATACCAACAAAACATGACCTTCGCGCTAATGTTTTAAGATTTAATCTTGCAAGGGAATGGGACATTACTTAAATTAACGATATATCACATTTAAATAAAGGTATTACATAATATACAAACAAACAACAAATCAATTCATAACTACGGGATTATTTGGCTTCATTCACAATGCCTTGATGAAGGAACAATTCATTCTGTCGACCATTAAGGCGTAGTTCCATTGCTGCAGGGAATAGTATCTCCAAAAAACCCGAATAATTTATAGAAAACTATTAATACCTAATTAAATTTAAAGCCATATACACGCACATCGCGTAAAAACGTACATCTATTAGAATTATTCTTTATTGGTAATAAATAAGACATTTTCTTTCATACATGCACAATTAATGAAAGCAAATGTTTTTTTTAAATACGGTGTAAAACATTCGGTAAATTAATTAGAATTAAATCATTCAACAGAGCGAAGCGACAGGTATATAACTTGATAATGCGCAGCAATGGAACTACGACTCAGTACACTATAATCACAAACAAAGTATAATTTTCGCTGTTATATTTTTCCACTATAATGCTATATTCATGCGTATAAATAATACATTTTATTTATTAACTAATACTACCAACTTCCAATAACATAATTCATCTATTTGGGAACAAGTACTTTGTGATTACAAAATGTGTATTATTTTCGCCCTAATATTATTTATTAATGTAATTAGCCTCGGGTTATTCTGGGCACATAATACATTCAAAACTACCATTGGGACTTAGCTTTCCCTTAGCTAGTGCCTTTAATATAAGGTCTAGAGTTCTAAAGCGTACATTTTTGTCACAGACAGGCGGTACATAACAATTTAAAAATACATAAAGTATTGTTTATATTATAGTTTTTAAGAATTTCATTTGACAACATAAATAAGCAGTCTTATGTTGAATAAACATCGAACATATAAGTCATAACTTAATTTGGTAGATTCTTCGACATTCATAAGTGCTTTAATTTCGAACGACACTTTACAAAAAAAAAAATAATTAGTATAAAGACGAAAAAATAAAAAAAATATCATTAGCTTATAGGATTTTCAAATTTTATTTTTTTATATTAGTCAATGATCTGTGACAAAAAAGTGCGAGCAAAAAATGTCCACTCTGTCTATCGAATACAAAATCGACCTATTACGGACTAAATAAATATTACTCACAATATTAGCACTTAGTATAGTTTAGGATTGATAGCATTTTATACATAACATTCATTAAAGCATGAGCGTTTTAAGTCTTAGCAATCCTACTTTCTTTACAATCATTTGATCAAATGTTTGTTATTCAGAATCGTCTACATTTTATTTGTAGGTACAATCCTTACAAAACACCAGAGATCTCTTTCATAATGTATTGGCTTAGTACAGACGCCGTCGCGAGATATGAGCGTTGAATTTAAATGAGTAATTTATGAGTCTGTCTGTATGGCTCGACGGGAATAAAATATTTTCACTTAGATTTCAGAACTCATGACGGCACTCGTCGTAAGGTATTCAATATTGGTATAATTATCTTGACAGCCCTAATTTTCCTGAAGGTAATTTTTTTCATGGAGATAACCAATATTGTGCAAGCATGTTCCGTACAAAAGGTATCATTTGAGACACCCCTGTAATTTTTATAATTTTATCTAGGTATCTCACATCACAAACATTTGATCAAGCCCGCCAATCACCTACATACACCGTATACTTACTTCTACCACACGCACACTACCTTAACTAACCAGTACATTTAACAATCCTTTACTTGTCACTGCACCTTAACACTTTGGAATAAGATCCACATTCGCTCGACCACTTCAGTTTGTCTCCGTTAGGCTTGTGATGACATAACACTACCCAAGCACCATGTTTTTGAATAAAAGGATATACGAAAACAAAGAAAAGAAAAAGTAAGTATGGTATAATATGAATGTCTATATTGCAATATACTTGTGAAAGTAATGAATCTCTCAACTAACAAAATGAAATGCACTTCCTATTTTAGTGATTCAATGATATTATGTACAATCATAAGTTTAATATAAATGCCTTTAGCCTATAGCTTTACGAGTCGCATTAAAATTGCATTATTTTTTGTACTATTTTTACATAAAAGTATTTGCAAAAACATGAGTATTGAGATCAAAAATACGAAAGGAACTAAAAATTAAAAGGATTAAATCAGGACAATACAATAATAAGTATGAAAATAAATAAATAAATATGAAATATATTGACACAAAACCATTGCCATCTCAAAAAGAACCTTCAAACCAAAAGCGCACAGAACATAGCCAGACTTCTATCATCTCAAATTTAAAAATTCAGTTAGCACATAGCGGGTAGTGTACGAGTCTTCTAAACCCTGAAGAAGACAAACTGATAGGCGTGTCGCTACCTGGAGAGCACGAGGTCCGGCCGGTAGTATACGTAGACGCCCAGTAGTACGGCGGCGGAGGCTAGCAGCGCGCGCGAGAAGGGCGCAGTGCGTAAGGCTACTGGTAGGCAGCGAGTGTAGCGCTGGATGCGCACGCGCAGCGAAGGGTTGCGCGCGTTGCGCAACTCTATTTGGCGACGACGCATCCGCTCCTCGTCCAGGCGACGTTGTTCTTCTCTAAAAAGAGAAAGGGAATTTTCTTGATACTATCCTACTAAAATTATAAATGAGAATGTAAGTTTGTTTGTTACGCTTTCACGCGAAAACTACTTGACCGATCATCATGAAACTTTGTACACATGATAAATACATTTTTCATCCCACCATCTCGGAAAGAGTATTTTTAATCTTCAATATCTGAGTGGAAAAGCCGTTTTTATTCTCTAGAGGATAAAGTAAATTGAATTTAGAACATCGTGTGCACTAAGTTTGTGAATTAAAAAAAACATTAAACCTATTTACTGCTACCTCTATGGTGCCGAATATATCATACGTTATTTTTTTGCATTTAGTCATTTCCTCGCTGAGGTGGAATGAAAAGTTACGTGTTGCACTCGAGGGCAAAGATTTTTCACCGCGTGCTCTTTTGATTCCCTCGCTAACGCTCAGGATTCTAATTTTTGAATCCTTCGCTTGCTCGGTCATCAAAATTGAACACGCGGTTAAAAAGCAACTTTGCACTCTTGTATAACAAATAACTATTTTTAAGTGATTGCCGTGGGTAAAACCTATTCCTGAAATATTTCTACAATGGCACATGCTAGTGAGGAATTCTTAGAGTGCAGTAATAAATTACACTTAATAGGTATAGATTCGTGGCACCAAAAATGGCTTTCGAAACCACTCTCTATACACATACAGGGTCTACTTTTTAAGAGAACATTTATGCATCAGGGCATCGGTAGGTTGTACATATCAATTTAAAAAATTAAAATACAAACTTAACTTTTATCATTTTTATCGTCCTTACACTTATTACTTATTCTTGTAGTTATTAGGGCCTAATAATTCCACGATATGTGGAACATAACGTGGAATTATATACAAAGTTTTGTAGTAACAAATAAAAAAAAGAATAAAATAAACGACTAAAAGTAAATAAATGTAACAGTATTTTTGATTCATTTTTAAATAGATTTGACCACTATTCGATGCTCTGTGCCAATAAAGTGAAAAAAGTCTACACTCGATATTATTCTCACGTCTGTATTCAGTGTACCCATAGCACACCCACACTTCACCTTATATTATTCTATTAACTTGAGTTTACTCTTATTTATTCCTAGTTATTTCTGGTCCCCAATAGACCACATTAGATACAATTAGACTTACTCTCTCCTCTCCAAGGCGGCCACTTCAGTCTCGAGGTCGACGGGGTCGTTCTCTTCGTATAACCTCTTGGCCGTCAAGAGGATGGCTTCGAAGGGCAGGTCGTCTGGTAACTGCAATCACATGTTTATTGCCTCTTGAGATGACAAATGGTAAGAAAATGGATTCTTATATGTTTCCATGTGTACCAGGTAATAAAAGAGGGGTGATAAAGGGTTCTTCAATAAACAATTTGAGAAGAGATAGCTAAGAGGACAATACCTTTTTCCTTATATAATTACAAAAATAGCTTGTAGCTAAACAGTTTCTAATACAGAGCAAGTTTAATCTTCTTATATCATTTAACTTTCTTTTTAACCGACTTCAAAAAAAGGAAAAAGGAGGTTATCAATTCGACTGTGTTCGATTATTCTTTTTTTTTATGTTTGAACCTCAGAACTTGATTGGGTGAACCTATTTTGATAAAAAAAATATCTTTTCTGAATTGCGTGTACGGTTGCAAAAAAATACACCAAAAGTAGAGCGCAATTGAATACCTTGACGTAGCAAGCATTCATAATTATAGAAGCTTACTATGCACCACGCCTAATTTAAAACTATTACAAGTACCCCTTCGGAATAGCATATGTACAGTTCCCGTACCTTTGAATTCGCAATAGTCACTTTATGTATGGCGCGAGACGAATAAAAACATGCTCAGAATCCCCACTATATATCACTGCACGTTCTTTACCGTGAAGAGACCTGTATGTATGTATGTAAAGTGGCGTGCATTGCATATAAGCAGGTAAGCAGAAGTTACAATTTGTGATCACTGAATACACTCGTGTCGTGTCGTGTGTGTGTGTGTGTTTATGTTTCTGTGTGCGTCTTTACCAAAACGTATGTACCTATGCCGCGACACATAGGTATGTACTTAACTTGCCTACCTGCCTGCTTATTGTTTTTGCCTACCCCTCTGAAAATCCAATGCAGGCCCCTGATGTATGTATAACTTACCCTGGACAATAAACAGTGGAGCATCGCCATATCACACTCGCAGTCGTAGACCTCCTTAGCTCGGTGCAGTACTATAGCGGCGGTGACGTAGACGGGGAAGAGAGGCGGCGCGCACAGGAAGTAGTCGTACAGGCGGACCACGTCCGAGTACTGGTTGAGGCTGTGCCCGAACCACGTCAGGTACCACGGCAGCGCGAACATTGTGCCCACACCAGCCCTGACACACAAATAGCAACTTAGCTGCTAACTTATAATCTTACCTGGGGATGGACCATGACCTCTGTATGTAAGGATAGATTGAAAATCTTGTTTTTTGTTAGACTGTTTAGGCCCTGGTAAGGCACTTATGAATGTCGAAGTACTGACCACCGGTTCGGAAACTAGCTTTACAATAGTATTTACTAGATTGACAATAATTATAAGAAACATAAATATAAGACCCGTGTTGGCGTTGGGTTTGAGCCGTTTGAATCCCAGCGGCTTGTACCATTTTTCTAAAAATGTGTGTGCAGTAATTTCATGCGACGTGCTTAATGGTGAAGGAAAACATCGTGAGGAAACCTGCATATGTGTGAGAAGTATTTCAAAGGCGTATGTATAGTGTCTGAGACGGCTATAAACTCACCATATATCACGTTGGCGCATATCTGGGGAAAACAGGCATGAAAATATGTATGTATGTGTATGACGTGTATATTTTTCCTTCCTTAACCTAATTACCTACTTATTTTTGTGGTAAAGTGTAGTTTAAAGGGCTGATTAAAGGTTCGATGTTTATTGGAAGTTTTCTGCCAAAATCTTCACACACATTCACTGCTAACATTTTATCTTCTTCGTAAATTCTCTAACAGTCGGACGCGCAGGTGCGTCGTCAGCTGTGAACGCGTTTGAAAGTGTAGACCGTTTAGATAAGTGTCCATACTTGTCAAGGCAGTCGGCGACCCCCCCGTCGGCCCTGCGTAGCACGGGCAGCATGTAGTTGAGCAGGTGCTGCGTGGGCTGCATGGTGGCCTGCATGAAGGGAGCCAGCGGCGCGCGCGGTCCGTGCGACAGGCGGCACAGCAGCGGGAACGATGCGCGCTCGCCGCACACCAGTAACAGTGTGATCGCTACGTCGTGGTAACCCTACACAATACCAAACACCTGGTTATATAACTCAAAGGTGACTGACACAGTGATCTATCAACGCACAGCCAAAACCACTAAACGGATCGGGCTGAAATTTGGCATGCAGGTAGATGTTATGACGTAGGTATCCGCTGAGAAAGGATATTGATTAATTCTACACCGAAGGGGATAAAATAGAGGATGACAGTTTGTATGAAACTAAATTTACGCGGGTGAAACCGCGGGGTACAGCTAGTTGATACATAAGAGTGCGATGCGGGGCGCGGGAGTGTTGGTTAAATGAGACGACTGGTTAGATGCAGTGTCGCTTTAATTCTGTTCTTAATAACTAATGCATACGAGTTGCAGGAGATGCGTCACACACAACAAGAGCTACGGGAAGCTTACTATGATCGTTTAAACAGCGCTTATTAAGAACTTCTTAGCTTTGACGTAAAATTTTACTGTATCAAAATGAAACGCCGAAGCTCAAAGTTCTTACGCTCTGCTTAAACCGATGATGGTGGGGTCTCACAGGGGTTCTCCCTGTAAGGAATTGCAATCCAAACTCTTTATTTGAATGTTTAGAATTAAAAACAATTGTTTGTCATATTTCTCATTATAAGCAATGTAGTTAAAATTGCCTATCGGTGACAATCTCTTCATACCCTTCATGAACATACTTCAAAACTTGTAACAAATGCGGGTTTATGTCGCGGTTATTATCAACCGCAATATACAATTAAGTAACAATAAATACAGAGTGGGTGGTGTAAACCAAACAAATGTGAAATTTTTCGCTTCAAGTACACTTGCTAATAACATGTTTTAATGTTAACCGAAAACAAGTGTTATTTGTTTTGACTCTGGTGGATATTTTCATTCATGAACACTAAAATTCAAAGACGTATGTATAGTGCCTGAGACAGCGATGGACTCACCGTCTGTCACGTTGGCACTTAATCATATTCGGTGAAATGTGGGTGTTGAAAATTACAACACCTCTGCCTACCACTTCGGGGAATACAGGCATGAGCATATATATGAACACTAAAACTGAAAAGAGCATGCCTTTATGAAATTTCTTAATGCAATATTTATACCATACAGCATTAATAATTATTCAACTAGCTAGATAGTAAACAACAAACACACATTAATAAGTACTTTGATACAATGTGAGCATTATCAAACTGAGTGTGTGACTCAAGTTGCTAGATAACTGTTTGAACTGCACCACTGACCACTGTAGTGTGCATGTGCACAATATACTTTTTGAAGTTACTTAATGAAGCTTATATGATTGTACTAAAAAAAAACCAGATAGATTTTCATAAAATCTATAAAAAAACACAAAATTTTGCACCCTAATTTATCATTATTTAAACATAAGTAACATATAAGTTCCTTACTCAATTGTACAAAAAATGGCTGAGTGGATTTGGCACAATGTAAGGTTTTATAGCACAACTAGCTGTGCATCGCGGTTTCACCCGCGTAGATGTTAATTTCATGGTTGCCCGCGGATTCGTAATCTATACAGATAAATAAAATTGAAGTGTCTGTTTGTAATCAAAAAATTACAGCTTTTTACTAAATGCATATTAAAGTATACACGCTACTGACACTAACAAAACAAGTTTTAAAATTTTTCTCTGTCTGTCTGTCTGTTTGTTCCGGGTAATCTCTGAAACGGCTGGACGGATTTTAACGGGACTTTCACTGACGGATAGCTAATGTTACAAGGAGTAACTTAGGCTACTTAGATTTTTGAAAAACATTAGGGATCCGCGGGCAACCATAAAATTAAAATCTACGCGGGTGAAACCGTGGGGCACAGCTAGTGTTTTTTAAAAATCTAAGTAGCCTAAGTTACTCCTTGTAACATTAGCTATCCGTCAGTGAAAGTCCCGTCAAAATCCGTCCAGCCGTTTCGGAGATTACCCGGAACAAACAGAGACAGACAGAGAAAAATTTTAAAACTTGGTTTTTCTGTGTCAGTAGCGTGTATACTTTCATATGCATTGAGTGAAAAACTGTTATTTTTGAGTTACAAACAGACACTTCAATTTTATTTATCTGTATGTATGTATGTATGTATAGACAAAATACCAAGGATCAAAGTAGTTTCAATTCAAACCATATTCATGTTAGATTTAAAGTTGTAAATAGCATACCTGATAGTATTTCAAGTGTGGATACTCAATGATGACCCGCAGAATGAGAACCGTGAGTTGGTCCTGCAGAGCCACTCTCTGTTCATATGGAATGCCAGGGGGAAACCTCTTCAGGGAACGGTTCACATCTAACACCACCTGAAGACAATTATAAGTATTGATGATTTTAAAGTACTTGTTAAATTCTAGTCAAAGAGATTTTGATTCTCTAAAGACAATTACATAATGTAGATTTTTCTCTGCCATCTTTAAATATAATAATATGGATTATTCTAAGCTATAAATACATCACATTTCAACTGCTATCATGTAAGTAAAAACCATATCAAGATCCGTAACATAATATAGAAGAACTAAATGTTCAAACAGACATAATATTTTGTATGGAAATATTTAAAGCTAAATGTGGCCAATGTGGTTGGCATACACCTTCATATACTGAAAAAGATGGATATGTAGGTGGTGTATAGACCTTAAAGTCATACTTTTGTATTTAAGTAAGAAGATATAATCAAAGGAAAAGAAAGGGAGTATATGAGTGCCAAACTTTGAGCAAATGTATTTAAGCTAATTGTAACCAACCTGGTTATATTCAGGATGTGTAGAGAGATCATCCAATGAAGGGGCCTCTGTCATCTCCGCTTGTGTCACACCCACAAGCAGGGGCCAGATTTTCCTTCTGTATTCATCTGTAATATTAAGCAATAAAATGTATTGTTTGTTATTATCCTTTTGAATAATGGGTTTTTCAGGGTTCTTACCTAACTAATAAAGTAAAGGAAATTATCTTAATAAATTTGGAGATATTTGAGAAACACTAAAAATAATGAGTAACAAGAAAAACTTCCTTATGTTTGTACATAAGTACCTGCAATACTGCTAATACAATTTGTCACTTTTCTACCTAATATCAAATTAGTTTTTTATACCTTGCATCCAATTTAGTACCTAATATTTTTTTGTATTAATAAAATGTGATGCTTAGCTGAGTTTCATGGTGGTTCTTCTCAGAAACCTAGTTTCCAAACGGGTGGGAAATTTGTGACATTCATAAGTGCCTTACCACTGCCCAAACCAAATAAATATTTTTAATTTACAAAGCTCAGTCTCCCAGGTACTTTAATATTAATAAGAGTCATAAACAGATTTATTAAAATTATATGTAACTAAGATGTACCTATCATATGACTCATGTTTACAACACACATTTAATTTATGATGAAATTAAATGAAAACAAACAGTGTAATGTATATCTAACTGTGAAATAGAAATTGTCTTAGCGATGACATGCACAAAATTATTCATACTTCGAGTGCAAACTTTCACTTTGCCAAAATAGTTGACTGGTATGGAATCATGAATGTGATCAACCTTGGGTCTAATGCAAACATTCTAAAACAATACTCACCACATATCAAACCAGCTTTGCTTTTAGCAAGCAATTGCCATTGCTCCAAACCAACACTATCCGGGTTTTCAAGACATTTCTCTATTTCCTTACGTTTCTCAGTAACATCTGGGTCTTCTTGCGACAATTCTGACAAAATAAATAAGCATTCAGTAATTGTTTCATTAAAGATACTTTCACATACAATTTCCTTAGAACATCGTATACAGGTGTTATAAATTACATTATCTATATATAGTTAATGGTAATGGGAAGTCATTTATGATGCGGGATATCAATTAAATGATTTAATTTGTTTACAATACCTTGATCAAATTTTAACTCTGACGGCGTAGATATGTCATCAATATTTCTGGCGTGATTGATGTCGAGCCTATGCTTCTTCCCGTTAGGTGAACAATCCCCGTTTGAACTCCATTTATCACCACCATCGCTATCGGAATTATTAGAATCCATGGTAGAAAGTTGAAAATTAATCGAGCGAAAACATTACATTACACCATAATTTTTTCGAGCGGTGTGATGACATTTCGCAAATGAATGAAATTAAAAATATTCCTATGTACGTTCAGAATTGCTTCGAGCATCAAACTAATTTGAATGTTGAAAAGAGAGCAATGAAGGTAATTGTATAAAGCGCACTAGGACGTTAATATTGATAGTTTTTGAGTGCCACCAAACTTTATGAAAGTGGTAAAATCCGCAGAAAATACAATTTTATTATTAGTTAATTTTATAATTGTAATTGTAGATAAAGTATGTACGTAAAGTAAAGTAATAGGTTTTTGAATGTGCATCTGTATTTGACAGTCAGCCTGACAGACAGCAGCCTGCCATTAATTGACATTGACCAATTTGACACATAGATATTGACAGTTTTACAAGAGTACAAAGTGTTTCGTTCCAAGCAGAATACTTCGAACCTGTGT
The DNA here is from genome assembly GCA_964035505.1 of Watsonalla cultraria. Classification (NCBI taxonomy): domain Eukaryota; kingdom Metazoa; phylum Arthropoda; class Insecta; order Lepidoptera; family Drepanidae; genus Watsonalla; species Watsonalla cultraria. The sequence goes on from OZ037713.1 coordinate 956,412, forward strand.
GCGAAATTGTAAGACATTAAAGTAATCTTTTCGTAACTTTACAAAATAGAAATGCACTACCGTTAAATTACTCTAAAATATTGAATAATACAGATACGGATGGGAAATCTCAGAAACTTTTTTCGACACTAAGCTATAAAGCGTATAAGGAAGAGGTATAAGTACATGTCAAAATAAATAAGCCATCATGATTGGATATTAATTCAATTCTAAAAATTTGTAAAAAAATTAATAGGAAAAAACATTTTTTATAATGGATCTGAACACACAACGAAATGATAGTATTAGAAAAATTGAAGACATAATAGACATACAAAAAGCAAATGGAAATTTCAGTGCTTCACGTCAAGTGGCATTCAAATTACCTTTGGAAACAGAAAGCGCTGTATCAGCTAGTTTGGTCAGGAGTTTGGAATCGGGCCTGTCGAAATCTAAATCAGACAAGATACAAAGCAAGAAGTTAAAGAAAGTAAGGCCTAAGAGACAGAAGAGTCCTCTGCCGGACGTGATATCATGGCCGAGCGATTCAGACATCACAGTTTTGCGGATGAAACTGTGTTTAAACAGTAGCGAGCTGCAGGAGAAAGTTGGTAACCTAATACCAGGAGACGGTCTCCATCAACCGGACAGCTCGTCTATGGTGAACTTGGCCACACTCATCAGGCACTCACAGACCGCGTCTAAGCACAGCCTCAACATAGAAGAATATTTATTGCCTCTTACTTCTTGGGAGCGGGAGAACGATAACCAAGACACTAATAAAACAACTGTTGACGTTCAGGAAAAAGCTTCCGAAAGTGCGTCTTCACAATTCAATCGTGATTTTAACACTTACCAAGCCATGTGTAGCCACCCTAGCGTCGAGAAGAAACTGGGTTCTAAAGACAGTGACGTTTATTCAAAGGCAAATACGAAATCGAAGCTTGCAAAATTTCTCCGACTATACTTTTGTCCGTGCTGCACCTGTCTTTACAAACTGGAGACAATGCAAGAGGATCCCTCGGTGTATTTCAGCAAACGCAAGGATACAAATTAATGTTTGTTGCTTTTGATTTATCTCAATGATGTTCAAAAATGTGGATGAAGTAATTTCAATTTCGGCAGTAAAATGTTGTTCTATTTGTACATTTGTCTACGTAGATTACCTACTGCTACACCCATAATCATTTTGCCTCCTCGAAATTCTTAACGAGCCTGACCGTACGCTATTGTAGGATATAAACAGTTCCCTTACCGAATTTTACACGCAGGGAGAAGTTCTTTTGCCACTTTTGGAAGGTGGCACACAAGCGTACCTACAGTACGGCTGGTGGTAAACGGCTTTTGCAGCCTATGAACGATTTCAACACCGAACTAACAAGGTCAGTCGCTCGTACCTACCTTATTTATAACTGGCGGACGTCACGCGGTTTCACCCGCGTAGTTCCCGTTTCAGTGGGAGTGCGCAGATAAAATATAGCCTATGTTACTCGCTGATGATGTGGCTATCCATTGCTGAAAGAATTTTCAAGATCGGTCTAGTAGTTTCGGAGCCTATTCAATGCAAACAAACAAAAAAACAATCAAATCTTTCCTCTATATAATATTAGTGCAGATTTCAAATGTAAGTTCTGATATCTTCCCGGCCTAGGGAAGAAACTAATATTGATAAAATCTTGATGTCTACCCATGGGCGCCGTCAAGGTCAATTAGAATAATTATGCACCTGACGTCGATTCTCCGGATATTAAGAACTGGAGACCTTACAAACTGCAACAGAGAATCTATAATTATCATAAGACGTAACGCCACTCGGCATAGAGGGAATCGACGTCACGGGTATAATTCGTAATTATGTGTCTATACACCTCTATAGGTGCAGTCCTCTGTCAGGAATTACTGATATTTTGTTATGTCCCTACGTCTCTTGATGATATCACAATACTTACAATATCATCCGTAAGTAGTTACCACTCTGCATCAGGCAGGCAGTAAACCTAATATGCTGGTTCAATTACCAATATACCAAAATTTTGGTTGCTATAAATAATATTCAGGCGCAACTTTTTTCTAAAGTCAGCACTATGAAGGTCACGAATAGCGTTGAACAATGAACAAATATATTATACTATATTACTATGTGCATACTAAACTGAATCTAAAATTACAAAATATGATTTAAACGAAGACTTGACCAAACTCGAACTAAAACTATGTCCAGCCTTTTTTAATTCCGGACCACAGAAAGAGATGGACATATGCTCACGCCTGTATTCCTCGAAAGGGTAGGCAGAGGTGTTGTAATAATGACTCCCACATTTCACCGAAGATGATTAAGTGCCAACGTGACAGATGGTGAGTCTATCGCCGTCTCAGGCACTATACATACGTCTTTGAATTACTTCTCAGACATATGCAGGTTTCCTCACGATGTTTTCCTTCATCGTAAAGCACGTGGTGTGAAATGTACACTGTACATAAGTTTTTTAGAAAATCTCATAGGTACAGGCCCCGCTGGGATTCGAACTCGCGTCGCTTGCGTAGCAGGCGACTGCTCTAACCCCAAGGCCACCACGGCTCTCACGAAAGAGATGGAGTTGCTTTTAAATCAAAGACTATCTTAGTCTATTTTTGTATCAAGGGGGAATATGATTAGCGCTAAGCCCGCACACTCCTACACACACTTCTAACATTGTATCTACCACCTACCATATTTGTCAAATCATAAAATTAGATCTCATCTAACGTTAATAAATCGTTAATGCCTACGAGATATAGGTGCACCGAAACAACAATAGGCTGGTGTTCTGAGAAAAGCATTTGAAAGAAATTTTTTTTTCTTTAGTTTGTTTACATATCGATACAACAATTAAAAAAATTCAACGAATTCAGTGTACGAAGAATCCAAAAATATATTCATTGACTTATCAATGGATTATTAAGAGTTATTATGGGTCACAACTCACCCTTAAGTAAATTATTATGAAAGTATATACGGTACTGACATAAAAACACTTTTTCTCTGTCTTTCTGTTTGTTCCGGCTCCGAAACGGCTGGTCCGTTGATTTGATTTTATCGGGACTTACACTAGCAGAGACATAATATCGCAAGGAGTAACATACTATGTTACATTTATTTAAATAAATACATGCGAGTTCCGCGGGCCACACATGAAATTATGTCTACGCGGGTAAAACCGCGGGGCACAGTTAGTATTATTAAAAAAAGACCCTTAACTTATCTTTAACTACCCCGCGGTTTCACCCGCGCAGACTTTAGTGTGTTATATGACGATTTTTTTCAGGTTTCAAGAGAACGGTATAAAGTATCCTACGTCCTTCTCCTGGTTCTAAGCTACGAGTACCTACCCACCAATTTTCGGCCAAATCGGTTCAGCCGTTCTTGAGTTATAAGTGGTGTAACTAACACGACTTTCTTTTATATATATAGGTGATAAGTAATAGCTGGAATTATATAAATCAGGAAATGAAAATCATAATTCTGAAATAAAAAATGCGTTATGTCAAAATGCCTCTAATATTTCTATAGTTATTCGATCGCAGTTTGGGTCACTATCCGGTTTTCAGGCAGGTAAGCTTGGTGGACCAGAAAAAGTAAAAAACTCTCATGCTCACTGGCCACACGAACGCTTATGAAATTAAATTAACTATTTTCGTAAAGATTGAAAAAAATGCAGTCACTAGAAAGTCGCATTCAACATTATTGCACTTAAATGACCTAGGTGTAGTATACCTACTTAGTACCCAATCTAACGTAGTGCAGGTACCTATTCTAAATCTATGCCTATTATCTAAGGGTAGGCATAGATATAGTTTTACTGTGGCTTAGGATTGCATACAATTGATACAAAGATAAAAATCTTTGTGGTCGGTAAATATACATTTATCTTAGTCAATCAATGTACTATTCGAATATTTACTGTTAATTTTGTTGATACTTATATATTGTTCTTACAAAGATTTATTAGGTATATTTCATCTATTTCCATTAGTGAATGAATGAAGCAGCACTTTCAATTGTGCAGTATCGATAACTTTCGATTTCGAAGCGAATATAATCGATCTTTTTACGATAGCTCGCGTGTCTAAGTGTCGACTTCCGAAACAAATGGTAGGCTGGAACTATATCATCTTGTTTGTTTATTAGCGATTTAAATTGTTGTTTTAGTGTATAAATTGTGTCCGATTCGCGTAGCATTGGCAAACGGTTTCATTTCTTCGCCCCCCGACGCGCGCCAGTACGTTATAAAGCGCGGGAGAAAGCACCGCGGCGATCAGTTGCTTCTCGCTCGGCCATTTACCGTGTTCCGGACGTTTCGCGGGCTTTTTGACATTACAACAAGTGTTGCCATTTAAGGATATTAACCTTTTTTTTGTTGTGTGTGAAAATCTACAATGGAAATGAGGTAAAACATATTTAATTTAGATTTTTCATTTTCTTAATTATATGGAACCACACTTAATTCTGTATTTAGCAGTTCACAAAATTATTCGCACGCACTACTTTAACCAAGACTCTGTCAAATATATTTTGTTCTGTAAGAAAAAATATTGCTACTTTTAGAGTCCCTCACCGAATTATAGATAACGTGCGGATCGCCCTCGCTTCTCTTTGGGGTACGACTTTTTAGGACTATAAAAAACTTGTGAAAAAGATTATTTTTTATCTACCTTCTTTAAATTTAATATGGAATTAATTAAGCTAAACTCACCGGAGTTCAACTACTACATGTTAGTAAAAACTGTATCATGTATTCAAATAGACTAAACAATTTTGTATCGAAATGGCGACTTTAATTTTACACTTTTTAAAGATATCTCAGTATTATTTCTGTAACAATATGATATTTTAATATCAATACAAGCCGCAAAGCTTAAAATCAAATATGAAACACGCATAAAGGTTCAATATTTTATCATTTCACAATGAATACTTACAAATTAAGATTTAAGACGTATATGTATGTAATTGATAGTAAGTTTCTTAATAGTAGCCCGAGGAAGTATATTAGTAGTTTAGTCATTATTGGTTGTAATTATATGTTTCCTGGGGCCCAACCATGAGCTCTTATTGCAATGTTAATTCAGTTGTGCGACAGTGACAGATGTATGCACGTCACATACATCTGTCTCATAAATGAGTGAAACTATCATGGCATTAAGAGCTCATGGTAAGGCCCCTGGCGTCGTCGTAAATCATGACATGACAAATCAATCGGTCTGTCGCCGCGCCCGCTCGTAGGCAACATTTGCGTGAAATCCACTTTCTACCTGTGCAAATGTTAAAAATTACATTACGCTACTTACAATTTCTATAAAATAACACCACTTATGCGACAACGACTTTCGTTTAGTTTTCGATAGTTTTAATGAATTCACTTCAATTAATTGCATCTTAGGTTTTAAGCCCATGTAGTTCTTCTCATACGTCTGCTGAGGGCAATATTTTCAAAGGTATTTTCTAAGGAGTATATTGATGTACGTTTGCCCAGCACGGCCCCCCTGAATTTTAACTTTTGGTGTGCACTAAAGAAATGTACTCACCTCCAGGAGTATATGTACCGCTTTCTTTTTCAATGTACCTCTCTACTTTGGAAGAAATAAGAAAACAAAAGGGGCCGTGCCAGCCAAACGCTTTCAGCACGGCCCTCGTGTAACTTGGCTAATATAAAGCGTATTTAAAAAAATCTTAAGCCCATCGAATGTACTCTATTAATACGTTAATGATACCGCAAAAGATATTGAAAATTCATTATAACAAATAATATATAGACATGGAAAGGGGGCCGTGCTGAAAAAAATGATTTTAAGAAAATATCTAAAAAAACCAAAGCAACCTTACCCAAATCCTATTAAAACATAACTAATTTATGGCTCGGAACATATGTACCGCCTTGGTTTCTCATATAATTCGCTAAATTTTGAACAATAAACCATTTTAGTTTTTTCAGCACGGCCCCCTAAAGATGCCTATATCTTTTTAAATATGACACATTTCCTTACAAAAATCGGCATTCTGGATTATTTTCAGGAGTACATTCGTTCCCAATTAAATCCGATTCTCCTGTGTTAGTCCTTTAAAAGATAAATTGTATCAAAAATATCATATAATGCAACAGATGACACATATAACAGATGGGGTGACCATGATTCCATCTTTACCTATTTTTGTCTATACCTGTATTTTCTATTTTCTATAAGGTAGTCAAATAATTTAATGAATGTCGGAACATTTATTACATTATTTGACTACGTTAAAAAAAATAATTGCACTGCACCTCACTAGCTCCTAACTTTCAATATATTGGATCCAGTCATAATTTTTAGATTTGGAGCGCATTCTTGAGGAGGATGGACTGTCCGCAGTCCCAACAGAAATCAGGATGGCGCTGCTGTATAAAACACAATGAATTTATCTTTAATATTAACTAGCAGTGCCCTGCGGTTTCACCCGCGTAGACTTAGACTCTATACACATTATGTGAAAAGTGGTTAATTTGAAATTAGAAACAGTTATCTGTACAGATTAAAGAGTCGTTGTATCCGTGGGGTTTCAGTAGTCGCCTGCTACGACGCAAGTTCGAATCCCAGCGGACCAAGGAGATTTTCTAAAAACTTAAGTGCAGTAATTTCACACCACACCTTTACGGGGAAGGTAAACATCTGCAGTCCTGCAGTCTGAAGGCCTAGTGCGAGTTTTTAACTGCCGCTCTCACAAGTCACCGCGTCGACGTAAGCGCAGATTTGTATAGGATCGGAACAGCGCCTCCGTCGGCCTAAAGATGACACTCCATGTACTCACCATCTTCCACGTTGGCACTTTTATTGGTATTGTTATTGCAACACCTCTGCTTACTTCTTTGGGGACACTTCTTGGATGGCGTGTCAGTTTTCGTTATTTATATTATGCCAAAATATAAATTATACTTAGTTTATGAAGTGTTAGAAACTGTTTAGTTGTAAATATTTTTTTGATACGTTTAAATTTGGAGTGATCAATCATGTTTTAAAATGTCAACTGCATACTATCCATCTGTCAGTCCTTATTAAAAATAATCATGGTCACCCCATCTGTTGCATTATATGATATTTTTGATACAATTTATCTTTTAAAGGACTAAAACAGGAGAATCGGATTTAATTGGGAACGAATGTACTCCTGAAAATAATCCAGAATGCCGATTTTTGTAAGGAAATGTGTCATATTTAAAAAGATATAGGCATCTTTAGGGGGCCGTGCTGAAAAAACTCAAATGGTTTATTGTTCAAAATTTAGCGAATTATATGAGAAACCAAGGCGGTACATATGTTCCGAGCCATAAATTAGTTATGTTTTAATAGGATTTGGGTAAGGTTGCTTTGGTTTTTTTAAATATTTTCTTAAAATCATTTTTTTCAGCACGGCCCCCTTTCCATGTCTATATATTATTTGTTATAATGAATTTTCAATATCTTTTGCGGTACCATTAACGTATTAATAGAGTACATTCGATGGGCTTAAGATTTTTTTAAATACGCTTTATATTAGCCAAGTTACACGAGGGCCGTGCTGAAAGCGTTTGGCTGGCACGGCCCCTTTTGTTTGCTTATTTCTTCCAAAGTAGAGAGGTACATTGAAAAAGAAAGCGGTACATATACTCCTGGAGGTGAGTACATTTCTTTGGTGCACACCAAAAGTTAAAATTCAGGGGGGCCGTGCTGGGCAAACGTACATGTATATTGAGACGATTAATAAAAATATTTCAAATAATGAAAAAGAAACTAAGCCCTTACCGTGCTATGGGTAGAGGTCATAAGAAAAATTTATGAATATTTGTACCCATAAATTGCGTGATGTACATTAGTCATTCTGAGTTTCTTGTCGGTTCTGCTCATAAGGTCAGTTTCCACCAGAGTTAATTTTCCAACGGCCTAAGAAGAAAGCAGAGTAGTTTAATAGTTTAAAAGCTATCACGAGCCTCTAATCTTTATACCTGTAAGACCTTGTTACAATCTAAGCGACTGGAACTTCTTTCTCGATTCTTCCAATGCATTTGATTTGTGAATTAGACTTTCATATAACAGTATACATTTTCACAGTTTATGTATATACTAGCGGACGTCACGCGGTTTCCCACGGAGTACGGGGATAAAATATAGCCTGTGTTACTCGCTGATGATGTAATTATCCATTGCTGAATTATTTTTTAAGTTCGGGCAGGTGTTTGGAGTTCAATGCAAACAATCAAATCTTTCCTCTTTATTATATTAGTGTAGAAACTAATGATTACAAATTATATCTACGCGAAGAAATAACAAAATAAACAGACATTAATTGCGAATGCACGTATCATTTAACACAGTGAATACATTAACATAATGACTAGTGTTATAATGTCTCTAGAAGCTAATTATGATTACAAACATAACTATATTACGTAAAGCTTTCCTCTTCGGTATAATTATCCGATCTAGTTCCGGGCAGTTTATTTAAAAGTTATAATTAGTATGTTGGAGATAACAGCTTCATTACGACATAGATTCATGTACTTGTTACTCATTAGACTACAATCACCATGCATCGTAATATACTCATCTGGGCCTATAGGCAAAGGAAAATTATTCACATGCTTCGCTAGTACAAACGATAAAAACGTACGGGAGTGACATATGTCACGTGATTGATTTATGTAATTCCCATACATTTTGTATCGCTTCTATTAGTGCAAGCGCGAGAGAATACTTTGGCAGGTAACAAATTTCCTCAATGGCTGGTAATAAGATCAGTTTCGAATACTTTCATATTGACATCAGTTTCATCAAGTATACTAATGTTATAAATACAAAAGTGTCTTTGTTTGTCTGTTATGTTTAGCGGCGGGTGGGTCGCGGTTTATTAGATTATCCTGTTAGCATAGAGATAGCTTTGAATCCGATGAAAATGAAAATTATTTATTCAGTTTAGGCCCTGGTAAGGCACTTACGAACGTTGAAGAACTAACTACTGGCAAGAAACTCAGCTGGCATCATGTACATTTCATCACATGATAAACTATTATTAATTATAAATGGTTTAAATATTGTATTGAATACACACTTAATTATAAATACTTAAAACTTGGCCCAAATAGTTGTCCCTCGGAATCGTGCTAAGAAGGCTGGCAGGATTAATTACAATAAATTCATATATATAAATTATCCACAATAGTGAAAATTATATAAGCATGTGTAAAACATTCTAATTAAAAAATAAAAAACAATACCGAGGACGCACAATTAAAGCCGCGGTTAGAACATGTTTTAAGAAGGATTAAAAACTCTGGACTATCGACACTAACCGGGAATCAAACCCTTGACCTCCAGTTTTGCAGACAAGGACATCTACCATTGTGATATTAAGTCGCTTAAATTTAGCTGAATGTCTTAAAAAACAGCAAATAAAACCATTTTACCCTTTTAAAAAGACCAATTCAAAAACTGGTTAGGTCGTTTCTGATTCATGTGATTTGTACTTTATGGTGGTGTTTGAGATAACCAGGAAAATAATACTTACAATAAATACGGATTTATGTCCCTTCAAATATACCTTTAGAGTGCGTTGACCTGAGGTTAATGATTTATTAAGACTCTGGTAGGTATATACACTGATAGGTACACACATTCTGAAACTTAAATATTGTCTTTTGTTGAGTACACTGAGAGTTAAGAAAAATTATTTTTTTTTGTATTTTGTTTAAAATAGTACCTTATTTATAAGAACAAGCTTCTACCTGCGACTTCGTAGTCTTAGCGTGATGATATATTTTTCCTCGATAAATGGGCTATTTAACACTGAAATAATATTTCAAATCGGACCAGTACATACATACATATGCTCACGCCTGTATTCCCCGAAGGGGTAGGCAGAGGTGTTGTAATTTTCAACACCCACATTTCACCGAATATGATTAAGCGTCAACGTGACAGAGGGTGAGTCCATCGCCGTCTCAGGCACTATACATCGGACCAGTAGTTCCTGAGATTAGCGCGTTCAAGCAAACAAATAACGGTTCAGCTTAGAATCAGTTCAGTATAGATAAATATATTATTATTATTATTATTAACGAGATTATGTGATAGTTCTTTTAGTAAGAACTTATTGTGCCTTTAACAACAATAATGAGATATTGTCTTGAGTTCGGGATTATTATCAAGAGGCGATCAAACATTAAATTAATTTAAATTTATTTGAAGCCTTCCACTAGCAAGTCTTGATTATTACCGTCTGTAATTAGGTTACATAACCGTGTTATTAATAATGTTAATAATGCAAGTTGTCACAGAGCTTCCTCATTATAACGTTCCTGGGCCCCAACCATGAGCTCTTATTGCAATGATAATTCAGTTGTGCGACAGTGACAGATGTATGCACGTCACATACATCTGTCTCATAAATGAGTGAAACTATCATGGCAATAAGAGCTCATGGTCGGGCCCCTGTTTATAATCCCCATACACTAGATATCAACGCGCTCACCACAGTCGCTAGGAAACTCGTGCACCCACGAAGTATCTGTGGACTTTTTGATCAGTGGATTAAATTAATTATACCCTTTTTAGTACTTGAGTGGTATTACTATGTAGGTACCTAAATAATTAGAAACTTAACATGTAGAATCCAATAACTATTATATAAAAAAAACGTGTCACAGTGTCCAACAATCTATTTCTCATAACCCCTACAAGATACCGGTGGCCCACCTGATAAAAAAAATTACAATACAACGTTTGCTGGGCGCAGCTAGTTTTATTGTAATCATTTATACGCAGATTACAGATGAAATAGAAAGATGGATAGAATATGGAAAAATCGGTTAATTACGCCACAAACTAAATAGTTTTCAGCATACAGCGGAGGCAATGTGTGAGTTATCCGAAGAGCCTCAGTAGTACCGTTGAGCAATGTCTGATTGATTAATTTCGACGGATCTTTGTTGTTTAGCATAGCAAATTAGCGCGAAATTGTGAAATGATATGAACTCGATGCCATTGTTGGCGGCACCTAGACTTCATTCAAGGTTGCCAGTACAATGTAAATATAGAACATTTTAGAAAAAACTCATTTACTTACCTAGTTAGGTAATTACATCTGAATAAGATAAGGTCGGTCGCAATGATAATATTTGTGACAAAAACACAACATTAAGGCCTACTGCTTCAGCACTAGACTGCGCCCAACTCTTCTCGAAAGAGATATTATTCTCATCTTTGGATTTTGTTACGCAAACCTTACATCGCGAGCAATTCTTGCATATTATCTATATACATTATAATTCTACTGTACGTGTGAATGTCACTGAACTGAACAGCTGGATGAATTTGAATGATTTTTTTATTCGTTTAAGTGGCGCCCTCGACGGTTTAGACTCACACATATTCACACATTCAGTCGTCGTATGCAGGACAACTTATGTCGGATCCGCTAGTTTATGTATGTATATGAATCTCGGTTCCAAAGATTGTCATGACATTTAGTATGCATGTTTGATGCGATAAATTGATCAAGGTATGGCGTGGTTATAGCTACCTTATAAAAGTCAGTGGCTTGAATGTAAATAATAGTTTAATATGAACACACACGATATCACATACAGAAGGAAATAACAAAATAAAGTCACAAGAAAGGAAACTGAGTCGACCGGCGGCAAGTTAAACGACGCACGAGAAGCTAGCAACTACTGCTAGAGCGTGCGTATGCCGAGGAGAGTTCTAGGCCGACTGATGGGTTCGCACCAGTTTGTAGAGACGCAGCCGGCACGTGCAGCGTTGCCGGCCCGCACTTGGTCGAACAAGTTGAGACTTGTAGGAGAGTCGCACAATAGGGAAGGACAAGTAGTTGCAAAAGGGTCTTCCAGATGTTTAGAAAAACTACCTGCTATATCCTCCCCCTCCAAGCCAGTGGAAAACTATGGAGCTGGCTTGGCAATTGAATAACGCGCTCTATTCCTTCTTCTAGCATGAACTACTACTGCAGAGTCACCTACATTGGTAGTCAGGAGGCTGGCATAGTACTTGCCCCTCGGTAGGCTCTGTTTAACAACTACTTCGCAGTTCATCGCGGAAACATCTTTACGCACACGGTAAGGGCCTTCACGTCGCGAAGCGACTTTAGTAATGAAGCCCTGCGTAGACTGACTAGGGCAATGGCTCTCCACGAGAACGCGGTCACCCTCTGGATGTTTAAATCCAGTCCTACGAAATGAAGCCGTGGAAAGTTTCCGTTTTATCTTTTCACTATTTTCATTTCCACCCCACCTTCGGGGTCTATTTTTCTTAGTAAGCGCAGTAGGGGTAAGTGCTCCCCCTGCACTGAAGACATCTTCATCAGCTGAAGTTAAAAGGACGCCCTCGTCCTCGTGGATGTCAATGGCTGAGCTAGAAACAACGCGATCGTCGCGCTCGAATTCTAAATCGTAAAATTCGGAATTTCCTATCGAGTACTGGTTATTACTAAAGTCGACTACCATGCCAACCTCTTGGATAAAGTTCATACCTAGTAGTGACTCTGTGGCTCCAGGCAAAACAAAAAATAAAGTATCTACTGCAACTCCCTGAACTTTAACACGTAATAAAGCGGTTTCTACAATTTCTACTCGCTTAGTACCATCGGCAAATCTTAACTCAGTCTCTACTGTTTTAAATAATTGACCATTTCCACGCAAATGTCTTGTTAAACTATCACTGGCAATGGAGTACTTTGCTCCCGTGTCCAATATAGCTGTACCAACAGCACCAAACACTTCCACTTTGAAAATGGGTCGCACTCGCGAATTTAACTCGGACGGACTAACGGCGGACACTGACTGAAACGCCAAAGCTATAGTTGGCGGTGCTGAACATCTTGCCTTGCAGACTTCGCAGTTGGATCTAATCACCCCGGGCGCACCGCATCCGAAACATGTGATGGACGGGCGAGCTTCCGATCGTGTCGCAACTGGTTCATTGTTGACAATCTGGTCTGAAGAGGTAGGCTGTTTATTCAATAAACGTCTGCAGTCATCCATTGTGTGTCCGAAAGATTTACAATAGTTGCACCGAGGTCTGTGTTTGCTAGTATGCGGTGTTCTATCCACATTAGAACCCGAAGGAAAACTAGTAGACAACGGCGGTGAAGAACAGAGAATCGGCGTCGGTGGCGGTTGAGTAGCAGATGAGGAGGCCTTCTTCCTTACACCTGTAGGAGTGCTAACTTCTTCTAGCACGTCTTCAACCGTACGAGCTCTTTGCAACAGCTCAGCAAACGACGCGAAGGTACTTCTCGCTACTCTCTCTCGTATTCTCTTATGTAACAAGCCATACACCATATCTAACTGTACCGGGTTTTCCGGTAGTGTATTCGGCGGTAATTGTGCAATTAAAGCTCTCACTCTACATACGAAAACATCCGTGTTCTCTTCGGCCTGCTCCTTACTAAAAATCTCTCTATATAATCTATGAGGTGGGAGCCGCGGACCGAAGGTCTGTCGTAGTAAGTGTAGCGCATCTTCCCAAATCGACACTGAATGCTTCACGCCTAGCCACCAAGTAGCGGCAAAACCGGACAATAACATGGGTAACCCTCGGAGTGCTATCTCATCACTGACATTTACGCAGTCTTTGTATATTTCCATACAGTTTATAAAAGATAGAACATCTCCGGTACCATCAAATCTGGCTGTACAGTTCGAAAAGTTACTCACGGTTACCGATGGCGGCGGCGGTACGTACTGTGATGGGGTTTGCGATTGTAATGCTTGCAATAAAAGCCTAAGCTGTTGATCCGACATGACAATAGGCTGTGGTGAAGCAACGGGCGAAGCATGCCCGTGTTGAAGCGGCGACGGTGAGTAGTTGGGCAGCTCACGCCCTGACATCGGCGGAAGCAGAGATGGGGCAGCAGCGCCGGCGGACGCGACGTGTCCGAACAGCGGCGGCGGAGGTGATGGGGCGGTAGCGCCGGCGGACGCTTGGCGTCCGAGCAGCGGCGGCGTCGATGGTCGTTCATCGACGAAAATAGCGCTCCCACTCGAAGCTGGCGGCGTGACGTCGTCTACTTCCACTCCAGCGGCAGGAAACATCTCTGAATGTTGCTGTTGACTCGACCGTGTAATCACCATGTCTCACCGAGACACAAAAAAAAATTCTAACGAGCGTGGTATGCGAACTATGAAGTTAGAGTTCGTTAAACAAAAGACCACGTGCGGGTCAGCGGAGCTTTCGCATCGAAAAAAAAACCCGAGTTACAAAGTTTCTTAAAATTTGTGACAATAGCACTAATGTATGTTCGTTTCTACGTTCACTATTTAACTACAAAGCACACTGTAATGTTTGCAAGTACGCGAAATAAACGGAAGTTTGCATGTTCACTCGAAAAGAAAGTACTTGTTTGTTTGGTTCGCTTCACGTTGGGCGTCAGTTATGGCGTGGTTATAGCTACCTTATAAAAGTCAGTGGCTTGAATGTAAATAATAGTTTAATATGAACACACACGATATCACATACAGAAGGAAATAACAAAATAAAGTCACAAGAAAGGAAACTGAGTCGACCGGCGGCAAGTTAAACGACGCACGAGAAGCTAGCAACTACTGCTAGAGCGTGCGTATGCCGAGGAGAGTTCTAGGCCGACTGATGGGTTCGCACCAGTTTGTAGAGACGCAGCCGGCACGTGCAGCGTTGCCGGCCCGCACTTGGTCGAACAAGTTGAGACTTGTAGGAGAGTCGCACAATAGGGAAGGACAAGTAGTTGCAAAAGGGTCTTCCAGATGTTTAGAAAAACTACCTGCTATAAAGGTTTAATTTTAAGAAAACCTCAAAAAAACGAGCAATGCTGGGTTATCTAGGTACTGAAGTTTTAAGATAAGACTTTGATTTTACCTCCATTGACATACCTACCGGATTTACTTCTGAAACGTTCACAGTTTTATATGTGTTTCCAAAACTAAATACGCAATTTTATAATGTAAAACAAAGGGCTGTAGGTACTAAGTACGTACCTCACGTACCCTATAAGTTTTTTATTCTAAATCTATCCACAACACTTCAAAGAGATATATAAAGCAAAGCGTAGGATTCTTGATCAAAATTCCTATAACTATGAAAAATGTTATAGGTTTGATGTTCGTTTTGTTCACCAATTTCCACACTATCTTTACCGCCGCATGCGCAGACAAGATGTTGCGCAAACGACTCATAACAAGTTCGACTTTACATACGTTTTGTACGCGTCGCGTCGGTACTTTATTACGTCACGTTCACACTGGACTACCAACTGCCGCGGATCAAACGCTGCGACAAGTGTTGTCACAATCCGCGTAATGTTGCCATTATCCACGCTTACTCGTGGCAGTCACACGGGCGTAGTTCGTCAGACGCAAATTATGATAACTGTATGTAATTTAATGAA
Source organism: Watsonalla cultraria (assembly GCA_964035505.1). Lineage (NCBI taxonomy): Eukaryota > Metazoa > Arthropoda > Insecta > Lepidoptera > Drepanidae > Watsonalla > Watsonalla cultraria. The sequence continues at coordinate 971,815 of OZ037713.1, forward strand.
AGTTGTGGGTGAATTTAAAACCTTTGTTTTTTGTTGTATATAAAGTTTTTTTTTAATAAATAACGATCGATTCTGATCGAAAAAAGATACACATATTTGAATTTACATTGCAGGAGACAACTTAAATATTTATTGCCAAAGTTCAAGGTCCTAAGAACTTTGTAAGCAATAAATGCATAGTTTATCAACATTTATTATTATACATTAAGTTTGATATAAAATAATTTACCTTGTTGAAAAATATATTGAATAGTAACACTTAAATTAAGTGTTACAAGCGTTGATTAATTGGAGAAGTTATGTTGTTATTCGATTTTATAGTCGTTGAATAGCTATAAAATACTCACACATGTCGATCGAAATTATGTGCAACATTATTCAGAACATTTTAATGGAGGTTCTAAACATTAGAATTCAATTTGTATATAATTATATTAAAACAGTTATGAAATTGTTCTGAATGGATGCAAGTTTTCCATTCTGAAAACAAATTGGCATAATATTTTACTTTACGACTTCGCTTTATTGCTTTGTAAATAATACAATTGCAAAATAAGTTTCGACCGAAATATAAAAATATATTAACACAATTTTTATAACCTTAATTTAGACTTTCGACTGATCGGTAATCTTGTTTTTTAGGCAACTTAGCAAACGCGACTTTTCATCGTTACGTGTGTATTGGCCCTTAGCAATCAGTGTAACCACAATCTTGTGCCACAATATGTCTGTCCGTATGTATTTGCATACATAGCATGTATAACGCGCGATTATCCCGTCTTAATGAGTTCGACGCGGTGAATTATTAACAATTCGTAATTACCATAGTTTATTATTCTGTTGTGAAATGTTGTGACTTTAAAGTGAGAGATCATTTGGGCGCATGCCTTCATGGCTTTGTGGTTTTAGACACGTCTGTTGCATAATGTCTCTTGTTAATTAGATGTTTACTACAGCTTCTTTTTGTCTGTCATCATTGGAAAGTGTTTGGTGTATTCAAAGTAATTACAATCGAGTTGGTAGGTAATATGTTTTTTATTACTTCTGAGACGTATTGGCAATAAACTCATCCAGGCATCTTTTAAATTGTAGGTAAAGTGAGCTGGACAACACTTCTAATATAGCTAAAAGCGTGTGTAGACACACACAAGGCATAGAATGATGAAATATAAGTTTATTTTTGCTTGCAAAAAGTGAACTGTATGTACACAAAACCTTAAGGTATTCTAAAATATAGTGTATTCTTAGTAACATGAATCGACATTTGTCACCACAAGACCACAACAAATTGCATAACCATCGAGAATGCACTTGTAAGCCTAACTGTATTTGGTGTGATCGTTTCATGCATATCTGCCGCATAACTATATCAATTTGACGTAGTTCATATTAAGTAATGCTTTATAAATTTAGTAGTAACGTGCCTGTTGATATGATTATCATATTTTGTAGTTGCCACGTCACACGTTGCAATCTCGAACCCATTCATAGACCAAGACCGAGTATAAGATTACTCTACTAAATAAATCTGTTGCAAATGAGACAAAAAAATAAATTCAAAACCTATTGGTATTCTGGGTAAAAGTTTGCGAAAGTATTTTTCCAAGAACACAAAATTTTTGACCACTGACCGCAACCAACACTTAAAACTACTTGTAAACAGCAAAATACCCATTGTATAACAATTACCATAGCCGTTTATTTGGTAACCATGCAATACCGAAAACTGCCGGATCAATGGAACTGAATGAAACGCATAGGTGTAACAATGTATGCGATAATTTCATGGATGATCGTGTGATTACCTGCTTCCGCGCAGTGTGGCGTGACGAGAATTATGTACTGACACGTAACACGCACCGGCGGCATTTAACGTTGCATCCGGATTGTTTGTTAAACACCAACTGGTTAAACTTAAATAATTAAACCGAATCGCCGGTGTTATTCTGTAAGAATCTAGAAGGAGAAATCTACGGTTAGATGTAAGTGTAACTATGACTCCTATGACCTAGTGCTATTCAACTCCATGTCATGGAAATTGCTTGAACCGCGGATTCAGGTTTCGAAATATCTCACAGAGTAACTTGCTATTCGTAGCAGTCACCTACTATGCAAGCGACGCAAGTTCGAATCCCAACGGCCTGCACAAATGAGTTTTCCTAAAAAAACTTAAGGATACTAATTTCACTCCACGTGCTTTAAGGTGAAGGAATCATCGTGTTGAAACCTGCATATATATCTGAGAAGTAAGTCAAAGACGGCGATGGACTCACCCTCTGTCACGTCCCCGAAATGTGGGTGATGTTGTACAACGACTACAACACCTCTGCTTACCCCTTCGGGGACCCTTTTGGGATGGCGTGAGCATATTTATTTCATAATACCGAGATACCACACAAAATAGAGGCCCATCCATGAGCTCTTATTGCACTGATAGTTCAGCTGTGTGACAGTGACAGATATACCAGTCATATACATCCGTCTCATAACATGAGTCAAACTATCATGGCATTAAAAGCTCGTAAGGCCCCACAGCATGCACTTGACATAAGTTATGTAGTACTTAGTCAAAACAATACAAATGCCTTACGAAATGGAATGAATCCGAAACACGTGCTAACCACATTAGGGCAGTTGATGGTAGTTGCCCAACTCTATTGACACTCGTCTAGTTGACACTGACACTGATGGTCCTGTCAACAAGTTACTGGATCACAGTGCCATTAGAGTGACATTGTATTGGAGCCAATCTTACCGTTGCGAAATCTTGTGGAACTTTGTAATCGCCATCAAGGTCCTTTTAACCGTAACGATATCATCTACATCAAGTTAACTTTTTGCCGTTGGCTCGTTACAACTAGCTTCTCGTAAATCATTTTATGTTATTAGATTTTTTTTTATTTTATCTCATTTTATTACTTACAACCAATGTTATCAGACTTTTAATAAATTAGTTAGATATGTCACTAGTGTGCCGAAACTGAGGCGTTCATTCAAGTTGTCATAATTCTAGCCTTCTGCCTAGTTAGCCTTTATTTTCAACCATCTTCAAAAAAAGGGGTTCTTAATTCGAATGTATGTTTTTTACACTAAGGATTTGACAAGTAACAAACACTGCATACGGAACACTTTATTCGTAATTTTTTTGAGGCCATTATAACGAACCCTGAAACCAGCTTCTTGTAGAATATTGATGTTTAGGGTTTATCCGTGAGGGAAAGGAGGATGTTGGGCAGAAATGTCTCTTATTACAGATACCAAGTTGAGACAACTGCAATGCTGAAAATACAAAAATGATTCCTCTTGCATACTTTAGTCCATGTCATTTAGCTTATGTATCGTATGTTAGTCCGCTTACTTCACAGCGAATATAAATCTCTCTCCAGTATTCTGTGAACAAAACTTTCGCATTCACGTTTATGACGAACAAACTAAAAATATAATGAGGCAAAGGTCAGATGGCAGTGACTTCATGTCTCTTTGGTTACCCTACCACGATGTCTTATTGCCATGATAGTTTAACTCTTATGAGACTGATGTATATGACGTGTATAAGTCTGTCACTGTCACACAGTGGAACTATGGTGGCAATAATAAGCTTATGGTAAGGCCCCAAGTTTAACGATGTGATGATCATGATGGTTAATACAATACAATTACGATAAGACCGTATAATACTTTCGGCTGTTTTCAATGACCAAAAAAAGTTTACAGATGGCTATCCCCAGTTATCTGTTGATCTATCCATACCTTCAATGACATAATAATGTTAACTAGCGATGAGTTATTGGAAAGAAAGCAAGGACAAATGATAGATTTCCTTGTCTATAGTAACCTAAATGACAGATTCATAGTATATTGAAAACTAGAAGTGCCCGCGGACTCCGTTCCGCGTTAGAAATATTTTAATACCGCTTATCCCGCGTAATATTTGGAAATTATTATATGACACTCTGTGGCGTCTCACCAATGTCAACTCATCTGTCAAAAATAGCAATGACAGGAGGATTGTAAAAAAAGTCAACTAGATTTAAGCATTCGAATTGTAGAGCGGGAAAATATAAACCAGAAACTAAAATATTAATTATAATGTTTTAATTGTATCCCAAATAGATTATATCCCAAAACTCCATCAACACTTACAACGTCACAAACACACAAACGTTACCTCTTTATAATTTTAGTATAGAATAATCAGGATCTTACTCAATTCAAAGATTAAAGTAATACATAACTTTAATAAATATGCATAAATGTTTATGCCGATAAGACGAAACAGACGTTTATAATCTTATATTAAGTACTTCTTTAGATAATTGTATCTTAGTAGTCAATTTATTAATCCACTTATAGAAGTGTTAAGCGCAGATTCCAGTTGCGTGTGATAATGTATCTTACGCAAGTGACGCAACAGTTACCCCATATTGAGGGCAAGTGAAAACGGCGAGAGATGGGAACGAGTTTTCCGATGCATTCACTTGCATTTTGTAATAACTCGATACGATAGCTCTACTCGATTGATAAGGAAATTGTCACTCGATTTACTGCTTACGACTTTCGTTTAAATTAATCGAATGTGTTTCGTGTTCGGTGAACAGGCGTATATTTTCCGTTTCCTTTGAGATAATCATAGGGATGTAATTATTACTGCCTAAATCGATTATCATATACTAATAACAATGATTCGGGACTTCAACATATCTATTTCCTTTTAGAAATGAAGATTGATAGCCGGATTCAAAACCGGCATTGACCAAGTTTGAATGTTTTCTAATTCATTTTACCGGACTTTATTGTGAAGGTAGTCCTAGATTAGGACTGAGAGCTATTTATTAGTTAAGTTGAAACAATTAAACCTGAATTATGACTCCGGCTTACATCTAGATACAGATAATTAAAATTGAAGTGTCCGTTGGTGATTCCACATTAACAGCTTTTTGCTAAATACATATGAAAGTATACACCTTACTAACATAAATTAAAACAATTTTTAAAATGTCTGTTTGTTTAGAGTAATTTCTGAAACGTCTGGACCGATTTTAAGAGGACTTTCACTGGCAGCTGGCGTAAGCCACCAATTAAATAAAAGTAAGCCTACGCGGGTGAACCCGCGGGCACAGCTAGTAATATAATAACCTAGCTTCTGTTACCTGCCCACATGACAGTTCAATGACCTAAATAAACAAATTATGAGCACATTACATTAATAATAATGTGCGCTTACCGACACGTGCATTGCAAACACTCAGTGGGTGCGCCCGCTCATGTCTGACATACGCTCCAAGGTGGAGCCGGTGCAGAATGTAGTTAGTCTGCAGATCGCACAAGATTAAAATAATAGCACTTAGAACCTGATTAATTGAAGAGTTTAAGTGTGAAAGAAGCCAAATTATCTTGATGTTACTTCATTGAATGAGAATTAAAACGCCTTACCTTACGTTATTTTTTTTATTTTTTTTGTTCACTAATAACATAGTAGTTAGATGTAGCAGATAATCTTCGAAAATGAGCATCTGATTTAAATATGTACGTACACTGATCGATTGGCGACGGGTTACTATTAATCCCTACTAATATTATAAATGCGAAAGTAACTCTGTCTGTCTGTTACGCTTTCCCGCTTAAATCTCTCAACCGATTTTGATGAAATTTGACACAGACAATCTTTAGACCCTGAGAAAGGACATAGGCTACCTTTTATTTATTAAAAATATTAGGTTTCCGCGACCATAAGGATGAAACTAAATCTACGCGTGTAAAATAATTATCTATACTTTTTAATTGTAAAATCATAACATTATATAAACTAACGCCATATTTACGTAGCGCCCGGTAGAAGCCTAAACGCCTTACGAGGGAGAAATTGAATCATCATACGCTGTAAATTAATATCAATGCAAGCAAGCAATACGCCGTTATAATTACAATCTATCAATCTTTACAGATAAATAATACTGAAGTGTCTGTTTGTAATTCCAAAATAGCTTTTCACTAAATGCATCTCAAAGTATAAACGGTCAGAGTTATCCGTCTGTCCGTCTATCTGTCTGTCTGTTTGATCCTGATAATCTCTGAAACTTGACTCGCGCTGATCTCAAGAACAATCCGGTTTGTAACTTATAAAGCCCGTTTATTGAGAAAGGTTATGGACTCCCGCACCTCGGAGCAGACGATTTACACTGAGAGTTTTCAAAGATAAGAACCGCCTTTCATTACACAAGACTAAAACACCTAGTATCGAAATCAAGCGAGGAGCTATTCGAACTATGATTAAAGTTGAATCAGAGTTGGATTCATCTCGTAATCAAAGTGCTCTTATTTCCCAACAAGTGTTTATTTAAAGCTGCTGAGGTGTGAACTTTCATTTTTTGGATAATGTTGAAATGTGTAATAAAATCCTTTTATCTTCTAGCTGCGTATTAAGTAATTATTGTTTCATACATTTATTGATTTACGCAAAAGCATTCAATTTGAAAAGTTCATATGAAATATGAAGAAATATTAACGACTACTTGATTTACTCTGTTGATTGTTTTAAAGTAAGTAATTATTATTGCATACAATAATTCACGAAATTAGTTAAATTATCATGACAACTAATAATAGTGAAGTCGTAATTGATGTTAAGAAAGTTGTGGAAGTCAAGTCGAAAGGTAAACGTTATAAAAGGTATTGAGCAATGAAAGGGAAGTTTTTCATCGCTTGAAAACTATTTTGAACAACTGTTTGAATGTGAAACCTTCGTAATCTATACAGATAAATAAAATTGATGTGTCTGTTTGTAACTGCAAAATAACAGTTTTTCACTAAATGCATATGAAAGTATACACGCTACTGTCACAAAAAAAACAAGTTTTAAATTCTTTCTCTGTATGTCTGTCTGTCTGTCTGTTTGTTTGTTCCGGGTAATCTCTGAAACGGCTAGATCGATTTTAACGGGACTTTCACTGACGGATAGTTAATGCTATAAGGAGTAACTTAGGCTACTTTTATTTATTTAAAATTTTAGGGTTCCGTGACAATAAGTATAAAACTAAATCTACGCGGGTGAAACAGCTAGTATCATATAAATTAGCACAAGTACCAAATTGTTACTGTTTTGTTATGCTACTTATCTAACTTTATGCCTTACTTGAACCAACTTTGTAAAAATGTTAGGTGTGTCTAAATTCCGTTAGTGTTTGAGAATACGATGCCACTGTGTAACTGAGGAACCGTTACTTAATCGACGAAAGTGAAATCGGAACACTCTGTGACATCTCTTAGGGCTGTCCAAAATATGTTGTCTGTTTACCTAGTATATCATCACATTGCAATAAATTATCTACAGTAATATAGAAAACACATCTTTAAATTTTATATCATAGATTAGTAATAGGTTAGTTCATTTTAAAGATTAAATACATGTTTAGAATATATACTATTAAATCTAATGCGTTAAAGAAAATCTATAATGTCTAAGAATATTTTATGAGCTATATAAATAATATTTTAGTTCAAAATCACTCGGTTGAAATGGCAACCCTAGTACATCTCCATATCTTTGTCATATTCACAAATACACTAACACACTTATGTCAAAATTTACAGTTTCACATAAGTCCCGAAATAGAATGACTATTAATTTTCCAATATCAGCAAAGCCAACATCTAATACTCAAATAAGTAAATGAATTTGTAGAGTTTTGTGCATAAAAAGATCTGTCAAATACCTAAATAGCTTTTTATACGACTGCTTATTACTTAACTAGATCGATACAACTCACAATAACAAAGCAAGTTGGTTTATCTTTGTTAAATCACGGACCTGTTACCCAAAGAACTCGTTTCTTGACTTCGAAGTATGGTATTTGTACCTACTGAATACGATTTTTTGATAAACTTTTTGACTAGTTACCTAAAAAAATTTGTAAAAAATTAAATAAAGTGCTAGGACAATGGGAATTTGTATTTAGACATAATTATGAGAACGTTTAATCATTTAATGAAAAAATACGTTACTCACATTACTCGAACGACATTATAATTATGTAATAAGGCGTCAATCCATCCCAGCTATTCGTCATCAACCTTTATGCGGTGAATTTATTTTCTAACATAATGTCCAATATTCTGCCCCAGATTTATTTTAACTAAATATGTCCCAGCACGAACATTTTTGTATGTTAGTACTTAATAATTTACAAGTTCAACTAACTTTTTTTACAACTTAACTAGCAATAGTTAGGCATGTCTATTATTATATTATACCTGAGTCAGCTAGCTTTCGCAATTAAATATCTAAACAGCAATGTTAGGTATTGTTACACTTTACTGGGTTTTCTAGACAAAATTATTACAAAATTGGTATTTAGTGGAGCAAACGTAATATTACGCAGGGCACGGGGTGACGGGAATGAATAGAAATCGAGTGTCAATGAACATCTTACTTCATTAGTGCATGTCCAAATAGGGGACAAAGAAACGCATTGCGTTACTAACCATAAAGCGGTGTATTTCTAATCCTACGCAGATCGTAGTAAACGTCAATAAATGATTTGCAACAATCGCGTTTATTTACAGCGGGTTGGTTCACGAAAATGCAATTAGGAAGGTGGTTGGCGAAAGAACCTCTTGCAATATTCTTGCAACTTGACAATGAGGGTGTCATAAAGCCTTTGCTCCACTGGCTCAGAGCAACCGTTACCTTAGCCATTATTACATTTATTTATTGAAAATAATTGTGATTATTTAATGTCATTGTAATATTTATGATTATTTTGATTGTGAGCGTTATGGTAGAGTGACCTTAAAGAATTGAAAATGGTGTAGGCTGATCAATTGGTATTGTAGTTTTTAGGAAAGTTCAAGGAAGTCTCAATATTCCCCTGTAACGCATGTTTTATTAAGCTTGGGTTCCGAATTTTTCACCCAAACCCACTACAAGTCTGTTATTCAATTACGTTTATTTCTATTTGAGAAAAATAACTAGTTGTAAATAATCCATTACATTGAACCGTAGCGGGGCATAGCTAGCAGATATTATGTTCACGCGTGTATTCCTCGAAGGGGTAGGTATGCAAGTGTATATTTTAGTTATGTATAAAGGTTTATGCAATAGGGGGCTATTGCCATTAACCGGGCACTAATCCAGACTCTGGGCTGTTATTGAGTAATTTAAGAAGAAAAAACTTTACCAGACGTGGGGATCGGGCGCGAGACCTCGTATTCTGACCAACGAGACAGTAGGCAGTAGGCAATGCTAGTATTTACTTAATACTACTTAGTACAATTTACTTTATATGCTCGTTAACCTTAACATAGCAACTGAGTGCATTGGCACGATATCAATTACAAATTACGGTCGTGCAGCGCCCGTATTCAAATATTATTCACATGCGGGAGTTGTCCAGTTACCTCACATTTGATAAGGTTGATTAATACATATCTCGAATTCAATTACTTAATACACATTCATGAAACTAGTCTTACGGCTACGCAATTAAGAGAGTAATGCAAAACGTTAGGAAGATATACCTCTGTATTACAAAACATGGTTTAAACTGAGACTAGACCCAACTCGAACTAAATCTATCTCCATCCCTTTTGAAATATGTATCACTAAAAAAGTAGGTACGACTTTTAAACCAAAGATTATCTAATAAGGGGGATAAAGTTTGTAAGCTTGAAAGGCTTATATTTTCATTCATTAATATATAAAGCTTTCTCTACCAACATGAATATGATACTTATAGTAAAGATCTCAAATGTTTTTGTAATCGAAATGTATACTCATATTTCTTTTAAATACTGTTGAATTGAAAAAGATTAATCATAGATTTAAGAAATGATTCGTTCTAGAAATATCGCCACAGTTATTGTTCAGATAAGTGGCTTGTTTGCAGAATTCCTAAACAATTAGTGTATTCAACCGAGGAACTTCAATTCAGCTGCTCATAAATTATGCAGCTCAATGAGACTATATTATTACCTAATTCAAAGCTATTCTCGTTGCGAGAATGTTAAGGAATAAAGTGGAACACACTTAGGCTAAAAATACAGCCTGTACATAATTACCAAAAAGTTATTGCAGATTTTTCTTTTGAAAAACATTGCATATTGTCTTGTCGCCAAAAATACTTTTTCTCAATTCCATCCGTATGTTTTCGAGAAATCTCGTTCGCACTCGTGTTTGCACCATTTACTTTTCTTACAGTTAAGGGTCAAATTAGGCCAATCTTGGTCACGGATCAGATACCGACCAATATTACAGTTCATAAATACTGTATTGACCAAATACGCAAGTTTCCATTTCACGAGTGAACGGTTCCGATGGAGAAAGCATTGGAATGTCTCCAATTGTTGTTCATTACAAGTTTATCTGTTGGGCAATTCAATTGGATATCTTAGAAAAAAATTAAGTTTCGTTCAGCTGCAACTTTTAATATATTTTAAGCAGTGCTAAAGGATAAAAACGTCACGTGGCATTCAAGATTGGTCATACGGGATCACTCGTTGGAACTTAGAACTTAACCATCGCGAATATCGCTGTCAAGTGCAACGCTCTTGCGGTGTGTTACTCAGAGTTCCATAAGGAGCAGGAGTAGAGGCACTGTAATGTGTTGGCAAAGTGATGTGTGTGGGCAATGTGAGTGACACAATTTGTTGTTGGAAACGCTGGAACTGCTTACCATTCTATTTTGCTGATTTTGCTGCTATATTAGTATTACAATTTTTCGTCTATGGTCCATGTCTACTCATCTTTAATACTGGCATAAAATTCCGGGCCATAAATACTTGTGATTAGCATCTGCTTACACCTACCTAACCGTGTGGGCTGCGATAGTTTGGCACCTTCGTATTAAGAAAATGTTTCAATTGTGCATGTGTAAGTAAAGCGATTTCAACATTCAACGCATAAAACCAGTGTCAAGGCAGGCTATTAAGTTAACGCGTATATCAAATGTCATATAACATGCAAAAGCAATGCCATACACTTCACTATCGACCAATTACTGCTAATTATCTGCTCTAGTAACCTAAAGATACATCAGAGTTGCACCATAGCACGCGTGCGCTTCAAGAAGTTGTTCTGCGCATGCGTAATCGGGTGTGGCACTTAAGAAAACTATATTATGATAACTCATTACGTCGAAAAGTGTGTCGTACGTAATGACTTGATTAAAAATTGAAAGTATTTTCGTAATTGTTTAAAGTAACATTTGGTTTCCGATACCAAGTTATTAAATGACAACGTTGTCGTGATGTAATTGTTGTAACATAATACGTGGTCTACGTGGAAACAGGACGTAGTTATGAGGAAGCCTGCGAAACAAATACTAATCATCATCATCATCTCCCTGGCCTTATCCCATACATTGTTGGGGTCGGCACTTGATTCAACCCGATGTGCCTGATCACCTGATTTTTATACGAAGCGACTGCCATCTGACCTTCGCAACCCCATTTAGGAGGAAAATCTGTGATCTGGGTTAAACCAGTTGTCAGATTAAACAAATACTAATATTCATTGAAATTATATTTTAGTGGTTGGACTTCTGCATGAAACTGTTCTCATAGTGAAACAATTAATTTCTTTATTAATAACCAAATCCAATAAATCCTATTCGTTGTTCAATTAAGCCTTGAATGTCGTGACAGACGTCGTTATCTTAGCGAAATTCAAGGCTGTCTGTGTTCTATATCCAGCGGAACTCGTGGGCCAAGCCAGAGACCTTTCTTTTACTACCTAACTACCTACTTTAATAGATAGAACCTTTGAATATAATTGTTCACCGACACGGCAGGCTACAAATCAAGATAACGGTGTACAAATCCGGCGCAAGCTCGGCGCATGAGTCAAATGACGCGGATCTACAGAAATAAGGAAACAATTACAGCTCATAGCGTGATTGTTTATGTAGATAGTTACACAGACAGTTTATTACTTGGACTCAAACACAGGACTTCTATCTTTTTAAAGTCAATACATATATAGAAAGGCTAAGCCCAGCATAGAGTTTACATTTAAATAATATTTGATTAATTCTGGTTTGTATTTTCTATTTACTGTAGTCTTTGGTTTCTCCTCTCGTTGTTTCACTAATAAAATACGGTCGAATCATTATTTATATTTGCTTTTACTTTCCTAATCTAACAGTAGATCTACAAAATGTTACACCTCGTCTTCCCATTTGTCATTTAAAAAAAACTATCAATATAATTAATTTTGATAAGAATTGGAGCAATTGGCTCGCACTAGTTCATTCCCAAGACTAATCAATAGACCTTAGGAGCTTCTTAGAGCTTAATAAAATTGCAAATGTCATTTATAATAATTGCAACACAATTGACACCTGTTAGTAGATCCAATTTGATAAAATAAACCAGTTTGGTTGTCATCAATTTAAACACGAGTAGGTATTACACAACTGCCCAGGCGCGAGCTGCACTGACTATTTTGGAGAAATTACTTCCATTACGCAATCGACATTTTGTGCACAATTACTGGGCCTCATTTAAAATACTGTACAATCTACGAGCATTATGTCAATGAGTTGCATTTTTTCAATTTACAAACATTATCTAAGCACAGTAATCTGCTGCTAGTATATAAGCGTTATAAGCCAGTAAGGAATGTAGGCCTATCTATACATCTATACAGATAAATAAAATTGAAGTGTTTGTAATTCCAAAATAACAGCTTTTCACTAAATGCATATGATAGTATACACGCTACTAACACTGAAAAACCAAGTTTTAAAATTTTTCTCTGTTTGTCTGTCTGCTTGTTCCGGGTAATCTCTGAAACGACTGAACCGATTTTAACGGGATTTTCATTGGCAGGTAGCTGATGTTTCAAGGAGTAACTTAGGCTACTTTTATTTATTAAAAATTTAAATATTAGGGTTCCGCGACATGAAGCATGAAACTAAATCTACGCGGGTGAAACCGCGGGGCACATCTAGTTTTTTAAATAAGAGCGCTTGGTCCATTGAGCGTGAGTGAGGGTTATCAATCTTACAAATTTGCAACCTACTCTTTTATTCTCGTAGATGTGCGTCTCTCTATGAGTGTATTTTGAACGATTTTTTCCTAGGTTCCTTACTGCTTTGTAAAACTTATATTTATACTGTGACCTGAGTGAAAGAGGCATTGCTCGGTAGGTATAAAATTTCTAACAAGGTGGCTCGAACTTTTTTGGTGAGGTGCGATTTCACTAATAAAATTTCATTCGAAAATCGTTTCCGAGCGAAATAAATTCACGTATTTGTTTACAAAAATGGTTCGATTTAATGCGATAACATATTGAATTCGTTTGCATAACATCACCATATAATTTTGTATTATGTAGATTGCGCCGCAGTATCATTGACCGGACATAATGGCTTTATCTTGATATGGCATGGTCAATCTATACCAAAGTAGCACGCAGTCTTGTGATATACCATTCATCTATTGTTACAAGCTTCATGGAGCATTGGAAGTTTAATTAATCAGTCTTTATATATTAATTAACTAGCTGTGCCCCGCGGTTTCACCCGCGTAGATTTAGTTTCATCCTTATTGTCAGGAAACCCTAATATAATATAGATAGACATAGAAAATTTTTAAAACTTAGTTTTTTGTGTCATTAGCGTGCATACTTTCATATGCTTTTAGTGAAATGCTGATATTTTGGAATTACAAACAGACTCTTCAATTTTATTTATCTGTATATGTATGTATAGATTGGACCCATAAACTTAATAATACTTGCATTACTTTAATAATTAGTCTCTAGATTTTCCTCGTGATTTTCCGTAGAAGTTTGATCGTGAAAATAAACCTTATTTAGTCTATGTTGGGATAGTGATTCCATTTCCTTTATTAGGTACCTTAGATATGAGACCAGACACTGGTGTTGGTCACGTTCTTAGGCTAAGCTACTTACCATCAGATGAACTGCACATAGTACATTTTTCCTGTGATGAAACATTAATTCACAGTGTATTTCACTTTCGATTTCTTGCAGAGTAGCTATCGATGTATCAGAATAGTTTAACCTTACAGCGAATACAAATGAAGGCCTTATGTTCTTACCATAATGCGTTGATTGTTCCAGGTGGCTATACTTGTTAGCAGTGCTGCTGATCAGCTCGGCTCTAGCCGCTGAGGAGGAAGACATCCCTGATGCCGGAGTCGAAGAGGATGATGAAGAACTAGCACTTGACCAAGAGGTAATTCGATCACTAGAAATATTTAAATAGTAAATAGTGTTTTTATTAAATTCAAAGGCGATAATTTATTTCAAGAACATTTAATTCGATATCGGTGAATTACAGTGCCAATAGATCGCAGACGTTTTAGTGAATAAAAAAACAATTTGTTTTTTCGTAGTTTTTTAAACTTTATAGTACTACGTTTTGGTTGTAAGAAGATGACTCTTGAGTGATCTACTAGATATTTGATAATAATAATATAGAATTCAGAAAAGTAACTAATAGAATTAGCAAGCTATAGTGGCAGTGGGCCGGCCATATCTCGCGAAGAACCCACAATCGCTGGGGTAAACGAGTTCTTGAGTGGAGACCGCGACTCCGCAAACGTAGTGTAGGACACTACGTTAGCCGAGTCGCAGTCTTCCGGCCAGGTGGGATGACGATCTGCGAAAGACTGCAGGCAGATACTGGAAGCGGCAAGCCGAAGACAGGGCACTATGGCACTGACTTTATGCGAGTCCTATGTCCAGCAGTGGACAAACATAGATTATACCGATTATTTATTTAATTTTATAGGAATACTTTTCCACTTTACGAATTTAACTGAAACTCGAATTAGAACAGCCCCCTTGGATTCGGTCTGTAAATCACTGTATCTTTTAATACAAATCGTATCGTATTCCCAGCGCTAGAGTTAACGGAAAAGACAGACATTACCTCTCTAATGATAGGATATAGTAGGATATTTACTCATTAAAGATAACTTAAATAAAGGTATACGTATCTCAGAACATCCGGCTATTAGCGTTCGAAGTGCTATCGCAATATACTGATAATTACAGCGTAATCGATACTATTCATTAAAACATTACTACGAATTAAACGATGCGTTAAATCATAGTATTAAATTACTAAGCAACAGAATGTATACATAAATGTAATTTTTAGTGTTTTTGTATTTTAATTCAATCTTTTATTGTTAGTTAATCCCTACTAATATTACAAATGCGAAAGTAACTCTGTCTGTCTGTTACGCTTTCCCGCTTAAACCTGTCAGCCGATTTAGACGAAATTTGGCACAGACAATTTTTAGACCCTGACAAAGGACATAGGCTACCTTTTATTTATTAAAAATATTAGGTTTCCGCGACCATAAGGATGAAACTAAATCTACGCGTGTGAAACCGCGGGGCACAGCTATTAATGTAATAAGTGGGCAAATCTGTGTGTCCTCTTCACGGCTAAGACGCTAAACCTAGCTTACATTTGGAATGGACCAGAGACATTTGAATTCTGTCAGAAATAGGTTACTTATTAAAAAAAAAATTATGCGAACGTAGTTACGGGTAAAAAAGAGAATGTGCTCATGAAAACAGAGCAGTAGTTTGAAAGTACCATAAACAAATAAAATTAAAGTGCTATAGGTATGTATTTGTGTGAAGTATCTTACGAAACAGCTGTTAGTGAATAATTAAGTCACTCTCACATCCGCGTGCGCAGGTTCAGTACAAAACGTTTAGACGGGTGCATAGATAACTGCTTTCAATCGATTGTCGAATACGAATAAATAGTGAATGTAATTTGATTCTCGATTGTTGATAACAATGCAGCCTTTAATTCGATTTTGATATTACATAATAGGATTTGAAAAGTTATTTTATATTCGATTGAGATGCAAAGTGGTGTTCATAATACATCTATTAATGATACGATTTTTTTTTATCTCTACGAACGATCACAACTAAAAATATAAGGTAGTTTTACTAATTTATGTATCAAGTCTTTAGTTTGCTCCTGTGTTTTGCTCAAACTTCTTTTTGTGTGACTGCCTCGTTGGTCTGGTGGTCCCGGGTTGGCAAAGTTTCCATCTGTAATTTCCCAGTAGCAGGAATCTAAAATTGTGCCCGGTTAATGGCAAAAGCCGCACCCTATTAAATGGGACTTAAACATGACTGGCGAAATTGGGTGTACTATGAGTTCACCTCTGTCTACCCCTACAGCATATGTATGTACGTATCCGCGGGATTGTTTCTGGTGAATTGCAGCAATGTTGTAACTTTTCAACGACACTAGAGTCAATGGCCAGTAGCGAGCAAGGCTATCGCAGTGAAAGTCGAAAGTATCTCATTAGGCTTTTTGTTCATTTTTACGCGATCTAAAACTGCCGCCATCTTGATAAATTCGGCGCGAAAGTTGTCATAGACTAAATGAGCCGTTAAATTAAATTTTGCAAACGGTCTCATCAAATTATTGTTACAAGTTAACTTACACTTTCTCAAGCATCGTTTTACTTCTCATTACGCTTTATGTTACAAATGTAAGAATACACAGTTTTCGATAAATCTGGGGCCTACTCACATTCAATGAAATACGAAGTTTCTGGCGAAAGTTCTCAAATTCCCTTTCACAGTTCTTATTCGTTCTTAAATTACTTTTGGATGAGGTCCGAAAGAAAATTCTAAGCCTATTTTAATAAAAATTTCGAATGAACAATAATTTGATTTTGGTAAAAACAAAACGATACCAGACTAAATTTTATTGTCGTTTGTTTACGAAGCTTAGTTCTCGCAGAAAGACTGTGGACCCGTTTTACGTTGTCGCTCAAATAAGGCACTAAACATTGGTGATTATCCAAACCACTATTTACGTGGTTCGCTACATCGCGTGAGAAGATCGCAGGCCATTGTAAACACGTGGTCGCACAGAAAGCTAACGAAAGGAAAATGTGTACAAATAGTTCCACAATGAACTGGAAAAAGACATAATTGCCGTAATAGCAGAAGATTGCGCAATGACAAAAAAATATGTAATATTGAGGCTTATTGAATTTGTTAGATCATTGTAACTGCTATCTTTTTTCCAAAACAATGTGTTGCAAACTTAAGTTATTACTAAATACATGAAAAAAGGCATTTACAATGATCGCTTTAAAAGCTACTATATTCTTACTAAATAATGTAGTGTTTGGATGAAGCGAAAGAAGTATGTAAGGATCGTAGCATGTGGCAAACGGTGGTCTCTGCCTACCCCCATGGGATACAGGCGTGAGCATGTGTATGTATATATGTAGAATGTACAGGTGCAATTATTTTAAATTCACTACTGAAGAAAGAACTTATTTTTAATTGAATTTCGTTTTAAGCAGCCTTAAAATATACCTAAGTTACTAGGGTAACGAAGGAAAAATTGTTGGGTGCAAACACGATGCATTTGAGGAAAAAAGATGATATTTCTTTATAATATGGAAAATTCATAAGTTTTACCTACATATGCACACTGTACTTAACTGTTCCTTTAATTAAAATGCATCATACTTGTAGTATAACTAGCGTAATTCTACTTGTAATTAATTCTCTCCCGGATCCATTAAAACGACGACACGATGATATAATTCCGAAATAATTACACACTTATGCGTCGCAACGCACGAATGATTGCAATATATTTTTTCCATTATAATGTACGTGCACATTTATCGGAAGCTTTTAAATCTATCATTATTGAAATGACATAATGCTGCATTCAATAGAGTTATTAACTAATTCTTACTTATTGCTAAAATTTCCTGCTTTAGAGTTGATAGTAGAATTGTGTATGTATTTCACAATAGGAACAGAAAGTATTTTTTTACGAAAAATTTTCGCTTGCATAGTTCGCGGGAGAAACGCTCAACTAGTGCATATACAAGAATTGATATTTGCCAACTTAAATATTTTTATCGTAAGCGTTGAGGCTTAGACAAAGTAACATTCTCTCGCCCTTGCGCTAATAGATAGCCCATAAGTCAGTCACATGACCTATGTCATTCCCGTACATTTTGTATCGTTGGTATCGTTTCTACTAGCGAAGCGTGAGGATTATGTTACTTTGTCTACAGGCTCTGTAAAGTAACATTCTCTCACGCTTGCGCTAATAGAAAAGATACAAAATGTATGGTAATGGCATAAATCAATAACGTGACATATGTCACACCTGAACACTTTGTATCGTTTCTACTAGCCCTGGAATATTTAGAAGCAATTTCAATCTTTCAGGAAACCCGCAACCTCCGGCCACGAGCATACACCCCGAATGCGTACAACGCCCTGCCTTCAGGGTTCAGGCCGACACCGTCACTAGCCGAACTGGCTGGCTACCAGCAGCGGCCGCAGGAGCAGCAGCAGGAGTACGTGGTGTCAGCCAGGCCACAGCAGCAACAGCAGTTCGTCGAACAAGTGCCGATCAGAGTTCAACAGAGGAAGGTATTATCAATATTTACTCTTGGAACATTTTGTTGACCTACCCCCCAATTAATCTCTCTTGCAGTATAGAAATTAGACAAGTATGCGAATACTTGTGCCTACTAAAATTTACGCAATTTTTTTTTATTATTACGAACAATTCTTTAGATTCTTATTTCTCTTTCAATTTCTTTCATCTTATTCAATAACCGATTTAAACAAAGAAAACATCTTTCAGCCTCAAGAACAACGGCCACTGAAGCATCAGCAGATTCAGCAACAAGCAGCAGAGGAGTCCGAAGAAGAGCTGGAAGAGAAAGAGGAGCCAGACCGCTTATCGCAGCTATTACAGCAGTCCAAGTTCAACTGTGTAGGCAAGAACACCGGGTACTACGCTGATGAAGAACTTAGCTGTGAAGTGTTCCACTACTGCCAGGACAGCGTTAAGCACTCCTGGATCTGCCCTGACGGCTTCACTTTCCACCAGGTTAGTAATATGATCTACTACATTATCAGCTACTTTTTTGCGCCCACAAAATTGATCAATAACAAAAATATTAAAGGGCTGTTATGCATTTCATAAAATACACACCCAGAAGATTTGAGCCAACAAATTTAAATGAAAGTTCATTTTTTTCACTCAATACTTAATCAGTAAAATCTTTAACGAATTTTCTCAACCAAATAGCTGTTAAAAGACCCTAAACTTCAATTCCTTAATTTACTTAAGCAAGACATGCATACAGTTTTACTATATCAAACCATGTACCCTCAGGTGCACCTCATCTGCATGCCCCCTACACACGACAACATCTGCACCAAGTCTTCGAAGTACCACTTCGTGAACGAGTACTTGTACCGGCCCATCAACGAGGAGGAGGTCCAGAGGAAGCCCAACGTATCCCTCAAGTACTCCGACCGGTTCTACCCCGTTGAGGTCTACAGGGACGACCGCTTCGACGGTGATGAAGAGGAAGAGGTAAGGATTGGCATCTCTATATTTTAGTCTTTGTGGTCAGAGTACTCTGTCACATTGTCACTTTTAATCACACACATCAGCTTACCTCTATGGGAACCGAACCAACTCAAGTGATCTTTGAACCAGACATTTAGAAATGCTTTTAAAGGCATGGAGACTATAAAAGTGCTTCAAGCTCACATTCGCGACTGAATATTACAAATTTGAACTGACAAAACCGAAATGAGATCATTGGAGTACTGTCTGTTTTCAATAATTCACTACACTTGACTCATATATTTTGTATGTATATCTTATCACTGTTTTAATTTTTCAGGAGGAAGCTCCCCGCCGTGCCCCTCAGCCGCACCCACAACAATTGCAGCAGTTACAAGCCAGGCCATCCCCGTCACCCCGGCCCCAACCCCAAGTGTTCCGATCAGCTGAGGAGGTTAACATCCCCTTGGTACAGAGACGTCCCCAGCGCCCGTACGATTTTGACTTTTAAGCCGCCTTACCAGCCAACACTGTAAAAACTTAATATAATAGAAAGAGACATAAATATAAGTTCTCATCAATTGACTTAATTTCAAATCGTTGAAGTTAGAATCGTATATTTAATTTTAATAGAGTTCATATTAGTATTAAATTATACACATGCACAAACTTCATTATTTGTAAATACTTTTATATTACTTTGGTTGGTGCTCCAAAATCATTATATTTGTAATGATGTCAAATCAGAAATACTTAAGTTTAAGTTAAGATTAATTAAACTTATTTATGGTTCTGTAAAATAAGCTTGTTAAGTTACAAATTAGTTGTAAGCTAGTCTTTGTGGTAACTAAGTAAAAATAAAAAACAAACATATTTTTATTGTTTATTTTCAATAACCTCCTGTTGGTATTTCAGCGTATGTTAGTAAGAATATTCAATGAATTAAGCCAGTTTTACCAGTAAAATCTGTATATTTCCGAATGCTATCAATAGATTTGTTCTTCTCAGAACATTTAGATTTACCTGTGGGGGAGCAAGAAGTAACCGCTTCTTTGCTCGAATTATTATTAAATGCATCGCATCCACTTTCTATAACATTATTTGAACTCGTCTTATTGGTGCCTTTCGACACTTTTGATATTTTCGAAGCTTTCGAATCCTTTGAGAACTTACTTTTAATTTTTTGTTTCGAGTTGCATATTAAACTTGATATCTTGTCTTTTAATTTACCTGAAGGTTTCTTTACAGGCGTCGATGAAAGAGCTTCATCCATAGATATATAAACAGCTGATAGATTTTTCTCAACAAGTGCTTGTCCCTCAGCATGCAAGTCTTCGGTAGAACCTTTGCTACGTTTGTTCTCAATTATATGTGAATCTTTTGTAAGTTCATCAATTAATAGACCTTCACTTTGTTTGTTTTCTGAACTTCGTTTATTCTTGATTATTGCGAAAATTTTGCTAAGTTTGTTTTGAATCATTCCTGAATCTTTGCTTCGTTTGTCTACAATTAGTATGGATTTCTTTTTCGGTTCGTCTTCAGAAATTCCTTCACTCTGCTTGATTTTAATGACTGCTGTACTTATGTTAGCTTCAGTTTCAATATTTTTTGAAGATTTACTTTGTTTACTCTGAGTTGCAGCTAACGTTTTGCTATTATCGTCTTCAGTGATTTCAAGACCTTCGTTACGATTACTTTCATTTATAATTAATCGATTGCTTTGTGCGTTTTCTATTATTTCTGGACCCTTGCTACATTTGTTCACGATTATTTCTGATCCCGTGGTTTGTTTGTTTTCAATTATTTCTAAGACTTTGTTAATCTTATTTTCAAGGTTTTCTATACCTTTGGTATGTTCATTTTTAATATGTTCTGAGCCCTTGCTATCTTTGTTTTTAATAACGTCTGAACTTTTACTCACTTTGCCAATTTTTTCTATCAAATCATTTATTGGGTCATGTATGCTAGGTAAAGTTTTCATATGAAAACTAGTGTTTGGCGACTTTTCAGACTTTGATGATGCAGAAGATTTGTTTTCTTTGACGTCAACCTTTACGGCTTCTGGTCTTAGTGAAGCTTTGGATTCATTAATGTGTAATGTTCTCGATGATTCTAATGTTTGCTTACTTGCTTTTGACAGTTTCTTCATAATAGAATGATTACTAACTGGGTTTGCTTTAAACTTTTCTTCAGAATTTACAATGGAACACTTGCTGTGTTGTACAACAATTTCTTTCGAGCCATTTTTACTGGACGCGTTTTTTTCATCTTTGATACAAGAACTTTTGCTGCCTTTATTGGATACCTTGTCAACATGTTCATCGACCTTTGATTTGTTTTCTTCTATTACGAAATTCCCATTTGAAGTTTTCCTAGTTAAACTTGCCGTTTGAACGCTTGTCGACTCGTCGGTAATGTTTTCTATAATATTCGATGTACTTTGATTATGTTCAATTACGTCCTGTTTATTTTCTTGGGTGTCGATTTTAGCAACAGATATAAGCTTGCTCATAGTTTCAGTTGCTGGTGCCTTATATATTTCTTCTTTACCCTCTTGAACATCTTTTATTTTCTGTATACTTGGTTTGTATCCACTACGAACCACCAATATACTGGCATTTGCACTATTTACAGTACTGCTTGTGAGCTGAGGACCAACTACCTCTACAGGCTTACTTACCTCTTGAGTGCTCGTTTTCATAAGTGTAAAAGGCTTATCCGGACTTTCAGTTTTGTTAGAAGATTCCACTTTACTAGCATTTTTGCTTGGCTTATTTCCATCAATTGGGGTAGCCATCCACATTTCACTATCAGTACTAGTCACAGCAGATAGAACAACTTTATCTTTTTGAGCTTGGGTATTGACTTTAGTTGGACTAAGTGTGCTGACAGGTTTATTGACAATCTTCAAAGCAGAGACTGTATTTGTTAGCTCTTTGTTATCAGACGAAGCTATATCTTTCTTAACAGCTTTAGTTGTATCTTCTAAAGTTTCATTTATTTTTTCGGCTGAAACTTCGGTAGCATCTTTATCATCAATCGCTTTATCGCAACAGGGTTTAGAAAGACCTGGTTTATCAGTAGGCAGATCTAATAGTTTTATGGCTTGATCTCCTTGGGCATCCAGATTCATAGGTCTACAGGTGATACTGGACGAGCTATTGCTATTAGATCCTATTGTCAGTGGTCGATATAGCGTATTGTCGTGTAGATCTCCCATCATATTTTTATCAACTGACTTCTTCTCGCATATTCGCTTGATAAGAGAGTTGATAAAACTGTGAAGTCTACTGGGGGGAGGTTCGTTAACAACGTATTCAGGGAGTCGTATAAAGTCTGGTTTCTGCTCAGTTGGTTCATTAATTTCTGGTATGATGTCATGAGACAGCTGGCGTGTGTCATGTTTGCAACATTTGTACGAACTTCCTTTGATAAGCCACATCTTCTCATTAAACTTTTGCAGTGCATCTTGATAAGAACCCCAAACTTCCTCAAAATCAGCCATGTCGTTGCAATCATACTGGGTTCCCCTGTAAAGAGATGCACGATAGCTCTATATCCTTCTTTCTTGATACATTTAAAATGAAAATGATTTATACAGATTGGACCCAAGGCACTTATGAAGGTCGATAAATTAGCTCTGGTTCGGAAACTAGAATTCTGAGAACCGGCAAGAAACTCGGCCAGGGTTAATTTACATTTAATCAACACAACGAAAATACTTTGAGTAGGTATAGGTACAAATAGGTACACCAAACTAGATGCAAGTGGGTACATCATCCGAAAATCAAATTTGATAATACGAGTAAGCATAAATATTCACATAAGAACAAAATTGTGTTTGCAAACAGTTATAAACATAAAGAAAAAAAATTACAGACATAGAAATGTTCATGAACTATGTAGTTACTAGTTAGTAGTCTTGTGGGTAATGTCGGTATCACTATGTAATCGCAACTTACTTGTCTGCAATTTTATCTGAAAACAAAATTAGCCATTAATTAAAATAACTATTAATTCAAGAGTGCATTCTAAAAGCTCATCAATAAAACACAGACCGCCTCCTAGTCCGAAAGCACGATACTTGATTTTCTTGCCTGTGTTTGATATACTCTGCTTCACTGATTGTTTCATTCTGAAAAAAGAAAAAACAAGTTAATGTTAGGAATGATAACCAACCAAATTTTAATTTGGAAGTTATTAAGGAAAACAAATTGAGAAAAGGTTAAAAGTAGAAAATATGTATAACATTAACATAAAAAATCCCTACTTAACATGAGTTGGCTTCATTGCCACCACATATAGTAGAAAATCTATGCCAAGATAAGCGTTTATTACATATAATGCGTTTTAGCAAAATCATATTTACTCAAATCACTTATTCCACTCGTCAAGGTATACACTAGGTTATAATTCCAGAAATAATTCTGGATAAAAACCTGGCGAGTTAAAATTATGATTAAGTATAACGTACTCACTTAACGAAACCAATTTGATCCAAAAGCGGTGGTGGTGGGATACTGAAATATAACATTTTCTTAAATGTAAAACAGATTATGATTGAGTATTAAACCAGATAAATAAATCTAATAAAACAAAAACTTAAAATAACTCTCTTACGGAACACAAATGCTCATCAGATACCAACGTATGACGCGGGGATCGACCCTCGTCACAAAGAGTCTGGTTTACCATGCACTCGGCCAATGGTACCGTTCAATACGATAAGTCAAAATATATTATTTATTTAATGTTGAATATAAACAGGTTCCTCACTAGTGGTAGGATGCCATCCGCAGCATAGTCCCAGTAGCGTCCGTCACAAAGGCTTCGTTAAACGATGGGTACACGATGTGGGAATACCGGCCGATGATGAACTCGCCCTCCTTGTCAGTCAAAGATTGGGTGCCAACTGAATATAAAAACAATATATTTTCAAAGTCAATATCATCTCATCGAAATTGCAGAAATTCCACCAGTTTCTGAAGAAAAATAGCTTTGATACTCGCATCCTCGGATTCATAGGGGCTCAATACAATAATCATTTATTTTTAAATCGGCATCTAAGATCCGAAAGTTTGAATGTATTAACAGTTATTAGTGACGTTAAGGCTGTGCGTTATCGATAAGTGTAAATGTTGAGTTGAGCCACTATCGCTACGAAGGTGCGAAATATTCGGCGACTAGGACTCTAGGCTACTTGAACTTATTTCAAGATGATTGCTTTAAAAAAATACGTACATTTTATTATGAATGCAATAAATACAAAACGATTTAAAAAAGACTTACTTGTCCGCTCGTACGGATTGACGGGCGCTCTTTTGACTTTTACCTGATGAATAAAATAATTCATAATTTGATGGTTACTTCATAATTTAGGATGATGATAAACGATTACAGAATTACAGGTACACTGAGTTTTTTAATTTTTTTTACCACAATATGGCGATCAAGCGCAGCGCACTTGACCGTCTGAGGCTAATGTGGCTTAAAAGCCTACTCATTACTATGACAACAATTATTGCTAGCACATGGAGTATTGGCGACGATGATCACCGCAGGAACACAACATAACATAGCTAGTGTAGATTGATTGCGATTTTCTGTGAGGTGGAGGTACAGTACAGTACCCTTTTTGGGCAGCTTCTATATTCTGCCTATCTTCGCTGTACGAGATGTTTGTGCTGGACTGTACTGAATTTATTGTCGGGATTGTGTGATTGTGTAGGTACTTACCTTCTTTTCAGGTTTTGGCTTCAGAGGTTTTGGCGGCGGAGGCGGCGGTGGCATTTCTTTCTTTTTCCTTTTCAATTCTTCCACAAGACTGGAAAATCATTCTCGTTTAATTGACAACAAACAGTTCAAACCTTTACATAAAAAAATATTTACGACCTCTATTATTTTTTAATATCGTGACTGCTTAATCGAGGCTAAATAGAAATTCTTTGTAATTATTTTTATAATATTACGGTTTCAAAAGTGATGATAAAAAAGGCGATGGTTCTCAATAGAACCTACTGTATATTTTAAAATAGATAATATTATAGTAAGCGTACTCTTTGGTCATTTTCTTATTGGAAGCGAAGAAGTGTACACAGCCGTTCATACAGAACTCGGGGCCTTTCTCTTCCACTGGAATCATAAATACAAGTACATCGCGAGCTACAAATGGGATGGTTGTGGTGAACTTATAGAATATTTTTTTGAGAAAGAATGAACCTTCTTATTAATACGGAAAGTTAGAGAGATGTAGGGTTTCCCGTTCGAATTTTCAAACTGTCTGACTTAATAGAAGATCACAGCCGAATAATGCTACCTTTGAGTAAAGTTCTGTTCTGAGGTCAATACGGTACTACTTGGCATGGAGGATATGATCACTGGGCACAGTCAATTATTTTTACTTTAACTATCTCGCTTGTGATGCCTGGTTACACCCATTTAGCAAGAGTAAAACGTTGATAGTTCTACAAGATCATACCATATACAGCAAGTAGGACATTCGAGGTATTGAAATAATTCGGGATAGTTTCTTACAAATTTCCCTTCCTTCTTGAGACTTATAAAAATTGGACTCTTCATTGACGGCCTTCAGTAGCTTTTGCGGCAACACACTCGCCGGCTTCGGCTTGATTAGTCGGACGTAACACAGGCAGGCGCGGATGCCCAAGTAATCTTGACGGAACACTGCATTAAGTAAGTAACTTTTACAATCAAGTAGCAGTTATTAGGAATATTTAGTATTAATTATTACTCAGATTTGATCGCAATTTTGCATTGATGTGATTATCATCTCTTACATAACACGCATCTTTGAATTGATAATATACAGGTTTTCAGACGATTATATATTTTGTTGGAAATATACAGCACGTACCGAATGGTATCCGTCGCTTGGGCAACAGCGTGTTTCCTTTACAAACACAGCGTTCTTTCGGACACACGCATCTGACCGCTAGAGGTGCCCTGTCCCAATCAATAGGTTGAAATGCTTTTCGGTTGACCTATAACACAATTGTTTTATTAAATTCACCATATTTCATCATATTCATTCATGCTATAGCGATTATCTCGTGTTGCAAGCTGTTTACTTAATTGGCGTTTTCCAATTATCTCGTAATAAGAGTTTTTTACATACATTCGTAAATACAACAATGCAAAACCACACACAGTATTAAGCTTACGAGTTACGCCTTACCAGAAGGATTACGAAAGGGGTAGAGGCATAGGTGATACAAAAAACAGTGATAACGTGATTCATGGAGAGTATGCACACCCAATTAGGTTTCCTCACGATTTTCATTTCAAAATATTATTGGTACGGAAAGACTGCTGGGATTCAAACTTGCGTCGCTCGTGAAGCAGGCTATTTCAATTACTTACTTAATACACAAAATGGGGGATAAAGAATAGCCCTGCTGAAGTCAATATTGTAATAATAGCGATAACGTACCACTGGTTTATAACATAATCGTTCCCAAACAGGCTGATAGCGCCCCAAGCTCCTGAGGCTCTGTGCTGCATCGTGGATCATACTCTCCCGAGATTTCTCCCTAGCGCCCGCATTCGGGGGCTCTCCTATATGTTTTTCATACTCCGTCTTAAACCACCGTCTCTCTGCCTGCGCCGAAGCTAAGGTCACTGTAGGTGGACGATTTGATGCAACGTTTTTGGCTGGTGGACGTCGTGGAACAGGAGCTATGTTAGGAGCATCATAAATGACACATGTTCTGGTCTGTAGCCAAGGGATTGTATCAAGCACCTTTTTTCTTGTGTCTTTAATAACTTTTACTGCTTTTGTATTCAGTCCTTTATAGTTATTAAGGATTCCCCATTGTGTTGGTTTAATGTTGACGTAAGTATTGCTGCTAATAACGCTTAGCTTACTTGCTATTATATCAAAATCTTTAACAGGCATATCACTTTCATCAATCCACCTTGGAAAACCACCTCGAACCAATCTTTTGTATAGAGGTCTTGCAATACTACTGGGTTTTGAAAAGCTTGTGGTCTTATTACGTTCAGAATCGTGTCTGTGTCTGGATTTAACGGAAATATTGTAATTTGGAATCACTTGACAGTGGTATACCATATAAGTCAGTTGTTTTTTAGGTTCTATTGTATTAATACGAGTGGTTGTTATTATATTTATCTTGCTGCGAACTTTTAAAAAGGTTGCCTTCTGACAATGAGAAGATTCATTGTCACAGACACTAAGGACATCATCTTCCGAGGTGCAGTAAATGTAATAACTGTTTTGTTCATAGCTGCTATTATCTTCATTATTCTTATGGTTTACATCAATGGTTATTTCCCCGACATTGGTAAGACTTTCTTCAAGAAGTTTATAACTATTCATACTTCCATTCGAAGACAAATCTTTTGCGTTTTCTTTAATAGAAACTGTAGTGTATGAAACGAAAAAATGTCATGAAATATCTTGGAACATATAGTACCTACATAATTACAAAGCAACTTCTAAAATAATTTTACTAACAAAAAAATATCATATATCCTTGACACCTTCATAAATTTTAATAATAGACTTCTTCAAAGCTTTCATCAAATAAAGCAGATATCTTTGGAATGCCAACTTTGCATAATTTCTTAAAGTGACGCACTTCTGATGCAATGTGCTCCTCTTATTATAAGCAAACAATTTTATTAATAAACACATGAATATTTAGAGTAACCATATCAGGCAATAAGCAATAAGCACTTACCTGTAAATTAGCCGAGTCAAGTTAATTATTATTAAGTAATCAAGATCTCTTTTGACATCTGAGACGAAAACAAGTACTAATAATAATACAAACTGTAGGATACCAAAGTGTTGACAGCACGTGAATATGTGTAACCTGCTCAGTGTTACAATGAGCAAGTGTGACAATGTGTGCTGGAAGAACAATGATAAGATATACAGATACGCAAACAATACACCCCCAATTAGTCCCAACACTGCCTTAAGCTTTAATTTGGCGAAATTTGGAGAGCCAATTTTAACGCCACTACGTTTACGAAAGGATTCTCCCCTGAAATACTACTTCCTTCTCCAAATCTTTCCGATTTTCACGCTAGATTTCAGAAACATAATATTAATATTGAAAAGTGATCCATGTTCATTAGAAACTATCCAATTTAATACGGTTTTTTTGAGAACCCATGTTTCTATGACATTTTCATTTTGTCATTAGAAGGTCTCGTCTTTCGCACCCAATGACAAAATTGAATGTTCCTTTATCTTTGATTGTTCATATTATAAAGAAAAACTTTTTATTTTTGAGAGAAAATTACAAACTACTAACCATGAGCAATAAAGATTTCTCTTCACACTGGATATCTTAATTCAATATAGCTATTATTACAGAGCTCAAATGCGTGTTGTACCATGAAGCACTGTTATAGAATTCGGATTGCAATCACACTATACAGCCTAAAGAATATGAAAAAATATCTTCAACCGATATCCGAAAATATCTAATCCATGACAGTGTATTGTATCTGCCTCACCTTCGGAGGACATCATCGGTGTCACACGAGTAAGATTCGCTGGTAAAATCTAAAATCATCTTACATAGATGCATAAAAGCCTATTTTATACTAACCTAGTGTAATCATGCGCAATTTAAAACAAAAGAAACAATGATTAATCATAATGTATTAATAACAAATGTACAGAACACATTTAAACTACATAAATAGGAAAAGGATGTGTGTGTACACATCATTTTGATAAAAAACCATACAACGTTCACGATTTAATACATTTTTAACATCGGGCTTAGAAATAATACCTGTACCTACTCACTTCCGGCTTTTGCGATTTCTTCGGATCTGATTTCTTCATGGTCACTGTTTCTGTCTCGTCCGTATCCATGCTATGATCATTTATGTTAGTTCCTATACGTTCCCCACTTGTATCTTCCCTCTTTTCAGCTTCTCTTGACCCTTTGACTTCAACCTCTTCTACACTTGTCATTGTAATTATATCTCGTGTTTTACTTTCCTTGTCCATTATTTCTTCATAATTTTCATATGATGTTTTCTCAATAACGACTTCAGAAGGCTTGTTACTATTCTTTGACTGAACAGAGGTTTTTGCTTCGATCTTTATACCTTTTGCCTTCAGTTTTTTTAACATATCAGAAAGTATACATTTCTTACTACTACATTGACTCTCTTTTCGTTCGTTTAATTCTCTGGTATCAACTTGCCACAGTTTATTGATAATGAACTCAGATTCTTTATCTTTCGACGTTGGTGTACCTTCTGTGTCGGATGGAGAGCCCGCAGGTTTATGCGTGTCATTAAATGTCACTAAAGTTAATCCTTTACTATCATCATATGAGCAAGAATTTTTGGATACTTTTTTTGGACTTTGTGTATTAGATGGGTTCTTTGGTCTGCTTTCGGATTTCTGTTCATTTAGTATTATAGGTACAGATTCCGTTTCACATACATTGCAATTTAAGTGAGATAGTTGTTTGCCTGACGGCTTTATTACAGACTCTTGATTAACCTCAGCTTTATTTTCACATGTCGCATTTGGACGCGATTCATTTATATTTTCATTTTCATGGCATTCAGTTTTCTCTTCTGACTCAGCTTGGTTATTGTAACAACAAACGCTGGCATCAGGAGGCTTTAAGGTTTCTTTTGATTTATTCACTGAGTTTTCAGTTTCAAGTGCAAGTTCTTTAACTGTATCACGTGTATTATGATCAATATTATCTGTTGCATAGTGAGTGTCAAGTTTATAAGATGTACAATCACGACAAATCATTTCCACTGCACCCAAATCAGACGACACCACTGGTGTTTGCATTTGTATGTCTTTCTCTATAACAGTTGGATCATTTGTTCGAATTATTTCTTTGATATCAGTTTTTAAGTCATCTTCCTTCTGTTTTTCAGGAGTATTTGGTGGCATGTAATCTTGGGTATAACTTTTGATTTGGTATTCTTGCTTACTTTCAATTGATACCACTGCTATAATAGCTTTATTATTAGGTGTAGTAACATTATTATCCATATTAATACCTGAAGCTGTTGTATAGAAACTGGTATCTAGTTTATAAGACTCACAATGAGGGCAAACTATTGTACTTAGTGGTTTATCCTTTATCAAGGGTCCACAAGTTCCATCACTCCGGGGCTTACATAAAGATTTATTTTCTTCATTACTTACATTTTTTTCAAGTAGTGGTGCACTATTTGCTTTAACTTTAGGCGGATTTTGCGGTTTTGCTATTTCTATGTCTTCTGCTGTTTTTATATTAAGTTCAGGCTTTTCTTTAATATCTGTTTTAGTGATAACTTGCTTAGTTTCAGCAGGAACTGGTGATGCTGATTTTTGGGTATCATTATTGATTATAACATACTCTTGTTTATTATCCACAGTCAAAATGGGCGCGGGAACATTACTATTGGATGTACCTGTACTAGCATGCGTCTTAATAGAAGCTGTTTCATAAATATCAGAGTCAAGCTTGAAAGACTCACAATGAGGACAAATTATTCGGCAAAATGGTATTTTGCCCTTTGCCGCTGGACCACACGTTCCATCTTTACGAGGCTTACATAAGCTTCTGTATTCTTCGTTACTAACAATGTTTTCAAGAGATAAATCTGGAGGCTTTTGCGGTATCACTAGATCTTCGACTTTTTCTGTGGGTGTCTGTACAACTGGCATTGTTTCTTGGGTGCCACTTTTTATTACGTCTTCTTCTTTATCGGCAACAAATGGTGTAGGTTCCGGAGCATCAGTATTAACTACTTTTTGATTTTCAGCAATAATTATCGTACTATGAGAACTAGATATTTTTTCTACACCAGATTCTTTATTCTCACCGGCCGTTTTACATATATCTGTACATAAACCTAGAGAGTATTCATAACCTATTGGCTCTAACGTGAATGCTGGTTCAGGTTGAAAGATCCATTTCAAAACATCATCTTTTATCTTTGACAACCTCAGTAACGGTGACAAACATTCCACTTTAACTTCATCTTTTAGTTTTTCTTCTAGTTTAAGTAGTGTTGTTTGTTCATTCCCATTGTCAGTCATTACGTCTTGTCCTTTTTCGATGTTTGCACATGAGTTAAAATCTCCGTCTGTTGAATTTGACATGGTTTTACATATATATTCTCCATCTCCGATAATTTCTTTGATAGTAATACCTCTGTTTCTTGCAATTCCAAAGTTTTCCTTATCAATACAATCTCCAAATGACACGCTGGATTTCTTGAGCTTACTTTTACCAAAACTTCTGCATGGTTTCAAAGCTTTGGTGGAGTCGTCGAATTTTTTAAATGTTACTGTACTGAATGGTGAACTGTCTTCCGACACGATAGGGCTTCCTGAAAATTCTTCCCTGAAATTTACACAAAGTAATTATGATTTATATATTTTTTTAGAAAAGAATCGGATCATGGTAAATCATCAAATAGTTGACTTACTTTAGGAACACGCCAGACTTTTCTGAAAGAAAAAAGCAATTTTAATCACCCTTGTATTATCTACTGCTATTATAATAAAACAATTAATGAAATGGAAATAGAGGGAAATATCCCAGAAGGGTATGCACAGAGGTGCTACATCAACCAGCATTTCATCGAAGTAGTACCAACGGCATCGTGAGAGATGCTGAGTCTATCAACGTCTCAGGCACTACTTATACGACTTCAGTAAAGCTCCGCTCAAAGCACTTAAGTCTTTTGAAACTCTCATTGGTTCTGACAGACGTGAATGTGTAACAGGGACCAAACAATCGTGGCGGTTATTGTATGCAAGAAGACAGTATTTTTATCATAGACAATTATGAAGCATATCTTACTGATTGATGTATATAGTCCACATTTCCACTTTGACAATCGCTCCTTGATTCTGTAAGGGAAAAAACAATAAGTCAAAGACCTTATAATAAAGATGTTTTAGATTTACTTTTAATATAATTGGGCTAAGTAGAAACTGCCATTCATCTTCCTATTGCTACTTACTTTGCCTACATTATATGACTGCATTAATGAAACCTGCTACTCACATATTGTATTGTAAAATATTGTTCACATTAACAGGGCACAATATTGCAGGTGGCTCTCTGGAACAAGATTCATTGATGATGAAAGTTCTAACATACAATCAATCATAAAATTTAACAAATAATCGCAACTGATATAAAGGAGCTTACTTACTTAATATTTAAATATAATGTGTTATTATGGCGCCTACATTAAATAAAATGACATAAGGACAGGAGGGTAGTTTAATAATAATATTAAACGGCATTATGAGTGACCCTTAACTCTGTATTGCGAATTGCGGGGTAAAACTGGTACCTCACTTTTAC
Source organism: Watsonalla cultraria (assembly GCA_964035505.1). NCBI lineage: Eukaryota > Metazoa > Arthropoda > Insecta > Lepidoptera > Drepanidae > Watsonalla > Watsonalla cultraria. The sequence continues at coordinate 1,004,516 of OZ037713.1, forward strand.
TTAACAGTAAACATCACAGCAAATAAATTGAATCACAAAATACAGCCTCCATAGTAATAAACACAACTCTAGAGCAGCGTTTACCTGGCTGTGATCCTTCATGGCTTGGCGTTATTTAAATACACTTATCATCATCATTCATCATCATATATAATTCCAACTCACTGTTTGTAAGCGGAGACCTCCAGCCTGGTGCCGGACAGGTCTTTAAAGATACCCTCGCCAATGGCAGCGTACATCGTCCCCACTATTTCACCGTATATCAGCTCTCCTTTCGGCGAGAACGTAGTCTGAGTGCTCACTGGAAATGTTACAATGGACTTTATATTTTACGTAATTGAATCATGTATTCTAAAGGCAGCAAAAAATGTGCAGGTCTACCATGGCAAGCGGCTACTGAAGCTTAAGAATGATCAAAATGAAAGTTGCAATTTAGCTGCAAGCTTCTGTAAAGTGGAGCCACAATCTCCAGTCAGGCAGCTCCGCGATGTGCCCTGCCGACTGCTTACCAAACATACGCTATCAAAACCATAAGCTAAAACTTCTAGATGATAATTTAGAGATCTCACTTGTACAGTGGTAGTAGTTACAAATAGTAACTTCAGTGTCAATAGGCTCCGGGGGCGGCGCAGACTTCTGTCTCCTCCTCGTCTGCAGCAGGAAGAAGAAAAGGTGTCACGGGCAAAATAATCCTTATTACTTAAGCTTACTAATCAACTCCAGCACTCATTGCCATCATAGTTTAACTGTACGACAGTGACAGACTCACACACTTCGTATACGCCTGTCTCGTATCAAATGCTATTGTAAAAGTCTAATCGAATAAAGATATTTTTGACTTTGACTTAGTTAGTTTTAACTTAGTTAGTCTTGTTACTTAGTTAGCTTACCTTCGGATAAACTACTTTCGCAGCAGGTCCTGCGAAGAAGCTTAGGCGCCTGTAAAAATATCACATCTATAAGTAAACATCACATTTATTTTGATTAGCTACTTTAGATTTCTTACGTCGCGTCTGTCTGTAATATTTTAAATCAATTAAAAATATATTTTCTCGATTGGACGATATAAAAATACATTGAGCATTTTCTTTCTTTTCTTCACGGTGATTACTTTCATAGCGATAACAAAAATAACGTTAAGCATCACTAACTGGAAGGTTCTTCCAGCTATGAAGTAGCCCATACAACCGTACAAACAGAACTGCGGCCCACCTAGTTTCACTGCAACCAAATAAAAAAGCATTAAAACCTTCTGTATGGCACACTGAACAAAGCTCAGTGGTGTTTTGTATCTATAGCATTTAATCTGTTTATGTGAACAAATTTGATCATTCACTACAGCTAAAAGTCTTGGTATATATACTTCGACTCAGTTTCTTTGTGTACTTAATAATAAATGTAGGTACCTGCATAATATGAAGCCAAAACATCAAAACCTATCAAAACCTTACTTGGGGTGATAAACGCAAATATAATGGAATATAATAATTGTTATAGTTTAAAATTAATTAAAAATATATTGTGACAAATTAGGGACCAAAGTTTTTGAAGGTATCCGACTTAACAACAGTACTTGGTGCAAAACACTTACGCATTTTCAACCCCTTTGGACTCCTATAGAAATCTCTTTCTTGTGCATGTTTATCAAGTAGTTTCGGGACTAATGACCGTTTGTTATCCCGGGCCAAACATGGGATCAAACATATTATTATTTTCTTTATGTAGTGAGTTGGAATCGCTGAAATAAAAAATCTTATTTAATTGAGCCAAATCGAGTCACTATAACGGCAAAATGTTTTATAAAAAACTATCTGTGCCCCGCGGTTTCACCTGCGTGGATTTAGTTTCATCCTTATTGTCGCGGAACCCTAATATTTGTAATAAATTAAAGTAGCCTAAGTTACTCCTTGAAACATCAGCTACCTACCAGTGAAAGACCCGTTAAAATCCGTCCAGCCGTTTCAGAGATTACCCGGAACAAACAGACATACAGACAGACAGACAGACAGAGAAAAATTTTAAAACTTGGTTTTTTTGTATCCGTAGCGTGTATACTTTCATATGCATTTAGTGAAAAGCTGTTATTTTGGAATTACAAACAGACACTTCAATTTTATTTATCTGTATAGATGTATAGATACCTTTCCTTATATTGAATATCTATAATAGAATCCCTATTTTAACTCAATTAACAATCTAGCCTATGTTACTCAGTGATATTCTAGGATTAAATTAGTGAAAGAATTTTAAAAATCGGTCCAGCAGTTTAAAGCCTATTCGCAGAAAAAATGTTTCCCCTTTATAATGTTAGTATAGGAGTAGATGAAGTGCTCACCGTAAGGCATGAAGGACTTCCTGTAAGATAGCGCACTCCTTTTGAGGTAGCATGTACAGTTCCTTTCAGGGCAAACGCATCTGGTTGCAAGAGGCGTATCCCGGAAATCTACGTTCACTAATTGTGGCCCGTGCAGTACCTGAAACATGAACCAAAATCTTGCTCATCGCAAACTTTAAACAGTAAGTCTACGATTTATAAAACTATGGAATATTAATAAGAATAAGTATCGTAAATAAAGTGTCTGTTTGTGATACCAAATTAACAGCTTGTCACTAACTGCATATGAAAGTATAATATACAGTACCTACTCGTACATGATAATTTTACTCTGTCTGTCTGTTTGTTTGTTCCGGCTAATCTCAGAAACGGCGAGACCCTTTTTAATATGACTTTCACTAGCAAATTGTTACAGATACGGTTATTTTAGAAAACATAAGTAGTTTTTATTGTTAATCCCTAGGTACAAGACACAGCTTCAAGATAAGTAATACATTTCTCACCGGTTTTTTGTACATGAAAACCTCCGTCATAGCCTGGACCCTCTGACCTTTGAGTTCGCCCAACACACTTTTTTCAAGACCATGCTCTGATCGAAGCTCTTTTTGAGGTGAACCAACATGTCTCAAATACTCATTCTTAAACCACTCCCTGTCTCTTATAAATTGCTCAGATCGATAACCTTCATACAGTGTTGATTTCTTTTCCTTTTTAACTTCTGGATCTTTACCTAATTTGGCCTTTTCTGGTTTTGGTTCAGGTTCAAAATCGACTTCGCCTTCGGACTCGGATTCAGGTTCGAGTTCGGGCGTTTCTTTTGAAACTTTCAATTGTTTAATCATATCCTGAATTTTGGTTTTTATATTAGGCTTTTTAGAAGGAATGGCTCTTATTGGGTGGACTTCAGTGGCTTCCGGCGCAGTAATATCAGCTGACTTAAGAATTGCTGACGGAGAAGCTGCATCTGCAGAAACAGCGGCGGCTGGTTGTGGAGCTGTAGGTGATGGAGGTGTAGCGGCTGGTGATGGAGGTTCAGCGGTAGATGATGGAGTCATAGCAATTGGTAATGGAGCTTCGGCTGTAGGTGGTGGAGGTATAGCAGCTGGTAATGCAGGTTCAGTGGCAGATGATGGAGGTTCTGCGGCTGGTGTTGGTGAACTAGCCGTTGGTGGTGAACCAGAGGCGGAACGCTTATCTAATCTGATTTGAAGAAAATTGGTTTTTACTTTGCTTATTTTCTCTTGAATACGCATCATTACATTGTTTATTTTATCTTGTATACGCAACAGTATTGCAATCCTTCGATCACCAGCCATCGATTCCTTAAGTTTACTAAACTTTATTCGTTTTATTAGCCCTCCGAAATATTTCAACCTTCGACGTATTTTAGGTAAATGTTGGCTAATCGAATCGTAAATAGATTTGTTAATAATTCTGCCCCTTCGGTAAGCTCTTCTTACTCTGCGCAAAATGGACTTCTTAATCCTTTTCAGGCGTGTTAATATTATTTGTTTTCTAGTGAGTTCCACAATAGGAGGCTCATTACAGGGAGCAGCATCAGGACATGTCCATCTTGTTTTAGGCTTTTTGGACTTGGTAGTTTGAAAACTGGTAGGTAGGTTACAATTTAACAATTTATGTATCCCGCGGACAATTGCTTTTTTTAACTTTTTCAAATACATTATTATTGTAGTCAATTTCGAATCAATTTGATGAGTAGCGTTACAAGTCCCAGCTTCAGGGCATGACCATTTAGGCGCATCGTGTTTAAGTTCTATCGAGGAACTGACAGAACTTTTTATCATTTCAATACTTTTTATTCTTCTTTGTAGTTTAAACTTCAAGGCCTGTTTACTTTTTCTTGTTAAGACTTTTAATTTTGTCATTAGAGGCCATTTCGGGTCTATTTTTACTGGTGCTTTATTGCAGGAACCAAAATTAGGACATGACCATTTTGTCTTATGCACGTTACTTTCACATTTTACATTAATAGAAGGTAAGGTAGGAAGGCTATTAAACTTTTTTAATTGACGTATTTCTTTTTTTACTTCGCTCACAATTGATTTTTTAATCTTGTTTTTATGTTCTACCATTTTTTGCATCGCAGTCTGTTTTGGTTCAACTGTAGGATTGTCGCTGGACGATTGGTTGGGGCATATCGGCATGGTTCTCGATGGATTACAAGAAGGTAAATTTGCAACGAAACTGGGATTATTAGATACACTGAAATTCTGTGTCAAGTTACGCAGTGGTGCTGAAGAGCATAGCATTCCCATGTTAACATTTGACGTTATAGAGTCGACATGTATATCGGAAGCAGATTGCTCATTGTCATAAATAGTTATTCCCTGCTTTAAATTACTGCGATTTGTTATATTGCTACTTTTTGCTATTTGGCTTTTAGCTCTTGGCTTGTTAGATATCGCAGTCCCATGTTGTTGAATGCTCAGATTAGTCACAATACTGCCACTAGGGCTTTCAACTTTTGACTTATATCCAGATGACTATGTTGCTGATTACTTAATTTTTTTTTATTGCCACCATTAGGGCTTCCTACCTTTGATTTTTTGCCCGATATAGTTTCATATTGTTGATTGCTCAGAATGGTCATAATACTGCCCTCACAGCTAACCACCTTTGGCTTACTATCTGATAAAGTTTTAGCACATTGCTGATTACTGAGACGTGTCACATTGCTGCCAGTAGGACTTGCTCCTTTCGGCTTTTTGGCTGATATAGCGAACCCATGTTGCTGACTGCTCAGAATTGTCATATTACTATCACCACGGCTTGCTACTTTTGGTTTTCTGCCAGATATAGTAGAACTATGTTGGTGACTATTCAGACGAGTCACATTGCTACCACTAGGGCTAGCACCTATTGACCTTTTGTCCAATACATTTATTCTATGTTCATGACTGCTCATAATTGTCATGTTACTACCATCACTGCGGGCCACTTTTGGCTTACTGCCGGACATAATCTTCCCATGTTCCTGATTACTTAGATTTGATACATTGCTACCACTAGGGCTTGCCTCTTTCGGTTTACTGATAGCAGATTCATTTTCTGGATTGCTCTGATTTGGTCCGTCTGCAGGACCAACAGCAGATCTTTCGATGAGATGACCATAAACTGTAATTTTACTATCAACGGGACTAGCAGTGAATGGCAAGCTGGAAATAAAATTTGATCCGTGTTGTAGAATCTTCTGATCTGAAGTGAATGGTGCAAGGGGTGTCATTTTTTCGATAGAAATAGTAGATTTCAGTTGCTTCTTTATCCCGGTTCCAATATGGCTGTCAGTAGGACTCCCACTTGTTGGTTTATTAGCAGAAATATTTTTCTTTTGTAAGTTGACCTTTTTATCAATACTGACACAAGGACTGTCATTGACGATATTATGATTGTAGGGAATCTTTGAAGTAATCGGAGTAATACTTTTACTCGATGGTGGTGGATTAGAAGTAAAGCCAGAAATAACATGGGTGGACTCTCCATTTTGATCTGTAATTTCAACTGAATAAACTTTTGAACATACTCCAGGAAAAGAAGACCCATATGACGAACCTCCAGACTTTAAATCAAGATTATCTTTAGATGAAGAGTATTTATTTGATATCACAATAATATTACTTTCAGGATTCAAATTAGTTGGTTCTTGATTAGAAGAGGAATCTTTTGCAATATCCTGGGTGATAGAATAATTACTAATAGGGTTTGATGTTGAAGATTTTCTTGTAGAAGAACTATGGGTATTTTGAGTACTATCGTTTGATATCTGGCTATTGGTCGGTTTATAAATACTTTTACGTTTCATCTTACACCCTCAAAACTATGAATCTGACGCTATCACACCAAAATAATACGACACCGGTTTAATTTTGTTCTAGTGTTCTTGAATTTGAGAATTTATTATGTAATTCTTCAAATCACTATAACAACGGATTATGAAACTCATTTTTAGATAATCCATTCCACATTAGCCAGCAATAAACTGAAATTGTTCCTATTTATAATTCACCTAAATTATGAGTAGGTTCATCATAGAATAACAACAAGTTAAATGTCACGATGACAAAATAGAGTCGAGGTGGTAAGTGAGGTTACCGGTTGAGGTCATATATCTTTGAAGGTACCAAAAAGTTCCGTATAGTACAAAAGTCTGCCTACAGGACAGAGGAATAACTAAGGAAGTACCTATATAGTTTCTCACAATATTAATATCACTGCAATAAACTCAATGCAGGATAAGTAGCATACTACTAAGTAGGTAGGAACACGTAAGTACCTATACTTCTATACGGGCAGTATACATAATTAAATTGAAATTACACTATCCCACCTAACATATCGATTTATTCCTTCCCTTTTCTGTGGTTTAGGAGCCGCCTCACTGGTATTGGTTGGTTCGCAGAGGTCGTGGGTTCGAGTCCCGCCTCGTGTTCGTAAATCAGATTTCTTTTCAATTTAGTTAAATTTCAAAGTACGGAATATGAATTAAGATACGACTAAGCAGAAAAGCAGAACCTAATATTATGATAAATTGGGACTAAATAATATACGTGCTTGTATCAGTAACGTCCCCCTTATTTGCAAAGTGAATAATATCAACCGACAGAGAAAAAAACCACCTAACTTTATTGTGATAGTGACATTTGACACTATTACTCGTCTGTCAGTGACAGATGACAGCGATTTGTTGACAATCAATGTTGATTATTGATTTTATAAGTTGTGTGGAATGGAAATGCCGAAAACATTAGTTTTTTTGGAAAGCACAGTAGTTTGTTATCAATATGTTGTGACATGAAGCTAATTGATAAGATCGCGCAGTAGGAATATTTTGAAATGTTGGTGAAACGGTGATTTGCTTACTTTCGGTGGTACAAATGTAGGCAGCAATGCAACACGAGTCCAACATGTTATCTTTCGAAGAGCTCTCGAACATGTCCTCAACAGAATACAAGAAATACCACGAATTATTTATGCAGAACAATCAAGGCTCGTCGGCTCTCCACACATTCTTCTGCATATACTTCACAGTGCAGTGTTCGCTATACATCTGTATCAGTCCCAAGAAACGTGGAATACGCCAGTATATTTTCGAGTATATCATAATAGTGCTCCCTCTAATCGTCATCCATACTCTTCTACCTCGATACATTTACTTCCTAAACTTTATTGTAAACATGTTTATATTCCTAAGGTATATTGAACGATACTCCAAGCTAACAAATGCCTTTGAGTTGAAAAATAGCTTCAAAACCAACAGGATACAGGCGATTTCGTGTCTGCGAGGATTGACATATCTTATCACAGTCTTTTCGATACTAGCGGTTGATTTCAGAGACTATCCAAGATACTTGGCTAAGACTGAGAGGTATGGCTACAGCTTAATGGATACCGGAGTAGGTTTGTTTGTGTTGATGAGTGGCTTAGTTCATAGGGATGTCACCAAAGATAACTATGTTAATATAATTAAAAGTAACATTAAATTTGTATGCATACTCATTTTTCTTGGTACTGCAAGGTTTATATCTGTAAAACAGCTTGATTACCAGGAGCACATAACTGAGTATGGTGTGCATTGGAATTTCTTTTTCACTCTAGCAGTCTGTAAGGTTCTATCAAGTATTACCTTATGTTGTTTTAAAAATTCTTGTATTACAAGTGTGTTTATTCTTGCAATACATGAGGTGTTGCTATACACTGGTTTACAAGACTGGGTGTTCAGTTTTGAACCGAGAACCAGCCTGATATCAGCTAATAGAGAGGGTATATCTTCTTCATTAGGCTATGTTTCTTTATACCTCTTTGCTGCCCATGTAAAGAAGGTCCTTAGTGACAAAACTGTTAGTAGATACAGAATTTTAATTACTTTTGGAATAGCGTCAGTTATTCTTTGGATTTTGACCTTTTTGATTGATCTCTATCGACCAGCATCAAGAGTATTGGCTAATGCAGGGTATTGTGTGCAATTAGAAGCTTATTTGGTCACAGTTTTGTGTATTCTGTATTTCTATGAAGTATTATTTTATGACAGTGATATATTCCATTTCAAATTACCTCTTATCCTAGCTGATATTAACACAAATGGCTTACTGTATTTTTTGGTTGCTAATTTACTGACAGGTGCTGTCAATTTATCTATAAGGACATTAGTAACTTCTAGTTTTATGACTTTTGTTATATTAAATGTGTATATGATAGTGACAATTAGTTTCATTGTGGTTTTAAATAAACTCCATGTGAAGATTTAAACAATATTTATTAGAATTTGTATTATAATATAATTTATAGAAGTAAACAAACATAACTTATATTCAATATGGAGTATTAAAATAGTCTGTCATAAATTAATAACATTATTAAAGTACCTGTATTTAAATGGAGTCATGTTGAAATATAAAAATAATCATGTATTGCAAATATTAAACAAAAAAAATTATAGAATTTTTTACATCTACAGTACACAACTATAAAAATAAAACCTACTATTTTCGTTCACAATTAAAAGTCTTATAATATTATTGCTTCTTTTCAATTAAATTAATTGATACATTTTTTTATTTAACTGTTAAAATAGTGAATGTGAGTGATATTCACAACCTAATAAAATTGTTTAGTACTTACTTTAAACGTTTTTAGTAAAGCTTTTAAAACCTAGCATAAGATGTTATTTGCAATGTATATTAATAAAATGTTTAAGCATTAAATTATTAACCCCTGTATAAAAGTTACATGGACAATGATTAGTTACAATAATAATCTCGCTAATGCTATTTTCATACCTTATTAATAAATTATGTAAAACAAAACATTTGTAGAAATATAACATATCTTTGATGGAGTTTGTATTCAGGAATGTACCTTTACTGTTTGACCCGTACAGAATTACATAAAGAAATAAAAAAATTATGGAATGTAATTATAAATACATGATTTGTATGCTGACAATATAATATAAGTTAATCCTATGTGTATATTTGTAATAAATACATATTGTGGAATGGTATTATTGTTTTAGTATGCATGTGAGGTAACCCATTAATAAATTAAGCGAAGCAAATAATTGTTCTGAACACCTTTCCATCTAAAATTGAGCTCTCATATAACATGTAGGTAATAAGATCAGTTTTTTGTACCTTACTTTCAACCTACAAAATGAAATTTACATAATTTCACACCACATGCTTTACGGTGAAGGAAAACATCGTGAGGAAACCTGCATGTGTCCGAGTAGTAATTCTTTGATGTATGTATAGTGCCTGAGACGGCGATAGACTCACCAGACATGGTGAAAAGTGCGTGTTGTTATTACAACACCTCTGCCTACCCCTTCGGGGAATACAGGCGTGAGCATATGTAAACTTACATAGTGATATAATTATACCCAATTTTTAGTTCTTGCATTAAAATGGTGAGATCCATAGCATATTGTTAGAGTATTTCGTTATTACATATAACCAAATTGTTATTTGCAGTAGAGTTAAATATCAAATTCTCTCCATCAGTGGCACTTTGCTACCCATCCCCATTTGATTGGATGTTCTATGGAACAGCTTTGCCGCGCAGAATGTCAAGAAATACACAATACAAATAATGAGAATGGATAAATAAAGAAATAAATAAGGAAACCTGGCAGGCGACCAAATAACTGAATACCTCATGTTCTCCCTGTTGTTTTCTGGAAAGAGACATCATTAATTTAGTTACAGTATTTATAAAGTAAAAAGAGTTAAAATCGTATTTAAAGCTTATAATCCGCGGCAAACAAATTTAAATAATACGGCGCCGATGTTCTGTCCGTAACCACATAAAGCTGACAAACACTTACAGATAATTTTACAACAATCCATACCAAAATAATACTGGTTACTTGATTTTTCATCTACTACTTGTTGAGACTGGTCAATAAATGTTAAGAGATGTGTGAGCACAATGGAGCTATCACTCATCATCCATCATAGATATACGAGCTAGGCCCAGGTTGGTGAAACAATTTCTAACTGATAAAAGTTCCAAAAATGCAATAAAAATATGATACAAGCAAGTACATCATGGTTCAAGGATTTAAAATATACCACCAACCGTCCATAGCTGAATGCGTGCTCTGCTCATTGTAGCCATTATTTTACCAGTGATAAAAAAAATACATACCCAAAACAGCAGCACCATAGCCAATAGAGCTGGTTCCCATTCGGTATGAGCATGTGGGAACATAGATTTCATACAAGGAATCTTCGTTGAAGTTTATGTTAAGAGCGTCATGGTTGGGCATTAGCCACTGCACCACTTCCCGGTGAGTGAGATCCTTCTTCTGCTTCACATATTTAGACTCATGGTCGTGGGCACAGAAGTATATGTTTGGATGGAGCTCTTGATTTACCTGGAAAATAAGTATATAATTATATGCATAGGGTACTGAGAGATAATTAAAACATTTTTTTTTATTTGTACATAATCATCCCAAAAGTTTTTTCTTACCTGATGTCCAAAAATATGTTTGTTTGTCACTGGATAGTGAGAAATGGCAATTTTAAAATTTTCCACTTCCTTTCCTTTTAACTTCTTGGGAAAATGGTGTGTTATTCCATTGACTTTATAAAATGATATGTTGCGAAAATGTATGACAGGTGGTTGGACAAACACCTCTTCAAACTCAGTCACCTTATCCATCTTTATTGGCTCGTTCTCACCACCTATGTCATTGTCTCCTGGTATCCATACTTGCTGAAAAACCGAGAAAACAAATACTTATGTCTCCTAATATTTTTTTTAAAATCATCTAAAGTTAGAGTTCTTTCTTTCTTCCTATTCCTGTAAGTCTGTAACATATAGGACATTTACAAAGCAAAATGTGACATAAATTTTTTTTATATTAGTCATCTGAACAATTCTCATAATCTTTTAAAATTATTATTTATCTAACCACAATGGGATAGTCCACTTCAAATATATTGGCGAGTCTTTTCACATAGCCATGGTACTGAGGCATGGTGGCTATGGAGCCCTCGTCCATCAGGTCACCCATGAAGACCAGCACATCAGGCTTGAAGTGCTTCAGGACCACTTTGAATGTTGATCTTAAATATCTGAAAACAAAATGATTAGTAACTAGTGGATGTCATGCGGTTTTCCCCGTGTAGTATCCGTTCCCGTGGGAGCACAGGAATAAAATATAGCCCATGTTACTCAGGGTGAATGTGGCTTTCCAATGGAGATAGAATTTTTGAAATTGGCACAGTAGTTTTTGAGTTTATTAATTACAAACATACACACATAAATACAAATCTTTCCTTGTAATAGTAGTGTACATGTAGATTACTAGATACAGAGAGAACCTAATAGACAGGAGTTAGGTTCATTTTCATTAATTTTATTCATTCTATAGTAATGTCTCGACATCAGAGGCATGGGGTTTTATGCCCATTTGAGAACAATTGGCTCCGATACTCTACATATTATAGAGAGGACAGATTTTTATCTGATTGCAATAAATATGCTATTGATTTAAATGACATGATTTAAAAATTCTTTCACCAATATAATGTTAAACATCATTGAGTAGTAACTCTATGTAGTAAAACTATGACTGAGTCACTATTATAGGCTGTAAATTTAGTAAAATGTGGATTTTTTTATAAAATGCAGGCAAGGCTATTTACGTAAGCTAGTATTAAATTAATGTGTAGACCCCAATACTAAAGATTTATAAAAGGGATAAGTAGATAATGCCTACACTATCATGAATTGCATAGAAGGCAACTTTTGAGTCTCAAATTCTCAAGATCATAGTTCAAGATGAATGAATTCTCACCGGTCACTGTCCCAGTTGAAGAGATAGCTCAAAGGGGGAGGCACAGCGAGGTCGCCTTGTATCTGGGGATCAGCTATGAACAGTATCTTGGTGCAAGTGGCATCCTCTGCGGCGCAATCCAGTTCGCGCCAGTAAAACGATTGAGAAATGTAAATAAACCACTCGCAGTAAACAACAGCACCGAAAAATCCCGCGACGAAGTATTTCACCGTTGAACTGCAATTAAAAATTATGGTTGAATATTAAAAAAAACACAGGTTTCACATCTTTAATTAAAAGTTCTTACAGATAGATTGTAAGAAATTAAAAAACTATTTTTTGAGTTATAAAGTATCCAAACCTTCTTCTTAAAAACATTATGTGATAGGTGCAACCATTGGTATAAATATGAGAATAATCAAAGTTAGTTTGTTAGGTTTTAAATTAAAAAATAAATAAAATATTGTTCGTTCACTAAACCAGCGTTGATTACTTTTATCTCACTATTAAAAACGTTCCGTTTTCAATTGCATATTCTATAACTTATGAACGAATTTTGTAATAGATTTTATATGAAAAATACACGTATATTTCTTACAGTTTATTGTTTTGATAATGAAATAAGTAAATATATTTACTTTATTTAATTATATAGTTACTCTGTGGTCAAGCACATAATGTTTCAAAAGAATGGAATGGAACGGAGCTTGCGATACCCAATATTTGACATTTCTTTTTCGATTCGTTCCATTTAATTATCTCAAGGATTCCTAAGCTTTGAAGCCTTCGAAGTGATTAAATGGATGGAAAATTATCGTTGATAATGTATATTAAAAATAAAAATGATAATTAAATTCTATATTTGTTTCATACTGAATGTCAAAATAAATAAAGGGAGTAAATTCCAAAATGACTCCGAGCCTAAATACTTTAACATAGTCGAGTTATTGAACGCAACTTTAATTCGGCGATTTGACAGGTCAGCTTCGAAGCAATTTTTGTAGCTTTCAGATTAGTGTATTTTAATTTTATTTTGTGTTATCCTTTCGTTTACGCGTATTTTCTAACATGTATGTAGTCGTAATAGTAGTGTGATTCGTTTATTAGACTGTTTGTAAGTGCACTAGCAGTGTTACATAAACTGTATAGTACTAATCGTGTCGGCGATCCCGATGCATATAGCTACATAGTACGTCAGTGAACGAATGGTGACCGTAAGATAATGGATGTGGATGCTCCTAACATATTGAAAAGGTGCAGCAGCGCACCCCTGATCAATGAGGCAGCCTCTACAGCGGCTACCTCACCCACCACGAACACAGCTCCCAGGTAAAGTGGTCAGTTGCTAATACGCCTCCCACAGGCTTCGATACGATTGTTGCTACGCTGATTACCTATTTTTGACAGCTGTTGAGGTCGTCAGTGGGTGCCGTGACCGTATCTAGCACTGTTTTTGCATAAATCCTAGTGAATCTGGGTGTTATTTTTGTTATTGATTAGCTCTTGTTTGTGTAGTGTGCTCGGTATGGCGTCGATTTAGTTTGTTGTGGTTGTGTCGCCGAGTGTTGACGACACTCGAGCTCGCGCCTCTTAGTTAATGCTGCGCCCCTGGTAGCCTGTGATAGTTACTTATATTTATTCATTTCATTACAAAATATTTATGTTAGATTAAAATAATATTTATAATTTCCACAAAATTTTTTTCACCAGATTAGTTTTATGCTGCACTAAACCATTATTATTTATAGTGGACATGTATACAATAGAATATATTTACATAGCACGGTTGGTAAATAGTTAGCTAACCGCAGATAGAAAATAGCAATATTGTCTACGCTTTGAATTAAGCTGGGCATTCCTCTATTTTTATGATAATAAAATCACACCCAACAATATTATATAAAAGGTAAGTTTTTATTACCTATTAACCCTCATTCAAGTATAAAAAGTACAAAATTTAGATTTTTAGGAAATAGAACATGTGTTTTATCTCCATTTTGTTTAGTGTTCAAAGTTCATTGCAGTATAGATGATAAACTAACATGATATCATATAAATCTTTGGTTAAGACTTATAATTGGGGCCCAATTTAGTTGAGATAATGAGTTGAAAACTTACTTTAGACAATGATTTTTAAATGACCATAGAAAAAAATTTGTCACCTTCCACCTTACACCTTTGATTTTGTGGAATCTATACAATATTTCATGTGTATTATGTGTTCATACATTACTTGTAAAAGACTTAATATTAAATAATATATTGTAGACATTTCCAACGTTATTGCCACTGTTTCAACATCATTAAACAACTGCTTATTATTTTTTACTAAGTACCAAATGTCCATCCTCCCTGTTAACACGTTCGCTGCTAACGACGCACCTGCGCGTCCAACTGTTAGAGAATTTACGAAGAAGACGAAATTTCAGCAGCGAATGTGTTAAAGCTATCTTAATATTCATTTATTGACTAGCGGCCGTCACGTAGTTTCACCCGCGTAGTTCCCTTTTCTGTGGGAGTATGTGGATAAAATATAGCGTATGTTACTCGCTGATGATGTAGCTATCTATTGCAGAAAGAATTTTCAAGATCCGTCAAGTAGTTTCAGAGCCTATTCAATGCAAACAAACTAACTAAAAAAAAAACAATGGAATCTTTCCCCTTTATTAGTATAGACTAAATTTTTTATACATGACACCACATAACACAAGACAGGTCCCATACATAGAGAATGAAAAATGTGATGTGTGAGATGTGATCACCAGCAGCTCACTTGGCAGAGGAACTTCACAGTTTACAGAGGTTGAGATATTTCCAAAGAAATTCCCAATTTGAAATTAGTCCTGACGGACAGGTAGACAACTTATTTTGGTACTTAATGCTAAAGTATCATGGATTTCGTAAAAAAGATTCGTTGATATTTGTGAGTATGCGTGAATACTGAATTTTATTGATGCCTCAGTTATCACAGTTTTTTAATCAACACTGATCTTAATAGGTAGTTTTTATAAACTTGTTTAAGACTTTTTTGCCTAAGTTACGAGCTAGTTTCTGGTTTAAGTATAAATGTCCAATTCCTATAAGGCTATTGGCTAGTAAACATATTCTGTTGATTATGAAATAGAATTTGGTTTAAATCAAACAGAATAATCACACCATACCACAAAAGGATTCTTCTTATAGTATTAATAAATAATGCTTGGACATTATTGTTGTATAGCATCACCTAGTGCCAAAATAAGCCAAGCTATGTATGAATAAACACTTTTTTTTTCTAAGCACTCAGACTCAAAATCAAGTCAAAAATTTTATATAGATAACTCAATATAAAATGTTTGGAATAAGACGCGGGTCCTAGTACAGGTTCCGTCACAAGCTGTGAGCGCTGACCTTGAATGCGCAGTCATTTTATGTCTGTCTCTGTGAATAAAATACATGCACAGTTACCCCCACTATTTCGTTGAGCGCTCAATGAATTTAAACCCTATTCGCTACTATTACACAACAGGGCATTTATTAGGGCAATACTCGTTTCACCCGCGTACACTATATCATACGTAGCCCGCGGAACCCTATTATGTTTTTTTTTTATCAGTAACTTTGTAACATTAGCCTCGATCTAGCCGTTTCGTAGATTAGCCGAAACAGACAGTCAGAGAAGAATTTTACAAATTGTTTTTTGGTTGAGTATGGTATTTACTTTCAAATACATTTAGTGAAAATCTGTTTCTTTGGAATTACAAACAGACACTTCAATTTGATTTATCTGTATAGATAAATAGTGAAGGGTATGTCACACACAGCCAGTACGCTACGTATCGCAATGGATTGTGGCGACACGTAATTGTTATTTTAAAAACTAGTGCTTGTTTGCGAATGTAATAAGAATCAACGATAAGCGTTGCCCAAATGTTATTTCAATTAGCAGACAACATTTAGCAATTATGTTATTGTTGGTAATGCACGGTATTTATCATAATGGTTATGCTTGTCGGAATCCTCGCTGTGTTTTGTACACACACTTTTGTTTATAACACACAATTATTCATTCTTTATTTCCCAAAGTTGGAAGTCGGTGTAAGTTACTTGGAATTATATTCTACCGACTGTCTAAGGCATTAGAATGTTGTAATAATTTCGCAATGGGCTATGTGCCTAAGGGGAGGTGTAACAATACCCATTTTGCGCCGAAAATTGTCTGGCAGCTTCATATAATATAGCGAGACTGCCGCAGTCTAAAGCACGTTACCATATAGCTGGTCATCATATCATAAGTTCACCGCTCTGTTCTCCTTGATTCCTCGAAAACTAAGTTTTTTGAGTTTTGACACTCTTCTTCCCGATCTGCGGCATCGTTCGTCATCTTCGTCGTTGAAGTTCTTGTCAGATGATGGTTTCCTGATGTTCTTTCCATAAACCTCATGCTGATGAAATGACTGTTCAAACATAGTCAGGTTTAAAAAACCTCGTTGACATACTACATAGGCTTGAACCCGCATTCACATTTTGCATGTGGCATACTTACTTGTTGACAAATATGCAATATCGGTGTCGATAACAATAATCAGGCAAAAGTATTCATGAGTGGATAAGCTGCCACGTTATTCACTAAGGTTTCCCAGCGTTGCACTTGTCGTCGAGTGTCGGTTTTTAAGATACGAAATTGAACCTTATCCTCTATGTCTTATGTATCAATTTGCTATTATTGAAACCAACGCTCGTTGCGAGTTCGACACTGAGAAACCTTAGTTAATAACGCGGCTGAGCGATTGATTCTCTTGGTAGCGGCCACTTTGGTCTGTGGTCCAACAAATAGAAGTCTGTAACTATTACATACTAATGGACTCTTAGGCCGACGACGTAGGTATATAATTTGTCTCACAAAGTAAAACTATCATCATGATAGTTTAGTTTTAGTATCATGACACGAGTTCATAGTAAGATCATTGAAGAAGACCTATGCTTGTGAATTGTGTCTGGCGCCCATCATTACACAATTGGCATCTAACATCTATGAAGGATGAGTAAGTAGCAGCTGAAAAGTTTGATAAAGGCCTAAGGGTATTTGTGCACTAATTAAAAACTCAATGTATTTTGCTAAGTGTATTTATTTATATTGGCTTCCGAATGTTTTATGGTACTTACGTAGGAAGTTATATACTCTGTGGTCCAAATGTTCGAAGTCAGTTAAATAAATCAATGCTTAATTCAGAGTATTTTTTGTCGAGGTGGCTGTTATCTCAAATCGCGATACCCATATTTTCGTATTCTAGTGTACAAACACAATTATCATTGTCAAAACAATAATTTGCAGATATTTATAGAACGGGACCAAGGATGGGAACGTAATTAAAGAGTACTTGAAACTGGCGGGTTTGTCTCAAGAGATAAATTATTTAGATTTTGCAAAGAAGATACAAGTCTAAAGTAGAATAGAGTTATTTTTTACTTTCCCGAAAAATTCTAATAGAGTTATTTTTTAATAGCCCGAAAAATTCTGGGCGGCGCGTGATGATTTGAATTTGATGAGGCTTTCAAATGGTCAGAACAAGAACCGAAGTTCCGGGTTCTTAAGGTTGCTTTAAATATGAAGAATCCGGCCCCACAGGCAGCAACTGTTCACAAGTATAACTTTAATGCCAGGTTTAGGAGATACCGTAGGATTCACGTAGACTTGTGCTCAGCCCTAAACAAAAATAAAAAAAATACCGACTCGTCAATTATTTAGACAAATCCAATCTGGAATCAGAAGAGGTCACAATAGTACGTTGACCTAAAGATCAAATTGACGAAGTGGAAATGAGCCTTATTGATCATTTATCTCAGGTCACGGTATACAATTTAAAGAACGACGAACCCTTATAGAATATTCTGGGAAAGCAGGCAATAAGCAAAATTATGTATGCGGAACAGTGCCACTATGACGTTCGATAGGAGGCCTACGCCCCGCGATAAAGTTTGCTTGACCGATTTAAGGGCCGCTGAATAGTCGTAAATATTGTTTTAATCTGATATTGCTACCACTGCAAAATTGAAGTCACAATCAACATGCGAGCACGAGGCAACAAATCTTACTGCAAGGTAGTTTTCAGGCCATCTCAATCTGTCTGGTTAGCAATTAAATACCTCCCTTAGCCTCTTGTCACGATAACTTGTCCTAGAAGATAATATACATAAATAATAGGTGTTCTCGTGGTTAAAACAAGGTAGGTACAGTATTTCATGGGTTTCAATTTCAAATGTTTGAAACGATTTTTTTCTCAAATAAAATGTAGATCTGTCAGTTATGCCACTACCATTTTGAGGGCTCTTTCAAGCCCTCAAAATGGTTTCGGAGATTGGAATAAGGAAACAAAAAAAAATGTTCCTTATAAGTACCACCGTAAATACCATTATAAATATATATATAATGTAAAAGTTAAATGTGTTTGTTTCAGAAGCACTGCTTTCTTCAGTATGTTCACAAACAACAACTTGTCCCGTACGCGCCGCCACAGCGGCAGCTTCAGCCCAATCACGCCACACGTCAATGTTGCTGTGAGTTGCTTTCAATTCCATTACTTACTTATCTATACAGATAAATAAACTTGAAGTATCTGTTTGTAATTCCAAAATAACAGCTTTTCACTAAATGCATGTGAAAGTATACACGCTACTGACACAAAAAACCAAGTAAATTTTTTTTTTCTCTGTCTGTCTGTCTGTCTGTTTGTTCCGGGTAATCTCTGTAACGACTGGATTGATTTTAACGGGACTTTCACTAGCAGTTAGCTGATGTTCCAAGGAGTAACTTAGGCTACTTTTAATTATAAAAAATATTAGGGTTCCGCGACAATAAGGATGAAACTAAATCTACGCGGATGAAACCGCGGGGAACAGCTAGTTATTTATAAAAATTCTGCGTTATAAGTATTCATAGTCTGTTCCAAAAATATTTGTTTTTGAAGAAATGTAAGTTAGTACTCAAAATATGTTTGCGTTGCGATTACGTGCATTCAAATTTGCCTTTTTTTTATTGAAATACAGAATAAGTACTTTCGTACGATATAACTGACAATTGACATAAGTAAACATAGGACTTTATTTCCCTTCATGGCTGACTACTAGACACGGATTGAAACTAGATAATAGGTCTTCAGAGGGGCAACTGTGATCGTTTTAATCAGTTTACCCTCGTATTTCAAAATCTTATTATCGTTTAAACCATTTAAACCAAAATAGACTAAATTCGAACTAAAGCTAAAGAGATGGTGCTACATTTAAGCCAACGACTATCTTGTAGCTTAAGCTTTAAGTCAGTAAACAAAGATCATAAGGTCGTGATGTGAGGTTGTGTAAATGATGTGTTGTGTCAGAGCGCGTGGGGTGGGCGCATGGCGCCGCGCGTGGACCAGCTGCGCGCGGAGGAGTGCGCCGACATGAACACGCGCGAGGTGGCCCACGAGCGGGAGGTGCACACCACCATGCAGATGGGGCAGTCCTGCGAGGACCTCACCATCGTGCCCCTCGCCGCCCTCGGCACCTCGCCCACCAGGTTACCTAGGTATTGACTACTAGCTTGTTGCCATTATCCTCATCCTCATCTTAATCCTTGGGTTGGTTTTTCTTACCTTTTCAGGCACCTATTCTAGCGGTCCTGTTCTGTAAGATATTTCGAAATTTTACGGTGAGAAATAAATTTCAGTCACACTAACTTCGATTTCAGTATACAAATGACTCCACCGTGAATTGAACTCTCGAAATCCTTACAGAATAGCACTGCAACCGGACTGTATTCAGTTACTAGAAGTGAAACAATAGCTGCATTGCTTAAATTGACGACGATGTGTTTGTAAGTAAAATGTGTGATACGCGACTGGTTGCAGGTTTTCCCCGGCAGTGTCGCCATCACCGACGCGGAAGTACACGACGCGCCGAAGCCTGTCGCCGATAGCGATCCGCGCGTCCAGCTTCAGCCCCATCAGCAGACCCAACATGCTGGTGGGGAAGCGACGGTGCGACGAGGCCGACTCGCCGCTGTCCAAGCGCATGTGCACGGCGGACAGACTCACCCCCTCTACGCCGGGGACGCCGGACTCCGACTCCCTAGAGTGCACCTTCAGGCCAGTCTCCCCTCGACCACATCCCATGAACGAGTCCCCCCACTCACAAGACACACAGGAAAACCACAAGTCCCCGAGCTAATACACTTACATCATAAACGGGTCTTCGTTTGAAATTTCAAGTTTTATAGCTTATTCCGCGCTCCGTGGATATGTTGTGAAGCCAATTGGTTCTCGATCTAGTCAGCGAGTATTGCAGATAGGTCTGCTAGGTTGCATATTTTGTTAGTTGATTCATTATTTTGGTACTTTTCAATGAGGGCATTTCAATAGGCAAATTTTCTGTTGGATACGTGATATTCAGAATAGCTGGATAATATAACGTCCAAGAAAGCCGCAGGGGAACTAAACTGCCTATTGGGAGTCTGAAAAGTATCCGTTTATATTAAGTGTAAGTACACATCTCTTCCACTAGTTGTTAAAACTCGAAGTTACAAATTGAAGACCTGGTTGAACTCGGTTCATTTAGGCTTCATCAAATGCTGGACACAAGGCCTAAAGTGCCTGAAATTTATGTCAAACTGTATACCAAAAAACGTACCCACGTCGGGTTTGTAAAGGGATGACATGCTTCATATCAGTACCCCAAGTATAGGTTCTAACGGTGACTATATCGATTGCCTATTTTCGTGGCATTTGCTATTAAGCATATCATTCGATCAGCGAAGTTAAGCAACCCAAACCCTAGCCAGTAGTTGGATGGGTGACCACCCGAGTAACCTCCGTGCCTCGAAGAGCACGTATGGTCGCGGTTGCCAATTTATCATCTTTGGCAATCGTTACAGGTCAGTCGGACGCCTAAAATAATCCGACAACTGGTTTATCCCGGATCACAATTTTCCTCGTAAAAGGGGTTGCGAAGGTCTTATGTATGGCAGAAGGCTAGGGAGATGATATCGATTACGCATTTTCCACATTTTTTATGGGAACGTAATGTAAAACTTTCTAAACTCGCCGCTAGGGGCGTTTTAAGTCCATACAATATAAGGTAAATACGCAATCGATATAGTCCACGTTAAAACCTATATACTTGAGGTACGGGCAACGTTAGGCGAGTTTCGTTTGTCGGCAGTTTGAGGAGGCTAGTGATGTGCCTGCAGTTTTCTATAGGGTGGTACCGCAAGCGTTTATTCCAACTACGTGTTAATACAGAAATTATCAAATGATATTTCCTAGGCATGAAATTTATGCGTAGCGGTAATGAACAATGCTCGCGCCCTATCATAGCCAAAGCATCTAAAACTTTATTGTAAATATAGAGTAGGCGCGTCCGATGTATGGGACGCAGTATTGTATATAATTAATAGTGATAAGGTGTACAGGTACACGCGATACAGTCTGTATTTATGTATGTGATTGTTGGGTAATACCATCGCGTGCCACTGCGATATTCATGTGTTGAGAGCATTCAGTGTTATGTTAATTCTTATCAATTTTGAACAGGGCAGTTACCATTGTAGTCGAAGACGTGTTTAGGAGATCCTCATTGCCCTATCTAAAGCCTAACGTTATGTGAGTGAAGTGACGCAAGTTAATTACGAATCGAGTTGTGTGAATGGCTGGTAACACAATTTAGAATGAATTATTAATTTATTGACAGTAAATGTATCCTTTGATATAGAAAAAAACAGCATTTACGATTTTTTTTAATTTATTTATTGATTCGAGCGCATCATTAATATAGTTGGTGCAATGTATGTGTTAAGTTCGAGGAAATTAAATCTAAATTCTATCGTAACGGATTGCCGTCATATATCTTCCTCACTTCATTATCATTATCCAGACGATCTAGATGTGCCTGTATTGTGATTCTGCCACCGATTTTGTAAGTCGCATCCCAACACAAAATTTGTATGAACAGTATACAGCGCCTCTAGCGGGCACGTAAAGAACTAACATTTGTCATACCAATATTGTGGCGAGATTGGTCAAATATCGCTCATCTAGTAACATTTTAGCACATCTACGTACATGCGAATATTAAAATTGATAATTTCATTTGTAAACATTTACAATCATGATTCAGAAAAGTAGATGCGGCAAGGTGAGCGATATACTTACTTGACACATGTTCTAATACTTTTTCTGACGAATATTAATTTTGGTCTCAACTTGGGTCAATCCATCAATGTGCCGACAGTAATATATACTATACAGTAAGTTAGAAGTCTGGCTGTAGAGCCGCATGCAATCATATATCCGCCGATTTGTGTATAAGTTTATCTTCTTGGATAGGCCTCGCTGTTTGTACTGCGTGCCTTAATTCTAAGCTAATATGTTTGAAATTTGTTCATGAAATAAAAATTAGCTTGGACAAAAATCAACCTTACAGCGCAGTAATAAGATTGCGAACAGGAGTCATCGTTCGTCGTTATGACACTCATCTCGAAGGATATAATAGTCATGTTTTGACTAAAAAGGTAAAGGAATTAAATGCGCTTGAGCGATGTGCTACGATCCAAAAATGTTGTTCGTATCATGACTGAAGATAATTATTTAACAGGATTTATTTGGATTGAGGTGCGATTTCCTAAGTAATGTTGAATGCATGTATAATTTTGAAGGAAGTATAAAATATTTAAAATCTTGCCATAAACTATTCAAACGCTAACTTCCTAAGTTGATCGTGTCTCGAAATAAATTATGCAGTATGTACACATGTTGATTTTTATGTCTTTATCAAAATGCGAACAACTTTTTGCAATCCTTCATATTAGATAGTAATAAGTGGTAACCTCATATAAATATGTAAACAATGGTAAGATTCCTGTATTACCTCATGAAATTGAACATGTGTAATGAGCTGTTACTTGCATTTTATGTATCTGTGTTTTGTATAGTAATGTTTATCGTTTAGGTGAGAGTTTGATTACGGAAGGAAATCTACAATTGATTGTGGTCACCCTCGAAAACATTTTTCATGTGCCCAATAATTTTAGAAAAAGTCATAAGCTGGTTCTTCTAGGGATTAGAGTATCCGTTATCCGAACCCATTATATTTACTGTACCTGTGTATAGGTATCTTTTGTAATTTTTGTATGTATGTATTGCTGATTGGCGAATCCCATGATTCGTGACTACGGAACATATTGTTTTCAAGTGTGATTAAATCACAAATGAATATATATTTTGTTTTAGTTCTATTATTTCTTACTTCAAAAAGGCGGGGGAATGCTCTCACTTTCTCATTAGAGATGTAACAAAAACCAAATGTTACCAAACCAAAATCACTTTTATTTACATGTCAGAGTTTACATTAACCTTGTATAATTAGACGACAAATGTTATCAAGAAAAAACAGTTTTCAAAGTGATAATTATTCTAAAACTTACTATTAAACGAACAACATTATTATAACATTCCAATATTTTGTACTCTTTAAAATGTGATAAATTACAAAACATAAGACAATGACGACGTAATAATCTCACAATAATTACTATGTAAATTATATTAAAACATTACAAAAATCCATTAATAATAATTATTAATTAATAAGAGTATTAGCAAAGCTTGCCGACAATACATATTAATGTATAAAACGTTTACATCCGGTGTAGTTGACATATTGTATACCGTCTATGAAGGGTGCCTGTCGCGTCACAGTACTACAGAAGCTATTGGCAATAAGCGTATTGTTGAAGACATGCGTGTTGCACCGTCCACGATGCAAACAACCTGATGATCTACCTCATCATAACTATACTAAGTAGGATTTTCCTTCCTATAGGCCTAGACAAAATAACATCCTCTTTCGCTTGCGCTAATAGAAGCGATACAATATGTATGGATATACATAAATCAAGCAACTGACATATGTCATTCGCATACATTTTGTATCGCTTCTATAAGCAAAGCGCGAGGATAATGTTAGTTTGTCTACAGGCCCAGTACCCCTACCACAGTTTGCCACCGTTTTCCTAATCTATACTCGCTAATGTCTCCGCCGAATGTTTTAGATTATATGAGAAATTTAACAGCGCCTCCTAGCCGTGACTTCTTGTGGTGCCTCTCCACTAATGGAGGTTGGCCGTCAGCTCCACAAATTTGTCCTTATTTTTTGCAAGCTTAAACAAAGCCGTGACTAATATAACTAAAATATCTCATAAATATTAGCGTGACGCTAACGAGTATAGATTAAGCAAACTATGGCAAACTCATGATAGGTTTGTAGATCTGACTGGTAGAATTAACTATACAATGGATTTGAAGCGGTTCTCACAATCATTTCTTATAATTTACTCGACAATAAATCAATGTAATTTATAAATTACATTAACATTTTATTTATGTTAATCCGCGACCTAACGAAACCGGGAAGCATGTGGTAATTTGTTTTTAACAACCCTTGTTCTTCATAAAATTTATTCACAATTGATCAAATGAAAGGTACAGAATACTAAAATCTATTTATGAAGTTTATGGAGCACACTGTTGACTGATCGACAGGCCGTTTATAATAATATCTAACGCCTTTCTAGCATTACGATTGCCAAGGTTCTACCTTAACCTAACGTAATAATAAGCCTTAAAATACACACGTCATCATATTCGCCCCGGCAATGTACAAAGATTTGATATAATACTACAAGATTAGTGTACATTTACATTTACTGAAAACGATAAATATACAGTTTGACATTGCAATAAAATTAAGCTGGTTCACCTATAATTAAATATAGGAAGACAAGCGTTCTAAACATTGGCGAAGGCGGGGAACAATATTGGAATGTGGCTTTTAGGTATTGCTTTTTGGTACAGAAACTATTGATGTTGGCAATAGTCATGATTTTGGTCCTTTTTTTGCTCAAACATTGTAGTAATGAAACTTAGTTTCACATTTTGGAATCTTCTCCAACTTTACGTTAGGGCAATTAACCTCTAGTCAGACAGATTACATGCCATGAAATATGGCACATTTTTTAGAAAACAGGCGACAAAAGATCTGTAAATGGCATCCTTTAACACTATTACATTCTAACACTAAATATTGTGAAGTAATTCTTTAGGTAATGATCAAGTATACGACTAACTTAACATAAGCTGTTACTGTCGCCTAAAGCTCCAAGATATGATACATAATGACTGGTTAGATACTGCATATAAATAAATAAATAATACAATCCTATAGAAGAGTTGAATGCCATTTACTTCACATAGCGTCTCCGGTCGTACTTCGAGGTAACACCTACCTCCAACGTCAGGCATACTCAGTCTTTGTCACATCGAAATCAACTCGTAAACCAACGTCTAACTCGCATTTACGCTAATACTTAATTGATCTACATTATATTATCACTACCGTACTTCACCTATCGACTGGCAGTGTAGCGCACACGCGGGCGAAGAACCCGTTACTAATTCGTCTATCATTAACATTACAAGTCACTACTTATAATTATTACAAAGGCAAGTGGCACCTTACATGTTTTGTTTAATTAGAAATTTCACTAAGCGCATGTAAAACCCATCGATTGCCATATTGTCATCCAATATGGATAGCAAACAATTCATAAGTAATAATCGCGCTAAACGCAGTGGATTGTAACAATTAACATTTACAAGCGGTTGAGAGTGTGTTACATTATCAATGTAACACAAACTATCATACGTTTCTTATTTGGCTATGGCTGCATGGACCAGCGACATAACGCCCGCTAATGTCACGATTTAAGTTCAATAGTCAATGGGCTAAGCGATCCAATCGCTCGTCCATACACCAACAATATTATACACACAAAATTGTTTACAAAAGTTTAACCCACCTTAGTATGGTCGCAACGGTGTGTAAAGTGCCACTCAGCCCGTCTCAGCTCTTGAGAACCGAGTCGTCGACGAGTGGTACTTTAGCTACCTCGAAGAATATCGTGTGCGAGTACTTGTTCCTTACTGTGCTGATCGCTGACTTTGGCTTCTTGTGGAGGGTGGCGTTCAGCGCCAGGGCTACCGGCATGATGTCTTGCAGGGAGTAACCTAGGGATAACGATCATTATATTATTTTAATCAAGAGCCGTGGTTAAATGCAGTAATTTCATCCCACCTGCTTTACGATAAAGGAAATAACATCGTCAGAAAACCTGCATATGTCTGAGAAGTTATCCATAGACATATGTATTGTGCCTAAGACGGCGATGGACTCACCTTCTGTCATTTTAGCAAGGTATGCTGGTATGGTCGTGCTGCAGCAGGCACTGGTGCAGGCGTGTATAGTATGATATGGTATATGTACCGGTGTAGTACTGCAGCGTGGGCGTCCAGTGTGAGAGCGCCTTCATGCGCAGCGCGATGTAGAGCGCGGCCGCGGCCACCTTGCTGTCCTCGTGCTGCAGCAGGCTGTACTCCAGCAGGCACTGCTCCAGCACGAAGCGAGCCAGCGTCAGCGTCGGCATCGACACTCGGGCGCACTGCGCAGAACCATTAATCTACGTAAAAACAGCCCCACGATATTGACGCACACAAGCGTGCGGCCAGGTTTATCACTGCTAATTGAAGTCGGGCCATGTCCATTGTGTGGTAAAAACACAGTTCACTAACATAGGCATCACCAAGAGTGCTGGCCATCTTGTATGGCGCAAAGGCGAATAAATACATATGCAGTATCCCCACTATTTTAGCTGTGAGCCATAAGTTGATTTATACATACTACATCCCACCTAGGACCTCAAAGAGGAACATCGTGAGGAAACTTGCATAAAGAAATAGAACATTCATCAAACAAACTTTATCTGACACATAACTATTGAGCCATCATTGCATCTATGATCTCAATTGTAAGCCGAAAGTTGTACCTAACATAACATTCAGTGATTTGTGAATGTAACATGTTGAGGATAATATAACAGTCAATAGCTCACCCTCGCATATCTCCGGAGGAACCTGTAGGAGAGCGGTATGCCGAGGTCGAAGTCGACGACGCGCAGGATCTTCATCTCCATCTTGAGCAGCTGGCTGAGCGTGTACGCGCCGTCGCAGATATACAGGAAGTCGTCCACCAGAGGGGGGATGCGCTCCTGGAAATGGTTGTATTTACATACACACGGAGTTTGATCCTTCATACCGAATATACGAGTTTTGTGGTGAAGAATTGAGCACAACTACCTCCATCTAACAGTCAGATACCTCTGGTATATTTATGTGGTAAGGACAATTTCGGTACCAGTGTTACAAAATATGTGTTCCTAAAATTTCTTACTCCGATGCCAGTTGACACACATGCATGTCAATTCAGGCCGGGATTGCGTAAGGGCTTAGTGTTGGCCTCGAATATTTTGAGAAAGAGTGGAAGAGCTAGAAGAACGGAAACTACTTTTCTGTGAACAAGTTAGTGCAATTAGGGACTTACATTTGCCACTGCTTTGAGAGTTGAGACAAACCAAGACAGAGTGGTATGTAAGCAGCTTGTCAAGAACTCCATCAAAGGATTTCTTCAAAGGCATAACTTCTTTTACAGTCAAAAAAAGGTTTACTCACGTCAAACTTGGAGGCAATGAAGAGTGCAGCAGCTCCTAGCAGCTGCAGTTCCTCTTTTGGCAGCGGCGGTGCGCGCGCTAGGAACAGGTCGACCAATTTAACGGCCAAGTAGAGGGTCTCGTGGTTCAGTTCGAAGCTCTCCTGCACCTCCACCATCCAGTCGACCAGGAGCGCGCGCATCCACGCCGTGATGCCTTCAGTGCGAGACAGATAGTCGTCGATCGGGAACAAACGCTGCGATAGATATTGAAGGTTGTTAATACCTTGATTTTGTAGCTTTTACGACAAATATAAATAGTTTGCGGTTGTAAATATAAATACGTTTGGACATACTACAGCCATGTCCAAAGCAATTTGCGTTACTATTACATTATTTTGTGTATTTTGGGTTGATGACACCCAATAGAACATTTTAGGTGCCGTCACGAGTTATGAGTGCTGACTTTGAATATGAAGTAGTTTTTGAGTCTGTTTCTGTCTGTCTGTATGGCGCGACCCGAAAATACATGCGCAGTTAACCCCCACTATTTAAGGTAAGCGCTTATAACACATTACGGTACTTGTACACGCGAATCTTACAAAGAACGGTAATTTTGAATTATGTAACAGTACATACAGTTGGATATCCTAATCCCTTCCTTTTTTTACTACAGTTGGGTAAATATAGGGTAGGGTACCTGGCCTATTGTATAATTTAAACAAAGCACGATCACCATAAGCTTAGAGACCATTGGAAGAGATAATTTACTATAATTGTTTGGGAAACCAAAAATATAACTTCTCTTCAAAAATATAACTTCTCATCTTTATTATTACAATACAAAAAATTCTTGATTATTTTCGTTATATCTTTTGTAAAGGCCTCCTCTATCCATTTCCCTGTCCTTGACTATGAACATCCAATTTATGCAATATTAGGAAAATCTATACATACTGTGTAAACAATACCCACCTCTCGACTCTTCAGATAGTTGAATATGTCCATAGCATAGTTCGACACCTGGTAGGGGTCGTTCCAGTTCTCCTGGTCAAAGTCAGTGACCCCCGGGGGTGCCTTGTGGGGTGTGTCAGGCTCCTCGTCCAGAGATCTGTTGACCGAGTCATCTAGATTCACCTTGTCCAACTTCTCACTTATTGTCTTGTATTCCTTGGTTATTTCTGCAGGGCTACTGAAAGTGAAGCTCAGGTTAGGAACTGTATGTGATTGAGTATTTTTGTTAACAAACTTGTATTAGCTACTAGCTGTGCACCACAATTACACCCCCATAGAGTGTCATGGGTGTCTCGCAGAACTGATGTTTTTTTTAAAATGAAAGTAGCCTAAGTTACTCCTTGTAATATTAGCTATCTACCAGTGGAAGTCCTTTTAAAATCGGTTCACCCGTTTCGGAGATAAGCCCGTGCAAACAAACGGACAGCCCGAGATTTTTTTTTAATGTGAGTACCCTATATACTTTCATATGCATCTAGTGAAAAGCTATTAATTTGGAATTGCAAACAGACACTTCAATTTTATTTATCTGTAAAGATTACACTCTACTAGAGAGGTAGGCAGAAGTCGTAAGATTTTTTTAAATGTATGCCCAAAAAGTCTAGACCCTATAAATTTAGGCTTCCTCACAATGTTCCCCAAGTTGGTGGTGCAATATCACAGCAAATGTTTGTGTAAGCTGCTGTTAATGATATCAAAAATATACTAGTAAAGTTGAGTACATGCTATTGCAGAGGTCCAGCTGTTAGGTCTCTTACTATATTTACACATAAACAAATTACAAAAAAACTACTAACATATTTTCCAAAGCCGTCATGTACAGCGACGGCTCACCAGACACATCACTTCTGCCAGACTTGACAGAATTTTGGCTCTGATTTTGATCTTTGCCAGCTTTCTCTTTCTTGTCAATGTTTTTGAGGATACCATTCTGAGCTCTAGTCGCTACTGGCTTGGGAGGGTCTTTGGCGAAGTGCTTCTGTACAGACTCAATGGCATTGGTGGCCACACGCTGGAGCTGTTTGGCCTTTGAAGTCTTGCCGTTCAATGTGGCCTGTGGTTTGATGCTCTAAAATGTGTATGTGTGTTAATATGTTATTGGTCACACTCAAACAGTTGGGACAGATATTAATTAAACTTGGAACAGTGATTATCCAGCAGTCAAAAACAATATATATAAAGGCTCTGTGTAGTGTATCTCATATATGGAATTTCGTTTATGTGCCCATGCAACAGCATAATATTAATGCCATATTACAAAATTGTAGAGCAGTTACAAATTTCAAATGAATATGATGTAATTACAGGAAATATATATGATTTTACTCCAGCTTAGTAGGCAAAGGTGTGACAACAATACATTTTTAATCAAGATATATTTTACAAAAACTGCAACAGATTTTAGGTCTGTAATTTGTTAGGTCTTAGCCTAACAGCCTCTCATAACATTTTTGATTTTCTTTTGAGGCTTTAGCCTGGTTTCCTCTCAATGTTTTTCATCACAATAAAACTTGTGGTGTTACAAATCACTGTATGAAATTTTAGAAATGACAGTACAGACTAGAGTTTGAACTTGCATACCCATAATACCTAAACCTTGCCTTTGACTACTAAGTCTAATAAATTCAACTGTGTTATGGGCTGTGCGACAGTGATAGATGTATACAACCAACGGCAGCTCCAGGGGGGATCATGGGGGTCATGACCCCCCCTGAGCTGGTTCCAGGACTTAGGTAGACCACTAATTGAACATAATGATTTTATTTATATATTTTGTCATCATACAGATTTTATGTATACTACATGCCTTCAATATTTAATTGATTTAATATAATATAATAACTTTGTATGATGGCAAATGTTTGGGAACAAACAACTATATGACCCCCTCCTGGCACCAAAGCTGGATCCGTCCCTGTATCCAACTCATATACATCTGTCTCATAACATGAGTCAACTTATAATGGCACTAAGTTCAAGATGTCCTTGAACTAATTTTTATTAAAAAAAAATTTATTAAATTGAAATAAAAACTTGGATAAATACACTAAATATTGATAGATTGTCAATCCAGCTAAGTATATTGTTGAACAGATAAGTATGGTCTATGAAAATGGAGCATCCTAGAATTGCATGTCTTTAATATTTCTTACATCCTTACATAATGAAAGATGAATAAATTATTAACTACATTTAAGAAAGAACACACTGTAAAAAGTAACTATGCAATCATCAGAAGTAAAATCAGACAAAAATGACATGAGTCTATTATTTTGGAGGGAAAGTTCAATGACCCAATTAAATTGGCAAATCAGGTCAATGTTTAGACATCAGACACCTCTGGTTAGTCTCGATAGCATTCCAAGATCCGAAATGTGATTAAAAGTTTTATAAAACAAAGTAAAAGGTACCCTCATCTGTGAATTATGATTTGTGAAAATTGTGAGATAATTACCTTGACTGTGGGGAGCAATTTGGACTCCACAGTGACCTTCTTGACTGGCATGGCCTTGTCTTTGTCGTGTAGCGCGCTGGACTTGTTGAAGGCGTTGGTGATGTCCCCGAACGCCGCTCTCTTCGCAATTACATCTTTCAAAGGACTATCTGCTTTTCGCTTATTTGGCACTTTCAAATTATCTTTGTGGTTTTTCAGAGAAGCCAGCTGCTTACTCCTCGTCGTGATTCCATGGCCCAGTAACCCGTTCAAGTTCTCATTGACGCCGATTGGCTTCGATGCCAACCTTGTTGGCGCCATTGCAAGTTTCTATAAAAACCAACTATGATCACGTGCACTGTTTCAACGTGGTAAATAATACTATAGAGAAGATAAAATAACGTCTCTGCACAGGATTATAATGATTCAGATGTAAACAAGCATTTCAAAATCATCACGTCTATCTAATAACGACTAAAAATGGAGGCAAAACAAGCGAACATCTAAACAGCGTCAAACGGTTATCTAACGGCAAACAGATACTCACATTTATTAGACGGCGGCCGCCGTTTTGTTTTCTATAATAGTCACTTTAGATGTACACAGTACTTTAAATAAACAGACAATGTAAACTTAAATCCAAATTTTGATAAAATTCAACAAGACACCGGACTGATGAACGTCTTCAAAAACCGTTGAGCTGCTTGCTTTGAATTTCCATTGGCTGCGAATGGTCCAATGAAGACAAAGCAGACAACGCTCCGTTTCTCTCTCTAAAATATTCCCAAGTTTGTTTATGTATTTTCATACCAGGTAAGTGGAAAGAAAAACCTTAGTAAAAATATAGAAATTATAATAAAATACAATTTATTATTAAAAAAACAATTATACCACCAACATTGTGTACAACTTTACTCATTTTCTACAATGATATAAATTGATTTTGTAAAATGGAACGCTTTGAAACGTTTTCTTAATTTTTGCTCCATTCCAATAGTAGATAAAACGCGTTTATGCAACATCATTATTAAATTGTATCAATATTGTTTTTTGTAATCTTACTTAAAATGTCGTACAAAAATATTTTTCAATATACAAATTAAAATTCACACTTAAATAATATATAATACGACATTAATTTGTAAAGTATTTCCATCAAAATAATACGAACATGAAACAACACTGTCGTGCTATTCACTCACTCACTATGCTAAATAGGGTAAAAATAAAAATATCTGTCATTGGTTAAGCTTGATTTTATTGATTCATGATTTGATTGATCTGTCATCTTTTTTTGACTTCCGTCTGTCTGTTCTGTTTACATTTTTATAATTTAGATTTTTTGTATTCTGGTTCTCTGTAATAATTTCTACATCATACGTATGAAGGTACCAGAAACGAAAGGAGTTGCAAAATGTTGGGAGGCTTGCGTTTAAGATTAGTGTTTACTCATGAGAAAACTTGCTTTGCTTACATCAGTCCAAAGTACAGTACCAATAATGACCAGGTAAGACCTTCAATAAGTAAGTCATCAGATTTCCAACATGAAATTTCAAGAATACCTTTAAGCTTTATAGGATGAAACTGAATAAAACTAAAAGTATTTATTTTTGAGGTTAAGTTTTTGTTCTTGTCAGTGTATGTTTGTTTTGAGAATTTTGGCACAAAATCTTTTATACCCTATCATATTATTTGTATACTGAAGAAAATAGATGTCGTATGCTATGCAAATGGCACTAGCACCAATTGCACTGGTATATGGTATGGTATAACTTAGACCAATCTATACATCTATCCTAATATTATAAACTTTAGTAACTAACTTAAATGCAATAAATATATGAAATTAAAGAGGAAATATTCGGTCTTATCTGCTCCAAAACTACTGCACCAATAAAAGAAAACTCAATAATAGAATACTAAATCATCACTGAGTAATATAGACTATAGACACAGTAGATGGAAGCTAGTAAGTTCTAAAAACACATGAAGTGATGTCACACCACAAGGTTAATTAAATAAATTCAAAGGCAATCTTATAGTGTCAGTCTAAAACATATCATAAAGAGCCCTTATATATATACAGGGTGTCGGTTAATTCCGGGCAGCTCTTAAAATGTGTGATTGGGTATAATTTTAGGAAGCAATTAAAATAATTACGACAAAAATATCTTCTTCCGTTTTCGAGTAATTGACGTTCAAACTTCGCCATTTCAATACCTTATTTTCGCATAAAAGTCAGCTGTAACGTAAAGTTATTCACCTGAAATCTAACTACGTTTTTATTTTTTTTCTCCCACGAATAGTTCCTGAAATAACCCCATGAAACCTGTTTTCGAAACTATTTATCTACTTCTTAAAATTTTTATGATTTTTGAGGTCATCGTTACAGTTCATACTCCTGTGAACTCTGATAACCTCTAACGGGTTCAATTGAATTAGGTAAAAGACAGACCGATGATTTACAAAGAAATGCCGCCACAAGAATCAAAGTTACTGCCGGCTTTTCGGTACGATATCAAAGACACCGCGCGGCATCATTAAAAAGTGTCTTTGAGTTCAGGCGGCACGTGCAAATAAAGAGATATCGCGGCGACTTTCGGCAGCGCGCGGCACGCTTTGTGTTTATTAGTGTGTGTGTGTGTTTATTAGTGGTGGGATTATTTTAATTGATCACTCGATTAAAAGAAAAAGTACCTAATGCTTCCATTAGTAGTAAATACCAATTCATTGTTCGCATAGACTAAGTGAAAAACCTAGGTACTTGCGTTATTGTAGTAATTGGATAGTAGAACTTTTGTAGGTAAATGTAATGTAGTTAGGTAGAGTATTTCTAATTCTCAATAAAATTTGTGATTTTATAGGATTCTGATATTAAATAAACTACTTACCTTAATTATCATCTGAGTACAGATTCAATCATTTACTCTTGTAGTAGAGCACTCACTTAAAGACAACACAATTTTAAACAAGAATACCCGAGATATCTTTTAATATCACGTACTATGTAAATTGTACCTACATAATAACGTAACTTTATTAAATCGGTTCTGTGATTTGTTTTTATTATCAGTATTCAGTAATTTAATTTATGTTTCGATAAGTCTATCGATAATAGCGTCCCATCCCATCCCTATTTCGTAGGTGCCCTCGCGCCGCGCCGCTATGATAGAACTGTATTAGGGCTGTCGAACATGGTCTATTTACTCTACTTGTTCCACGAACCCTGTTCGTAGGTATTAAATTAATTCACGCTCTTAATTTATTATAATTTTATTCTTAACGTGAATAAATAAAAAGAAAGAATGAATTTGAAAAATGTTTATTTTTACAAAACATCGTCTAAACCAAGACTACTATTCTACGGATCTTCTCAGAAAGCTAGTTTCCGAACCGGTGGTAAATTATTCGACATTCATAAGTGCCTTACCAGGGCCTAAACAGAATAAATCATTTCCATTTTCATTTTCACTAGACCAAACTCTGACTAAAACTATGTCCATCCCTTTTGATATCTGTATCACAAAAAGAGATAGCACTACTTTTAATTAAACCAAGGGGAAATGGGTAAAGTTTTGATACCGGGATTAGAACCGGCACGTCTACGCTTGATAAGCGATGTCTAATCCACATATTGTGTTACCAGTCGGAGTCAAAACTAAATCAAAATAATTCGTATGTTAAAAGTTGTATCTTGAAAAAAGTGTGTGACACCCCTATTTCATTCGCACTTTTATGATTTAGTACCTATTTATTCGTTTCAAAATCAGTCTAATTCGGATAATGGTCGCGGGCGTGTGCTTCTAAGCAAAGTTTTTTGTTTCCGTCGTGACCTTGTTACTTTCATTTTCTCGTTAGTTTGTTAGGTACTTAGTACCTACTTAATTAGTATTATCATGCCGAACTTTCAGTACTCAGATGTTCAGTATACCGACATGGTTTTGGCCTATGCAATAGCAAGCTGCAAGGGGTAATACTGGTGAAGCGTTGCGTTTTTATTTGGACTTTTACGGTCATCGAAGTGATGAGTGCGTGCCCTCTTCAGGTAGAGTGCTTATGAGAGTTGTGCAACGGCTGAGGGATAACGGAAGTCCAAGCTCAGGCTTGTTTGGATGTGCAAGGGCGCAATTTCGAACACTTGCCCATTTAGAAGTTGACTGAACTAGCGGTAATAATGCTTTCAGTGATAACAATGTTTTGTATGTGAGTGAAGTGATATGGTCCAGACTAAGGTGTATCCTGTCATAAATAAGGTCAGTTAACTAAATGATTTGAAGTAGGTACCTACCTATACTTACGTAGATTATTACCGCGTACGTAATGTAGGTGAACGCGGCCGCGCGTTCATGCAACCTGGCTTAAGGCCGCGAGCTCTTCGACTATAGCTTATAACTACGTTATTGTTGGAGCTAGATATTTACGACTTCAACATAGTGCTATATTCATATAACCCTACAACTTCTATAAGACTACTGTTTCGAATTCTCCGACACCCTGTATAAATATATATATTAATTTGTTATCGGTTTCAGAACCAGTGTGTCCAGCTTATTTCAAAAGACAAGCAGCTCTTCTTCTGGATTGTATACAGCAGCAATATCCCCGAGGGGCAGGTGGCCTTCAACCCGGTGTATAGTAGACTGCTGGGCTTAGAAGAAGGCAGTGAGGTGTTCATAGCACCATACGGCGATGGAATGGTGTTGGATGAGTTGTATGTAGACACTGAGAGCCCAGATGATCAGGAGATTTTGGTGAGTGGTGTTACTTGCTTTATTTTGGCTCCTTAGTTAAATAATCAAATTATTATAGAAAAATTTGATTCCACCTGCAGCATTGCCTGTCTGTAAGAAATCACATCCAAACTTTCATCAAAAGCACTCTTAGTGTATACCTCCACTCCACCTCACCTATAAGACTCCATCCAAATTTCATGTCTCTAGAACCTGTGAACCTTTTATTATTCTATTCTAGGAACACAATGTGGAACTTCTCCAAATGAGGATTCTGGACCAACTTAGGTTAGTAGTTGCTAACCAGAAGACTGTGGTGTGGATATCAGCCTCTATGCCTATTATATTCACACCTAAACAAACTGGCATTCTAGTCAACAGCAGCAGGATTATAGTTAAAATAGATGCCTTTAATAGTCTCCAGGGGACATCACCCCCTCCAGTAAATACAAAAGAGAAAGATAATAAAACAAAATTTACCAATATAGGTGTTATTATTGAAGGAATGCTCTACCCATACTTAAATGTACCAAATAGATTAGTGCTAAGAGCCTTACCCATTGACAGTGACGGTAAAAAGAACCTGATACATCCATACACAGTATTTGTTCATGAAGACTTGATTGAAGATAAATATAAAAATTCCATAGTGATTCTAGCTATCATGAAGAATATACCATCTGTCATACAAGAGAGTAATGATGATGATCCAGATAATAATAATGATAAAATCAATGATATTTGTGTAGAGATAGTACCAATAGACAGTGTGATATTTAGAAGTCTCTGCAGAGAAGTGTACAACAAGAATATACCAACTGCTTTGATACCAAAATCATTAAATACAATTTTGAATGTGGACAATGGTATGAGGATAATATTTACTATGATTGGGGATAATTTAGAGCAACCAGAACATATAGATGTAATAACATATTCAGAACAAGTCCACACTGAAACAGACATTATAGAGAGATTCAAGAACTGTGTGATAAGTAACACACATTCTGGCAAAAAGTTCTTAATAAACAATGAAGTGACGAAGCAAAATGCCGAGATATCCACTGGATTCCTACAGTTCAAATTGAAACCAGACAAATTGAAGTACACCATGCTTAATTCAGAGTCTTTTAGACACTGCACAATATCAGCACAGTGTTTAAATGACACAGAGTTGCAATTACCAAAACCAGTGGTATCAACTCTTGAGTATGATTACAGGAACTATTGTAGATCAATGAAGTCTATGGAGAGTCTTGTGGATAAAATCATATCACATTTGTACTTTGAAATCCATAGAGAGGCTAGTTTTAAAGGTGCTTCGGAAATTAAAAGCAATGTCTTAGTAACTGGTAAGTATTCAGTAAATTGTAGAAATGAAAAGAGAGAGCCATGATGGCCTTGGGGTTTGAGCAGATGCCTGCTATGCAAGCGACGCAAGTTCGAATCCCAGTGAGGCCTGTACCAAAGTGTTTTTCTATAAACTTATGTACAGTGATTTCACATCATATGCTATATGGTGGAGGAAAACATTGTGAGGAAACCTGCATATGTCTGAGAAGTAATTTAAAAGATGTATGTATAGTGCCTGAGACGACAATAAATTCACCATTGGTCATTTTGATACTTGTTCATCTTCAGTGAAAAGTGGGCTTTGTTATTTTTACATTTACTTACAAAAACACAACAATAATTATACATCATTTTTTTTTAGGTTTAAGTGGTACTGGAAAATCGGCCATTTGTCACATAGTTCAAAAAGAATTGACAGTGTGCTCTCATATTCTCAACTGTCGGTCTCTAAAAGGTCGCAAGGATATTCCCGAAGTGTTAGGGAAAGCTATCCTGATGTGCCAGGAGCGTAGTCCGTCAGTGTTGATATGTGACGATGTGGATTCCCTCGTGCCGCCGGAGGTAGAGGGCTTGTCGCCGCAGGATATCGCATATTATCAAAGGTAGGACAGTCATTTCCCATTAGCCTTTTATTGCATGTGACTTAACGAGGCAAAATGTGAATATACTATAATTACGATTCTGCCTACCTCTTCAGGGAATACAAGTGTGAGCATATGTATGTATGTATTCAAGTGTCTATACATGATTATTCAATTACTAATACTAATAACTGAGATTGCCGGATTCTTCTCAAAGAGCAACCTTCAGAACCTGGTAACATATAATCCTGTATAGTTATGTGAATATTATGGTTTAAAATTACTTTCAAAGTACTACTTTTTTACAGTCTAATTTATGAGACAGATGTATGCACGTCATATACATCTGTCTCATAAATGAGTGAAACTATCATGGCAATAAGAGCTCATGGTAAGGCCACTGGACCCCAGTTTGGTCTGCGGGTATAGTTGAGTTGTGGCCCTTCGATGACAATGTGCGGCAACACCCGATGTACTGGTGCAAGCCACTTTGCACCATAATGACACTAGTTTTTAACTATTTACTTTATGTGTATTCTTTTTTGTATATTCAATTTTATTTTTCATTGTTATTTGATTTGTTGCCGTTTATTTGTTATCAATAAATGTTTTTATTACTATTATTACAATATTATTATTTTCAGGCTAGCAGTAGTGATAAAGAATTCGCTCCAGACATGCAGCGGTGTGTGCGTGTTAATGACGTCCATGAGTGTAAAGGCGCTCCATACGACACTGCGCCAGTTCACTGGGAAGCCTCTGTTCACGGCACACTTTGATATACCAGAACTTGGACAGGTCAGCGAATAGTAATACTACATTACTTTTATGTGTAGATGGTATCGTGTGATCCATTAGTCATGTTTGAATAAGGAAAGGGATACGCAAGAACGTAATTTTTTGCGTCAATAAATATAGCTAGCAAATTTACGCGTCCTAACTTGAAACTAGATAGTCGACTGGGTTTGTTATCGACCACCTCACTAAGTAGTCCTTATTGAATAAAAAAATTAAAGTTTCAATTCAACACACGTGAATTTAGGTAGAATAATTTTTAGCTGAGTTTTCGGTACGACCTATGAAAAATTGTATGCTGTCTGTATACATACTGAAACAAAATACGGACAATGTAATCCATTTTTCAATCAAGCTTGGAGTAAATGTGAACATGCTATCCCTCGACGCAAAAACATTGATTTCTTTCCAATAACATACACTACACTATTTCGATGTTGGAAGTTTCGAACATACTTTGTCCTTTATCTAATACACAGTTTGAATGTAGAATAATGAAAAAACACACGAGCTTTATTAACAAACTAGTTTAGCCCCGCGGTTTCATCCGCGCTGACTAGTGTGTTATATGACGATTTTTTTCAAGTTTCAAGAGAACGGTATAAAGTATGCTATGTCCTTCTCCTGGTTCTAAGCTACCTACCCACCAATTTTCAGCCAAATCGGTTCAGCCGTTCTTGAGTTATAAGTAGTGTAACTAACACGACTTTCTTTTATATATATAAGATAAGATAAGATAAGATGTAATTTGTATTTGCAGGAGGAGAGAATAGAACTTTTCAAACAACTAGTGAATGACAAAGTCAGGGAACAGTTGGAAGTGGACGTCGATGATGTCATTAAGCTGGCCATGGACACCGGAGGCAGCACCACAAGGGATATCACGGATTATTTCAATAAGAAGATCTTCAAAGGTGTTAAGAAAAAGAGTACGTGAATATCCTTGGCACTATACTCCTAATAATGTGTGGGACATTGTTGGGGTTGACAATTTATTCAACCTGCGGCTGAACACCAGATTGTTATACATACCTTCGCAGCCCTTCGGGGAATATCGGTATTCGGTAACCTGAGTTCAAAGTCAAAGTCAAAGTCAAAAATATCTTTATTCGATTAGACTTTATACAAAGCACTTTCAAATCGTCAGAATGACACAATTTACAGGATTATACATGCTACAGTTAAACTAGTTGTCAGATTTTTTCAGACTTTTAACTGAACTGTAATGATTGCCATAGATATTCAATTGGCAATCAAGACCGTCAACTTAACGTGCTCTCCTCTCCGAGGCAAGGAGGGATTTTAGGTGGTCACCCATCCCTCTACTGGCTTGGATTGTGGTGTAACAAACAGAGTGTTTTTTTTAAATTGGTGTTTTCATATATGTATCGTACATAATTTCATATGCATTTAGTGATAAGCTGTCAATTTGGAATTACAAACAGATATTTCAATTTAATTTATCTGTCTACTATATATATATAGATATAATATAAAAAAAAAATGTGTAATTCCCCAGAAGCGTATCCCAATGATCCCAAGCCGCGGTTGGTGGAGGATGTGACGAAGGACGTGGAGAAGGCAAGTGCCTTCGACATCTGGGGGCCCGTGGGGGGGCTGGATGACGTAAAGCAACAGTTGACCGAGTGCATATTTTGGCCTATTATGGTGAGTGAGAACAACTATACATTTAGGAGAACTATACTTTGTCTACAGGCCCAGATCACATATTTCCATTAGAAGTGTGGTCTCCCTGTAAACTTTAATTAAGCCTGGCTTGACAGTGAGCATAATTTAAGACATATATTTTTTTTACGTATAAACATAGTACTCAATTCTACTTCAAAATGGTTCGGCGATATACATAGCATAAGCAAATTTTTGAACCTACGACTTTATCGCAAACCATGCAGTAGAACAGAACTAATGTTGCGAGTTGAATCTTTCCTTCCATTGTTTTTTGCGTATGTTGGCTGTACAAAGTAATCTATACAGATAAATAAAATTGAAGTGTCTGTTTGTAATTCCAAAATAACAGCTTTTCACTAAATGCGTATGAAAGTATACACGCTATTGACATTAAAAAACCAAGTTTTAAAAAAATTCTCTGTCTGTCTGTCTGTCCGTCTGTCTGTCTGTCTGTCTGTCTGTTTGTTTGTTCCGGGTAATCTCTGAAACGACTGGACCGATTTAAACGGGACTTTCACTGGCAGGTAGCTGATGATTCAAGGAGTAACTTAGGCTACTTTTATTTATTAAAATATTAGGGTTTCGCGACAATAAGGATGAAACTAAATCTACGCGGGTGAAACCGCGGGGCACAGCTAGTAAACAATATTTGTAACCTTTCGCTGTCTGTAGTAGAAACCGAAAGAGTGGAGAGAATCCAGATGGCTGGATTTTAATGCAATTTTTTGCACTGTTTTTGGATGGCCTGATTAATATATCCTTCACTTGGTCCCCAGTACCCGGCATTATTCCCATCAGCATCGTGCGGCATCTTACTGTACGGTCCGCCGGGGACAGGCAAGTCGCACGTGGGCTCGTGTCTGGCTACACTGGCCAATGTCAACATGATCACTGTCAAGGGACCTGAACTGCTCAGCAAGTACATTGGACAGAGCGAGAAGGCTGTGCGAGATGTTTTTGATAAGTATGTACATAGTCATTGCGTGGGATAAGTATGTTAAATACTTAGTGATTTTTGTTTTTCTAAAATAAATGTAGTTACTTTAACCCTTAGTTACCCCTTGTAATATTAGCTATCTACCAGTGAAGGTCCCGTTAAAATAGGTCCAGCCATTTTAGAGATTACGCAGAGCAACCATACTGATAATAGCAATAAAGTTACACGTCAATTTTGCTATGTTTCTATACAGATTTAAGAAATATTGTTTGATCATGATCATATTGCACAGTTACTCTGAAACGTACAATATTAGGAGGGCCTTATAACATAAGGTGCAAATTTTTGCGTACGTCGGGTCACGCTTTACTCGAAAGGTCCACGAAGGGATTGCGACACTCACTTTCCACCGAAGATGATTACGTGCCAATGTGACAGACGGTAAGGACGTCGCGTCCCCGTCTAAGGCACTTTCATAGGTACCCAAGGTACGCAATTTTTTCTCCGACATTATGGAAGTTCTTCAGGATTTTATCCTTCACTATAAAGTTTGCGGTCTGACGTACATACATACATATGCTCACGCCTGTATTCCCCGAAGGCGTAGGCAGAGGTGTTGTAATTTTCAACACCCACATTTCACCGAATATGATTAAGTGCCAACGTGACAAAAGGTGAGTCCATTGCCGTCTCAAACACTACCTATACATACGTCATTGAATTATTTCTCAGACATATGCAGGTTTCCTCACGATGTTTTCCTTCACCGTAAAGCACGTGGTGTGAAATCACTGTACGTAAGTTTTTAGAAAAACTCATAGGTACAAGCCCGCTGGGATTAGAACTTGCGTCGCTTGCGTAGCGAGCGACTGCTCTAACCCCGAGGCTACCACGGCTCTTGACGTTTCGGTCTGACGTCACATTGAATTTAGAACAACTCATTGATATATACCGAACTGATAGGTATATGGCGGGTATTTGAACTTACTCATGGTCTCTCGGCCACTTTTTGTATGGAATTTCCTATACATATGGTGTATTGTCACAGGGCAGACATGAAGCGGCCGTGCATATTGTTCTTCGACGAGTTCGACAGTCTCGCGCCCAAGTAAGTTTATATTGTAAGTGTCCACTCGCTGTTAATATTATTTCATTTCTTTGTTAATTCTGGGTCTTTCTGCGTGATTATGTTTTTATAATACGTTGCTTATTTTTTTGTTTCGCTTGGTGTTGCTCAATATGACAATGAAACTATATTAATCACTTCAGTCTGGCATATTACAAAACATCGCCTAAGATCTTGGTTTAAAAGTAGTTCTATCTCTTTTTGTGATACGGTTTACAGAACAAAGGGGTGGACATAGGACACGTTTTGAATTTTGGGTGTTTGATATGTAATTAGTATTATAAGTAACGGTCACAGTTACAAAAAATAATATTTATTATACTATTCTATTCTTTATATCCCTATCACGAGTTTGCCACCGTCGAATATTTGTATGAGAAATTGTACAGCGGTGATGTGAAGAACTAAAATATCTACATATACTATACTATACTATACAAATATTGTCGACTAGCTGTATCCTGCGGTTTCACTCGCGTAGATGCTTCATGTTGCGGAACCCTAATATTTTTCATAAATAAATGTAGCCTAAGTTACTCCTTGAAACATCAGCTACCCGTCAGTGAAAGTCCCGTTGAAATCGGTCCAGCCGTTCCAGAGATTACCCGGAACAAACAGACAAACAGAGAAAAAATTTAAAACTTGGTTTTTCAGTATATCTACCATACGCATTTAGTGAAAAGCTGTTATTTTGGAATTACAAACAGACATTTCAATTATATTTATCTGTATAGATGACGGTAGCGTGTATAGATTATAAAAACGACGCAAAACTCGTGAGAAGAGTATTGGTATTTATAGTATAACCTATACTTAGCTACGGACTAGATGCCACTGTATGGTAATATTGGAACATGATTTCAGCCGGTTTTTCTCATAGGCTTAGTTTCCGAACCGGTGGTAAATTCTTCGACATTTAAAGTGCCTTACCAGTAGGTCTAAAACGGCCACTTTGGGAGAATCATAATGTGATCCGAATATGATTCATCACCGAAATGACAAAATGGTCACTTAGGTGCAATTCATATTTATGATTCACGAATGATTACAATAATTGTAGACGTTAGTCCCTAAGTAACTTTTTATGGTTCTGCTATTTGTCACAAAAGCAATAAAAAATTGGTGGACCATTTTATGAATCTTTATAGAAAAGTGTCATACAGGTGAATTGCGAAATATGAATTATTCCTGAATCATATTCGGATCACATTATGATTCTCCCAAAGTGGCCGTTTTAGACCTACAGGGCTTAAACTGAATAATTCATTTTTATTAATGATCGTAGACGTGGACACGACTCGACCGGTGTGACGGATCGTGTAGTGAACCAACTCCTGGCGCGGCTGGACGGCGCAGAGGGAGGCGCGCGGGGACCTGTCATAGCGGCTACTTCTCGTCCTGATCTCATAGACCCGGCCTTATTGCGCGCTGGGAGGCTGCAAAGGCATATCTATTGCGCTTTGCCGGATGAGGTAAGTGAAAAAAACATTAAAGAAAATCAGTATCCCCATGTGTTTGTCACCGCTTTTTTTTTAGAGATATTTTAGTTCTTCGCGTCACTGTTAGGAGGCGCTGTACAATTTTCAATAGACATTAGGCGGAGGCGATTATAGACAAGGAAAGCGGTTGCAAACTCGTAATTAATATCAAAAATATTTCTGATGGTAAGTGTCTTATAAACGGCTACTGCAGTTTATGAACGTGATCAACAAGAGTGTCACGCACACTTTGCGTACCTTATAAAAATACCTTCTTAATTTTATCACATACGTACTTATTCATCTGTGTATGCATGTTTCTTTATTGTTTTTATTTCACCGTAATTGGCCAAAATAATTGGTAATTCGTTCGAACCCAGAGTTGCAAGAGCACCAATAATACTTCATCCAAGTTATATCCTTGAATGGTAATAGATGTAAACATGAATGTTGTATAGCGCGGCCGGTACGAAGTTCTCCAAACGCTGGCGAAGAGTGTGACCATGGAAGAGGAGGTGGACCTTCAGCAGCTGGCCGAGGTCACCGAGGGGTTCTCTCCGGCCGACTTGAAGTCATTGCTGGTCACCGCGCAGCTATCACGGCTCGAGACACAGTTGGTAAGCTTTAGATAAAATTTTTTTAAATTAAAACCTATCCTAAGTGCCTCCTTGTAATATTAGCTATCTGCCGGTGAAGGTCCCGTTAAAATTGGTCCAGCCGTTTCGGAGATTAGCCGTATCAAACAGACAAACAGACACAGAGAACAAACATTTTTTTATTTAAATTTTATAAAATTGGATTTCATGTCAAATACTGTATATAGTTTCATAAACAATTAGTGGAAAGCTGTTAATTAGAATTTACAAACAGACACTTTATATTTTTATAGATTTCTTCTATGATTACTAAAGTTAGCAACAATATTTAATTTACACTCAATGTCAGCTTACTTTTATTTGTCGCTATTGTAAAATATCCTTTGTGGTTCCAGATCAACAATCAAGACAAGAACATGGAATCAGTGGTGGTGAGCACGGCGGACATCCA
The DNA here is from genome assembly GCA_964035505.1 of Watsonalla cultraria. NCBI lineage: Eukaryota > Metazoa > Arthropoda > Insecta > Lepidoptera > Drepanidae > Watsonalla > Watsonalla cultraria. The sequence continues at coordinate 1,049,386 of OZ037713.1, forward strand.
AGGTGCCTTGGAGGAGACCAAGCCGTCGCTCTCCATCGAGCAGAGAATGTTCTACGATGTGGTGTGAGTACAAACTTAACGCAAGTACTCACTAGTCAAATAAAACAAAAATATATACTACATACATACTGTTCTATATAATAGAAATTAAATTATTCATATCTATACTAATATTGTAAAGTGGACAGATTTGTTTGTTTGTTTGTATTGAATAGGCTCCGACACTACTAGACCAATCTTGAAATTTTTTTCATTAATGGATAGGTACATCATCAGCGAGTAACATAGGCTATATTTTATCCCCGTACTCCCACGGGAACGGGAACTACGGGGGTGAAACTGCGTGACGTCTGCTAGTTTTGAATAAACTTAAACAAATTATTTTATATATTAGTAGAATCTATATACAGATAAATAAAATTGAAGTGTCTGTTTGTAATTCCAAAATAACAGCTTTTCACTAAATGCATATGAAAGTATACACGCTACAGACACGAAAAATCCAAGTTTTAATTTTTTTCTGTCTGTCTGTCTGATTGTTCCGGGTAATCTCTGAAACGGCTGGACCGATTTCAACGGGACTTTCACTGGCAGGTAGCTGATGTTTCAAGGATTAACTGAGGCTACTTTTATATATTAAAAAATATTAGGGTTCCGTGACAATAAGGATGAAACTAAATCTACGCGGGTGAAACCGCGGGGCACAGCTATGTGTTACGTCACTTGCGTTAATGTGTTGGTAACCTTTTAACATTTTGTTTCAGATACAAGCGATTCAGGGGTGAGACCTTGCCCCCGGAGCAGAGAGTCGCCAATGAGTTCCAAAGACAGAGAGTTACCTTAGCTTAGTGTTTTATAGAAATATATACGTAACTCATCCATAATAGATATAGAATCTAGATTAATTACGGCATGTGACAGAAGTAGGGCTTATGAGCAAATTCAGATAGAAATTCGGGGACTGTCCTACTGTGCTAGTATGGTTAGTGGCTACTAAGGGCCTAGTGCCAGTTTTTACTGTAGCCATCACAAGGCACCGCGGTGACGTTTGTATAGGATCGAAACAGCACAATCTGTCGGCCCAAAGAGGGCACTATTTTGATCCCATACAATTCTGCGTTTACGTCAACGCGGTGACTTATGACGGCGTTAGTGAAAAAATTCGCCCTAGGTACACTGCAGCCTTTTTTTAATGTGGAGAATCATATTATAGATACACCAACTTTATAGATACACCAACCGCCGCAGGGATAGCGGAAGGGTTATGTCATATTATGGTCCCTATATGGGGGAGGGGGGGGGGGGGTGCACGTGATGTCTACACATGCTTCAATGATTTAGAAAATTCAACAGCCTAAAGCGTAGTTCTCAAAACCACTTCTCCATGAGGCTGTGGTGTCTTGTAGTTATTCACACCATACAGGGTCGTGATACCCCGTGAACGTCACCATCTTCTATTTTTTGCGATGTGACGAGCTTTTAAAGTAGCATTATTTGTCACGAACATCAAACGCATTGACCAACTGTATTAAGAAGGAATTACACTGTGTTATTTACGATAAACTGCTAACTAAGGTGTTTCCATTTGAATAGTCATAGTAAAATTAAGGCGTTCTTTCCGTAGCTTACGTATATAATAAGCTTACTTATATTATTATAAGCATGTAAATATATGTAGATGATAAATATGAGTCTTATAAGGTTTACTGCAAAAATATTTGCAGAAGTACATACACAGGCAAGGAAAGTTATTAAGTACAGATAGAACTATTCCTTTTGTGAGGTCTGTACCCCTATCAAGGGTTTGCCACCGTTTTCGTAATCTATAGGTCTCTATAAGCGTCTCCGACGGATATTTCTACGAGAAATTGTGCAGCGACTCCTAACGGTGACGTGAAGTACTAAAATATCTCATACAAATATTGCGAGGGACGCTAGCGAGATTATATTATGAAAACGATGGCAAACCCGTGATAGGTGTACTGCACCTAGGGTTGATACAAGGCGCAATTTGATCATGGTTTACGACCAATTTAACGGAGACACTCCCAAAATCTATACAGATAAATAAAATTTAAGTGTCTGTTTGTAATTCCAAAATAACAGCTTTTCACTAAATGCATATGAAAGTATACACGCTACTGAAACTAAAACACCAAGTTTGAAAATTTTTCGCTGTCTGTCTGTATGTTCCGGGTAATCTCTGAAGCGGCTGGACCGGGGCTAACGGGACTTTCACTGGTAGGTAGCTGATGTTTCAAGGAGTAACTTAGGCTACTTTTATTTATTAAAAATATTGAGGTTCCGCGACAATAAGGATGAAACTAAATCTACGCGGGTGAAACCGCGGGGCACAGCTAGTTTAAAATAAAAATCTGTTTAGATTGAACATGTTTTTTTGTATTTTTTTTCCGAAAAGTAAAATATTTGCAGTATACTTTATAAGCCTCCTTGGCTTATAAACTTGCTGTGATAGAAATATTAAGTGGTACAAGAGTTTGTTACTTGTGCGAAAATGCACAAATTTTATTTATCTTTGTATATTTTGTTGCTATTTTTATATTTATTTTATTTATTGTTGCGGTAATAAATTGGGTTACTCAAATGCTGCATTTTATTTCTAAGGTATGTGTGGATCAGTGGTAAATGTTCATAATACCTATGGGAATAACTCGTTGGATATAAGATTTGAGCACCCCTTCGAGTACTATACCACAGAACAAAATAGGTAACTAAGTTCTTACCAATTTATCAAATTCAAACTGCTTGGTTACCATGAATCTTTTGGACAAAGTTAAGTATACCAATATTTCCTAATTTCGTAAATACCTGGAGTTCCATAGTGATTCTGTGATGAAGTGAATAAATATCCTGAATCTATGTGATAATTCCGAAACCAAGTTAATGGCTTAACTAAACTCAAGAGCTCTGTTAATTACACCAAAGTTCGCGTCAAACGGAGATTGAACCGTTTTATCTAATTGATGGATAGATATTTCAGAGTATATGTATCGACTTGTATGTTTTGATCAACAAATATGATTGGATAATTACATCATCAGCATCCCTCTATCCTTGTCCTATATTATTCAGGTTGACACTAGATTGAATCCGAATTTAATTAATTTTTTAAATAAAGCGGTCTGGGCCCTTACCATACGCTCTTATTGCCATCATAGTTCCACTGTGTGACAGTGACAGACTTATACACGTCATATACATCTGACTCATAATAAGAGTTAAACTATCATGGAAATAAGACGCCATGGTACTGCTGGGGCCTTACTACGAGCTCTTATTGCCATGATAGTTTCACTCATTTATGAGACAGATGTATGTGACGTGCATACATCTGTCACTTTCGCACAACTGCATTATCATTGCAATAAGAGCTCATGGTTGGGGCCCCGATCTTTTGCCTTTTTAAACCAAGACAGATTTTGGGCAATTTCGATTTCCAAGTTTTTATGTTTTGGTCAGTATTCAAATTTAAAGATTTCAGAAGAAAATTAAGAATAGTTCATATTATTATCTTTACTTGATTGGACTTTTACTTAGTACAAAAAGTGCACCATAGGATTATAAATGTTACCTTTCGATATAAATATATCTACTTATTGTAGGTCTGTTGTAAGTCCTTAGACAGTCAGTGCTTTTACTGCATCAAAAACTAATTCTTATATACTTGCCATATGTAAAATTTAATTACAAGTACGTTAGTTACTTACGTACTACTACAACAATAATAACTTTATATTCAAGTTGGTTTTTGATGTTAAGTACTCGCGGGGTAAGAAATAAAAATATTTCATTTGAAATTAGTGATAATATAAGTATATATATATATAACTGTAAATAATAAATTGGTTCTTACGTAACTACCAAGAAACACGGAATGTTTCCTAATTAGGTACTAAGCAAACAGATGTTAATTATTCATACTTTACACGTAAGATAAGCTGTGTTTTATTGAAAAAGTTGTGCGCGCTTGCAGTATTTGATTAAGATTAGTTCGCAACTTGCACAATAATTTAGATTGAACGGTGATTCGGAACGCGCCCGCGACGCGAGTTTCCCGCGGAATTTCACGGTGTCTACACAGACATAGGGAGGAAAAGCTCTTCAAGAAGCGCCAAATTTAACGTAATTATGTATTATGTTGTAGCCTCGTTACTCCTACACCTACGAGTCATGGTTTTTAAATTATTGAAAAACTACTTAACTTGATAATTTACGAATCCCTCATGCTATAGTTCCCCATAGACTCCTGGTTGGCACTATATGAGCAGGAACTTCGAGAGATTTTTCAATCAATCAAAATATAGGTAGGTGCTGTTAGCTACTCTCTTGTGGTAGGTACATACCTAGTACCTTCACTTTAAAGAAAATAATTATTCATTCATTTCATTTTCAGTTAAGGCTCACAAAGTATGCCGCTTTGCGACGTGCTTGATAAAAAAAATTATAATGCAATGACAATGCTTGGCAATGAAAAAGGTTACAAGATTTAATTCAGATTTAGAAAAGATTAAAACAATTAGATGGCAAAAAGAATTAAAATAAAAAAAGTAAAAGTCACATCTTGCAACACTATCTCTACATCAACGGCCCGCCATCTTGTGAAGTTTGAGCGGCGGTTAATAGCTTAATACGCGTTTATAACGAGTTGTTTAATGAATTAAAGCTGAATTTACTGGTTGGTGTTGATTATAACTTGTCTAGTTAGCGGATGTGGCGGAAGATATCTTTCAAGTGCTGTTTTGCTAGTCATATGGCGATAACTTCCCGACATTCATACATAGCTTAACTATGTAGGTACCCACTCACTTAATACTTACCTACGTATATATTTTCATTTTCTTAGACTTTGTGCGATCGGAATCATAATAATTTAAATGATTAGTAAATTCAGTGTATAATATTATGTATATTTTGTGTGTATGTTAGACTGTACATTGACTTTTGAAGACAGTGTTCACGTTTTTCGTAAGTATTCACGGCTTTTTCGGGCAGCACTGTATTTCTATTAGCTTATATAAGCAAATTTTTTTTTTGTTTGATATCTATCAAACTGTTACAAATAAACATATTTTGCAGAAGGCAGAAGGACTTTTTTTGATAGAAAAAAATTCCGTAACTGTAAAACGCGACAGTATCCTAAAAAAAACCAACCAACTCCATCTACTTATTTCATAAAATTTGTCTATTTTCTTTTCAAAGTTCTTACATTTTTTTAAAGAAAAAATTACGTACCTCATTTGCCGTTAAAAACGTATAAATAAATTACTAAACGTTGATTCTTCCCATTCAGCCTTTTAAGATGATAAAGGACCTCTTTTGTATACGTGGAAAAATATAATAAAAGCGAAGTGGAAGAAGTGGCGAGGTGAAATCAGGGCCCTTGTGCGAACCAGTTTTTATCTGTCTGCCAGTAATTATTGTGTTTTTGTGAAAGAGTTTGTTAGCGCGCCATTCAGAGGAAGGCGCGCGGACGCTGCGCGTGCCAGGGACGGATTTGGAGCAAGAAATTTCCCTTAGGTAGACCTACCTACTTCTTAAAAGGAAATAATATCATCGAAAACCTAACTAAATTTTTAAACTTTTTTTTGAAGATTTTTTTGTCATAAGGTAAATATTTAATTTCAAAATGGAGCTATATTTTTTACTGGAAACGATGTGATTAATAGTGATAAATTGGTAATATAGTCACAATTTTTACTGTTCCGATCATGAAAAGTAGGTTAGGTAGATATATATTATATTTACCTAATATGGAATAATTAATTTTAAAAACAAATTGATGTTCAAATATTTTGCCTGCAGGCATACTTACCTCACCTACAGGAAAATTAATAAAAAAAATACAAGAAATCGATTGAAAGCCTTAAGATTAAGTTAAGTATCAACTAAACTTCACTCACTAGTTTTCTACTACCTACATTCCTTATTTAAACAATATTCCACTATTATATTCTAATCTAATAGGTACCTAACCTCGGTCTTATAAATCCACCCCTGTCCGATGCCCGGAATATTCTTGTTTTCCCTGAGTTTTCTTCGCGTTTTCTTTCGTTTGGTGCCTTAATTAGCTCATTCAACGCCTCCCCTCCTCCTTCCTGTCCCTCCCCCCGCTTGCCCTAAATTATCTTGTTTATTGAAAGCACTTTTATATTTCATTTTCCAGTCAAACGTTGTATTTAGCGATCATTTAACGCGTTTTTCAAGGGACCGTGTTTCCCGGTCATTGAACTTTAGGTCTTCGCTTTTTGGGTGAATGTTTTTTAACTTTACACTTGACTTTGAAATAATGATTAACACGCGTTAGGTATTTAACTAGTTACTTAAGCTGGTTTTTCCTTGGACCTTAGCTAAAGGTATTATTATATTTCTTTTACTAGCCTATTACTATACCTACCTCCGTATTTTACAAACTTCGAAAATACTTCTGATATTAGTGTCCAAGGTTAGCAGCGAATTCTTAAAGAAACAAGCACATTCTTGCTATCTCCTGATCCGCCCAGACGTGACTGTAGAAGAAAAAGGGGCGAACTGAAGCGGCCGGAACCTCTCCTGATAAGCCGGCATAATGGCGTCGGCGATAACGCCGTTCCCGCCTTTTTCTCCCGCCGAAACAGCGCGCCATTGTCAACGTAGAATGGCAACACAATGCCACTGCCACAGACACAATACACGGTACACACTCGTAAATTTTTTGTAGGTTATTCATGCCTTTACGACAGTTTTATCATGTCTCTGAGGAGGTTTGGTGCTCATGATAAAACCTCAAAGGTCCACGAACCTATTTGGATTTTAGTGGTTAGCCAATATTTTGGCCACAGTGTAAATCGGACAGCGTAAAACACCCCAAAAAAGGTATAATTATTAACTTGTCAAAGAAATTCAAATTCAGAACTTGTTCAGTTTTATTTTTAGTCGAGCTAGTCTCATAAACCCGTAGACATAGTATTTTAGTTGTCTATGGATGAGCCATCGAGTTCACTTAGGTACCATAGTCATGTACACTTTTCATTTTACCAGTCAAAACATCATTAGCTTATAATTACACATTGCAAGAACTGGTTATATAAAGTTCCTTACGTAAGGGGTGTCATTTGGATTATATTGTTTAGCTTATTATTCTATAGGATAGCTATAAAAGTAAATAGGTATTTACCATGGAAAAATTTAGCATATGCACCCTTAAACCGTGAAAATTCGCGACTCAAGGATTACGCACTACAATTCAGTACTTAGTTGAGTACACAAACCAAAACTAAATCGGATATTTACAAATTACTTGGATACGTATAAAGTTTTTTACAAGGCAGCCAAAGTAGCGTACAATATACTAGTTAAATATGATAAGTCTAATATCTTAACGTGACCTCATAATCTAATAATAAAGCTCACAAGAACATTATTAAAATATTAATAACGCGAACATACACACTGAAGAGCGCTCAATTTGTAGCGTTTTAATAAAATGTTAATTGACACGTATTAGGTTTTCCAACTAAATTACAAAGGAGGAGACCTCCTTGGGAACATTAGCGTGGGTGGGGGTGAGCGACAAATTTTTGTTTTTCCCTCACATCCGAGACAGAGCATGCAGTCCGACGTAAGTTGGAAAGAGACAACGGCATGCACACATTGCTTTTGTTAAAGACCAAAAATAATAGAGAGAACGGTCGTTTATCTTTTTTTATGGCGGGAACGCTATCTTCCCGCCGGCGCTATTATGGGCGACAATTTTTGGCTCGAAAGAAAACTGCTTATTACTTCTTACTCTTGGCGCTTTGGCACATTCTGTTTTTTAACTATTCAAGAGCAGGGAACGATTATTATATCTTCCGGGATTCTCTTTTCAAATTCACGTGTTATTTAATTCATAACCAATTAACTATTGGCTTACCAATCTATGAGGATTAGAAAACTCTTAACTCGCTATTATCTACGCTGCAATAAATTACATTAATTTTAAATTTTAATTATATCTTAAATGAGTTATTTTTAAAATTGTGTAATATTTATCAAATTCAAAACACTTATCTTTATTTGATTAGACTTTTAACAAAGTACTTTTAAATCGTTAGAACGATTATACAGGATTATACATGCTGCCGCCAGGTTCGGAAGGTTGCTTTTAGTGAGAAGAACCTGGCAAGAAAGTCAGTAATTACTGAGTTTTTTGCCATCTAGATTAGTAGATTTTCTAAATGAGGAATTGTCTCTGTTACACAATTATTTTCAAAAGCTTTGTTTTATTTCAGCAGTGTTGCTAGTGTTGGCACAGTACTCTGTAATCCGAATTAATTGATCCACACCATTGTGGTTTCACGGAGGGTTTTTCTGATGACGGTCCGTTAAAAGTCTTGGTACTTGAAGATAAAACTATGAATTATGTTTTTATTAACAAAATACTTAGAGAGGTTTACAGTACTAATACAGTATTTCCTACTTAGATTACATACATATGCTCACGCCTGTATTCCCCCGAACGGGTAGGCAGAGGTGTTGTAATAAAAATGCCCACTTTTCACGGAAGATGATTACGTGAGAATATCGACGTCTCCGTCACTATACATAAGTATTTGAATTACTTTTCAGACATATGCAGGTTTCTTAACGATGTTTTACTCATCGTAAAGCACGTGGTGTGAAATCACTGCACATAAGGTTTTAGAAAAACTCATTTTTTTCAGATGAATTTGCGTCGTTTGTTTCCCCAAAACCATCACGGCTCTTAGACACTTAGACTACATGGAAATAAACAGTATCCCCTGTAGGATACTTACACCTTATTTGTTCAATTGTATGTTAGAAGTTATGTATGGACTGTGCCCTCCATGCTTCAATTACTTTATATTTTAAAAACTTACACTACTCAGGAATATTTCCTCTAAACAAAATTTTCAATTGCAAAAAACTTCATAAAATAAGTATTGAAAGGGCAAAGAAAATTGCCAAGTATCAATCAACATAATTCCCTCTAAGCAAGTTCATTTTCCGGACATTTTCTTTGTCCGTTCTTTCTTCCCGTTTAATACTGTGAATGAGATCGCGTGGAATGGATTAACGCGTTAAGTGTTTATTTGAGATCGACTCGGTTATACAAACAGACGGGGAAATTATACGCTTTGTTAATGTTTCACCGGGACTCCAAGATGTCGCCTCGTGAATTTGTAGCAGTTTTTGGGGTGCTGTAATGAGTTTCAGATTGTATTTAGTTCGGTTATCATTGTCGAGATAAAAATATTAACTGATTATAAAATGTGTCACGTAATGTAGACGATAGTAAAACTTAATTTTTTTCTGCCAACACTACAAGATCTTAGGATTGTAGGTATTGTTCGTACATTCATTGCTTACCTTAAGATGGGATGTATAAGAGACCAAGTCATAATATGATACTAATTAGTATGCTCATCAGAGTGTAAGGGCCGTCCACTTCGTAGCGTCAGAAATGTACGCTTCAATTCGCTAATATAATTTCAAGATCATGCGTGCTAATTCATCAATCATTCAACGTTATTTTATCAATTAAAATTTAAGCATTTAGCAAATTGGTCAATCATTTCATCCACATAGCTATCAAACACCAAAGATAATACGGGTTCATTAAAACCCAGTACATTATTGTTGTCCTTCGAGCCTGATATATTCGAGACTAATAATTTCTTAGTAGCTAATGATTCCTTAAAATAAAATATCTCAATGATACTTAATTAAGAACATTAAAGCATGGTTAAGGAAATAATACTGAAATAAAGTCGAAGGCTGGAAACGGCATAAGTTTTTATTAGTAAAGTTTACGATAAAGTACGGTTTTAGTACGAGGAGCGTAAAATGCATTTCTAGATTTAATTCCAACGGTTATGATTGAAAATAGAATGACAATCCCGTAAGCGAATCCCCAGGCAACCTCGTTACTTTCAGCATAAAACGTAACACGCCGGGGTTTACTTATAAATTTCATTTCATATTGATTGATTTCTCAGTACGGTAATGTGGCTTCCACCTTGCAGGCTTGTTGTACATTTTATTTATTTATTTATTTATTTCTTTTGAGGAATGCTTACAGACAAATAGCTAAAAGTAGATAACAAAATAATAACTTGAGTTGCTAATTACAAACATCCACATGTAGTTAAACAAGTTGCACTTATAATAATTAATCTGTTAATCTGAAACACGAGATGCCAGTACAGTAAAAGTGAAATATTATAGATAGGTAAAGTTTAAATCTAATTAATCGCAGTTAGGTTATACGAGTCGTCACTGGCAAAGGCAAGCTGTCAAAGAAATCGCGTGTTAGTATATTTTTAACTGTTTTAGTACTATTATAAAAGAGATCCAAATCTAAACTACTGCTAATTTTATTAAATTTTGCTCATTTTATTTGATGATAAGCATAAATATAAGCTGTTTTGTAAGAGCCTGTACTTCGAAAGTATGATATTCCAGTTTCAGCTGAAATGCACCAATTGTATGCAATTCGCCCGCGCTGCATGTATTGTCTCTTCTACTCTGAAAGTTAATTGCAAATAATTGCTGATTTCTGTTAAAGCCGGATTGTTGATTCGAACACAACATACCTACATACATATTATGCTCACACCTATATTCTCCGAAGGGGTACGCAGTGTTGTAATAACAACACCCACTTTTCAATTTTGTGATTAAGTGCCAACTTGACAGATGGTCAATCTGTCGCCTCAGGCACTATACATACGTCTTTTGAATTACTTCTCAGTAACTCATAACCTCCTACATAAAAACTTACAAATTTACCTCTGTATTATTAGAAGGTACATTTCTTTAAATACGTACCTATAATTCATATCACATTTGTTATAATAGCATAGACTAAATTAACATTTGATTTTAATTATTTTCAGAGCAAGACAGTCATGGCGTTGTGTAGCCTTCGGCAGACAGGTGAGCTGTTTCCATTTTGTACAAATTAAATTGAGTTCAATCTACGTCGCGACCCCACCGAGCCATCCACCGTGAACAGTTTTATATACCATTTCCAGTACATTGCGTTATAACTACGTGAATACTTACAAACGTCTTGGAATCTATACATCTATACATACAGATAAATAAAATTGAAGTTTCTGTTTGTAATTCCAAAATAACAGCTTTTCACTAAATGCATATGGAAGTATACACGCTACTGACACTAAAAAACCAAGTTTTGAAATTTTTCTCTGTCTGTTTGTTCCGGGTAATCTCTAGAACGGCTGGATCGATTTTAACGGGACTTTCACTGGCAGGTAGCAGGTTGGCTGTTTCAAGGAGTAACTTAGGCTACTTTTATTTATTAAAATATTAGGGTTCCGCGACGAATCTCCACGGGTGAAACCGCGGGGCACAGCTAGTAATTAAAAAAAAACATTATTATATTAAATTTAAGGAACTAAATGTTATCAGCATAAACAAAATACCTTATGACATTCGAGGTTAATTAATGTCAATAGTTTCACTGTAAAGAACATTTTCAAAGGTACAAGTTTCAAGTATCGGTCAAAGTTTTTTGTTGTTGAGAGTCCATCAGAAATACCTTCAACGTAAGTTTCGATTAGTTACTTACCCGTTCTTCTTATGAGACTAGTTTCGCCTGTGATAAGTATATACTGTAACAGGACCTTATTAGAATAAATAATTAATATTTTAAATATATATCAGAAGTATCTGAATTCAGGTCACATTATTATATTCTACTAGCTGTGCCCAGCGGTTTCACCCATGTAGATTTAGTTTTATGCTTCATGTCGAGGAACCTTAATATTTTTAATAAATAATTGTAGCCTAAGTTACTCCTTGAAACATCAGCTACCTGCCAGTGAAAGTCCCGTTAAAATCGGTCCAGCCGTTTCAGAGATTACCCGGAACAAACAGACTGACAGACAGACAGAGAAAATTTTTAAAACTTGGTTTTTTTGTGTCAGTAGCGTGTATACTTTCATATGCATTAAGTGAAAAGCTGTTATTTTGGAATTACAAACATACACTTCAATTTTATTTATCTGTATGTATAGATAAATAAATCTAGCCTAAGTTAATCCTTGAAACATCAGCTACCTGCCAGTGAAAGTCCCGTTAAAATCGGTCCAGCCGTTTCAGAGATTACCCGGAACAAACAGACAGACAGACAGACAAAGAAAAAAATTTTAATTTGGTTTTTCGGTGTCAGTAGCGTGTACACTTTCATATGTATTTAGTGAAAAGCTGTTATTTTGGAATTACAAACAGACACTTCAATTTTATTTAATCTGTATAGATGTATAGATATAAAATTAAATAATATAAACCTTTCATGTAACCTACAATTTGTTACACTGAATTATCCACCCCACCGCGGAGCTATGTAAACACCAATCTGTTTCCAAGTATCCAAGTTAATGGTATTAAAAAAGTTGATTATCCGACAAATCGTCCACAAACATTTCGCTGTAATGACACTTGATCTTGTCAACAAGCCACAAGAAAGATTTTAGACGGAGGAAAATTAACGGTTCTTACTTTGTGATCTGTATTTCTTAACTATAAATTGGTATTTACATAAGAAAAGAGACATGTTCGTCATTAAATAAAATGATCTCTGCAACATAACAAGCTAAGAAAATAGGGTCGGAGCATAATGATTCTTCCTTGCCAATTTGGGCTACAGCAATTGCTATCTATAATTTTCCCTGTTCGCAGAAGGAGAGCAAGGTATGATACCCAAATTAGTTAAACTAGCTCACAGGTTAGTTCATACTGAAACCAAGTCAGTGGCTTAAATTACCGAGGACAGGACACAATTTAGACCAAGCTCTACTCTCAGTCTCCGAGCGCAATTAAATGATGTTGCAGATGCAAAGAAAATGCAATCACCGGCCGGCATATAACCCGATGCAAATCTCAATTTCCGAGTCACTGTGCCCCGCTATTCCTTACGCTAATAAAACGTGCACCAAACGGAGATGCTGTTTCGCTCGCTGATGAACGCCAAATGACGTTATGACAGCGCACGCCGCCATTTAACGCCTATTTGGTTCCAATTTCAAATCTGCCGCGCTCCCCTGCGGTTCCGGACACTGAGCACGGGGCATAGATAATAGTGTTTTGTTTTTAAGTGTAAATTGACATGTGAATTGCAAGCGACCAGTATCTGAAATTTAGTAACACACGTCGGAGATTTTAATTATTTTTGCACAGATTTCTCGTCACAGTGTACGACATAAACCGCTCAGGTGGGACTTTTATCCAAATGAAATTTGGATACACCGCGCTATGTGAATGGCAAACAAATAAGAATAAAACATTTCGCTTTGAGCTGAAAACGAAAATAAGAGAAATCAATGTTCGGAAACGAGAAGAATAAATCTCTTTGTAGGGAGGCGTTTTCATTATATATCTGAGCGAAAAAAATAATTTATTTTGGGAAGCGATGTTCTTTGTGAATCATAATAATTGTTAAGTATATACAACGTTGATGAATGTTTAAATATTTTCGTAGCATTGTCTAATAACTAAATTCTTTTATACTCGATAGGGCAATCTCGCCTCGAGCTCTGATTCTCGAATATCCGTCCTGCCATTTTGGCGCGCGGGCGACCGGAAACCGGAGGATATCCAGTTTTGCGCCTTTCTGCCCGCCATGACACTTTTCAATATTTTACTCTTATTTACTGCCATTATTTATGTCGCGGCTTTCTTCGTGAGGAAACATACGGCTTGTATTTGTTTGCTTTCTTGTATTATTGTGTTAGCATTTAAGTTATGAAGAAAATGATTTTTTGATTTCTACTTTTAATGTTCATGTTCAGTTCTAGGACACTCTGGTTTTTAAATCGTTTTCGAAATCAATATATGAACAATAATTACTAAATAAGTAGATAGTTACTAAATAGACAATGCAATGGCATTGTTAAAAATCGTTTGCTCACTTTTCTATGAGCATTCAGTAAGCCTAGGCAAAGTATAATTCCCCCCCGGGGGTTCCCACCTTGCCGTGGTGGGGGGGCTCTAGTAGTCGTGGCGGCACCACACGATGAAGCTAAGAGGAACCCGGCGGCCCCGACACTTTAGTGCGGGCTGCCCCAGGAGGGTCGCTCCTGTCAGTGGTGCCTGCTTTGAGTCATCGGCAGGCCCCTTTGAGCGACGACGTCGTAGTCTGGGAAGTGGCGGGCGACGTGCAGGCGGCTCGGGCACTTTGGTGCAAGCTGGCTTGTGGGGGTCGCCCCTAGCGTGATTTGCAGCCCGGCAGATTCACCTAGGGTGCGACGGCGGCGTCGTCTGGGAAGTGGCGGCGTCGTGCAGGGCGGTCTGGGCCACTGGTGCAGGCCGGCCCTGGTGGAGGGTCGCGCAAGCGACAGCGTCGCCGACCGAATGGAAGGGTCGGTGACGCGCGGGCGGGGCTGCGAGGGGTAGTGGTCGGGTGGAGTGTAGGAACACCGCTCTTGCTCTCCCTACCCACCGCAGCCGAGGATCGCGGCGGGAGAGGCGTGCTGGTATGGCGATGCGCCACTCTCCCTATCCGCCGCGACCCGGCGGGGCCACACCGCTGTTGTGGTAATGGTGGGGCTGCGGGGCGTAGGGAGTGGGGGCATTTGCCCCTCCCTTCCCCCATGGCTTGTATATGGAGACGCGGTGGATGTGGTGTGCCGCGTGTCCGGCCGCACAGTTAGTGCGGTGAAGGAGGGGCTGTAGCCTAGGGGAGCGGGGGCGTTTGTCCCTTCCCTATCCTGCGGCCAAAGGTGGTCACCAGACTGCCGTAAGGGGGCCTCCAGGCAGCTGGCTCGGGGGAGTTGGCTGCCATTGCACTCATGGAGGTCGTGTGTCAAGGCTGGCCTTATGTGTTTCGGCGAGCCTTGCTCGGAGTCGGCCTTTAGGCCAAGGGGGGAGGTAATCTCTCCCCTTCAGGAGGGGCTGTCCTCGGGCGGCTGGTCGCAGGGGGGGTTCACGGCAAAGCATGTGAAAACGTATCACGTGTCCCCCCCAATAAGCGAGTTGGAGAAACACCATGGGGTTTAGCCGGTGAGAGCCCGGCATAACCATTCGCTGCCCCCGCAGCGAGTGCGTATCCGAAATGGATTCCCCATGTAAAAAAAAAAAAAAAAAAAAAAGGCAAAGTATAATTCCCTCGCGATTGCGCTAATTGAAAAAAATCATGGAAATGACATAAATCAGTCACGTGTCATTTCTGTACATTTTGCATCGTTTCTACTAGCGAAGCGTGAGTATAATGTTACTTTGTCGTCTACAGCCCCAGAAATGGAACACGTTTGTACTTACGGATATTTTTAATTTCCCCAGTAGATACATAATAACCGATATAAAATCGATACCACTTGAGTATTGTCGCGGTTCCTAAGCGTTTCCGCACGGGAGCGCACAATCGCTGCGATTAAACGCCGCCACAACAACTCACAAAGAGCTCATAAGCATATATGGGAACCTAATCGGATGAACGTATAAAACTCTCGCGTCCATACTCCCTTTGTATACGCTTTCTAGGCGAAGATATAGAGCGACTGGAAGTATATACCCTTTTTGAGGCCTTTATACAATTTATACAGAATCTACACGATACTTCCCCACTCTAACCATCTCGGAAACAGCATATTCGATTGACATTTTTGCAAGACTAATAACATACTCGTATTCTGCGAAAATCATAAATTGCCTCTCTCCTTCATATTCTTCTTTATTAGTGTGAACTATGGTAGACTTGCCATAACTGTTAATAACTCTTGGATTTCTTAATAGCCACGGTTCTCAATGACCTAAGTATAAATCTCGATATATTAAAGACATATAACACATCTCATCGACACTTACCATTAATGAGATACAGTTAATCACAGTCCCGTCTTAAAACATATAGATACATCATCGTCATATCCAGCAGCCTTAACTCCAGAACATCCTCACACAACAGCAGGCCCACAAAGTGACCAAGCACGGCGGAGTGAACGTGAAAAGAACGATCGGTTTGAATAAAAAATGTATCAGATCAGCTCTCCACCCAACTTGCCTTCATAGGCTTTAGCGATTACACTGAATAGGACACCGGCGTCAATATAAACGTATTCGTTATCTTGCAAATATTAACTTGCGAAGAGCTGGTATTGTTTAGGAGTGGGATATTGTAGATTAGCTATAAATGTTATGTATAATTTTAGTTAATTTTTATTATTAGGTATAATGGTTTTCTTAGGGAAAACCTGTGTGTTAGGCGTCTTGGTGTAATTAAATAGAGAGAGATAAGGCATATCCCGTTCGATATTTGGAGCAACCCGACTGAGGATTGTACCTCCTTAAAGAAGATCACAGTCAAATAATACTACCTTTGAGTAGTGCTGTGTTCCTGTGGTGAGTAAGGTCGCCACTGTTCCATGGAGGGGAGGAGTAGGAGTGGAGTCGCTGGGCTAGTTACTATCATCTTAGCAGAGGGATTTCATTCTTTGTAAGGTAGGCAACGGGCGAGTGTCACTTGGTGTTACAAGCATTCATATCCTGCAGTAGCTTACCATCAGGGGGACTGTACGCTTATTTGTCACCTTAGGAGAATAAAAATTCAAAAATATCGAATAAAAGGCTAATATAAAAAGGTTTCTAATGTTATAACTAAGTATATGTACCTCCGTTTGTTAGTGATAATGCAAGCTATGGCCCCTGTCTGTTGAATCGTGATTTCTTCTCTTTGGAAATAGTTTTGGTTTTTACAATCTCAAGTATTTTATGGAATTGTGCCAGTTTTTTCCACTGATATATTCCTTCATCACCAACCTTACCATTTACAACATGATGATATACATTTTCCACTCATGACTTTATAACAATGAGCTAATTAGCCCAACAAATATGTAGAAACAATATTAACTGACAGACAAACCAAACAAGAGCCAAACAAGAAGGCAGTAACTCAATTACCCGCCCACAAATCATAATAAAAGAAGCCCTTATAGAATTACAGGGCGTTTTGCACCCCGCCATTATGCGAAGAATCGTCACAAACGAACCATTGTCGCCGACACTAGTGCCATTGTCTGCTGTTATCGTGCGACGGCGGTTTTTGCCAGCACTCTTCCGTTAGACAGTGATTTGTCGCGCAGATGAGGCACTCCATACATTTCAACTAGTACATGGTAGTTTTTTATAATTCTAAGCTGTTACAGATTTCTAGAAAGACCAACATATAATACATAATATTATGCTTAAACCAGTATGCCATTGCAGGTGGTAGAGGCTGCTAAAAAGAAGATGATTTACAAGTTTTAATCTGAAAATTTTATTCGTAATCCAACTTTAGAATTAAGTTCTTTGTAACGTATTTAAAGGGTCCCAGAACATGTAAATTATTTCGTTAATTATGATGAAAATATAGCTATCCTCTGTGAGGCAACATCCCCGTAGGCACAGAACTCTAGCGTAGATATGGCATTCTAAAACAAATAGGCATTCACAGTGTCATTGGCTGTCGACCTCACGCCCTGACAAAACCTTATCGCGATATTTGTTCAGTTTTTATTTTCACTTCGATATACACCTAGCCAAACAATGTTTTACCAATATAATAACAAACCATGACTCTTATTTCTTTATAAACAGGGTTGACTTTAGGTTGGTATTTGATTGAATAGGAGTGAAGACATTATGGCTTTTTATAGGCACACTTGGAGCGGAAATAAGCTTCTTTGTGTGACAGTATCGTATCGGATCGTGAACCGCTTCCTTTCCAAAGATTATTGTAGACTTGAGCAAATAAGACTTATCGATGGCGATATACTCACTTTTGGGATTTGTATTGTATTAAGTTCATTCACCACGTATTTATATTAGTAAATTACTGGCACAGTCGTGGCCAGATTTTCCCTTTGTAGAGAAGAATAGGTGCAGGAAGATTCTTCTCGTCTTGGTTGCAAGGTTTTCTGATATCAGATTATAGACATTAGGTGAACATATTCGGCACAGGGCATCGGTCGGTGCAACATATCGGACTAAAAATATAATAATATATAAATAAATAAAAAACTTCAACATATTTTAATTCTTTCGTTGTTATACTTAAGTACCTATTAGAATCTCATAAAAAATCTAAGTGAAGTTTTTTAATATATTTTTCCGATACCCCGATAACCGATACCGATGATCTGTGTTAAAACGTCTAGAGCCTATATATAAAGACGGAGAGATATAGCCTATTACAGTAAGTTCTTCATCTTTAGGTGTTCCTCCAACGAAATAAGATTGTAAATCAGAAGATCAGCCACGTCAAGTATAATCGAGTGCCAAACCTAGCCATCTAGCGATAGGATAACGCCAGGATGATGATATGATCTTCTAGAATTTGTTCAAAACAGATGAAAATGAATCAATGTACGATTACCAGAAGAACAAAACAAACAATAACTAGAATCGGTTCAGAACTGGGAGTGTCATGGCTGCCGGGGGCGCATAATGGCAATTTTTCGTACACAGCGACTGAATGCAATGAATGCGAGATGCCGCGTAAACGGGGCGCGACGTGCAAATTTGACGCCTTTGTGACGGCCGACTGGCGTGCGTGACCCGAATGCTGCCCAACTGATCTATTAGGGAATTTGGTGTTATTTCCATTGCCATCGGCCCCACCACTACTCAATAGAACATTATGTTGGTATTTTTAATTCTGACTGCTTCGGTTCTGACAGGATCTCCCTACTTGCCTATGATATGCGCCATGCACGTATCATGATGTGGCTAGTGATGCTAGCCGATATGTTTGGCAGTGCAGATGACTAGTATTTTACTTCAAAAGCTACCAATGAAACAAACTGTTGCAAATAGGTAATTAATCAATTTTACTTGGTCGTCGTTTTCGTTAAAATATTCACCCTCACTGGATAAAAATTATATTTGCTATCAAACATTCTCCATGATACGTAATAGACACCAGCTTTCAATCATAGCGATTTCTGTAGTCACTTTGTCGTGTTATTTGTTTGTGCCGGGAGCGGGCAGCGATGGTCCCGGAATCCGAATGAAAGGGTTCGGGATCAATTCCAATGTCGCTTTGTGATTCCACCGCTATTTGTGGTGTTAGGACTAGGCTAATGTGCTTTTCGCACAAATATCAAGATATATAGTTTATTTAGTAGGATTGGGCGTTTCTTTCCAACGATTGTATCTTGATATTAAAATGATTTTTATTTTATTGCTGTTTTCATTTACTTTATTAGTTTTTATGTATCACTGAGGTGTCTAACAAAGTATGTGAGCTATGATGGTAAGCAGCTAATTACCTCTCCAATAGAGGCTATCAACTTACGTTGCTGATTCTATAATAATCTCTTCACATCTTTCTTGAACCCCTTCTTCTTCTTGTAGTGCCTCTCCAGCTATTGAAGGTTGGCTGTCAGTTCGGTAAACTTCTGTCTATCCTTCGCGAGGCGGAAGAGTGCAGCAGCACTGCTGAT
Source organism: Watsonalla cultraria (assembly GCA_964035505.1). NCBI lineage: Eukaryota > Metazoa > Arthropoda > Insecta > Lepidoptera > Drepanidae > Watsonalla > Watsonalla cultraria. The sequence continues at coordinate 1,068,837 of OZ037713.1, forward strand.
GCCAGTCCACTCGCGGATATTGCGCAGCCACGACTTTCTCCTTCGGCCTACCGGTCTCTTCCCAGCCACTTTGCCCATAATAATAAGTTGCAGCAGTTCGTATCTGGCATGTCTCATAATATGGCCCAGAAAGCCAATCTTTCTTGAACCCCTTGCTGGGGGTCAACTATGATCTTTAATAGCCATGACGTATAATTTTACGGTACCAATATTAATGTCAAAAGGAAAGTTCTTAATACGCTCTGCTTAAACCGATGATGGTAGGCCCACTGTCTTCGTATACGAATCTTTTATTGGGGGTTAACTTCACAGCCTAAGAAACTACTTTGGAATTGTTTTTGCTCCATACAGTACTCTGCCTCAGTATCAAACATTTCGCCTTCAGACCTTTGTTGCTTAATATTGGGCAACTAGCTGTGTTCCGCGGTTTCACCCGCGTAGATTTAGTTTCATTCTTATTGTAGTGGATTCCTAATATTTTTAATAAATAAGTAGCCTAAGTTACTCCTTGAAACATCAGATACTTGCTTAAATTAATTAAACTTGTTTTTTAGTGTCAGTAGCGTGTATACTTTCATATGCATTTAGTGAAAAGCTGTTCTTTTGAAATTACAAACAGACACTTCAATTGTATTTATCTGTATGTATGTATATGTATAGATGTATATAGATAAACTATGATGAACTACATAGTGCAAAGGCAAATGAGCGAACAAACCTATAATATCGGTGTAATAAGACATCAACTTGTGAATGGTTATTTGAGTGAATAGTGCAATCCTCGGGTAACCGTCGGAAATGGCTCCAAATGGTCGCCATTGTGCCTCTCCCGATATGTAGGTATACCGTATGTCTTATTGGGATTAGCATTTTGACTGTTCAATATGATAGGGTACGCTCGAGTGGGAGGACAATTGCTTTTGCGCTTTTCAATCGATTTGGGTGAGATCTACAGTTGGATGGGACTGTATTTTATGCTTCGTCGACTGGGTTTATACTCTTCACATGAGAGGTAGGTAATAACGGGATTCGAAGTCTCATGCCTCACCTCTTGTTGCCATAATAGTTTGACACTGATTATGATAACCCCTAATTGCTTTACTCAAATTACTTTGCGCAATATAATAATCTATACATATAAATAAAATTGAAGTTTCTGTTTGTTATTCCAAAACAGCTTTTCACTAAATGCATATGAAAGTATACACGCTACTGACACTAAAAAATAAAGTTTTAAATTTTTTCTCTGTCTGTCTGTCTGTTTGTTCCGGGTAATCTCTGAAACGGCTGGACCGATTTTAAAGGAACTTCCAATGGCAGGTAGCTGATGTTTCAAGGAGTAACTTAGGCTACTTTTATTTATTGAAAAGATTAGGGTTCCGCGACAATAAGAATGAAACTAAATCTACGCGGGTGAAACCGCGGGGCTAGTACTTAAATAGATAAAAATAAATAGACTTGTTTTCTGCACCTTGTGGGCCTTTGGCAAGTAAAGTAACCATTTTATCCTGACAAATTCAAAGTTTAATTACCAATCTATACAGATAAATAAAATTGAAGTGTCTGTTTGTAACATCAAAATTACAACTTTTCACTAATTGCATATGAAAGTATACACGCTACTGACACTAAAAAAACAAGTTATTTTTTTTTCTCTGTCTGTCTGTCTGTCTGTCTGTTTGTTCCGGGTAATCTCTAAAACGGCTGGACTGATTTTAACGGGACTTTCTCTGGCAGGTAGCTGATGTTCCAAGGAATAACTTAGGCTACTTTTAGTTATTACAAATATAAGGTATCCGCGACAATAAGGAAGAAACTAAATCTACGCGGGTGAAACCGCGTGGCACAGCTAGTTACAGTAATATAATCATGATGATTATATGTGCTTGAAGAGGAGCTCGTGGCACAGTTGCTATTGCGCATATGATTCGATCAGCGAAGTTAAGCAACCATACGCCTAGCCAGTAGTTGGATGGGTGACCGCCCGAGTACCCTCCGTGCCTCTTTAACAATTTAACATCTTTGGCAATCGTTACAGGTCAGTCAGAGGCATAAGAAAGTCTGACAACTGGTTTAACCCAGATTGCCGATTTTCCTCGAAAAAGGGGTTGCGAAGGTCAGATGGCAGTCGCTTCGTATAAAAATCAGGTGATCAGCCGCATCGAGTTGCATCAAGTGCCGACCCCAAATACATGGAATAAGGCCAGGGAGATGATGATTATATGTGCTTGAAGACAGAATAACAGGGAATAGTATTAATTATAAGTGTACCAACGGATTGACATAAAATTAAGGGCTACGTAGTGAAATCTAATCTCTTACTTATTACTTATGTTCAGTTATGCCCAACGTATTCTTGATTCTATCATAAACTTGCTTTATAAAGTAAGATACCGGTATTATTATTAATAATTCTAGACAATTTACGTAAATAAGTAAGTAAAGGTAACTCAGGATTACAATTTAAATCTGACCGCCAGTGGCCGCCAGCGGATTGCAATAACGCCGCCCGCAAACGAATTTGCGCATTTTTTCTGTTTCATTTTTTAATCACAGAATTTAACAAGGTTAAGCGAGAATCAGCTTTTATTTAACACAGCCTGAAGGTTTGTGCAACTTAGCTTTTGCCCGCGACTGTATTCATTATTAAATGTAGTTACAAACAGCACTCAGAGATAATGTGTTTTTTTATTAGCCGAAAGAGTCTTACAATTCGCACTAATATTTGTACACTTTGATACTATTTACTTATATATTTTGATACAAAGTTTACTTGTTTATATTTTTTATGTATATATTTTTCAAATTATTATTGACTTGTGTATTGACAAAGTGATAACACTAACATTTTACAAAAGAATAATTGAATCGAAGTGCGGGCTACGATTACTGCTACAATGCTACGACACTACGAAAGTGCTACGAGTGTTAATTGAACAATCACAATCTAACGCTTTCTACTCTTGACAGAAGCAATAGATTATTATTTATTTTGTGGAACTATCAAGCATATTTGGAGATAGTTAAGCTGTGCCACAATTTACGTAAAACGATCGAAATATCGTTGAAGGATTAAGTCTCTTCCTATATGGTTGGTATTCATATGATCCAAAATCGTAGGACTTCAACTCAATATTTTAAAATTGTATAATATTTTTGAAAAGAGTAATTACTGAGTTTCTTGCCAGGATCTCAGTAAAAGCAACCTTCCGAACCTGGCGGTAGCATGTATAATCCTGTAAATTAATGTCATTCTGACGATTTGAAAGCACTTTGTAAAAGTCTAATCGAATAAAGATATTTTTGACTTTTGACTTTTGACTTTGATAAGACGTTTTTGCAACGACGATTGAGCTATCCCGTTTTTTCTTTGAAAATGAGAATGTAAATGGTTTATTCAGTTTAGGCCCTGGTAAGGCACTTATGAATGTCGAGGAATTTACCTCTTTTTAATTTGATATAATGAATACGAAAACACTGTCAACGACTAAGTCGATACGTCACTGTTACAGTTTTCGTTATGTGAATCGTAGGGCTAATGGTAACAAATAAGAAATATAACAGCTAAAGCGCAGATTTATATTTTTAGTAACCTTTTTTAGTTCGTTATTTTTGAGTATTATTCGGATAAATTACTACATCAACTTGGTTTTTATACCGCAAAGATATTTCAATCGTAAAAAATGCCGTGTAAATTCCTTCCGATTTATTTCTCGTAATAAAAAAATGAGCCAAGGGTCGTTTGGCGGTAGGTTGTGGTATAAACCGCGATTGAGTGCAAATCTTCTATTTATGGGAGTCGATCGTCACCACCTCTGCAATTAGCGGCAAAGGGTGTCTGTTTGTAGGGTTCACTAGTGTAACCATACTATTGAGAGTTCATTTGGACTATTTAATATATTAAAGAAATATTTATCATATAAGTGTGATAGATAAACGCAGATTTGTACGGGCTCACAATAGTGCTATCTTTAGGCCGACAGAGGCGCTGTTCCGATCCTATACAAATCTGCGTTTACGTCGACGCGGTGACTTGTAACGGCGGCAGTGAAAAACTCGCACTAGGCCCTCTGTAAGCTTATTATCACAACCATTAAGTTTACTTTCTGCTTAAGTATGTTTGTAGTTGATATTATACTAATGATTACTAAATTAAAACATACATAGTATAGTATATCGAAGGTGATAGTATACCCTGAACTCGTAGAAACAAATAACTCAGGGTATAGTACACGGACCAGTTCTTTATTCCAACTCCATAACCTGACGTAATTATTTTCGTTAATTCCGTGATATTATCAATTCAAGTAAATGTGCTTGTCTTTGTTCCATTCCAGGTCAGCGCTTGAAATTCGTGACGCTGCACCTGTAATATACATGAAAAAAATATCCCTAATCATTGTTTTTATTTATTTATTTATTTATTTCTTTTGAGGAATGCTTACAGACAAATAGCTAAAAGTAGATAACAAAATAATAACTTAAGTTGCTAATTACAAGCATCCACATGTAGTTAAACAAGTTGCACTTATAATAATTAATCTGTTAATCTGAAACAGGAGAAGCCAGTACAGTCAAAGTTAAATATTATATATAGGTAAAGTTAAAATCTAATTAATCGCAGTTAGGTTATATGAGTCGTCACTGAGGCAAGTTGTCAAAGAAATCACGTGTTAGTATATTTTTAACTGTTTTTTGTATCCGCATAGTCCCCCTACCGGTCCGATATAGACCCCATTTCTAATCGCAGACTGACTCCGATCCATACATAAACTGTCATTATTGTTTTTTTACTGTGCGGACAATCAAATTTTAATTCTCCTGATAAGATGGTTTTTTATTCGGCTTTTATTCTTAAGTGCTAGTTTTTACAAGGATGGAACATTACATTTCTTAGTAAATAAACGCTTTGGATATCAAACTGGGTACAAATCGCAATATGGGCAGTGTCTACCAGACGGTCTGTATGTACATACACCTTTTTAATCAAAATATATCTCTCATTACTTTCATGACTGAATATTAGAATGGAATCCGTTCAGTAGTATTTTCATTCTAATAATTTTTTGCACCGTTTTCCCTATAAAGGACTTCGAAATAGCAGTTTATATTACAGGAAAAGCATTTAAAGTTTCAAACTAGTTGTTGATAAGCAGTCACAGCAGTTTATGAACGCTTACAATAACTAATATTAAAATTTTATTTATTTTTAAAATAATAAATAATAAGTAATTAAAGATTCTCAGAAATATTTTAATCTGTTCACAGTATAAATTACGTACCCATCTCCGTCAGCCATGTGCGCCCCTTATTGTAACTGAAGTGTTTATTCGCTGATAATCGAGTGGCTCGCGATTAAATTGTGCACCCCTGTTTTTAAAGATGAGTCGCTCGAGCGACTCTTCGAGTGGCGTGAACACATGTCGACATAGATGTGTTTACTCTGCAATTGGTTTTGGGAGATATACTGGGATCTATTGGTGGTCTGGTAGACCTGCAGGTCTAAAACGCAGAGGTGTGCATTCGATTCTCAGAGGGGTAAACAATAAGAAGGTAGGTTAAGTACATACCAATGTGGCGCGGCGTACGGCATACGTTTTGGTATAGACACGCATATACACGACACGAGTGCATTCAGACATCGCAAATGGTAAGTACTGCTTATTTGCTTATATGCAATGCACGCCCCTGTTAAAAAGGCCACTTTGGGAGAATCATAATGTGATCCGAATATGATTCATCATCGAAATGACAAAATAGTCACTTAAGTGCAATTCATATTACGAATCACATATATTATGATCAACTAAATAATACATGCGGTCCATGTAATATTTAGTTTAAATTCGTACATCACGTATATAATAAATAAATTGTTTTTGTAGTAGAATACAAAAACAAATTATTTATTATATATTATTTTACTTTTTCTAAACGGATTTATTTGGCTTGTGTTATTTTTTACGACATACTCAAATATGAAATGATGAGTATACATTTGCTTGGATGATGTAATTCGCTAATCAACGGGTCACACTGAAAACGTTGCTTCGCTACACTGAACTGATCCCAGTTTGGTTTGCGGTTATACTTGTATAATGAATTACAATGCCCGATGTTTGAGCGTTTACTTGAGTATGGGATATTACAACACAGTATAAAAACTATATTTATACTATGGTTTCAGGCTGGTGAGATTCAAAGTACATTGCAATCGTCACAAACTTTTTAATATCTTCCTTATTACGTTTATACCTGTAGGTCCTAGACGAAGTAATATTCTCTCGCGCTTGAGCTAACAGAAACGATACCAAATGTATAGAAATCACATAAATAAGTCGGGTGAGGTATGTTATTACCGTACATTTTTTGTATCGTTTCTACTAGCGAAGCATGTACTTTGTCTACAGGCCCTAATATTGTAGCCAATTTTTTTTTTAATAATTAGCATTTTAACTTAAATTTAAAAAAAATGGTTTGGGTTTCAAAAGAAAAGTACACGATAAATGTTACCATTCTTTAATATTCATTAATTCAACTGGAAAGTATAAAAACCTAAAAATAACATGTTAAACTAAATCTTACCATGGGAATATAAAACTTAAATTACAACAACAATAATCATTAATTCCAACAATAAATCCGCACATATCTGTTAGGACTGACAAACAAAACTATACCTTATTAACTTCGGTGGGTCATTCGAGACTTTACCGACAAAAAGATTTACAAATTGTCATATTTTGCTCTCTAGTAACGTAAAGTATTATTGCAACAAAACTTTGCCAACAATAAATGTAACAAAATAGATTGGAAGCTTAGCTGTATTGCCACGTATTAACTAATAACTAATAAAAGGATTTCTTAATAAATAGAAAGTATCGAATTAAAAATAGACTTATGACTTAAAAACACGATTTTCACTTAGAGAAAATTAAAAAAGAAATGCCTAATCGCCTTGTGTTTTTAAGGAGTTCGTTTAGATTGTAATAACATTAAAAGATTCCAGAGTGCCTAGTGCGAGTTTTTCCCTGCCGTCGTCAAAGTCAAAGCGTCAAAGTTAACGCAGATTTATATGGGATCGAAACAGCGCCTCTGTCGGCCTAAAGATGACACTATTGTGAGCCCATAAAAATCTGCGTTTACGTCGACGCGATCACTTGTGTGGCGATTTTAAGAAAACTCACACTTGGCACTCAGAGATATATCTTCAAGAACAATTTGCTATTTGGATATGTAATTGAAAACTGTGCCCGAAAACGTAAACAATTCGCTTCGGATAACCTCTATAATTCATAGATTAACACATTTTACGTTATCAATACATAATTCAGTTCTTAAAACTAAAATAAATATTTACACACTTAGGTACTATTTTATATACAGTTGCCATACATTAAATTTGGAAGGTTGAAAGTGTATATTTTTGGCTATTTTGCTAAGAAAACAAAGCTTCTGAACAGAAAGCTAATAATGACTACAAAAGATATTAAATTTATATATGGATTCCAAAAAACCGACCAAGTTTTTATACATATACTAACTATATTTTTTTATAGTCTTTACAACATCAGCAACCTGCTAGTGAATATCTCGTTAAAATCAATTCAGCCGTTTCTGAGATTAGCCGGCACAAACAGACGGACAGACAGAGAAAATAAATTAAAATTGGCGTTTTATGCAAATGGTCCACGGATGGGATACAAACAGACTTCAATTTTATTTATGTGTATATACATAAATGTATACTGTAGATTAGTAGCACTCTAAGAGCTACCTACCAAGAGTCACCAAGCTCTTTTCACTCTTGTTTATGGTTTTTAGTAAAGTAGTTCCAGGTTCTATTTAAAATAATATGATTACAGCTTACATTCTTCTTACAAAAGGTACTTAGTCGGTTTATTGTGTTAGGTAAAGTTAGAATAGCAGCCGCGTTATTCACTAAAGTTTCTTGTGTAGTGTCGGTTTTAAAGATACGACATTGATCCTTATCCTCCATGTATCCGTATAGAACGGCGCTGAGTTCGACGCTGAGACCTATGTGAATAACGCGGCAGAAGTCTACAGAATTGACAATATTTTTCTAACTAAACACTATCTTAAACCAAGACTTGACAAAACTCGAACTAAAACTATGACCATCCCTTTTCAAATCTTTTTCATAAAAAGAGGTGGAGCTACTCTTAAACCAGGGATTATCTTAGTCTGTTTTGTAATAAGGGGTATAAGTATAATGTGATATGTTAACTATTCGAGAGCCTCAAATATTACAAATTGGGTGCTGTACAAGTTATACACATTGCTACTTATGAGTTACAAATAAAACACTGCTGCCTTAAATACATTCATTCCGCGTGAAGTACTTAGTTTCACAAAAGCACCTTTGCAAGGTATTTCTCAGGATATATTTCTTCACTCATATAATAACCCTATTAATTCGTATAAATACAATATTTCGTTTCCCTAATGCTCAATTCGATAAATTTAACCCGGCGTCAACTTTATAAACACATCAGGAATGTTTTTAATTTTCACCCTTCCACTATTTTGATATTATGCGGTTTCATAGGATATTTAAGTTAGTCAATTTTCACCTTTAAATTGAAAGCAACAAGGCTCTTTCATTCTAAACACTATCTGGTGAGCTGGTATCCCTTTCTGTCGCTGATGTGGAAGGTCGCTCCCAATGCGGAGGCCACTGCCTCGCCGGGAGCGGAACAGGCCTTCATATGACGTGTTGAGGAGGTTCTTCGTCACTCTTCATCAGGACATAAGCGACGGGACGCTTGACGTCAGCTGGGGGTGAGGGGGTCCGTCTCGGGGGACATCCACAAGGTGACAGTGCGCTGCTGTATAGGGCTGAGCTGTAAAGCGCGCCGCCGTAGAGGGCCTAAGGGATAAAAATATTTGAGTTAAATGACGACCTGTTGAGGATCCCGGGAACCCGCTGAATGTGGAAGGCAAAAGACCGGCCGTCGTGGAGATCGTGGGGGGAGGCCTATGCCCAGCAGTGGGCGTCTGTCGGCTGAAATGGTGATGATGACAGAACAAGGAGAGACGTTGTGACAAGTTAAGACATTACAAATAACTTTTAATTTGACTTGATGGATAAGAAGTGCTGACTATGAAATCAATCACTGGAGTTAAAACGGCTTGATTTTCTTCTAATGTTCATGAAATAAAGATGCTCATGGATATACAAATCCCAAAAAAGATATCATTTCAAGCTTGACTCCATTGTAGGATGCAGTAAAGTAGTACACTAATTCTAAATAACAGTGAAGTAACATAATCAATAAATGTATAATAAATAAGTAATCAAAATATCATACATTTAAATATACCTGTAAATGCGCCAGTTCTGCTGCCAGTTTTCCATCATCCGTGGGTAACTTGGCGAATGGGTAAAATGGGTATGGGAGTGGAGGGAACAGCGCTCTACTGAGGTCTGGCTTGTCAGGTAACAAGTGATGTGGTACTGGCATCTGAGACATTGGATGGGGCATCGACGGAGCTACCAGTCGAGGTACGGGCGCCATCAGGCCGCTGATGCCGAAACCGAATTTCGGCTCTTTCTTGATGAGAGCTTTCGGCTTCCGTCGTGGTCGGTATTTGTAATCTGGGTGCTCCTTCATGTGTAGTGCTCTGGAAAGAAGATTTTATGTTAGAATCAAGAAGAAAGTGAAGTAGACTGGTCTTTTTTATTTGTTAAGGGTACAAACGATTTAAAAAGCGGTACAGTTCGGTAAATATCAACACAATAGAATACACGACAATTTTTTTATTTTATATTACTTAATCACATTTAAATTATAGATTTGATTGGCTGCAACTAATATTTGAACGCCATGATCGACCGTAAATTACTTTTTGGAGATTGTATGTAACTAAGCATTTTATGAGCGAGAATGGCCTAAAAAATCGATTTTTGAAAAGTGAAAGAAATATGTTATCCTATGGTGAACTCAAGTTATTTTGCAAGCGTACGTAATAAATGCATTGGTCAAGAAGGCTTGGCGTCAACAATGCACATTTTCTTTTAAGGCTTCATGAACAAAATATACCGGCAAATGAAGTATAAAATTTACATCTTTTTTATATCATCGATGGAATTTTAAAGCCTTAAAAATTGCATTACTGGCTCAGGGTTTCCAATCTTATCCGAAGAAATGTTTTTTACATCCGGAAAATACTTTCGCCCAAATAAATCTAAATCCTCTTGACAATACCTACTATAAGTTTTGGCAACAAAATGTCACAATGAAACGCCGCTGGGTGATATAACATTATTATTTATGCAATAAAGCTTGCAATTGTCACGAGCGTCGACCGCCCTTAAAACAACAATGTCGACTCAACAATACGCGGATTATTGCATTGTCCGCTCTACAATCGGGTATCGCTCGCCAGTCCATCACTAAGTGTACTCAACCGCTTTGTAAAAATAAACTCTACGGTCAAATTTTAGGGTTCATTTTACAGCTTCGGGAAGTATGCTTTGGGTCGTGTAGAGATGGAGCATTGTTCGACACGGCGTCCGATTATGCGCGCTTTGTGACAGAATCGCGATTGTCAGCGAGTCGATTGTAATTATTCGAGTGGACCGTGCGGATGATAGTTCGTCAGACACCGAGGTTTTCAATGCACCTTGTTTGTATCGAATGGTAGACTTGTACATTTGATTTTGGGGACGGATTTTTTATTTTCATATTCATTATCTTTTATTTATAACTACCGACGTAGACATGCTGCGCTCGAATGTTGACTTAATTTTTTTAGAAGATGCTGGCATCTTTTTCTTGTTCTCTGGGGAACAACACGTTACAATTACCTATATCAAATTAGAGTTCAATCAAGGATGGTAACATTAAGTGCTTCCCAATTTAAACATCGAATGTGAAGATATTGATTAATTTACGTACATCAATAAATTATTTGTATGAAAATAATAACTGATTTGGCTTGTCTTTCCTAGACATAAGATACCGATCGAATTGAAAAAATATTAAAAAACATGTCACTTGGCCTTCGTCTCCGTATGTTCCCGCCATTGCTCATTGATACATTGTAATTTGCTAACAGCGATGTAAAAAAATCGGAGGTCGTCGACCGTTCGCTATCAATTCCTTCATTACTTTGTTTGGTGACCAAATAAACACGATAACTCTACGAAAATAACACAATATCTTACGAAAAAACGTATCTCTACCTTTTTTATCGGACATATTTTGCCGTATTTTTGTATGGAGTTAATCGAATACGGTAAATATCGATGCGTCGATATGATTCTCGATATGAAGGAGCGCTTTATGATCCGATATTGAAGTTTGCGTGTCAATAATATCGACTTATTGGCATTTTTATTAACAGATCCTCGGAAATGCATAATTTATATTGCAAATGTATTACGTTTACAAAAACATAATGAAAATATTCCTGATATGATATGTAATGCAAACTTTCCTATGTATAGAGAGACTGAATGAGTTTGTCAGTCTGTTATTCTCTAACTAATGTAAGTCGAAATTTAAGGCTCAAATTGAAAAACTATCGGGATAGGTATTCACCAAATACAAAGCTAGTTAAGGAATCAGTGACAATATCATTTTGTCGCGGACAGAATTATCGTCACCTCTGTCTACCCCCGTCAGGACCCCTCTGTGGAGGCATGAATATACAGGGTCAAAATTTTCATCTCCACGGCATACACATTAATTTCAAATATAAAAAAATAGCATGTTTTTTTTATTTTGTTACATCGTAGCTCTGATCTACTAACTGTGCCAAAAAAATTCACCTACAAAATCAAGATTATATATAATTAAAAAGTGACGAGTTCGAAAAACAATAAAACCGTTAAAAACCGTATCACCTCTTCGCCCGTCTTTTTCTCGCAACAAAAGCTAACATCAAGCAGACAGTCGCTATCAAATATTTTTTCAGTGTCTATAGCTTATAGATTATATCTACTGGACAAACAAGGACGATAAAAAATAAGTATGAAGACAAACATTGGTGCGCCTTTTGACCATTGTGTTGACCGATAACACGCCGGGAAGAGCACAAACAAGCGAGTTGACGAAATAACTTCTTGAGGGAATGGGAGCTGATTAACTCTAGTTTTTTACGATACAAAGGCAACGATTCCACCTGTAGGTCTAAAAAGGCCACTTTGGGAATCATAATGTGATCCGAATATGATTCATCACTGAAATGACAAAATAGTCACTTAGGTGCAATTCATATTATGATTCACGAATGATTACAATAATTGTAGATGTTAGTCCCTGTGTAACTTTTTATGGTTCTGCTATTTGTCACAAAAGCATTCATATTTTGTGGGACATTTTATGAATCTTCATAGGAAAGTGTCAAACAGGTGAATTGCGAAATATGAATCATTCCTGAATCATATTCGGATCACATTATGATTCTCCCTAAGTGGCCGTTTTAGATCTACTGTTGATGACAAAGGTAGCCAATTATTGCATTTCGGAAACTTATATTGTGTTATCATACAAATTAAAAACGTAAAAAACTTGAAACATGAATTACCTGCCAGTGAAAGTCCTGTTAATATCGGTCTAGCCGTTTCAGAGATTACCCGGAACAAACAGACAGACAGAAAAACAGACAGAGAAAAAAAAAAAAAACTGATGTTTTAGTGTCAGTACCCTATATACTTTCATATGCACTTAGTAAAAAGATGTTAATTTGGTATTATTAACAGACACTTCAATTTTATTTATCTGTATAGATCTTTTATTGCAATACGGATAACGTATTCGCGCTTTTGCGTAACTAGATCGATTTTTCCCTCTAGTAACTTTAACTGCGGCAACTGTGGGTGACTGTCGCAGTCGGTGGGGCCACACGTTCTAAAATATCCTGATATAAATAGGTATATTAAAAAAAATTGCAAGTGGACATCTCACTGAGATATTTTTATGGCCAGCCCTCAATTTTTGATATTATTAAAGTGCGTTTTCTGAGTTTCACTGTTAAAATAAGCGCGTAAAAAACAATTACACGAACGAAATGTCGATTTGAAGTGAACGACTTCGTTCGGACATTTATTTTTTAAGTCCATTGATGTTCATCTCTGGGGCTTAATCTATCTCAATTGATAATTTCAGCACAATTTAGTTCGGTGTTTTAGCAGTGAAAAGGTCATATTCAGACGGAGACAATTTCCTATTAAATGTATTATAGGTAATCTGTACATATGAAAATGAAAAATGAAAATGAAAATGAAAAATATTTATTCAGTTTAGGCCCTGGAAAGTCGAGAATTTACCACCGGTTCGGAAACTAGCCTTCTGAGAAGAACCGGCAAGAAACTCAGCCAGGCATCATGTACATATCATCGAAACAATATAAATCATAATGAAATCATCATCCAAAATCAAATTTGATAATAGGTATAAATATTCACAATAGTGACAAATTGTATATATAATATATAAAAACGAATCCCTATTTCCCTTGGTCACGGTATCACGCGTGAACGGCTGGAAAGATTTAGATAATGAATTTTTTGTTATGTTCGTTATAGTCAGGAGATGGTCCTTATAGAAGAAAAAAATTTTAATATTGCGCGGATTATTTTTAAAATTTAAGAATTCTTAATAACCTTAGCGCTTTGGACAACAAAAACTTTTTCGATGTATCGTTTGACATAAAATTTACAGAATGCGTGCTGCAAATATCTCCTAATTAAGACAGGACACCGTCTGTCGGGTCAGCTTGTATTAAATAAAGATCATGTTCTCAATGCCAACGCACACCCAATCCGTTTCATATCTTACAGTACACACATCAAGATACAATAATGATTGTACCCCCACAGTACAAATAAACAGTACTCCACGTGTTTACGAGTCACATTGGTGGGACAATGGCCGTCTTACAGTGCTGACTGATAAATGTATGGCCAATAAGAGGGTGAATCTTATCACTGTACCAATACTTGTAGTCTCACAATGTGCCCTTTGCTTAAGGAAAAATGTACTTGTATTTCTCTTATACGAGTACTTACTTCAGTTGGAGACTCAATTATACTAAACTAGCTGTGCCCCGCGGTTTCACCCGTGTAGATTTAGTTTCTGTTTTTTTTAAATCAAATTAGCCTAAAACACTCCTTCAAACTTCAGCTATCTGCCAGTCCCGGTAGAATCGGTCCAGCCGTTCACGCGTGATGCCGTGACCAAGGGAAATGGGGATTCATTTTTATATATAAACTAGCTGTGCCCCGCGGTGTCACCAGCGTAGATTTAGTTTCATGCTGCTTTTTTAAAATAAAATTAGCCTAAAACACTCCTTGAAACTTCAGCTATCTGCCAGTAAAAGTCCCGGTAGAATCGGTCCAGCCGTTCACGCGTGATGCCGTGACCAGGGGGAATGGGGATTAATTTTTATATATAAAAGATATAAGGTTGGTTTAGGAACAAACCCCTTTTACCTATTTATTACACAATATGGTTTCAACCAAGACTAGACCAAAGTTGAAATAAAACTATGTCTATCCCTATTAAAATCCATATTACAGAAGGAGATGGTCTATGTTTTGTAATAACACTTCCCATTCAAGAAATTTTGGATACTAAAATAGTGGAATGAAATAATTGATGATGTTAATCTAATTTTGTAAAAGAAATGTGTTCGTATTTGAGCGCTTATTGAGAAAACACAGCTGAAGAATGTTAAAGAAAACATTCATTAGTTACATAAAAGAGCGCTATCAAATTAAATACATAAAATTAAAATTGTATGCGAGCGTAATCCTACTTCCTCACTGCTCAACTGGTAATTTTTCAATCATAAGGCTCAGAGTGCCCAGTGCGAGTTTTCTTCAATTCGCCGTCACAAGTCACCGCGTCGACGTAAACGCAGATTTGTATGGGCTCACAATAGTGTCATCTTTAGACCGACAGAGGCGCTGTTTCGATCCCATATAAATCTGCGTTAACTTTGACGCGGTGACTTGTGACGGCGGCAGTGAAAAACTCGCACTAGGCACTCAGATAGTCTGGTAAAAATGTGTGGCACTAGTTCGTTAGTTATAAACAGACAGCGGGCCATATAAAGATAATCACATGAATTTATAGTTACTTAATAGATACAAATCGCTAAATCCCAGTAACTGGATAGTTTGGCACAAAGGGCGTGAAATAAGATATAACAAATAATTACGGGCCGTGCAGTGCGCACGCGGCGGCGCGTTCATAAATTCAACCCTTTGAATTAATTTCAGAATATCATATAGAGGTGCTGATACCACTGTCTTTGCTTTGTTTTGGGTGTTTTTTTAGTTTACTTATATTAGCATAACTTAAATTGATCTAAAATTTAATCCTAAGTCCTACTTTATTTTATTTACCCTCTTCGTTCTACTAACTTATCGTACTAATGCTAAGAAACGATTGGTATAATTTCACCCATGAGATGATTAAATGGAGGTTTGTCTGTGAAATGCACCAATGAGTTTTTCTAAACAGTTTCGTAATTTCACACGAGTTTTACGGTGAAGGAAAAAAATTGTGAGGAAACCTGCATAAGTCTAAGAAATAATTCAAAGACGTATGTATAGTGCCTGAGACGGCGATGTTGGCACCCATCTTCGGTGAAAAGTGGGTGTTGTTGCAACACTTCTGCTTACCCCTTCAGGGACCCTTCTATAATGGCGTGAGCATATTTATAATTATGTAGAGACTGATCATCTATATAAAGCTGTAATATCAAAGTATTTAATACAATAATCATGCAATAAAATTTCTAACGATGAGTGCTCGTAAAAAGACAATCCCAATACTCAGTCATACATCAAAACGGCAAACAAAGGGCCATAAACTAGGGGGTGTGTCTGCTCTATATAGGGCCCATCTTTTAGCGAGTTAGACTGGAGGCATAAGCTTATTTTTATAGCCCTGGCGACCTCTGATAACGCCACGCTGCAAGATATTACAGTGACTGATAATTGTCCCATTGTTACGAGCGCCGAGCTTAGAGAACGCAATTGTTTGCCAATTGTTATGTCACAATTGTTTCATTTTGTTTTAGGCTAGCCGCACACACGCGAAAATATTGGCAATATGCACTTTATTGACAAAAGCACGTCAGTTTTATTTATTTGTATAGTTTAAATAAACAAGGAATAAAGTGCATGTTGACAATAATATTGTGTGTGTGAGCCTAGCCTTATGCCCTAAATCAAAATATACAGGATAGATACACGGATATACTAAAACAATATATTAAGAAACCGCTGGAGAGCGCAGTGAATTTTCATTCTATTATTTAAACTGTACAGATAAATAAAATATAATTGCTGTTTGTAATGTCAAAACTACTTCACTAACCGATGTTTAATAAATGCATAGAAAATATTTTTTTCTAATAGTTATAATGGATTATCAACTTTTTGATTCTTGTCTAGTATTCTGTAGCCCGATCAATGTTACAAGATGTCGTAGCGACTTAATCTTTGACAGTGTTGATGATTGATTATATCAAAAGAATCAAACGGAATAGCTTAGTCTTCGTCACGAATATTTCCTATTGAGTTGAAAGCCCATCGAACTACAATTTCGGATCGGAAAATGAATACCACATTGGTAGAGGATTTCGAATGATTTTTATCGTTCAACGACATTTCGATCGTTTGTTTTACATGAATCGGGGCACTGTCTGTTGTTTCTAACTAATCCCTGAAGGCAAAGGCAATAGCTTGTGTTACAAGAAATGAATATGGCGAAAAACGTTGATTAAATCCCATTAAATGTAGAATACGCGGTTAAAACCGTGGAGCACAGCCTAGTAAGCTTGTGAAGAATATAGCTAGTATTACAGAATAGTATTCTGTCATGGATCTGAAACTAAAACTACCATAATACATTCGGTATAGGATTAAAACTGCTTTGTTTTAATCCTATACCGAATGACGCATGTCCAACAACGGCTACAATTTGAAATGAAATTTACATTTATTTTTCTAATCAACAATGTGTCTCTTTATAGGTAAGTGTTTCCGTCTGTGCATGGATGTTAGTCATGTAAGTACTGTTTGTCTCAATTATCAAATACTAGTAATAATAGTATATTGCTTTCTTTATGGTTTCAAGGAGGCTTTTGTGTTTTGATGGTTAATAAGTACCTACATACCAACTTGATTCTCTTAATATTCCATCTATACATCTTCTATATTCTATATAGATAAATAAAATTGAAGTGTCTGTTTGTAATTTCAAAATAACAGCTTTTCACTAAATGCATATGATAATATATTCATGATATTAGCACTGAAAAACCAAGTTTTAAAATTTTTCTTTGTCTGTCTGTCTGTTTGTTCCGGGTAATCACTGAAACGGTTAGACGGATTTTAACGGGACTTTCACCAGCAGGTAGCTGATGTTTCAAGGAGTAACTTAGGATACTTTTTTTTATTAAAAACATTAGGGATCCGCGCAGGTGAAACCGCGGGACTCAGCTAGTTTTTTATATGATTATATCCTGTGGCGCATATTTTGCGTTGAAGGGCTTTAAAGTTAGCGATGGGCTTTGCTTCTATATATCTTTCCTTCTCTCAGTGCTCTGATGGTCTTGTGTTAATTTGTTTATTTATTTAATTAAACTTAATGCACTTATGTACACAGGCGGACTTAATACTATAGCGTTTTCTACCAATGAACCTAATATGAAAGAAACTACAGACATAGTGTTGTGCTACAGCGTCGTGATATACTAATTGCTTCATCACAAAACTAAATCAACCGTTATAATTTATCTTAGATGCTTCAAATACTCTGTTCAAATACCTTTATATATAAATCACAGGAAAGACGTCTGTGCGCCAAGTATAGGCTTTGACATGTTGTAACCTTGCGTTAAGCGGTTTTGTATTGAGACAGAAAATCGCCTACACTCTCCGCAATCAGGAAAAATGCAGGCGAAATAATTCAAAGACGTATGTATAGTGCCTGAGACGGAGATGGACTCACCCTCTGTCACGTTGGCACTTAATCATATTCGGCGAAATGTGGGTGTTGAAAATTACAACACCTCTGCCTACCCCTTCGGGGAATACAGGCGTGAGCATATATGCAGGCGACAAAAAAAACATCTTAAGCCCTTGGGGTACTGAACAGAATCTATACATCTATACATCTATACAGATAAATAAAATTTAAGTGTCTGTTTGTAATTCCAAAATAACAGCTTTTCACTAAATGTATATGAAAGTATACAAGCTACTGACACTAAAAACCAAGTCTTAAAATTTTTCTCTGTCTGTCCGTCTGTCTGTCTGTTTGTTCCGGGTAATCTGGTAGGTAGCTGATGTTTCAAGGAGTAACTTAGGCTACTTTTATTTATTAAAAATGTATATTTTAGGGTATTATATTATAGGGTTCGGCGACAATAAGGAAGAAACTAAATCTATGCGGGTGAAACCGCAGGGCACAGCTAGTATCCTATTTAAAAGTCCTGTGTGAGCGACAAGTCAACCAACTAACAATATAATCATACCTCCCACAGTCCCACAAAAACGTCAAGTATTTAATTAGCCACATTATTATCATTCCCAGTCCGTATCTGAGATCAAATATGGAACTTTGGGACACCTGTTAAGATAGTCTTGAGACAAAACGTATTGTTTGTTGAGTAAATGCACAGTGGTGTCAACAAACACTATGGGGATTGGAGACGGATGTTTGACGCCACTATCTAACTAATTAACGAGATCAAAAGATGATTGTTATTTTATTGTTGCTCGCTACAATTTACTACATACTACTTCACTAGCTGTGCCCGCGGTTTTTCCCGCGTAGGATTAACAATGAAAACTGTGGTCCTTAGTGATAGTTTTCCCGATTTGTAACATTTTCCATTGATGATTGTTGCTGTGTTGAGTGATCATGAATTAATAGAATGCAATCATAATCATTTTTACTACGATAATCGCCATTAAAATCAACTAAACTTGATTGTTATACTACACAGATTATTTGATAGAATCCTTAAAAATCTTGAATGAAGAAGATAACAGAACGCGTGTTCTTTAAGCTTTTCTTAATGATTAGTAAATTAGATCTCTCATAAATCGCGCATAGACGTTACGATTACAAAAAAATTATGATCAATGAGCAAATGGCTAAGGGCGGGTGCACGATCATAGTTTACGTTAAAGCTAAAGGCAATTTAACAATGATAATCTATGGGACGGGTCGCTCACTTCCCTCTATAATGGTTGAGGAGGGCGATGGCTGGCATTCTCGTCATACTTGTGAACAGGTGCTGCTTGTGGGGGCTGGTCATGTCAAGCTACGCATTTAGATATAAATAGAACTACTAGACTTTTCTTTATGTTAATTTTTATCGACATTTGTACATTGGAACTGTGTCCATGGGCTTACATTACTCAAATGATTTATTTTGTTGTTTTTTTAAATTGTATAATATTTTTGAAAAGAGTAATTACTGAGTTTCTTGCCAGGTTCTTCTCAGTAAAAGCAACCTTCCGAATCTGGCGGTAGCATGTATAATCCTGTAAATTGTGTCATTCTGACGATTTGAAAGTGCTTTGTATAAAGTCTAATCGAATAAAGTTATTTTTGACTTTGACTTTGACTATGACGCGTTGACGGCGTTATAGTAGTTAAAGTAATGACGTAATGTGACAGTTTTAAAGTTTTCAGTTGATGCAATACAATACTAATTTATTTTTTATCTTAATTACTATATTCAATGTCAATAGTGTGTTATAAAATATAATAATACACATTTATTAAAATATCCAACTTTCAAACAACAAAATATTGTCATAATCAAAATTCTCAAAGTAAACTCGACAGATGATTGAATCCATATAAATGTTCAATTACCATAACGAAAAGCGTATTCCTTACGCTACGGTTATTAATACAAAATTATTATTAAATTACATTGCCCCATTTATTTTATTTGGTAGTACGTTCACTCGGCTTGGCCGAAGCTCAAGGTGGTTCATGGCCGAAAACGAAAACTTGATCGGTAACTACTATTTATTAGCTTTTTTGTGAATGGATATGTAAACATGAGCATTTCTAAACAAATTGAAATCTGTGTCTTTATTGAATGTGTCTTTAAGTTTATTCAAAAATAGCTGTGCCCCGCGGTTTCACCCGCGTAGATTTAGTTTCATCCTTATTGTCGCGGTACCCTAATATTTGTAATAAATAAAAGTAACATAAGTTACTCCTTGAAACATCAGCTACCTGCCAGTGAAATCCCCGTTGAAATCAGTCCAGCCGTTTCAGAGATTACCCGGAACAAACAGACAGACAGAGAAAAATTTTAAAACTTGGTTTTTTAGTGTCAGTGGCGTGTTTACTTTCATATGCATTTAGTGAAAAGCTTTTATTTTGGAATTACAAACAGACACTTCAATTTTATTTATCTGTATAGACTAGGAATTTTAAGATATTTACCTAACCTAACTGTTGTCAAAAAAAAAAACAATTATAAATTGTAAAAGTGAACAACGTTAGACCGGCAAGAAGTCCAGAATAAACTATGTATTAGAATTTAACGGGATCTCAACAACGAGAATTTTTTTTTTCTGGTATTGAAAAACTTACACTGTCTGCAAATTTTCAAGCAAATACGAGTAGATTGGTTTAGGGCATATATATAGCAACGCTAACTATCAGAGGTTATATAAATATGTGCCTTACCTTAGCCTCTTAGCTTCATCAATGAACGGCCTCTTCTCCATCTCGGTGAGAAGCTTCCACTCGGTGCCCAGCCTCTTGGAGATTTCTGAGTTGTGCATTTTAGGGTTATCCTGGGCCATCTTCCGGCGCTGGCCTCTCGACCACACCATGAATGCGTTCATAGGCCTCTTTATATGCTCGTTAGGCTGTTTACCAAGCGACATGATACCGTTTTCGAACGCCACCGTTAAAAAATAAGTGAATTCGAATTTCAAAATACTAATTTAAATCACATTCTTTTCAAATACCGTTATTTTATTGTATGCTCTACGAATTGCGATAACAATTTAATATTATATGAATTGTTTAATATTGTAACTCCGATACGAATTGCCGCGCGCGTCCGTGAAAAGCTTCCCGAAAGCTCAATGCGGCGCTTTTCTTGCTAGTGTCATGTTTAACGGCGAGACCTCTGGCTTCTCCCCCCTGTTTGTCTCCCCTCTAAAGTGGCTGGCCAATCAGCGCGCGGCATGGGCGGCCGCTGGCTCCTGATTGGCTAAGAAGTCGTTTGTCTCGCGCTTGCAACAGGTAGCCGGTGTGTTCTTGTTTGCATGTTTATTAGCGAGATTAAATTTCTTTTTAGCCACAATCTTGGGCAAAAAGAACGCGCCCGTCCTTAATCGAATAGGATTCAATTTGGAATGTGCGACTCGATTGGCGCTGGTTGCGTCTATTAATTGACGGGTGATGCGCTTAAGCTGCGTTTACACTGTTACATACTTTTAAATGTACCTATAGCTTAATATATTTTTTGGGTCGATAGTAACTGTATAGAAATTAAAAAAATATATAAAAGCCTATAATAATAAATACCAATAATATACATAAACTATGTTTTTATTGAAAATGACCTTCCGTATATTATTTAAATTGAGGGTAGTTCGATGAAATAATAACAATTGATTTAATTTTGAAAAACTTCTCATGTTATCATAACGTCTAATATCAAAATATGACCATTTTATATTGTTGTAACAAGTAAAAAAAAAATGCAGGCCCCTCAGTCCATGTTACGCGGCTACTGCAGCTTATGAATATTTTCATAGAGTGTATTTCGTGCGTTGCTACTTCATCAAGAATGGATTTGCTATGACGATGTAATGAGACCTAATGCTAGCGTATCTATTATCTGCTGCTCATCCCTACCATCGACTACTATGATATTGAGTAGAGGCATTTCTGTAAAGTGCAGGTATAGTCCTGAGTCGGGCAACTTCGAAAATCAAACGGAAGATAGGATAGACATTCTGTCCTACTGAGGGCCTACTACCATCGTTATAGCAGTGACGTCTTACTTTGACGTTTAATTATTGTAACACAAAAAGTAACGTCATAGCTCAGAAGTTCTTAATACGCTCCGCTAAAACCGATGATGGTCCCCTATTATAGGCCCCTCTCTTCGTCCTTCTTATTTAAATATACATACACAAATTTAACTAATCCTAGAACTAACAAAATATTTATTTGCAAAACCCTGCAGTTCAATTTGATTATACCCTTAAACACAAGAGTGTAAGGTCCAATTAAGTCTCTATATTCAATGTGTGGCCAGTATTTGCATGAGACAGCCAGTGTGAATGGGCCCTAATGGTCACCTCGCCGCGTAATTATACCAACACTGCGGTCTGAACACGCCTTTATATGCGAGCGAGTTAGTTTACACTTACTAAATAGTGTAGTTGATTTTATTGAATTTACTTTTACTACTGTTGAAATTAGTTTCTGGACGATTTTTATTGAGAGTAATCTGTACGTCTATACAGATAAATAATATTGAAGTATCTATTTAGTCTACGCGGGTGAAACTGCGGGTCACAGCTAGTCTATATCTAAATATATATAACTTAAAGGTGACTGACTGACTGACATAGTGATCTATCAACGCACAGCCCAAACCACTGGACGGTTTGGGCTGAAATTTGGTTTCTGATTAATTCTACCCCCAAGGGGATAAAAGTTTGTATGAAACTAAATATACGCGGGTGAAACCGCGGGGCACAGCTAGTTGATATTAGAAAGTTGATGAGTTTCTTTGTTTGGTTGGAGGCGCTTATCTCAGGAACTACTGTTTTAAATTAAGCAATATTTTTTGTATCTAGGAATGTTTTATAACGTCACCTACGACCAATAGGAGAATTTTGCAAAAAGTTAAAAAAATATCACAAATTAACATAGTTTTTATTGTTAATCCTACGCGGGTAAAACCACGAAGCACAGATAGAAAAATATCACAAATTAACATAGTTTTTATTGTTAATCCTACGCGGGTAAAACCACGAAGCACAGATAGAAAAATATCACAAATTAACATAGTTTTTATTGTTAATCCTACGCGGGTAAAACCACGAAGCACAGATAGAAAAATATCACAAATTAACATAGTTTTTATTGTTAATCCTACGCGGGTAAAACCACGAAGCACAGATAGAAAAACAAATAAATTTTCCTGATATTCGCTAGTGCCTTAAAAATCGGATCACAATGGCCTATAACTACCTTGTAGTTTTAGCATATTAATAATTGTCTTAGTTGCCCTAAGAAAACAATTATGCTTAGAATTCATCTTATTACCACAATGCCGTCACGATTTATAAGGACTGACATTAAAGTAATTTTATGACTTTAATTTTATACTGACTGTATGGCGCGACTCGAATAAAAAACAAAACATGCGCAGTTACCCCCACAACTTTCGCAGCACTCATAACGTGACAGCACTTGCGGTCTATTCTCTTTCTCCGAAAGTGAAAATTCGCAAACGAACGAATATCAAACGTAGATTCAGTAACGTTTTGATTTTACCGAATATTTTTTTTGATTATTTAGTAATTAATTTAAAGTGTGGTTAGAATATATAAACCTCAGAGGATTTTCTAGGGAACCGTGGTAGGAACTTTGCGAATTTTCGACCGAAGCTTCGTTTTTCAGAGGTTGCG
Organism: Watsonalla cultraria; assembly: GCA_964035505.1. Taxonomy (NCBI): domain Eukaryota; kingdom Metazoa; phylum Arthropoda; class Insecta; order Lepidoptera; family Drepanidae; genus Watsonalla; species Watsonalla cultraria. The sequence continues at coordinate 1,092,520 of OZ037713.1, forward strand.
ATTAGGCCCCCCGTACTATCAATATAAGTACTTATTATTTTAATACAAGCTTGGTACTTCTTGAGTTAGAATGTCAAACCATTAGGTACGAAATACCAAACAAGTATATGTGCATATCCCGTGTTAGCTATTTGGCGCGCAGGAGCGCGTGAAATTGAAACAGAGCCACACCGTGATTCGGTTACGTGTGACCAACCCTTGTACACTCGCGCACGGAATATTTAAACTATACCTTCATTAACTTACCAACTAGGAAAAACCGGACAAGAGCGAGTCGGACTCGGGTCCCATGAACTTCCGTGTAATTAATTATCTGTAAGAATACGAGCAAGAAAAGTCCTTAATACGAGCTTTTAATGTTTTTTTTTGTTGGAGATAAATGCATCATCTGTGATTTTTTTTATTTCTAACTATCGCAGTTCATGAGAAAGTAGTATATAATACAGCATTAGACCATTTTTCTGATGGTATAGCGGATGAAAAGAAAGGAAAAAAAATTAAAAAATTGCGAATGGGACTCACGAACAGAGAGTATCGTACAACTTAGTATTGAGGGACAGCATTTACTTTTAAAAATACAATCCCAGTAGGCAGAGAGAAAAGCGCCATTCACTCACATTAGATACATTTTGTATGTGTCAACGGATCCCCGAACAAATGAAGTGTCTATTTTAAAATCCGAATTGGGTGAGCGTCGGCGTCAGTACAAGTAATACATTTTCAGTGCCACTACACAAACATTGAAAGATAATTCACCTGAGCCAGCAGAGTTCAGCCTTCCTATGAATATTGCCTCGGAGTGTACAGAAACAATTCCGCGTCAATATGGCGTTATGTGCCGTTTTGCCGCTCCGACGCGCGCCCTCGGGCTGCTTGCCGCTATTCTGTAAGGGAATAATAACAGGCGTAGATACAGAACACAGTTGAATTGCTAAATACTCACTAAAATTTCAGTATTTTATAGGTAGCAAAAATGCGATGGTAATGGGATATACTCGGTACCATAAAAAAATTTTTTTGACTTTATACCAACGTATATTCACGCCTGTATTCCCTGAAGGTGCCGCAGAGGTGTTGTAATAGCAGCACCCACACTCCACCGAAGATGATTAAGTACCAACGTGACAGAGGGTGAGTCTATCGCCGTCTCAGGCACTATACGTCTTTCAATTACTTCTCAGACATTACTGTTGACTTTATGATGAGTGGAATTCCTGTTAGAAGCAGTGTAAGTGATCCTTCTTATAGCAATAGACAAAAAATATTAAGAAACATCTAAAACCAAGCATAACACTATACCACTGCCATATTCTGTAAGGTGTAGATGGACTATAGAAAAACAATACAATTTCATTATTATGGCCACAACAATAGTATGTATTATTTACAGGCGATGATAAAGCTCGGGAACAAAACGGGACCAAACAATAACCTAATGATTATTTCCCGTAGGCTGTAGACGTCGCGTGTCGACGGCGATATTGTAGCCGCCGGCTACGAGGCTACGCGCTACGAGCACCTACGTGGAGCTACGAATATTCGTAGCTATTTCTCTCAAAAAGTTTTCTTAATGTAGTCATTTCATTATTGTATTGCTACTGTACACTTTCATAGACACGTTCTATCCAGGGGCGTGCATTGGATTTTCAGAGGGGTAGGCATAAACAATAAGTAGGTAGGTAAACCAGCTTAAGTAAGGACTCATAAATAATCTATACAGATAAATAAAATTGAAGTGTCTGTTTGTAACTGCAAAATAACAGTTTTTCACTAAATGCTTATGAAAGTATACACGGTACTGACATAGAAAAAACAATTTATAAAAAAATTATCTGTCTGTCTGTCTGTTTGTTCCGGGTAATCTCCGAAAGGGCTGGACGGATTTTAACGGGACTTTCACTGACGGGTAGCTAATGTTACAAGGTGAAACCGCGGCTTCACAGCTAGTGAATAATAATATCATAACGAAATTATCCTCTAGGCAACCGTTTCAAATAAAATTGCCAAATAATATGCCATAGCAATTTTTATAACAATCTTTAGCAATTTCCACATGTTTATATTAACGTTTTACGGCATTCCTCTGTCTTCTATGTTCATCCACATTTACTGACTTCTATGATCATTTTATTATCTATTTATTATGGAGTTATACTCCGGTGTTCGTAGCTCCAAGGGCAGGGCCAGTGGCAAAGGGTTTGTGTGAGTACGATTTACGCCTTTATTGCCGGTCTGTTTAATGTTTATACAAATAGGTCCTTCTGTCTGTAATTCTCACTATTAACTATATTGAGATCTGTGTTATCTGTCCAAAATGTTTAAAGGTAAATAGCTGCCTATTTATGTCTGCAACTTATTCTGCGTGGCATAGAATATTTGAAACCATTTATATTAATATTTTCCTGAGCTAAAAGTGATTATAAAAAATCACACAATTATTTTGTTTGGTTACTTGGTGAAAGGATAAACAAATAGTCTTGCGCATTAAATTTACATTTATGAAGTCGATTATTTTATAATAGGTGGGTTACTCTATTATTATATATCTATACTAGCTGTGCCCCGCGGTTTCACTCGCGTAGATTTAGTTTCCTCCTTATTGTCGCGGAACCCTAATATTTTTAATAAACAAAAGCCTAAGTTATTCCTTGAAACATCAGCTACCTACCAGTGAAAGTCCCGTTAAAATCCGTCCTGCCGTTTCAGAGATTACCCGGAACAAACAGACAGACAGACAGACAGACAGAGAAAAATCTTAAAACTTGGTTTTTTAGTGTCAGTAGCGTGTATACTTTTTAATAAAATTGATAAGATTATCAATTTTATTTATCTGTATAGATATTCAGAAACTTTTTGGCCCCATAAATGTAGTAAAAACTAGCCAAGTTCTAAGCAAAAATAATTCACCTCCAAAAAAAAAAATATGTTGCTATTATAATAATAACAGCTGACCAAAAAGTTTCTGAATATTAATCATTTTAAAATTTAGTTTTGGGATCGGCATATTATCACGTTGCAGAAAAACATACGAGACTGCAGACTACAGTTTAAACCAATTAAGTCAGAACAAGGGTGTATTCCATCACCGTATTAACTATAACTCTATTACAATGATATACTAGGTTATTGCTAAATATAACCAGAATTGAATCCAAAGCGAAGAATGATAAAGCATTATGCAGGGAGGAGCGCCGCTGCTGTATTGAACGGTAGGAAATAAAAATATCGTATCAATAGACACATAAAAGACTCGAGCGCCCTGAAACTTACATGGGGGATCTGTCTGCGGATATATCTGCTCTAAGAAATGATCTAGAGATCTTGGGATCACGGCATATAGGCGATTTACTGGTCGAAATTCATAGTGGCTTAGTTGAGCTGTCCAGAAAGCCTAAACAAAGTAACATTATCCTCGCGCTTGAGCTAATAGAAACCATATAAAATGTATAGGAATGGCGTAAATAACGTGCCTGTCACGTGACACACGCTTGACGAATAGAAAAATGGTAGACAATGCCCCTTGATAATTCGTTCGTTATACAAAACGTTTGTGTAACGTCTATTCATCGGTTGTTTTCCCTACAATTTCGTAGTCACAGAGCATCGATTCTTTGCATTTCGTTTACTTAACGGACGCTAACGATCAATCGTGATCGTTTGGAGACAGAAATTCGTTCAAAACGTATGTTATCTTGCCTGGGCCTGCAGTTACCGCTTTACCACCTTACAGAATTAAATAAAAATCTACTCATTTACTGTCAAAATCATTGATATCAAATTTAGAAAAGTGCCTGTTAAATACTTTCATAACGTATACGCGATCGGATCGAAAAATATAATTAAAATCTGCAGATATATCTCCGAACCCACCCTATCCTGTGCATCCTCACGTCCGACACAAGACGGTCCATAATACGGAGGGGAATAACATTCGCTCCTTTCTTCGCATCTCCACTCGTATTTGTTTGTGCTATTCACACTTACCCGCTGTGAATATCGTATTTAACTTCTAACTTAAAGCCTTTTGTTGCCTATACAATATTACTTAGATCTTAATAACATAAAGCAAAGTTACTACGTGTGCATATTTGAATTCCATTTGAGGTCCCTTCTCAATTTTATTTTATTTTATTCTACGTTCATAATTGATTTTCAACCGCTTCTTCTTCCTAGATTAGCCGGACAAACATACAGACAGACTAAAGAAAAAAGTAGTTCTTATACTGTAATGTACGTATATTATGTATTTTTACATGCATTAAATAAGATTGCGTGCAAACTGACACATCAGTGTTACCTCCTCTAACACTTTCAAATTGTTTCAAATCACATCAAATTTCTAAGTAAATTCAGTCTCCGAAATTCAGAAAAAACCCTTTGTTTTTTCAAATCAGAAAAATAAAGTGTAAGCTACTTAGAAGGTGTTATCATTTGACAAAGACTGTGGGAGCGGTCGTGTGTCGTTATTAGCTACGTAACAGCGGCGTCTCCCCGCCTTCTTGGCAGGGTGTTGAATAAATCTATATAAACATAAATACATGCAGGCGCACTCCACACATAAAACTGAAGCTTAAAACTCCCAATAACAATAAGTTAGGGCTTAAAGGCCACTTACACTCCACGATTTAATAATGTGTTTTTTATTTATTTATTACTGGCTTCTACCAGCGACTTCGCCCGAATAATGCTGAAGAGTATTTTTTTTACTTAATTGTTTATTTCCACGCGAGATTATCACCTCTGTAACAACCAGTATGACTCGAATTTTTTGTATATAGATAACTAGATTGGAATAATGTATTACCAGACAAATATTGTAAGTAGTCTCATGGACACTGTACTTATGCTACAATTCTTTTAAATATTACTTTTGTACTTTATTTTGACTGGCTTGAGTTGTCATGCTCACTAAAATGCCTTTGCTTGCGGCGGCGTCAGGATGACGGGTCGCTCACTTCCCTCTATAATGGTTGAGGAGGGCGATGGCTGGCATTCTCGTCATACTTGTGAACAGGTGCTGCTTGTGGGGGCTGGTCATCTCAAGCTACGCATTTAGATGTAAATAGAACTACTAGACTTTTCTTTATGTTAATTTTTATCGACATTTGTACATTGGAACTGTGTCCATGGGCTTACATTTCTCAAATGATTTATTTTGTTTAAATTGTATAATATTTTTGAAAAGAGTAATTACTGAGTTTCTTGCCAGGTTCTTCTCAGTAAAAGCAACCTTCCGAACCTGGCGGTAGCATGTATAATCCTGTAAATTGTGTCACTCTGACGATTTGAAAGTGCTTTGTATACAGTCTAATCGAATAAAGATATTTTTGACTTTGACTTTGACATAAGAAAACGTATAGGTCTACATCTCCCAGTTAGCTGTATTTTTATTTGATTTCACTTTAATGTATTTGTTCCAAAGCTCTTGATTCATACACACGTACCTACTACTAAGCCAATGTTTTTGAATGGTCGGAATAAGACCACTATGGGTAGACTAGGTACCTATATTAGATTAGATTTTCTGGGAGTGTAGCTAAGTAGGATTCTGCTAAAACCGAAAGTTAAAATCGTAGTCATATCGTACTTTGCAAAAGTCCCTACTCCCCGCCTTACGACGGCGGTCGGGACGATCTTTTTGTATTTTCCATTATAGCTTTATACCGACTTATTTTCATAAATATGGCGGTTTAAATACCATTTTTGTGTCTGTCTGTGATTTACAAAGTGGCCCTCGTGTTTGTGCTGTTATCGCGGACATTATGTAGGGGGAGATTTGAGCGAATAATTTTATTGCTTTTATGTTCTTAAGGCACCTTATTATGATGGATGTGTGTACATTCCTCTCCCTTTTATTTCATTACTTTTTTGGATAAAGAGTACGGAGTCCATTAAGGAAGTGTTTTAATATGCATAAATTGTTCACCAATTTATCTGATATTATTTTTCAATTCAACTGAAGAATGAAAAATTTAAATTTGTCCGGAAATTCGAGAGTACATAATTGGTGTAGATAATCTGTTACACAAAGTATATTTTAAGGGCATTTAAAAATTTGATTCGTTACATTTAACTTTATCTGGCACGCTTTAATTAATAATTTATCATATTGGAATATTTCATCTAAGAAACATGTTCATAATTAGCTTCTGTTTTGAAGACAAATATTTAATGTTTCTAAAAAATACGTGTAACGCCATCTACCGCTAAATAATGTAAAATCGGACTAAGTGAACATGGTATGGAAGCGCCATCTATGGTTAGTTTTGAAACCTCTGTGATGTGTTATCTCTGTAAAATGTTACATTGAAAGTATTTTCACAGTGTACCGATAGATGGCGCTTTACTATTCCAAATATAAAGAAATATTATTTTTACTATTAATTCATTGAAAAAAAATGTATATAGTAATTTTAATAAATTATAACGGACCCATATAACGGTTTAATTGTTCTTAAAAATACATATTAAGGACCGAGGAAGTTAAGCAGACTTTCTTGTGTGTTCAGCCGGTCTCAGTTATCAAATACCAGTGTGCAAAAATACTACCAGTATATAGTAATATACAAGTATTGTTTTCAAGTTCCATCACTAGATGTCGCTAAGAGTTCGTAATTCAGATGACATAAATACTAATAAAGCTTTTAAATCTAGATTATATAGTATTTATCACCCTGCGTATATGGGCATGAAAATCGTAAATTATCATATCTATAGTGGCCGTAATGCTTAAATTTTCAAACAAATTTAAAGTCGCATTAGTGGTTCCGAAGATTTTTACCTAAGCAGGTAAAAATCTTCGGATTATATAAAAATAACTTTAACTCTTTAAAATAATAGCACCTGTGGAAAACATAAGGCTTTTAAAAAAAAAATTCTATCAAGCACTTAACTAGATTACCTATTGGGATAAGCTGGATTATTCAATCCATTGTTACGTGGTGTATTCAAGAATTGTGTCATATACCACTCCTTCATTGAATTGCTTGCGTGTACAGAAGAACATTGTACCATATACAATGTACAATCAGAGTATATTATACCGAGGACTATAGTACTTCTACAACAATTACATACAAATAATGGCAGGAGTGTGCTCTACACACAACAAAACATTTGGTATAAGTATGTCTCAGATCTCCTTAGCTGCGTTCTGCGGTTTCACTCGCATATAATACCATTGGCAAGAAAACAGTGGCAAGGAATCTTTTAGTCAAATCTAGTACAAGTAAATAATGTTGATGTGTCTGTTTTATTGTCAAGCATTTTCTAAATAGTATATAAAGCTTCATGAAAATAAGTATTTTTTTTCTTCTAAGCAATAGTTATCTTCCTATTTGTATAAATTATACTTGCTTGCTTCTTTTTCTATGAGTCCGTCGTCAGGCAGGTTGTATTTTAGTATGTCTGGCAAATTCAGTTTGGCAATGAATATTGCTTCTGTGTATTATGTAAATTCATTTCTGTGTGAGGAAAGTACCTACAAGTTTAACAAACAAAACCGTCTCTTAAAATCTGGATTTAAATAAGTTAGTACCTTTTTGTTTCGTCATTTTCATGTCACTCTTCAAAGCTCAAAATTATATCTTGATTGCTGTAAGACCTCTCTATAACTCTTTAATAGAGTAAATTACAATAGTAATATGTTCTAGCATAGCCTAGAGTAAAGAAGATAAAAATACTGGCCATTTAAGTTTCGGACAACGAAAGCCGGGTCCGCTGACCTAAGTGCTAAGTGCGCGTTCAGGTAAACGTAGATTTGTATGGGACCGAAACAGCGCCATCTTTTGGCAGACAAATGTAGTAAAACTCGGACTTGGGCCTTTGAAGGAGGTGGAAGTGTCCCCGTTGGATGTGGGAGACCGATAACCGGGTGCTAAGGCGTAGCATGGACGAGGTCTTCCGGTAGTAGAGTCCGATTTAAGACTTACTCATTGAAAGCTAGGAGTGAACTGGAATACATAGAACATCCAAAAGACTACAATTTACTAGTGATCATTACAGATATCTGCCCTAAGTCGGGTTCGAACCACAATCTTTAGCATCGCAGATAGAGCCACTAACCACTGAACTGTGATAGATTAATAGAGGGCCACAGGCGCGCCGCACACAAAACATACACCAGTATCATTTGACAATTTGTGAGCAATCAGAGCATTGTCGCCGCTCTTTATTCACTGGCAAATAATACATGGAAAATTGTGATTTCAATTGTGATCGGGCCTTTGTTGGTCTAATGACAGCATTCAGATTTAGTTGGCTCAGTAACTGGTCACCAGTGCACGGGCGAACATCTCGCTGACCAGTTCCACGCAGCTTAAAACACAATTCATACATTATTGTAAATACGAACCAAATTCAGTGACAATGAATCATCTCAAGGAGTGCAATACTAGAATCGATCAATTATAACATTAAGAAACCAGTGGCGGAAAGCCTTTTCAAATGGCCTATCAAATAGACTCACAGCAAAAACCACTCACGAAACTGACCAGGCATTCAAACCCCTACCACATAAAACGACCCATGAACGCCTTCATGGTCTGGTCACGACTCCAAAGAAAGAAGATATCCATTCTCAATCCGAAGCTACATAACTCAGAGATCTCCAAACGCTTAGGCTTGGAATGGAAAAGTTTAGACGAGGCGGAGAAACGGCCTTTTATCGACGAAGCTAAGAGGCTCAGGATCAAACACATGCAGGACTATCCTGATTATAAATACCGTCCTCGAAGGAAGAACAGGATAGACACGGGTTTCTCGAACCCAGCAATTTACGCAACAAGAGATTCTTTCGTTGAGATCGAGCCACGACAGGAACCGAGCTATCAGATCCCTTTGAGTTACCCTGAACAGTTTGTATACAACAATATGATAAGTTATACGGTGCCTGCTATGCCTCAGACGTTTGTCCAGAGGCCTAAGGAAGAAGCTTTGCCCAGTCTGGACTTAAGGCCTCTGCCGTCGATTGAGAGTATTTCTCCGAGGCCCTTCGCAGTAGTGAACCAGCAGATGATGGTGAAGGCCTATCAAGACCTGCATTATGTGCCTAGTGATGTCGCTAGGATCTCTTACCATTATCCTTTTGGTGTTCAGTAGTTTCTTTCATGAAACCAATTGGACCAGGTTTTTTTTTACACTAGATTAAACTTTAAACGCTTTAATATGGCCTAAGTCAATTTTGATGCTTTTGATTGACTGGAAATGACACTTTGTGAGAAATAAGCTGCCTTTTGATATTATATTTTCCAAGCTTACGGTGCTGTATTTTTAAGATTTTAAATACAGGTTGATAAATCAGGAGTGATCTAGAGTTGAACTCTATTGCAATTGTGATTAAAAGCTTATTTGATTATGTTCACACAGTGAATTTATGTTAATATTCATAGTTGAGTAGTTCTAAAGTCTAGACGATATATTACTAACTGAACTATTATTAAGAGTCAGCGATTTATCTAAATGTTACCAAATAATGAGTAAGTCACATTAAAACTTTATTAAAAATTCTATAACAAGTTTTTTCTTATAAAGATAAAGAATTTTAACGTCTATGGTTAGGAGTAGTGCGAATAATAACAATCTGAATGAAGACCAACCTTCTTGAGGTAGCAGAATTCGAGCAAATCATTGAGCAACGTAATTAATGAAGTGTCCAACCTAAACCGTATGAATTGAACAAGAAAATACTGTGACAAAAATATTCCCCATTTCGTAATCCAACGAAGAAATTCATCATAAGAGATTGTCGGAAGTGGAGGAATAATGTACTGGCGATGACTGTACGTTCTTCAAATTGATGAGGCGTCTGTGTAATTGATTTGAATGTTTACAGAAAGGGTGCGGCGACGTTATTTTTGTCGCAAGGCTCTATTTTTAGTTTAGAAGTACTTGGAATTTTTATTTGATCAAAATAACGAGCAATGGAATAAGTATTATGACCAACACTTACATAATTTTTACTGACTTTATTTTTATTAGTTGCTATGTTTGTTGGCAGTTATACTAACTTTAAAATTGGTTGAGAATGAAATGAATGAAAAATGTGTATTCAGTTTGGGCCCTTGGGCACTTACCACCGGTTCGGAAACAAGCACAGTGAGACGAACCAGCAAGTAACTCAGCCAGGCATCATGTACATACATCAACCGCCTTTTTTTAATACATACATATGCTCACGCTTGTGTTCCCCGAAGGGGTAGATAGAGGTGTTGTAATAACAACACCCACTTTTCACCGAAGATGATTAAGTACTAACGTGACAGACAGTGAGTCCATCGCCGCCTCAGGCTCTATACATACGTCTTTGAATTACTTCTCAGAGATATGCAGGTTTCTTCACGATGTTCTCCTTCACCATAAAACACGTGGTGTTAAATCCTTTTTTAACTGTTTCGTATCTTCTTTTCTTTGTCATGACCAGAAACACATTCAGCTGTACTGGGCCTTAGGAGAAAAATCGTAATACTTAATCTATATTACTTTACATTAGAGTTATACAATCTGAATGTAACATGGTAAATTATGTGTGAAGAAAATCGGGATTTACTCAAATATATTGAGGAATACATACAACTTAAGAAGGGTGTTGAAAAACAATTCAATTCCCTTTGACGTTAGTTAACAACCAACAAATTAACTAGTCAAGTAAAGTTAACGAAATACGATTTGATTTCACACCGAGAGCATTTAGCAATTAAAGATCACAGGAGACTTAATTAAACTTATTATTGTTAGCACCCACATAAGGTTGTTTACGGTGAAATTAAGTTTTGTTAACAAGATTTCATATCGGTATTTTTGCTTATTTCTATAGCGAGGTTACTACAACAATTTAAGATATTTATTAGACTTCGAATATTACATTAGATTCAGTTTTAAGTACAGCAAGCAATAAAATATTCGACAATATCACATGGTTATGGTAGTTATCTTACCTAATACGGTAATAAGGGGTTACGAAGGTCAGACGGCAGTCGCTTCGTATAAAAATCAGGTAATTAGTCACATCGGGTTGAATCAAGTGCCGACCCCAAATACATGGGATAAGGCCAGGGAGATGATGATGATTAAGTTTGGCAAATTTGACACTGATAGAAAGGAATTTGTTAGCGACAGGCTCACATCCAACCTTTTTCTTGTAGTACTTTATGTTTTTTTATAAAATATCTTATGACACAATATGTCTAATACAGTTTTGTTCGCCAATGGTAGTATTATTTTTCACAATCTAAATATTAAGAAACCTTCCGTGTAGGAACCAGCCAACAAGTTGGTCCTTCGAGCCGGATTTATTTCCTACATTCCGCACGCCACCACACATTATGGTTAAAACTCGTGGTGCCGCCCGATTGGATCGGGAAGGAACGACAAATGTCGACTTCGAAGAATGTGAGGGTGAGTCCGCAGCTGCAGCAGGCGCAGCACCGGGCCCTCACAGTATGCCTGCGCCCTCGGTGTCCGTCAGGTCCAAAAGATCGGCGCTATCACTCGACGCGCGCAGAAAAAGGTTGATATTTGACGCAACGGAACGGAAGGCCAGAATTGAAATGAAACTTATTGAAGATAAGTTACAGGCGGACTTAGCTGACCTAGAAGAAGAAAAATACAGTTCACTGAATGATGCTAGGAGCTGCGCACCGTCAGTAAGTCGTGTGGAGGATTGGATAGATAGTAGTCAGGTGAAGGAACCGGAGAAGCAGCAGGTGGCCCCCGAGTATGGACCTTTATCGGGTGACCTGCTTCAACCGTCCGATACTGTCCAGATGCTGGCTGCAGCGGTAAAGAACCTCAGCGCCGCCTCCACCCACTCGAAACCGAACGCCACCCTATTAAGTCGAATGTGTACTCCGAAAGATTTGCCTGAGTTCTCCGGTGACCCGTTAGAATGGTTGCACTTCAAGCAGGCGTATGAGGAGTCTTCGGACGTGTGCGGCTTCACACAAAAGGAAAATTTATGGAGATTAAGGAAATGTCTGAGAGGTTCAGCAAAGGAAGCGGTGTCGGCTCTTTTACTCAGCGCTACTTCGCCCGACAGGGTGATGTCTACATTAGAGCTACGCTTCGGGGACCCAGACAATATAATTAGTCGTTTAATACAGGATATAAAGAAGTTGCCGCCTGTGTCGAGCGATTACATCAAAGATATCGTGCCATTTTCTGTAAAGATACAGAACTTCGTGGAGGCCGTGCGTGCTGTCAACAGGGAAGAATACTTGCAAGGTATGAATATGGTTTCACTGATTCTCTCCAAGCTGCCGACAGTACTGATATCCAAATGGTCTGATTATAGCTTCCCGCTTATAAAGGAAAAGATGAAGTCACGTTTGGATATTTTATCCGACTTCTTGCATATGGAGGCAATAAAAATAACTACAACGTCCAATATGTGTGTGCTTAGAGCGCGTAATGACCTTCATAAGCCTAAGCAATACGACGGCAACATAAGGACACAGACTGTTCTTATACAGTCCGAGGAACATACAGAGAACTATTGCAATTTCTGCCGCTCGCCAGGTCACAAGTTGACAACATGTAAACGCTTCAAAAAGACGCTTCGACGAATCAGATGGCAACATGTAAAACGTAATGGTACGTGCTTTAAATGTTTGGAGTCAACTCATAATAGAGAGACATGTTCAGCGCCAGTGTGTGATGTAGATGGCTGTGGACTCGCTCATCATAGGTTGCTACATTACCCCGCTATTAGTTACCATGACAGCGGTCAATCGAGTGAGCGACGCCGAGTGCCTCAGCAACGAGAGCAAGCTGATTCTGCTGCTGCGGTCGTTGAGACAGTAACGCACGTAAACGCGTCAGCATGTAAGGTCCTGCTGAAGGTTGTACCTGTCCGCATATTAAAAGAGAACGGTGACGGCTTCGTCGAGACGAGCGCTCTACTGGACGATGGGTCTACGGTCACCATGATAAGCTCCGAGCTCGCCGCCCGCGCAGGGCTCAGCGGGCGTACTGAAACAATACGTGTGCGTGGACCGTGGAATAACGATGACATTATGTGTGATACAAGTGTGTTGAGTTTGAGACTATGCGGCTTTGATAATAACATTCATTATGTAAGAGCACGTAGTGTAGCGGGTTTGAATTTGCCTGTGCAAGGGTTGTCCTTTATATCTTCCCAGTATACTTATTTAAAAGATATCGAGGACAAGCTGTGTAAGGGTGAAGTTAAACCTGAAATGCTCATAGGTCAGGATAATTTTAATTTATTATTACCTTTACATGTAAAGTTAGGTAACACCAATGAGCCGTCTGCTACCCTTACCCCCCTAGGGTGGTCTATCCACGGCAGTATTCGTCTCCCGGGAGGTACACGCGGCGCAGCTGGCGCTAGCGCGCACTATCACGTCGACACCACTTTGCTGGTGTCAGAGCAGCTCTACGATGATCGCGTCCTGAGAGATCTGCACGAGGAAGTGCGGCGACACTTCACCTTAGAGGCAATGGGTGTATCAGGTAAGCCTCGGGTAAACACTGAAGACGAGTACGCTGTTAAGCAGCTTGAGCAATCCTCAAAGCTAATAAATGGTAGGTGGTACGTCGGCTTGCCATGGAAAGATCCTGACTGCACCATGCCCGACTCGCATCCCAGCGCATTACGGCGATTAAAAGGCGTAGAAAGAAAGATGGCCAGGGATGAAGGGTACGGGTCAAGGTACGTAAAGCGTGTACGTCACTTGTTTGATAATGATTTTGCAGAGGAAATCAAAGAATCTCAACGCACAGACAAGACATGGTATCCACCACATTTTGGAGTTGATAATCCGAATAAAAAGAAGCTTCGATTGGTGTTTGATGCGGCAGACACTACTGAAGGTAAAAGTTTAAATGACTACTTACTAAAGGGCCCTGACCTCCTCGCGTCACTATTAGGAGTTATGATGCGTTTCAGGGAAAATAGAGTAGCCGTGATGGGTGACATAAAAGACATGTTTCTTAGAATTAAAATCTTGCCAGAGTACCATGACGCGCTTAGGTTTTTATGGAGAGATAACCCTAATGTGCCAGTAAAGACATATGTAATGACCTCACTTATATTTGGTGCAAATTGTTCGCCATTCATTGCACAGTTTATCAGGAACAAAAATGCACTTCGATTTCAGTCTTCTATGCCAGCTGCGGTTGATGCTATTCTTAACTCGCATTACATGGACGATTACGTGCAGAGTCTGCCGGATGAAGCCACAGCGATCCAAATGGTAAGCGATGTCGCTCGTATTCACCAAGAAGGAGGCTTTCACATTCGTAACTGGACTAGTAATAGCGTAGAAGTGATTGATAGTTTGCCAGCTGATACTTTAGGATCTACTGCTATGAAGATTAAACTCGATCAACAGTGTGACAGCGAACGGATTCTAGGTGTTGTATGGTATCCAGCTACGGACGAGCTGGCTGGCTTTCGATGTATCTCTCGACGGGGCTGGCCGCGATACATCTACTCCGATAATGGGACGAACCTGAGAGGTGCAGACACCGAACTTCGTAAGGCCATGCAAAGGATTGATGACGGCCCTCTTAAGAATTTTGCCGCCAACAATGGCGTTCAGTGGAATTTCCAAATCATTTTTTATTGGGGAGTTCTTCTAACTTACCAGTTGCTGGAGTATTTGCCGATTCTGACCTTACCCTCAGAAAGAATTGGCGCAAGGCCCAAAGGCTCTCTGACATGTTCTGGCAAAGATGGGTCAAGGAATATCTGCCTGAACTAATACCGAGGCCTAAGTGGAATCAAGAAGAGAGGGCACTGAAAGTTGGAGATTATGTTTTAATTGTGGATCCGGTTTCACCTCGCAACGTATGGCCTAGGGGCACAGTCGAAAAAATCTTTACAGGCAAGGATGGACGAGTTCGTGTGGTTGACGTTCGCACCGTTAGGGGTATCTTGCGGCGCTCAGCGGCGCGTGTAGCTCCCGTGTTGATGGATGGATCGTGCTAGTCCCGCACTAGGGTGGGGAATGTTAGCGACAGGCTCACATCCAACCTTTTTCTTGTAGTACTTTATGTTTTTTTATAAAATATCTTATGACACAATATGTCTAATACAGTTCTTGTTCGCCAATGGTAGTATTATTTTTCACAATCTAAATATTAAGAAACCTTCCGTGTAGGAACCAGCCAACAGAATTTATGTAAACAATATAAACTTATATCGTCTATATCTATGCACATAAATAAATTGAAGTGACTGTTTTCAGCTTATTAGATTTTAACTAAATGCATACGGTGCCTACATAGAAATTTATGATTTTTTTTTACTTTGTCCGTATGTTACATTTGTCTCTAAAACGGTTGAACCGAGTTGAAGATACGAGGTGTAACTTTTATTTAAAAAAAATACAGTAACTAGAGTTTCGCAAAATAAGGCCAGCAATGAAATAAGTCTACGCGGGTAAAACCGCTGAGCACAACTAGTATAAAATAATTATAATGTTGTAATAACGTCTCTACGTCAACCCTTCTACCTAATAATATCCCTTCAATAGCTCAATGGTAATTAATGAAACCCTATCAGTTCGCACAAATTGGTATTTTGATAAAACAATTTTAACTACGCAGTTAATAAAGTTTATATGACGTACGGAAATTAAGAACAATATACTCTTACATTCTTTTTATTAATTCTGTTCTGGTGTTTGTATGGGTGCATGTTTGCTTGTGAATTCTATACATAAAATTTATTTTTGCCGTCACCTTAGTTGAAGTTCTTGGAATTCGCGTGTAAGGAAACCAAGCACGTGCGTACGCAAGTAATTATATTTTAACTAGCGTCTCACTTCTCTTCAGATCCCTATCACGAGTTTTATACAGTTTTCGATATCTTACTCGCTAGCGTCACCGACATATTTGTATGTTTTAGTTCTTCATGTTTGGTTTTAGTATCCCTTCGATAAATGGGCTATCTAACACTGAAATAATTTTGCAAATCGGAGCAAGAGTCTGAGATTAGCACGTTCAAGTAAACAAACTGGTCAGCTTTATAATATACTAGCTGCGCCCGCGGTTCTTATTATTTAATAAAAGTAACCTAAGTTACTCCTTTGTAAAATTAGCTATCTGTCAGTGGAAGTCCCGTTTTTAATAAAATTGTGTTTTTCATGTCAGTTCCGTATAAACATTCATAATATGCATTTAGTGATAATTACAAAGGGACACTTTAATTTTATTTAGCTGTATGTATGTACATGAATATAATAGATATAGATAGATTAGTACAGATTCACATAGTCGGGAAGTATAGTTATAAAGTTTCATTAAAGGATTTCTATTGTATGGTGCTCGCTACGTGTCTCATGTCATTCATTATATTTCATACGAAACATACAAGAGTCTTGAACAATGCTAGACAACTGTCTAACACCTATCTGGCGTTTAAGTACACTACAACTATGTTAAGCTGCAATTTGAATCGTAACACGAATAGATAGAGTTGAGTTTAGTCAAAGAAAACTCATCAAATGCAATCCTCGCGAATAACTGGTGTGCTTTATCAAAGCTTCGTTACATTTTCTTCCTAATTTACAAAACGTCATAACTGCATTTTGATTTAAGAGACTTACAACCTTAAATAATGCATGATAAAGTCAAAATTTATTTAATTCATTCGTCCGATGTGTTCTTTTAAGGGCAGAAGTGCAACAAAAGAGTTGAAAGCGGAGCAATGTTAGCAAAGTATTTTCGCAATCGAAAAAGGTTTTTAACACAATTGGATTAAGAGCGACAGCGACGATAAACGCCGTTGTCACACCGTAGCGAACGTAATAATCGTCATAGACGTCTTTCACACCGCACGCGAAGAATGAATGATGGATGAATCGCACTGCGAGAATCCAGCAGTTTCCGAGTATGGAGGTACCAAATTGAATTTTCTTTTACAGATATATGATGTCACACGATTTTGCACCCTCGTCCCTGAGTAATAAAGCAAAAAAAGGTATACTGGGACTGTAAAATTAAAGTTTGTAGTGTCAACATCTGTATATTCATACGAGTAGCAAATGGGCCAAAAGTTGTGTGCTGGGACCAGACGCTGATATGTAGGTTTGTAGATCTAGATCTGACGCACATTAAATAAAGCGCAATTAATCTGTTTATAACCCGGCCTCATTGGAATTATGAAATAAGTAAAATCGAAACAAATTTTGAGTTTGTTGATGAATGAGAAGAATATTAAAACAATAGGTATATGGCTTAAAATATGTTATAAGTAGAAAATGACTGGAATCGTTGATCGACTTAAATCCCACTAACAAATATAGCCCTGAGGCGACATAACAATACTTACAGGTATAATTTTTCGTCTGCGACTTTCTCCAATGAGGAGGTACTGCGATTCCACATTGCAGAGCCCAGTCAATTAGCTCAAAGTTTCAAATGGGTTATCCCGTTATCTCTTAAAACTCATACAGTCGTGTAGGGACCCGTACGAGAAGCTGTGAAGTCTTATCCAGTCTTTAACTATATCTTGTGCCCACGTACGGCAATATGACGTTGTCATACGTTCACTATGTGCAAGTATTCAAGTTCGGCTGTTAGTCGACATATTCACTATTTGTTGCAATAGCTGCTTCTTCCCTGAAATACCCGTGAACCTTATACGATTTCATTTGAATGCGGTTAAAACCATCAACAAAATATCAAGTGTAAATGTCAAAATAACAATAACTACGCAGTCCCAATGCGTCTTGTGTATTTAACAGGCGTCCTTTTATGCTCAAATTTAGGTCAATTAGGGCTTTTACTTTTTAATTACAATACATTTTTAAAAACAACAAGGACGTCACGTGATTGTCCTGTGACGCAAGTAAAGTTAGTTGCAATTGCACGTTTATTCGGCGAAAGAATATAGGGTGCATAATGTCTTAGAGGTAGGTAAGTAATTCAAGGCGCATATTGCTTGCGTTGGTGTACTCCGTATTCAATAATCTCCATTGAAAATCCCGGCCAAATTATCAGGTATGTGTAGCAATCGATAGCCTGTCTCTTGAGAAAACTTTTAGGAAGGCGTCAAAATATACATTCTTATGTCTGACTAGCTGTGCCCCGCGGTTTCACCCGCGTAGATTTAGTTTCATCCTGATAGTCGCGGATTCCTAATATTTTTAATAAATAAATGTAGCCTAAGTTACTCCTTGAAACATCAGCTACCTGCCAGTGAAAGTCCCGTTAGAATCGGTCCAGCCGTTTCAGAGATTACCCGGAACAAACAGACAGACAGACAGACAGAGAATTTTTTTTAAACTTGATGTTTTTGTGTCATATGCATTTAGTGAAAAGCTGTTATTTTGGAATTACAAACAGACACTTCAATTTAATTTATCTGTATAGATAAGTAACTGTGTGTACATATATCCAGTGACGTGCATTGCATATAAGCAGGTTAGCAGAAGTTACAATTTGTAATCGCTGAATACACTCGTGTTGTGTGTGTGTGTTTATGGTCGTATGTGTATCTTTACCAAGACGTACGTACCTACGCCGCGTCACATAGGTATGTATTTAACCTGCCTACCTGCCTACTTATTGTTTATGCCTACCCCTCTGAAAATACACGCCCCTGCCTATATCAAGTATCAATATCGCACATTATTGATCTGAGGGCTATAATATATTAGAACCTAGTAATTTAAAATACAATATAGCCTAAGTAGGTACTTAATTTGCAATAGAAACCGCTGGAAATAATTGAAGACTAAAAAGCTCTATAGAAACATCAAAATGAAATGGTTTTTGACTGGTTTGTGGTTATAGTCGAATAAATGGTTTTTGACTGGTTTGTGGTTATAGTCGAATAAATGGTTTTTGACTGGTTTGTGGTTATAGTCGAATAAATGGTTTTTGACTGGTTTGTGGTTATAGTCGAATAAATGGTTTTTGACTGGTTTGTGGTTATAGTCGAATAAATGGTTTTTGACTGGTTTGTGGTTATAGTCGAATAAATTTTTTTTTGTCATGAAATAAGTAATTGTATTCTTAATCTATTTGAATAGTTTAATGATTGGGTATCTAATCTATACAGATAAATAAAATTGAAGTGTCTGTTTGTAATTCCGAAATTACACTTCACTAAATGCAGTGAAAGTATACACGATACTGACACTATAAAATCCAAAAATTTTTCTCCGTCTGTCTGTTTGTTCCGGGTAATCTCTGAAACAGCTGGACGGATTTTAACGGGACTCTTAGGTAGCTAATGTTTCAAGGAGTAACTTATGCTACTTTTATTTATTAAAAATATTAGGTTTCCGCGACAATAAGGAAGAAACTAAATCTACGCGGAGAAACCGCGGGGCACAGCTAGTCTCTCTTAATAATATTCTAATCACCATCAAAATATAAAATACCTAACCAATAGAAAAATAACACATTAACATTAAGATATTATATTTTCTTATTTCACTTTCGTACTGCGATCTATAAAGATCAAACGCCGAAGAAATCCAATAAAAAGTAACAGTAAAACTCAGTTAACATTAACATTATATCAGTGAACAACATTGGCAGCACAATTAAGTAATGTTGACAAACAACCGTACATAATTCGCAATAAAACGGCCACGGTACATTAGACCCACTTAAGACCCAAAGTGATTCATTAACATAAAACAGTGATATACGAGAATTTGTAGCAAATATAAATACTTCCCCTCATAACAGCCCCCAGTATAATGCTTCTGAATCGGATATATTAGCGACGGGCCAAATGACTCAGAACTTATGTCCGGATTCAATGCGTCATTTAGTTTTGTTTACATGTTTACCCAGTCGCTTTGGTGACGACAATTGGATATTTATATCTGATCCCTTCAATAAATGATGACTCTGTTTTCGGTTTCGGGGAAATTATAAAGTTTGTATCGCGTAAGTGTTGAGCGTCAGAAGTCAACCTTTAAAAAAAGGTATTGTCTATACAGCTATACATCTATATCTATACATACAGATAAATAAAATTGAAGTGTCTGTTTGTAATTCCAAAATAACAGCTTTTCACTAAATGCATACGAAAGTATACACGCTACTGACACAAAAAAAACAAATTTTAATTTTTTTGTCTGGCTGTCTGTCTGATTGATCCGGGTACTCTGAAACGGCTGGACCTATTTTAACGGGACTTTCACTGGCAGGTAGCTGATGATTCAAGGAGTAACTTAAGCTATTAATTATAAAAAATATTAGGGTTCCGCGACAATAAGGATGAAACTAAATCTACGCGTCGTCGTTACATATGAACAACCATTAAACCAATAACATGTTTAACACGTCGCCCTCATTCAGTAAACAAACAGACAAACACAATTAAATTAAACATCGTATTCTAAGCGGCAGATGTTCAAATAACCGACAAAATCAACTGTAACTCTATCAATCAAATCACGGAACGTTTCGAGCTAATTTAATTTGGTCGAATTATAATTACATGACGCCCCTTTAAAGAACCGTAATAAATTGTAACAATTATTGAATTGTTAAAGTCGAAAAATAAAGTATTGTTTATTAATCGATACTTATTTTGTCCGATTCATTGCCATGGGGTTTGAGCATCGCAAGTTCGAATCCCAGTGCAGCCTGTACAAATGAGCTTTTCTAAAAAGGTTAAGTATAGTGATTTCACACCACATGCTTTACGGTGAAGGAAAACATCGTGAGGGAACCCGCACATATCTGAGACGCAATTCAAAGCCATCTGTAGAGTGCCTGAAAGGGCGATAGACTCACCATCTGTCAAGTTGGCACTTAATCATCTCCGGTGAAAAGTGGGTGTTGTTATTACAACACCTCTGCCTACCTCTTCGGGGAATACAGGCGTGAGCAAGAGAGACCCCAAGGCCACCACGGCTCTTGTAACTTATATAGTAACTAATTATTTCGTATTAATATAGGAACGATAGGATAGTTAACATCGATTGTTATATTTTATCAGTATCGGTTTGGCATACTCGTTATAATGCATTTAATATCGGATAAACAAACTAATTAACAATTATACAGTTTGTATTCCATCTGTTCCATTAGATACGTCGGTATGGTTACAATAATTAGCTTGGTGCGTTCCTGTATACATTGAAATGTACATATTTTAATTAAGTGGCTATCATAAGTTCTCATGTAAGTGAATATTATAATTCTTATGAGAATAAACGATGAAAACCCCCTGACTTTGGAAAACTTCGCTCAAACGGCCATAATGTCGACTCAGCCTCAGGAAATGGATTAAATTATAAACTAAAATGGCTATTAAGTAAGATTGTAAGGCTGTAAACTTTATAAAAGGCCATCGAACAGACAATATACTTTATGTAATTGTTTAATTCAAACCCTGGGGACTCGTATAGAGCCACTTTATACCGCTATACAGAATCCATTTCAGACGCTCAAGTGGATAAGATAGCTTATACTCGTCTCGGATTGAATTGGCCACTGAATACTTAGATTGAATCTGGGGATCAAATAAAGAAATGATGGTTTCCGATGTGAGTATAGTCTTCTTAAGAAAGAGTTATTATTTATTATCATTACAACTATTCGCTTCTTTAGTAAATTACGTTTCGCTTTTACGATAAGTTGCTCACCTTATTAATTCAGTTAGTTACTTTGTTATTAAATATTCACTTTGTTATTAAAATTTAAAAGTGTTAGAAAATAGATTAAATATGTAAGTAGGAAGATTTTCAGCGCTGATATCACGTCAGTGAAAATTACCTGCTTCAATGTTGACCTTGTGTGTTGCACAGTCGTTACGGAATATCGAAATAACTGAATTCAACTTTAAAATCCAGCTTGCGCCATTCTACTCCAGCCCTATAATATTAAGGAGCCGGAGTGTTAGAAACAAAGTGATTGAGTTGTAAGAAGCAACTTTGTCAGCCTTAGTCGCACTTTGCATGCGAATTGAAGCGTCTCTTAGAATCGAACCATTGGACTTACTCAGCTAAATTAAACCACATTATAGCTTCAATACTTCTATAGGCACTTTCTTCTCGTTTGTCACCGACTTCTTTGGTAAATTTCTTGAGAAAAACAAGTTTTTGGTTTGGCATAAATGATATAGAAATAGAGGATGAATCAAACTGGTGCATACTTCAATACTATCCGTAGGCGTATCGATTACTGCTTACTATCATGAAGAATGTAGTATCATCGACCACCACTAAGTCCGAGAATAAGCGGTTTACATATACATACATACAAGGCTAATGCACTTATACACCAACTGAACTTTTCGTGATTGATTATCGCGATAATGACAAAAATAACACAAATGTTATTCTTTCCAAAGTAATCCCCATATTTTGTGTACAATAAAATAATGTGAAGGAACAGAGTATGAATGCGGCAGGGAACGCAACGCATTAGGGGCCGGAAATGGCGGCGTACACATCGCGTATTGTGGACGAGGAAAAATGATATAATATCATAACATCCTTTCATGACCATTACTGGGCTTGCCCGCCCTTCGGAGTTGCCGTAGATTAGACAGCGACAGATGAGACATTTTTAATGCGTAAGCACTCTTCCTATGAAGCAGTAAACGTCCACAGGTAATTTACAGTCGGCGCAATGTGTCTTCTCTTTGATTTCTCTCTATCGACCGTCATCACTGCTTTCACTCAATTTTTAGCTGTGTTGCTTTTGACATAATCCATGCATAGTTATATCCATGTTGACACGTCTCGATATACCCATGTAGCCATCCACATTCACAAATAAAATACTTTTTGAAATGCGTCCTCATCACTTCAACTTTTGAAACTGCTTGTAAATTAAAAATTATTCTAATGTGTGTTTTTTTATTATATACTTCCGTATTGTGATGTGTGTGTATTTGCTGGTATCTCGGTCTGTATGTACAGTTTCACCTGCGTACCGATGAGTTTTCTATGAACAGTGATTTTCCAACTTCACGGTGGGTTCAAATATCGTAGGGAAACCTGTATATCGTGCTTTTTTGAGTTGGGTGTAAGTGGATGTGACGTATCTGCTCTAAGCATTATAATTTTTTTTAAGTTGGGGCTACACCGTCAACTCTATCTTACAAGATAGAAGTGTCGTCATCAGTGTCTTCTCTAAGCATAAAATATTATTCTATGCCCCTCGCCGCCCTACACGAGACAAATCGTCCAGTTGGCCATTTGTCAAAAAACCTGCATCCGCCCACGGAAAATGGTCATTGTCAACCATACAGCTTTATAAAAACAACTTTAACACACCTTATTATGAAGAGAATAAAGTTTGAAATCGTGTTATATTTTTAGACTTCTATGTTGGTTAGACAATAATGGTGAGTACAATAACTTATTTTTATAAGTCGGGTTAAGAATGCTCTCGGTGTGGCCGATGTTTGACTTCACGACGTTGTCTATATTCGGAGGTTTCCTTTACACTTCTATTTGTGATGAATATAGGTCATAAGTAAAGGATTTTTAATTAACTAGCTTAGGAGACGTCATTCACTACTTATTAATATAGTGTTCCAAATGAAAATGTAATAATTTATTTACTTACTTTAGGTTCTGCTAAAAATTTTATGAAAATCACCACTGGTTTTGACCTCTTACCAGAGTTTTTTGAAAAGAACTGGAAAATAAAAAAAATTTTTTTAACGATAATCAATTTTTTTTAAATTTAATTTCTCTTTGTTTATTTTTCTATTTTTATGCATTCTTAGTATATTATACATCTGATAATTGATTATATAATTATTTCTGTTAATAATAATATACTCGTATATCTACTAAAATAGACGTTCCATTAACGCCTGCTAAAATTATTAGAGCAATCGCATATGGCATTAGTTACTCTTAGTGTGTTCCAATAAATAGATTATGAAAATGAAAATCAGTTTTTCCTCCAATTATATTTATATCTAGATCCATATAGATATTGAAGTGTCTGTTTGTAATTCCTCATTAACAGCTTTTCAATAAATGCATGTGTACGGTAGTTCTATCACTTGGTTTTTTAGTGTCAGTATCGTGTATACTTTCATATGCATTTAGTGAAAAGCTGTTATTTTGGAATTACAAACAGACACTTCAAATTTATTTATCTGTATAGGTAAGTAACTTAAATAAACGCATCAAAGTTAACTGTTTACTCTTTCATTACATAAAATGCCACTCATTTAAATTGAAATGTGATAAAGTACGTTTATCCATTCTGTCTCCGTTCTCCTCGTCAATACATTGTGCACTGTATACTCACTACACAAGGTATACATTACATTGTATTGGCAAAAGTTGGCTTATCTCGTCAACGCGAGGATTTCAGTATTTCATTTCAACTTTCATTTATTTCGTTTCCGAACTCTGTCTTTCATTTAGTATTTATGATCATTATTCGTTGTATTTAATTAAAATGGATGCTATAGTTATTGTAGCATTATCGTATGCATTTGGAATGTATTTTCAAACTAGCTGTGCCCGGCAGTTTTATCCGCGTAGATTTTTATTTCATGGTTGCCCGCGGATCCCTGATGTTTTTTTTAAACCTAAGTTACTCCTTGTAACATTAGCTAACCGTTAGTGAAAGTCCCGTCAAAATCCGTCCAGCCGTTTCGGAGATTACCCGGAACAAACAGACAGACAGACAGAGAAAAATCTTAAAACTTGGTTTTTCTGTGTCAGTACCGTGTATACTTTCATATGCATTGAGTGAAAAACTGTTATTTTGCAGTTCTGTATATAGATTGAAATCAAATTACGGCCGTTTTCTATATTCTATCCATCTGTCATTTAAGTTACTAAAGTTAAGTAATACAACTTATTTTAACTTACTAGATGTGCCCCGCGGTTTCACTCGCGTGCAATTAGTTTCATCCTTATTGTCGCGGAACCCTAATATTTTTGATAAATAAAAGTAGCCTAAGTTACTCCTTGATATATCAGCTACCTGCCAGTGAAAGTCCCGTTAAAATCAGTCCAGCCGTTTCAGAGATTACCCGGAACAAACAGACAGACAGACGGACAGACAGACAGACAGAGAAAAAATTTAAAACTTGGTTTTTCTGTGTCAGAAGCGTGTATACTTTCATTTGCATTTCGTGAAAAGCTGTTATTTTGGAATTACAAACAGACACTTCAATTTTATTTAGCTGCATAGATTGGCAGTCGAATTCTGACAATGAATATTGCCTCAACAAGCACAACAGTCGCTTAATACTGCAACTAAGCTATAACCTATAATCATTTTAAAAATAAAACTTTTTCAAAGTCAGCCCTAATTACATTTCATTACCCACGTCCACACAATAGGGCTCAATATCGCTGACACTCGAAGCACACTTCACAGCGTTTTTGTTAACTTGAAATACTGGCCAAAAACAATCGGCATTGAGTGAAAACAACGAAATGACGATTTGATCTCGCAGTGAGTTCACATGGGGCGATGTTGTGGTACTGACGCTAGGGGGAGCCTTCCATGTAGGGTGGACTTACGTTTACGACTTTTATGTATATTTAGTTGAACAAATAGCTATGCCCAGAATTGAGGCCATGAGAACCATAGTGGCCTTACTCATTTTTTTTATAATATTGCGTTTATGATTTTTTACAGTTCAAATTGATCATTTTTATAGAACCAGAGTGGCCAAAAATGATAAAGTTAATAGGTCAAATAAATTATAAAAGTATTTAGAAAGTATGTATACTTCTATGGTATTCAAAAAGATTGTCCATTGAATTAAGCCACTATGGTTCTCATGGCCTCAATTACTAGAGGTACTAGAAGTACTAGACCACAGATAAAATGGGTATAACCATAGACATAACATAATGCCTGAATACAAAAAGTATTGTATTCAGCAAAATGCAACAAATTACTTTGGCTAATTCCCAGACATCCACAGGTCATAGATTTTGACAAATAAACTTTCATACATTAATTCCCGCGATCTCCACGACAATTTAATTTCTTGGATGTCGTGAGCATTCAATTGTATACCAAAACGAAAGCCGTGGAGGTGGTGATAATAAAATGCAACTATATTAATAACTAGCGGACGTCATGCGGTTTCACCCGCGTAGTTCCCGTTCCCGTGGGAGTACGGGAATAAAATATAGCCTATGTTACTTGCTGATGATGTAGCTATCCATTGATGAAAGAATTTTCAAGATCGGCCAAGTAGTTTCGGAGCCCATTCAGTGTAAACAAACTAACAAAAAAACAACCGAATCTTTCCTTGTTATAATATTTGTGTAGATATATTATGCAACAATAGATAGAGTTGACAACGATACCCTTAGTGCAAGGCTATATAGACAGATTTGCTACTGGCCATGATATAGATGTAAGTAATTGGAAGAGTCACCTAATATGCAATTGCGATGCACTGGCCAAATGGCGAATGGACCTACTGGGTAAGGCGTATCCGAAACCAGAGGACTACAAGCTCTTCCCCATGGGCAAGAACTGCCGGCTTGTACAGTGAGTATTTGAGGAGTCAGGTACGTAGATAAGGGCAAGGGGGGCACGAAAGATCCCAAGGGTCGACGTGCTTCCGGGTAAACGAACCCAATAATGCCACAAACAAGATAAGATAAGTAATTAGAATATGTTGTCCCAGTATCGCATAAATGCATGTTCACACCACACCGACGTCTCATCGTCCGGCTCCCACGGGTTCCCGCGAATTAGCGCTCAATTTGGCGAGATGATTCGATTTGCACCCCATCTCGCGTCGCAGCCACTTGACCGTGTGCCTGTAGGAATCACGAAATTATCGTCCTATTAAAGAAATACCTCTGGATAGAATTTGTCTTAGTGTCTGACTATACACATTTCTAACAAAATTTACTGTAACGGTAAAAAATATTTAATTGTAGGTTTTCCCCCGTAGATTTAACAACAAATTTACACAGAGATGTTTTTTAAAATGTATTTTTTTTCAAATTCTCGATTTCTGAATTTTATTTATTTGATATATAGATCATGGACCCGGGTACGTCCTTAAACTACGACCAGTCACCGATGGGACGGGCAGCAGCGTCCTTTATAACTTTCGGTGAACTATTCTGCGATCCCCAAGCCGCCTGCCAAGCGTGGGGATTATGGCAACCCCCCCCCCCCCCCCCCCCTTTAAGGAGGAGGCCTATGTTCAGCAGTGGACGTCTTCCGGCTGATGATGATGATGATATAGATCATAATACGAACTTTTTTGGAACATTGCTTATTCGCAAGGATTGTCACTTAAGTGTAAGTTCTCCCTCAATTAAACAATAAATCGCTGTGCCAACATAAATACAACTTTTGGTGGCACAGCTACCTACATCACTGCCTGCCGTACCTACTATCTTCCACTATCTATCAAAGTAACATTTTCACGCGCTTGCGCTACTAGTAAAGTTAAAAACATTATGGAAATGATATAAATCAGTCACATGACGTATGTCATTCCCATACATTTTGTATCTTTTCTATTAGCGAAGCGTCAGGATAATGTTACTTTGTCTACAGGCCCTGGATACAACACAAGCGACGCGTTATTTGGCTGAGATTTTCAGTCTGGTCTCGATTGGGAACTTCGAATATTAAGTATTCGGATAGTAAATAATTTATATCGTTAAAAAATATTTATAAAATTATTTGCCAGTAATGTGAGAAGTCTGTTGAATCTCTACATTAATTTGAAGTGCTACGTTAAATGCTAGGAGCGTCTACGCGCGCTACGACGTAGACGACCGTAGACGTTAACTAATAAGTGCCTGTAACATACAAATAATATTGCATACTACTATTAATGGCAAAAGTAACAATTAATGTTGAACTCCTTATACATTTCATAGTTCAAAACTCCAAAGTTTTGAGAAAGAATTCTCGCGGTACTCATTAAAGCAATTCCACATTTAAAATACCTTTGTTTAGCTGTTATAATCATAAATATCGATTACATGAATACGAGTACTCGAGTGGTACTCGAATCGAGTGGTATACCGTTTCATTTCACCCCAGTCTGAGAACCGGCGAACACTCGACTTGGTCTTTGTTTCGATTCTTTAACGATTTTCGATTTTTAACTCGATCTGATAACATTGAACCAGCATTTCTTTATTCGCAGTCGGTTTTCGTGTTTTATAAACATTGTAATATTTAGTTCGTAGATTTTAGATAAGTTGCTTTTGTAAATGTTTTTATTTGAACTGGTTTGTTACCCTTTATTTGCTTTAAAGTATTTACAATCAGGTCACGAAATTAACTCGATACTATGTTGTTTTACGATATTTGTTTTTTCTTTATTTCTCTACTAGCTCCCGCTCGCGGCTTCACTACGCCCTTGCTACGTCCCATATGTGTAAACTAGCTGTGCCCCGCGGTTTCACCCGCGTATATTAAGTTACTTCCTTATTGTCGCGCAACTCTAATATTTTTAATAATTAAAAGTAGCCTAAGTTACCCGGAACAAACAGACAGACAGACAGGCGGACAGAGGAAAATTTTAAAACTTGGATTTTTAGTGTCAGTAGCATGTATACTTTCACATACATTTAGTGAAAAGCTGTTATTTTGGAATTACAAACAGACACTTCAATTTTATTTATCTGTATAGATTTGAGGATGATAGCAAAGACGTGTAATAAAAAAAAAAATTACATACTCAATTTTAACATTAAGTCACTGCAGAAAAAACTCTACACTTTGGTAGCGTATATTTTGATATCTGATTACAAAGTATATTTTTTTGTATAAGCATATTGTAAACAATATTGTACTTATTCTGCTGTTTTCTGTCTAGCAACTAAAATAATATGATCTATTAGTAAATACTGAATCTGTAATTGGCATTAAGAATAGACTTTATAATCTTGTATTAATTTACTAAATGCTGTTGATTCTTTGTAATCTATACATCTATACAGATAAATAAAATTGAAGTGTCTGTTTGTAACTGCAAAATAACAGTTTTTCACTCAATGCATATGAAAGTATACACGGTACTGACACAGAAAAACCAATTTTTTAAATTTATCTCTGTCTGTCTGTCTATCTGTATGTTTGTTCCGGGTAATCTCCGTAACGGCTGGATGGATTTTGACGGGACTTTCACTGACGGATAGCTAATGTTACAAGGAGTAATTTAGGCTACTCCGCGGATCCGTGGGCTATCATGAAATTAAAATCTACGAAGGTAAAATCGCGGGGCACAGCTAGTCTATACAGATAAATAAAATTAAAGTGTCTGTTTGTAACTGCAAAATAACTGTTTTTCACTAAATGCATCTGAAAGTATACACGCTACTGACACTAGAAAACCAAGTTATAATTTTTTTCTCTGTCTGTCTGTCTGTCTGTTTGTTCCGGGTAATCTCCGTAACGGCTGGATGGATTTTGACGGGACTTTCACTGGCAGGTAGGTGATGTTTCAAGGAGTAACTTTTATTTATTAAAAATATTAGGGTTCCGCAACAATAAGGATGAAACTAAATCTACGCGGGTGAAACCGCGGGGCACAGCTAGTAAATAAATAAAAAATAAAAACAATTTTCAATTTCAAATCGAATTCAAGTAATCCGATATCCTAACAGTATAAACAACTTGGAGCCACAATGAAGCTAATTTAAAAAGTTCAATAAGGAACCGGAAACCGTATATTAGCCTAACCACACACCACACTCGATGTTAGGGCACGGGTGAACAAAACAGCCAATTTGAATCGACGACAATTCGCGATCATACGTCTATTTCGTACCTAGTAATTTGTTCTAACACACGCCCACGAGGTGCGTTCCCACTGTCGCTTGTAAAGCGATATGGAATGGTTGTAAGAAACGGTTAAAGAATATATTTGAAGCATGACCCACTGATACCGTGCTAGCGTTCTACGCTAGGTATTTACGAAAATCATGGTATGTTCTTATATTGCTATTGGTAGGTAATATTTGTATCTAAAACATAAAAAATTTGAATACATTATGCGCAGTTAAAACAAAACAAAAAGTCAACGGATGACTAAAAGTAATAAGCTTTGCTTTGTTCAGGACTAGATGGCGCTCTGAGATATTATCAGAACATTTTTATAACTTTCCATGATGGTATTCCAAGACAAATTACTTATTCTCGCTCGGCCTCGCGCGCTTGCGTTAATAGGAGCGATACAAAATGTATGGAAATTACATTAATCAATCAGGCACGTGATGACTTAATGTTACTTGGTAGGAAAGAGGATGATGGTACTGGTAAGATATCATTGAGTTATAGCTTAGCTGCGTTCCGATTCTAGCGTTTCGCTGTAGTCGTATCGAAGCACGATCGATCGAAAAACACGTGACCAAGCCTCGATAGGATTGCAAATGAACGAGGTTGGAACTTCACTGATATTTTAATTGAACATTTTAACGAGAATTAGCCGACAGGCCGTGAGCAGCTTAATATCCATAAATGCTTCAGTCAATGGAAACGCGCACCCTAACCATCGTTTACCGCCATGTAATCATTAGCGCGTGTGAAAACAAGCAATTTTGCCACCTCTGTGTCGTCAACTGATTTGTACCCAATATATTACTGGATTACCAGGATTGAAATGTTTGCGTTCAGCATATTTCCAATATTACCCATTTGTTACGTTAATTTGGATTGCAGGATTTGCTTTAAACTGTGAAGAGACTTATTAAATGATTGGACATTGATGATTCGATGATGTTTATTTACGTTACACACCTGGAATTCGCTTTTCTACAACGATCTGTCAAGAGGTAGGTATTACCAATGTATTGAAATAATTTTTGATGATTAATTTGTAATTATCATTATTTACTTGTGTAATGAAATGTACATGATGCCAGTTGAGTTTCTTGCCGGTTCTTCTCAGAAGGCTAGTTTCCGAACCGGTGGTAGATTCCTCGACATTCATAAGTGCCTTACCAGGGACTAAACTGAGTAAATAATTTTCATTGGGAACTAGATGTGTCCCGCAGTTTTACTCGCGTAAAGTTAATTTCATGAGTGACACGCGGTACTGTTTTTTTTAAATTAAATATAAGTAGCCTAAGTTACTTCTTTTGACATTAGCTATCCCGTTAAAATCGGTCCAGCCATTTCGGAGATTAACCGGAACAAACAGAAAGACCGACAGAAAACATTTTTAAATTAGTTATTCTATATGAGTACTGTGTATACTTTACACACAGACACTTAATTTTTATCTGTATAGATGTTATTTATATGTATGATACCGTTATTAATGTTTTTATAAAGTTTAACTCACTTGTAATACTGTCATTTTCGAGAATTTTACTCAAAACTCAAAGATTCAAATTCTCTCAAGAAACGAAGCGTTAATTATATAATAACTATGAGCAGTAACTAAATCTAAATTCCGTATTATCCGTACATACAAACACACGGTTAGGTGCATATCCGCCGCTGCGTATCTATCGAGGCGAAATCCGGACGAGGCCAGTCCAAATTCCGGCGAAATCCGGACGAATCCAGTTGCTGGATCAACGTGCTATTGTGTTATGTTGCGCTGTGGTCGTGTTTAGATTCCCATTTCCAGAAAATGGGATGTTACGTCACACATGCTACACACATTTTGAATTAAGTTTCATGAACCAAATGTTTGGTAGAAGTTAGATTTGTTTTACGAAAAGAACATACATTATGTACGATGCTTTTCTAAAAGAATGAATCTCATCTAAACATCTAAACAAATAAACAAATGTCTGTTTGTAATTCCAAAATAACAGGTTTTCACTAAATTCATATAAAAGTATATTATACAGTATCGACATAACAAAAATGGTATGCCTGTTGGCGAGACATAGCGTACCATTCTATATCTATTACATGTACTTACTCAATATCTGTATGTTCTTACAAAATAAATAAATTGTATTTGTATTTTGTTTTTGTAGAAAAAACTATTTATGAAAAACTTCTCTATCGGTCTGTCTGTTTGTTCCGGCTAATTTTTGAAACGGTCGTACCGATTATAGCGGGACTTTCTCTGCCTGGTAGCTGATATTTTAAAGAGTAACTTAGGTTACTATTATTTATAAAAATTAGTAGTATTTCGCGAAATGAAGCTTGAAATCAAATCTACGCGGATGAAACCACGGGGCACAGCTATGATAAACAAAAAACGGATACCCTCAATAGCGGAAAACTTTTTATATTCATTTAAAATAATTCTTAAAAAAATTGCAACAAAGCCCTTATTAAAGAGTATATTCGACATAGTAAACTGAACAAAACCTTCGGGGTTTTATATTTAGCCCATCAAGGAAGCACCGGAAGGGCCTAGGGCCGGCTGAGGAGTTGGCCGCGAGCGTACACTAATTGTCTAAGTGCATAATGAACTTGTTTGTGCAGACCCTAGACGTAAAGCTGCAACACAAACAAATTTCAACTCTAAGCTTAGCTCTTAAAGCGAACTTCTCCTGGCAATTTTACATAGTGTGATAACCCTTACTGTAAACTGCGTTAAACAAATCTAGAGTGTACAGTGTTGAAAATAGGTTTGGTTTTGGCTTGTGCGATTTTAAATAGGAAATAATAGTAACACGTCTTGTCACCCCAGTCTTTATGTCTGTATGTGTCGCATTTTGTATTGTTGCGCGGGTTAATTAGAAAGTTCTTTGTAATATAACGGGGGAGTGTGCCTAAGAGTTTTAAGTTTTGTAATTGAGATTGATATGTTTGGTTCGTTATTTGAACTTAACGAATCTTATGATGAACCGCGGAGCACAGGTAGTATACCTGTGCTCCGCGGTTTTACCTGCGTAGAGTTAATTTCGTGGGTGACCCGCGGAACCGTAAACAACAAACGGACGGGCAGACAGCGAAAAATAAAAAATATTGGTTTTTTAATTTCAGTGCGGTATTCTTTCATATCTATTTAGTGAAAAGCTCTTATTTTGGAATTACAAACAGACACTTCAGTTTTATTTATCTGTATAGACATATATATACGCAGAAAGCTCCAGACGGGACTGTTTAGAATTTCAAACGGAAGATCCCGTTAAGTCCTAAGTCATAAAACGTCACGTATTTGTTCCGCATATAACCTAAACCACCTTCTTTGAAATCTAAGGGACAGAAATATGGACATCTTAGAAATAAAACAACCCTAAAAACCTTCAAAATAATATTTACAGCTGGTGTTACGTCGTCGAAAAATTATGACCGTAATTTTGAAGGCGCTTTTGGGAATCATAATATTCATAGCACCCTAATTAGGGGAGCTAAATATCCTACGATTGTTCTCAAATTATTGAAACTTCTTCGAAAGTACGGAGCACTTTGGCTTGTGCCGACGCAAAAAAAAGAAACGGTTGCTTTGACAGTTGACAGTATTACTCTATGATTGTTTTAGTTATCTGTATTTGTCTATTTAAAGACGATCTATTTTGAACCATATCATAATGCATTAAGAGTGTATTTACCTAGTTTTGTAGATAGTATTTGTAGAGACCGTTATTTTTAAAAACATTTATTGCGGTAATTTTTGTTAGTATTGTTTTGTTTGTCGGTATATTTGTTTGTGGATATTATAAAGGTTTATAAACCCTATTGTTTTGTTGTTAAGTTATATTGTTTCACGTTATGCGGGCTATTATGTAAACAATGAAAAATTAATCGGTTTAGTGTGAATATTAATTCTTTGGTAGTTGGAAATAATATTTGGCAAATACAAGCAGGGGCGTGCATTGAATTTTCATCGGGGTAGGCATAAACAATAAGTAAGTAGGTAGGCAGGTAAAGTACATTCCAATGTGGCGCAGCGTAGGCACACACGACACGAGTGTATTCAGTCATCACAAATTGTGAGCACTGCTTATCTGCTTATATGCAATGCACGCCACTGAATACAAGTAGTTTTTATCGTGAGGGTATTGTAGTTTTGGCAAATAATTAGGATATATATATATATAAGTTCACTCACTTTTCACTAAAGAACTTGATGCTAAAAGTCTGTTGCTCTGTCTCGTAGGTGACAAGTCTCAAAACATGAATCACAGAGACGTTAAGTCTTCACAAAGTATACACTTTGTCTTCGCCGTTACTTCAAATAAATTTAAAAACTTAAATCGAAGTCTACCTATTTTTTATTTAAAACAAAATTATAAAAATGTACGTCTACTTATATGAATTACAAATAACATGTCACCCCACACCAACTCTGATTCGCAATATCACCTCAACTCATTAGTTTATTGAAAAACTACAAATAGGTATCCGTTGAAATAAAATATACGCATTATACAGATTGCCTACCGCCAGCCAGGGCGCCATAATAGTCATTATTATTCGGAGCCCATTAACCAAGTGCATTCTTGCTGAAAAATAATAGGAGCCGCCATATACGAGGATATAGGAAGCAGGAAGGGCGGGTGCCATCAGGCTGCGCCGTAAGCCCTGGTTAGGTTAATATTTTGTACAACCAGTCACCAGTGACATATTGGGTAATAGTTAATAAAGGTTATCGAATGATGGTTGTGACTTTAGCAGGACATTCAACAGGAACAAAAAAATACAATATAAAAAATATAGTTTTTTTTTTTAAATCACATCTGTCTTACGAAGTATGGAAAGGGTTATTTTGTATTATATTTCGACGTAAATGATGGGGGGGAGGGGCAAACTGATATAATCTTACGCATCTACAAACTTTACCTATTTAGGTAACATAAAATTGTTCCTTAATCGTCGAATCTAATCTGCGTTTAAGACGAACTCGGTGAAACTGGGCGTTTAAAAAATCCAGCCATAATGGTATGTCGGGTGAAGTGTCATGGGAAATTTGAGTAAATTAAAATAGGAAGATGGCGCGAATAGGCATTAAGGCCGCTGATATTGTGCGGTGGCTGCATTGTCACCGTTTGGAGCCAGTGCTATTCTGGCGAGACTAACTAGCTAGGCACATCCATCCTTATCTAATTACATTGAGTGCGAGTGAGATGAACGCCCAGGGGCCTTACTACAAGCTCTTATTGCCATGATAGTTTCACTCATTTATGAGACAGATGTATGTGATGTGCATACATCTGTCACTGTCGTACAACTGAATTATCATTGCAATAAGAGCTCATGGTTGGGGCCCTGGTCATGACTGCGGGCGCCCGCCTATTGTTGCGGTGGCAAGGTATAAGTAATTAGGTGCGATGCCTCATGGAAATACTATTTTTATTTAAAAATATACTTATGCTAGTTTTATACAAGGTGTTTTAATTAATGTGGAGGTTTAAAAGTTCTGTTTATTTTTGTGATGGCAGAGATTTTTATGGATGTAAAAATTTTTTATGCCGGAAAATGTGAGAGCTTGGGGATTTTTTTATACAGAGACGTTAGGTCACTGGATTACGGTGAAAGATGCTTATAATCTAAACTAATATTACAAAGAGGAAAGATTTGTTTGTTTGTATTGAATAGGCTCCGACACTGCTAGACCGATCTTGAAATTATTTTATCAATGGAATACATAATATGTAGCGGCGTCGAAAATCTCATGTTATATTTTTTTATATTTCACACTAAAACAAAATCAATGATAATATAGAATTTAAAGTCATTGTACGTACATATTGACAACGAGAAAAACAGAATGCATCTTCATAAACTGTGCTTACAAACAAATTTAAAGTCGCCATTTTAAACTGTGTAGTTTACAACATTTATTTAGTAATAAAATGGCACGCGTGGTCTTTCTTCGTCTTCAAAGTCATAATCCTCGTCACAAGTTCTTTATCACTATACTATTGCTTATTATGACTTAACTATAACTTTATGACTTAAGCTTAACAGCGGCCGCTAGTTTCAAAGTATGCGTGACAAATGCCTTGGCGGATTGTTAAAATAAAAATAGTGTAATTCTTTTACCATTTGAAATCTTAGTTTCCTATTGTCAAATTAGTGGTTTGGTGAAACTGGTCCTTTTATGAGTGTATTGTGAAGTTCTTTGCTGAAGGTGTTTCAATATTGACCATAAACAGGGGCCTTACCATGAGCTCTTATTGCCATGATAGTTTCACTCATTTATGAGACAGATGTATGTGACGTGCATACATCTGTCACTGTCGCATAACTGAATCAACATTGCAATAAGAGCTCATGGTTGGGCCCCAGGTAAATTATTTTAGTAGTTGTATTAAATGACTAGCTGTGGTAAAGAAAAATACGAACACGAGGCGGGACTCGAAGCCACTACCTCTGCAAACCGTGCAGTTGCTATGCCAATTGAGCTACTCGTGATCCTATCTCATGCATCGAATTTTTCCTTCCCTTGTTTTGCGGTTTAGGGGCCGTCTTTTTTTAGAATAGATATATATAATAGAATTAAGGATGTAACACGTGTGTCTTGTCAATGCAAAAACAATCTAATATTTACTGTCTGTGACCTGCGTAAACACCCTTAATTTATAGGTTGTGTCTTTTATTCGGAGATGTTTCACCCAAATTGAATTGGCGTAAGAGCTTGCTTTTTCAAATAAAATAATTATTTGAAATTTTTTCAAAATATTTTGTTTTAAATACTAGTAAAAAATTCACTCTCTAAACTGTCGCTATTTAGTTAGATTAGTGATTTTATCTTATAAGGAATGACAGGGTTGAATTCCTATAAGATTTGTAGAAGACCTGAAGGAGCATTTACATACCGATTCTGCTCTAATCAATCATCCAAACCAAAATCAATCGTGAGTTATGGATTGAAATCTGCCGTTTACCAACTAAAAGTTATGTTAAAGATGGACAAGTGGATATACACTTATCACCCTTTTTTGTACAAACCTTTGCATAAGAAAGTAAACCGACACCAAATACAAAAACAAAAGAAAACTTTGAAAATGAAAATGAAAATGAAAATTATTTATTCAGTTTAGCGCTGGTAAGGCACTTATGAATGTCGAGGAATTGACCACCACATTTGAACATGCCTCTTTAATCGTATTAAGTCCTGCCGTTTTCTAGTCCGTCATTAGTGTACATACGTAATAAAAAAAAGATACGCGTCGATCCACCTTTTTTTAAAGTCAGTTAAGAAGTGCGTAATCGAATATCAGTTTCTTAAAATAGGGAGCGTTTTATTGCTATCTTCAAATAAACATAAATATTAAAATGATAAACAGGTTAGTCCCTCATACGCTCCACAGATGGCGTTAGTTGTTCTTCACCGTTGTATCCTTTACACATTTCAAAGACTTTATAGCTCTATAAGCCAAGTTTCACAAAGCTTAGGAAACGTGAAATGACAAAAATATGTCATAAAATATTTCATTTTACGATTAGTTTCTAATAAATGTGAAGTTATTGTGGACAGTGATGGGCAATAAAAACCAGCCAAGTGCGAGGTTTACGCAAAAGAGATAGTTCTGTAACATTTACTCTAAGTTATTAATTTAATGACTAATTAAACATTTTATACATTTATTTAAAAACTAGCTATGCCCCGCGGTTTCACCCGCGTAGATTTAGTTTCTTCCTTATTGTTGCGGAACCGTAATATTTTTAATAAATAAAAGTAGCCTAAGTTACTCCTTGAAACATCTCTCGGTAAGTAACTACCGTTAAAATCTGCCCAGCCGTTTCAGAGATTACCCGGAAGAAACAGACAGAGAAAAATCTTAACACTTGGTTTTTTAGTGTCATTATTATCGTATATACTTCATATGCATTTAGTGAAAAGCTGTTTTTTTGGAATTACAAACAGACACTTCTATTTTATTTATCTGTATAGATGTATAGATACTGATTTTGGTAAAAGGTTCGAACGTAATTCACTAAAGGCAATAATTTCATCAATCGAACTCTCGAGAACAGAAAGAGAATATTGTGAACAATCGAATTATTTACAATATTCTAAATTCAAACTATCTTTATTTTACAAGACATAGACAAAGTACTTCCAAAACTTTGAAATGACATGATATTACAATATCATAATTAATATTAACACATTGACATTTAATCCGCATCCATATCCAGATCAGAATTTTTTGCGAAACGTCGCTGGTACAGCGTCAAGGGGCCCAACCATGAGCTCTTATTGCAATGATAATTCAGTAGTGCGACAGTGACAGATGTATACACGTCACATACATCTGTCTCATAAATGAGTGAAACAATCATGGCAATAAGAGCTCATGGTAAGGCCCCTGAAAGTTTATTGAATTTAACTACATTGCTTCGGACGGTAAGTTTGGCACTTATTCGCAATCAAAGTTATATTCAGCAATAAACAAGCTAAAAGGTTGCACCTAAGTGGCAGACAGATCATATAATTATTGTATTAACTACAGCTTATAAGATTTCTGCGAACACG
This sequence comes from Watsonalla cultraria, assembly GCA_964035505.1. Taxonomy (NCBI): domain Eukaryota; kingdom Metazoa; phylum Arthropoda; class Insecta; order Lepidoptera; family Drepanidae; genus Watsonalla; species Watsonalla cultraria. Next base: position 1,130,780 of record OZ037713.1, read on the forward strand.
AAATACTAAGGTAACAGAGGACCAGCTTTCAAAATTGCTCGAGAATCACTCGCACAAAGAGCTGTTCGTGTAGGTACGAGAATCGAGCTAATTCCTGTATTTAGTAGCCCCGTCACGAGTAAAGAACGAGTGTTTTTGAATGCTCAGTAGTTAGTTATTTTATAAGTCTGTCTGTCTATATGTATGGCACGAGGTGAATAAAAACATGCACATTATCCCCACAACACAAACATTAGAACGAGGCGTTTGTAGGTCCATGTTTGTGTGCGAATGAGAACTAATTATGGGAGTTGTCCTTCTGTACCTTTTTTGTGAAAGGCGGCTAATGTCTACCATTGTGCTTCAACAATGACTTTAATTCAAAGAAACAATAAGTCTTTAGTATTTCAAAAGTAAAGTGCAATATAAAGTTTTCATATTTTACGGTTACAAATCGTTTTATGGTGGTCGGACCGTTAACATCGACAATACCACCACACAACTGTTTTGTTTAACACAAACACTACAAAAGATTTGTTTGTTTTTTTTTGTTTAAATTTCAGTATCACAGTCCCTTCAAAATTATATTAAGAAGTAACAACTCTTTCTGTCAAAGTAATATTAGTAATATACTTAATAATAAATTAATAAAACTGATCGCATTTGGTAATTCTTAATAAAATCTCTTAAATTCTGGGTTCAATATCTTAAACAAGAAACTGTGTGTACCTTCAGCAATTATTGTATTTGGGAATACTTCATACGTTCGCCCTGAAATGATATAAAACTTAATTAATTCAACAAGGTATGAGCTAAAACAACCCAATAAGTCTGAGTATAGTCTGTGAAAGCCATTTTAAAACACCCTAAGTATTACAGCTTATGAAGTATTCAGCTAAGCGCGGAGACTGCAAATAAACGATGATAACATTACGAATGACATTTCGGAAAAAATCAATCGGTTTGAGCTTCTACTTCACAAAATACTTTAAGTAACAACCAGCTACGAATATTGCTATCCATAAAGAGCAGACCAGAATAAGATTGTGTTATGATAAATTGGTCAGCAAGGAAGTGAGGATAAGTTTATGAGAGGTAGGACCTAATTAAAAATATTCATACACGTGCACATGATACATAATTCATTATTATTTTACTCAAACCTTGAAAAACCATGCCAGTAAAATAATGGTGTCAAATACGTAGGTAGACTACAAAGTAGATCTGTAAATTTTATTAAAAACCTAACGATATAGGTGTATTATAATAGACGATGATAAGCCCACATAAGTTATACTCCCTTGAACCTAGAGTCAACATCGTGAGCGAAGTTTAAAGAACTTGGGCTTACAGGAACCCGAGCGCGGGTACTCATTTGACCTTTTGGCCGGAGCGGAGGTGACATTCCGCGCTAGCCCTTTTGCGCATTGAAGTCATTATACCCTTGATAATACCTATTATAGCTGCGGTTATTAAGCATGAATTGATTACTTTTCAGTAGTTATGAAGGTTAAGGTATAATATTAAATAGTTCAAGTGGTATTTTACATTGGTTACATCACGCATTGATTGAGCCGCATTGAGCCCGCGACATAGCTCTAAACAGCTGTACATTTGTTCCGCTCCACGGCTCGGGCCTATTGTTGTGAGCGACCGAGACACTGCGCGGCTATTGTGTGAGTAAAAGAGACGGTGATATCGGTCCAGGAGGGGAAAAGGCTGTTCTTCAGCACCACCCATTGGTGCGCACTCCCGCCCATCGACCGCGCCCCCCGCGACCCGATACCCATAAGGCCTCTGCACCGTCTCCTCAGTCTATCGCTCGACTTCGACGCGACACAATCGCATCCTCGTCAGTGCTTATTTACTGCTTTGTGCCATACAACTCTGTAGAGCTAATGCTCTAAACAGTGTTCAGTACACAATACAAGTTTGATCACCATGTCTACATTGAGTCACCATCCGTACGCGTTCTCGATGCACCCCGGCATGCTCCCGGAGTATCCGAGCGCGCCACAACCGCTGCCGGCGCATTCGCCGCAGTCAGAGGGCCACATCAAGAGACCCATGAATGCTTTCATGGTCTGGTCGCGGCTGCAGAGGCGCCAGATAGCCAAGGATAACCCTAAAATGCACAACTCGGAAATATCCAAGAGGCTCGGAGCAGAATGGAAGTTGTTGTCGGAGATGCAGAAGCGCCCATTTATTGATGAAGCAAAAAGATTGCGTGCCCTGCACATGAAGGAACACCCAGACTACAAGTACAGGCCGCGCAGGAAGCCCAAGCCCCCGACACAGGGAGGAGCCCCGGGTGCAGGAGCGTTCCCGAGTTTCCCGCTGCCCTACTTCGCCGGCCCGGCTTCTAACGTGAGTCCGTTGGATGGTCTGCCCTACCCAGCGGTGTCACCGTACTTCCCGCATCAGTTGGACCACCTGCAGTTCTCCAAGTTGATGGCGCCGTCGGCGGAGAAATTGCCGTCGGTGTCGTCATCGTCCGCGGCTGCAGTAGTGTCATCGTTCTACTCATCGCTGTACACCTCCCCGGCGGCGCAACCGAAACACTTCTCTTCGCCGCTGTTCCCGCAGTACGGCGTGGTCCCGACCTCCCCCATGTCTCCAGCCACTCCGAGCCAGCACAGCCCTCACGACGACCAGCTCCGGCGACCTGTCTCCGTCATATATTGAAGACCAACAAGCCTGCCTTGAACGATCCTCTCCTCAAGGTTCGGCAAACAAGTCAAGTTCTAAGTGTTATAGACTTTGTGAAAGAATTAAGAACATTATTTATTGTTTTTCTAGAGTTATAGTTGAGATTTGTAAAACGAAGTGCGTTTTCATATCAGGAGGGTTTGTATATAATTATGTTGATGGTATTATCAGGGGTTGATAGGCTCACTATTGGGTAGATCGATTGAGTTCAAACTGTGATTTTCTTTTTTGAATCGACTTTTAATATTATAATAGGTTTAAATAAAGCCGGTCGGTTAGTTATGTGAAGTGAGATTGGTACCAAAAAGAGATTATGTTCTGTCTCTACAACTAGCTTAAATTGTATAAGTACTGTGAAACCTGCGTTTGATTTGCATCTCCTTGTTGAGTTTGTTTGTTCTAGCTACATTGAATCCGCGGATTCTCTTGCTTTACATTGATATGTGTAATTTATTTATTGAAGCTCAGTGTAGTATTGTAGCGTAAGCAAATTAATTGTCCTAAATATAAGTATTAGTACATCTGAATTGTAAATATAAGTGTTAATTAAATTGATATCAGTACCAACGATGTATAATAATAGTATTTGAAAGATGAACTTTGTTAATGCCATAATAATAAACAATTGTTTTTATTTTACTGTGTTGTTTGATTTTGAGTGACGTCTAGGTAGCCGTCTACATAATAAAATTGGGAAATTATTTAGAATAAATTTTTAATAATGGTTAAAAAAACTAAAATATTTAATGTTAATAGAACTATTACAAGTCGAGTATTCTTTCTATCACATAAAGATGCCATTTAGAGAGAGATAATGTCGATTTTAAAAACATCCTGGTTAAACGGGCGATTATTTTAAATTAACATCGCTAATTTATATAATTTATTCATTGTTTTTGGATATTTTGCTCAAATTCGAAAGATTTATTAACAACTGGTGTGTTTTGCATATATTTGTGTTCAAAATACTTGATTAGATGTTCTAAGGAATGTTGATGTTACGATATTAAATATAATATTAATGTGTTTAGGAAAGTTTGATGCCAACAAATATTGGATTAGATAACTCTGTTTTTAACATATCATAAAAACATAAAATAGTTTTAACTACTTAATTGCCTTGAAATAAAAGCACAATGTGTGATTTACAATCAAGTTCTAGAATATCAAGAAATAAAAGCTACTTAAAAATGGTTAGGAAGAACGAACACGAGGCGGGACAGATGATTAAACGTTTACATGAGACGATTAGCTGATTAGACTTAGAGACTTGTAGGTTTAGGGTATGTAAGCTATTGATACAAAAAAGTTTACGAAGTGGAAGCCGATATAAGATAACATCAATTTCATTGGCCGAACAATATTGACCAGGATCAAAGCGAATTTATACTTATAAAGGGGTAAAGTTTGTGAGGTTGCAAGGGGTTACTCCTGGATATACTGAATCGATGTTGATAATACTTTTACTACTCACCAATCACGAACCCGAAATTTTACGACACAGGGTTCTTCTTCTTCTACATTTAAACTGTCGAATATGTGAAGATTCCACAGTCACCAACCGTTAAGGCGACGTTCTTATGCTTCTAAGATTGCAGCAAAGCAAACAGGTTGTCTGATGGTAAGCGATGGTCGTAGTCTGTGAAATATTAAAGGATGTGAGGTCACTTTTGCGTGAGGAAACCCATGCAGTATTCGTTTCGGAAATCATGTCGGGGATGATCATGTCGTTCTGAAACTCTTAGGGGAGGATGTGAAGATGTTTTATATTAATATATACTTAGTAGAATAATCATATGGCAATTAACAATATGCTACCTGAGTAATGTTAGTATTGTTGCTAATAGATGGCGCTACTGGTACTTAACTGGTACGTAGCTTTGTTATTATGTATGTTATGTTTGTTATATATTATATATGTTACATTCTCGTCATACTTGTGAACAGGTGCTGCTTGTGGGGGCTGGTCATCTCAAGCTACGCATTTACATATAAGTACAACTACTAGACTTTTCTTTATGTTAATTTTTATTGACATTTGTGCATTGGAACTGTGTCCATTGGCTTACATTTACTTTGTATTTTTAATATTGTATAATATTTTTGAAAAGAGTAATTACTGAGTTTCTTGGCAGGTTCTTCTCAGTAGAAGCAACCTTCCGAAGCTGGCGGTAGCATGTATAATCCTGTAAATTAATGTCATTCTGACGATTTGAAAGTGCTTTGTAAAAGTCTAATCGAATAAAGAAATTTTTGACTTTGACTATGTATCTATGAAAATTTATATCAATATTTTAAGAAAACATTAGGTACAAATAGAAAATGGAATAAATACAATTAAACTACTTTAAAATGTAAGATTTTAGGGTATGTACTTCGAAGGCGACTAAGTAACTAAAGTATGTAGGTATCTAACTGTGGAACAATCCCCCTCACAGATTAGTTTCGAGTCTCAAACTCGAAGGCCTATTCTGTCAACCCTACCGTTCCGAGAGTTGAGAACACGGTTTTCAATTTAATAATTACGGCCCTTATTTTGTTCTGGGGGCGTTTTTCAATCCAATTGTTTTATTTCATGACGTCCTTAGCTTTTAGATGGGGCTAGGAAACCGGCGGGTTTGGAATTTAATTATTATTTTGATATATTTATGATAGAAAAATTATTCCACCTCATAAGAAAACATGGTTTGAATTAAGACTAAACTAATGTGATACTAAAACTACCATCCCTTTTCAGATCCGCATCACAAACGGAGATGCAACTGCTTTTAACCCAAGTATTATCCTTGGCGATATGTTGTATTAACGTGTATGAATACATGATATTGAAAGCATCCGTGGACTGCTGAATGCTTGTACATAGCTATTTTGTATGTAAGTAACATTAGAAATAACCGACAAATTATTCCCTGCCAGAAGGGCAGTTTGCAGCGGCGGTGTTACATCACCTATTTGTACCAAAAAATATTATGTGCAACGGTTGCATGCACTATAGCAACATCTTTAGCAAGTCTCCTTATCATCTATTATATAAGTACCTACATCGTATGAAAATGGGTATTAATTCGCCTAATGGTGGCCACTTTACCGCTTTCTTCGTGGTCACAAATTTTGAAAGAATCCAACGACTTTTGAATTAATCATTAGTTCGGTAGGTCATTGTTTGAAGTTGCGATCTTTAAAGGGATTTTGGTGCCGCCATTGTCGGATTTATGAAGTGGATTTATCTGTTCTCAAGTAAAATTAATTTATCATTTTATTCTAAATCCAATTTCGGTATTATTCATGACAAAAGTGTATTTGACTAAGTAAAAAAGAACCCGGTAGCCGCATTTATCTGCCTCAGTTGTTTAATTCCTATTTTATTTCCTTGTTATAATTACGAATAATTTACGAACATGGAAAAAAAGGGCTTTATGGCTTAGTTAGATGACAAAAATATCTTTAAAGTTGTCACGGCAATATATCGTGCAGTTGCTAGACTGAAGAATTTTTTTTCAAGACCAAGTTATGTCTAAGTGAAATAAAAAAGTTATTTCAGGTAAAGGAGCTTCGTAGAATATTATACTTTTTAAAGGTATACTCACCAACAAAACTGAATACTACTTAGTAGTAGAATTTTTACATCGCAAAGAATTTTGTTTTAATGGAATATCGGACAGTTACATATTCAAAATCAAAATTTGAATTGGGAAAACTGGCTGTGTTGCCAGCACGCGTACAATTTCTACAATTCCAGTCTGCCCCATTTTTCCATTCGGGACGTTGGTATTGTAGCGAAAATATATTTTGTATGGAGTCGGCATCACAATGAGAAGTCCGTGTTATTTATTTAGATGTAGTTCATTGTGCGGACCGAGTTCGATTCCGCCGTTCGGCCAGGCTAGCCAATACAGCCACTGCCCTGCTCGGGCAAGGTATTGGCAAATAATTGAAATCCAGCCTGCGCCATTATTAAATGGGAATATTGGAAATATTATGGGACTTTTCAAGAGGTCAATAATGATCCATTTTATTGTAAACCTGTAAGGGGTTACGATGTATGTTTAGGGCTCGTCAAAAAATATAATTCCACTCAAATTGTAATTGATTTGAAGCAAATTTAATTCAATGTCAAACCAATATTTTAGATTGTATTCACCAAGCACTCAATCGTAAATAAATCTCAATGCCTTGCTTGCATCATTAAAAGCTAAGAACTCCTTAATCTATGACTCCACATAATATATTTTTAATTAAGCTCAATGAATGAAGCGTAAATGTATAAACTACTTGCTATTTAACTAAACAACAATCGCAGCTCAACAAAAAACACATAGAATTCGAATTCACAGCTGTCAGTTATGATGTTTGAACAAAACGAAACAAGACAAAAGGCTGATAATGGCTTGTTTCTAATCAGTGTTGCCAGTTCAATAAAATGTCTGCAATAATGGTATTTTCCCTCCGTATTCTGTAGATCGTGATTCGAAATTTCTTGCTTCGATAGTTCAATGTTTGAATTTGATAAATGATATTTCTAAAGCACAATGGTGTTGTCAAGATTAATTAAAGGCTAACTGTTGCTTAAAAGCTTAAATAGTTAGTTAGGTAAGTAAGTTCGGGTGCCTTTTTGTTGGATCAAAAGGTGTAGCTCTTTCTATGCACGCAGCCTCGGGATTCTTACCTTTATTTACTTTATAGGAAGATTACGACATGTATGTATTTCAATGATACATCATTTGAATCCACACGTCGTTTCCTTTGAAAGTTACGAAATACCTAATAGTTAAAAAGACAGCTTCAAACTTTATACGGATAATTGAAACATTATTTTCGTTATGGCATTTACGTCTTATAACTACATCATTAAAAAGTACGATATTTAACACAAACTTGAAACATTTCCAAATGTTCCATGTTTTACTTATTTCGATCGGTAATAACATACTTAAGTAGGATTGCTTCTTTGCATATTTGTGAAAAAATCAAAGTAAATTTATAAATAACTCGACAATTGTTGTTTACGACAAAACTACCCTATTTATCTTGGAATAAAAAACGTAATAAAATATCAAGGCAACACATTAGCTTGTATTTTATTCTCCATGTTCGATTTCTGTGAGGGATTATTTCCCCCGCGTGTGCTAAGAGAGAAAAATACCTTTTGAAATCCATACAGATAAATAAAATTGAAGTGTCTGTTTGTAATTCCAAAATCACAGTTATTCACTAAATGCATATGAAAGTATACACGGTACTGACATGAAAAAACCAATTTTAAAATTTTTTCTCTGTCTGTCTGTCTGTCTGTCTGTCTGTCTGTTTGTTCCGGGTAATCTCTGAAACGGCTGGATGGATTTTAACGTGACTTTCACTGGTTGGTAGCTGATGTTTCAAGGAGTAACTTAGGCTACTTTTATTTATCAAAAATATTAGGGTACCGCGACAATAAGGGTGAACCTAATCTACGCGGGTGAAACCGCGGGGCACAGCTAGTCACATATAAATGAGAATGAGGCATACGTGGCATTGTGTATTTTCTGAGAACCCCTTATTTCGAGACGACTCGAATTTAATACTATCGATTTTTCTCCTTTAATGTCAATGGAAAGAAGTGACATATGCGAGCTCTCATTGATATTACAGATTTCAAAGGATTGTGTGTTACCTTTGTATAGATACCTGTATTCATTGTCCCTCATTATGAGGGCCCAATATGGAGATTAGTGAATTTCACATGATTTTCTCCAGATGGGTTTTCTCAAAAAAGGTTGAATTAATTCGAATTCAAATAAAACATTTTATAAATTTTGAAGCTTTAGAAATTCATTAATATATCTTTTTATTAAAGGAGTAAATACTGGGAAAACACAAGATGACGTCAGTTACCTCATACATACATACATATGCTCACTGCCTGTATCCCATGGGGGTAGGCAGAGACCACCGCTTGCCACATTCTACGATCCTTACATACTTCTTTCGCTTCATCCACATTCATACACTTTCTTCGGTTACGAGGGCTCTGAATTTGACCTTTCTGCAAAATACTATTAATTTGTTCATAGTAGTTCTTCCTTGGACGCCCTCTACCGAGACTTCCGCTCACATTCGATCTATACTTCTTTTTCGTTAATCGCCTTTCACTCATCCTTTCGATATGTCCAAACCATCTCATTCAATGATTACATTATCTTATTTTTTTTATAGCTTTCCTCATCTGACAACTGACTTGCTTTTACATTTGGATATGGAACAATTAAGATCGGTACGCGCTTATACAATACCAATAACAATTCAAATATATACTTGTAAACATTTGATCCAACAAGGGACTAATGCATTGATTGAACAATAGCCTTTTTACACAGTCTTAATAGATATTAATACTGTGCTGTTATACAATGTCATTAGCGGTCCAAATCACATTATCTTCGGGTACGTCTGTAGTTATTAATCGTATAATGATAAAAAAATCGCGAGCATTTTCCTTTGCTCACATAACATCACGCGATAATGTATCTACTCACTTTGTAATAGAACTCATTACTCATTCAACTGCTTTGATTTTTGTATCTGTATCTCGTGTTTGAAATTCAACTTTAACGTAGTAGGTTTTAGGTCCAAATTGTGTTTCGAGGCAAATTTTTCGGGTGCTGACCTCAGTATGAATATATTAATTTGTAGTGTCGTCTATTGTACTTTAGTTTCTATTATTGTACTTTGTATTAATTGTTAAAGTTTCGGCTGACAGTAACACGGTGGGTTAATGGTTATGCGGTGTTTCAATGGTTCTTTATGCCATTGTGACTGTGTTTTGGGATGAAATGTTTGTTATTCTCGGCTCTACAGTATTTGGTGATTCATTAATAGCTTAATAAACTTGTGTGATTGACCCTGCCAAGGCTTGCCTTCTCCATTTACTATTTAAACTCTATTTGCAGTCGTCATTCTGATCTACACTTGTAAGTATTGTTGGTAAAGTTGTTTGCATAACCTACATTATGCTCGTCTATTAATTTGGAACACCTATTATTATGGTCAATTTGATAGTTATCAATTAAACTTAAATTATCAAAAATACTCTCGGTAAACGTAGTGTAGGACTCCTCCGGTTAGGTGAGATGACGATCTGCGAAAGACTGCAGGCAGATGCTGGATGCGGAAATCTGAAGACAGGGCGCTATGGCACTCATTAGGGGAGACCTATGTCCAGCAGTGGACTAAGATGATGATATCTAAAAGGGCGTATGAAGATTAATTAGCCAGGAGTGTACCTATTATTGAGTTGTTCAAAATATTATTATCATACTTATCAAACTGTTTATTAATTTTGAGTAACCAAACGAATGTGTTTCAAAAAGTGCTTCTGCTTATTTTATTAATAAACTAGCTTTTAACCACATTGAATATTTTTTTTAATTGTCAAGTCCTATGTTACTTCTAATATCCCCAAGAATATGTGTACCAATTTTCATAATGATCGGTTAAGTAGTCTTCCGCGTGAAAGCGTAACAAACAAACTTACATTATTTTATTAGTAGAATATTTTGACTTAGTGTGACATTTTAGTGTACCGCTTCAGCATCAGATCTATCAACTAATCTCGTTCTGAGAAAACAATCAGTGTCGCACTATTCCAAAGTACTTGATGCCCATACAATTACTCGAGTCGTGTCCGCAATAAATCTCTCAAACAATACCCTTTCGTATGTTTTGTTAATACGCGTGTAACATAAAAAGTAACCACGTGTCCACAGAGATCCGCGAATAAACGTCAACCGTGTCTTGTGTAATTTATCTTTCCAACAATCATTTTTACAGCGTTTCCCTGCAATCCACCCTCGGGTGTGATTAATGATGGATGGATTCCTGAATAATTACCAAGACTTTTAATATTCAAGTGATTTCGTACGGTAATCTCTACACCCAAATTCATACTCTATTATTAAAGGAATAAAGCTGGAATTGTTCTTGTACACGCGGATGACCCTCTAGGTTATTGCGTATTCCGAAAAGGTGTATGAAGCAATCGAGTGTGTAAACGAATTTGCATTGTATGCTGTTGTGTTAGAGCTGATATTCCTTTAGGTTTTATATTGCGTAACCAACAAAACGTGAATACCATTGAATGCAAATGTCTACTCGAGTTTTAAGGGTAGTATGCGTTATTAATTTGTTATAATTGTCCCCCCAATCTCATATTTGCTCTCGCATGTGGCATTTTTATTGCGAATTAGTGGCGATCATTAATTTTGTTTTTCTTTTCAACCGTTTTGAAAGTTAATGTATTTCGAGTGCTTTCATTATTGCGTCTGTACTGGAATGAAATATAATTAGTATGATTTTTATTACTGCTCATTGTGGTCATACTTGTGTGAGTGTCGAGTATCGCTTTCAATGATTCGGTTATGACATTGTTTGAAAGGCTATTGTATGATGTTCATAGCGGACTTTGATTTTACATTTCATACAAATCAGTTCTATAAAGCTGTAATGGAACAAAATGTGCATTGTTTTCAGTTTACATTCTGACGTCAGTTATATAGTAGTATGTATATTTTGGCCACTAAAAGACCTTAGAAGAGGGATGGATCGCGTGAAAGATGAGATGGATAGAATGGGAGTGAATACATACTACTGAATATTCTAAAAACTCATTGGTACAGGCCCGGCTGGGATTCGATCTTGCATCGCTTGCAACGACGGTTCTTCATTTCATGATTGTATTCATCAATCAATATTGTCTTAACCAAACTCAACAAAAGACCGTCAGCCACATTAATCCGGAGCACAATGATTTTTATTGCTATTTTCTCATGTATAAAGCCACCCCCTATTTGTCGGTATAAATTAATTTGCATAACTATTATCTGCAGACCCTCGTTGTCACTTTCAATATGCAAATACGTGTTTATTCGCTAAATTGTGTTTGGCACCACTCGGAGACTCGGATATGGAGATTAAAGTAATTCGTTTTCGTCGACCGGCTCCATAAGTGGCAATTGTTCAGTCGTTAAATACTTGTTTTTTACGTCAACGAGTGTTATTTCAAATTATATTATTTTGAATGGGTTGCTGTGATTCGTAAATTAAATAATATTTCGCTACGAAAAAAAAGTATGTGTAAATTTGCCGCAATTCTATTTGTTGAAGTAATATTCCAATACTTTTACTATAACAGGATTTTTTATTCAGTCATTGATAGCTCTTATCTCCTGGCGGGATCTTTACTTATTATTATTTTTGTATAGTTTTATATTACCGCCTTCTGCATATGACCTCGTCTGCGTGGTTCCCGACAGGTAATCCCACAGGAACCTATATTTTTCCTATTAACTACGAGTATATTTTTTTATTAACTGACTGAATCAAATGTGTTAACTTTAATCGAAATCCACTTTGAGCTACATTTGCGTGACTGAGAACATTCAAAACATCAAAACTTTCACATTCATAATATTATAACACGATATTGCTCTATAATGTATTTTGGTGTGATACACGTGTGTTTATTAAGTTTGTTATACCAGTTCATCTCAAGAAATTTATGGAACCAGTTGTGGTATTTCTAGACACATAGTGCTTGGTCTGAAAAATAATATTATTTAATACGTACATAGAAAATAATGGCTTCGTCAAATTTTATTGTTTTCTAAAATGTACATATATTATCATTTATGTCTATTTTATTAACATGAAAATAAAATAATTTAGGATAATTATTGCAAATTAAAAATGTCTAATGTAAAATTAATTGAATTATACATTTATTGAACTACAACTTAATTATATATAGGTACAAGGAACGGCCTATACCAATCATGTTTTAAAAACGTACGTGTAGTGATTTTACACCGCTGGTTTACTGTGAAGGAAATTTGCATATTTCTGAGAAGTTATTCAAAAGGTCGTATGTGTAGTGCCTGAGACGGCGATGGACTCACCATTTTTCACGTTGGACATAATAATCTTCGGTGAAAAGTGGGTGTTGATATTTTAGCACCTCTGCCTACCCCTCCGGGATATATCCCGGAGGGGTAGGGGTAGGCAAAGGTCAAAATTCAACATAACGGACAATTTACGGACACTTGGAATACTCATTACTACCGTTTCCAAATATATATTACTAGCGGACGTCACGCGGTTATACCCACATTGTTCCCGTTCCCGTAGGAGTACGAGGATAAAATATAGCCTATGTTACTCGCTGATGATGTAGCTATCCATTGCTGAAAGAATTTTCAAGATCGGTCTAGTAGTTTCGGAGCATAATCAAAGCAAACAAACAAAAAAAATATAAATTTCCTCATTCTAATATTAGTGTAGACAGTGTAGATTACGTAAGAATTAAAAGCTTGTAAGTTGTCAGAAGAAGGGTTTTAAAATTCCAGAATTACTCCCTCACCGTGGTGTACCTCAGGAGTTGTGTTGACACGATTGTTTATCCTCATTACCAACCCTCGCGAAGCTCGTTATATTTAGTGGCACTCCGGGCCCTTGGCGACAACTCACTCGAAACAATTTGCGGTGGCGTCGTTAGCTGTAATCACGCCAATTGACGATCAATCGACTGTGCACATTATTGGGTGGATGTTAAGACTTATATTTGTAGTTATTTATAACTATAGGTGAAGCATTCATTTATATATTTTTCCCACAATTGGATAAAGATATATTTTCCCTCTTTCCATATTTTGCGATTGAATGGTTGGTCGGAAAACATTTTCTGGTGGGCGTCAGTTTTCGTACTATTAAGCCTACAACAGACGCCACTATAATATATGGATTAATATGAACGTATTACGGTTATATTAATATATTTTCCTATATATTACGGTATATTTTCTATAGCAAATACATAGAGTATTTGTGCCCTAATATAATAGCGCTGTTTGTTGTGGGCTTCTGTTAATTTATTATTATTCTGCTGGCATCGAGCGTGCATATCGATTCTCACCACAACATTTTTAGGATTTGAATATTATTTCGTATTTCGGTGAGATATCTAGTTTCCTTTAAAATAGTGGGCTACTATTGTCTATGAATGACTGATGATATAGCTTGGATTTAGTAAGCATTAACCACAGACATTGCGAGTTTTGAGATACCCTCTATGTTCTTGACACAATATCAACGGATGCTCAATTTCTAAGCACACACTTCAAAATATTTCCCAAATTCAAAAACAGATCATTGTATCATTGTTATATCATAAGCCTTTGTTCGCGGCATGATATCATTCATTTCATATTAAAAAGATATACCGTGTATATTGTTCGTTCATTCGGAGTCATTCGTGCGCGAACTCTGCGGAACTATCCGGTTTTCAAGTGGATCTTTCATTCGCTCACTGACATTTTATTATTCAGATTCATACTCTATGCTTTAATAGTTAAGGTTCTTAATCCAATGTGCATGGAATTTTCAGTTACAATTACGTGTGTTCTTTAAATTTTGAAGTGGCCACATCCGTTTTGTAAACGATATCTCTGGATATAAGTGCGTTATTATATTCGCTAAGTAGGGCAAGTGTGCGATTTTATACTTATGTATTTTAATAACTTTGAATAGAATGCATTATCATAAAGTGCTGAGTACATAGAAATGAATGACGTCATTAAATATTATTGTAAGACAATGATTTAAGAGCTTTGTTGGGAATTGTAAGGATCGCAAAAAGGCAAATGAGTTGGAATCAAAATGTGACAGCGAATAGCCTGCCTTTTGTAATAAAATTAAGGTCTGAAAACCAGGCAAAAGCCAAATTACAAACAGACAATTTAGTTTTATATGAGAAAATTAACTCCGTATCGGTGTATGACCGACAAGGTATATGGAACACCGGATACTCTATTATATCTTTAATAACAGATATTGGTACGATGCCGCCCTGAATTCCAGGAATATCGTCATCATTTAAGGTGTCACCGGTATGGTGTGCAAATATATCAAATACATAGTCCTAAAAAATGCCTTTGCTTGCGGCGGCGTCAGGATGACGGGTCGCTCACTTCCCTCTATAATGGTTGAGGAGGGCGATGGCTGGCATTCTCGTCATACTTGTGAACAGGTGCTGCTTGTGGGGGCTGGTCATCTCAAGCTACGCATTTAGATATAAGTACAACTACTAGACTTTTCTTTATGTTAATTTTTATTGACATTTGTGCATTGGAACTGTGTCCATGGGATTACATTTCTCAAGTGAATTACTTTGTTTTTAAAAATTGTATAATATTTTTAAAAGAGTAATTACTGAGTTTCTTGCCAGGTTCTTCTCAGTAAAAGCAACCTTCCGAACCTGGCAGTAGCATGTATAATCCATGTCGTTCTGACGATTTGAAAGTACTTTGTAAAAAGTCTAATCGAATAAAGATATTTTTGACTTTGACTTTGACTTTAAAGACTCGAAAACGGATTGACCGATTTAAAAAAAATATTTTGTCTTGTTCGCTATGTAGGGATAACATAATAATAAAGGGCTTAAAAAAAGTGAAAAGCAAAGTAACATCCAAAAAATATATTATCTGGTAAAATTGTAAGGGAAATGTAATCTACCCATACGCCGCCGGGCGGGTCCAATAGTATTATTAAAGTTTTCATAAGAACTTAATTAAAAAAACTCTTAGGACACAGTGTGTCTAGATTCTATCCCGTCATGAGAGCATACAATTCCCGAACCCAATCTCACAATATCCGGCGATCCTAATCGACGCTCACACCCCAACAATCTCCAAGTATGCATTAAATGGTTCCGGACTTTCCCTAGAGACTGGACGCGTGACTTGCCGGATTATAGAGCTGCTTGTGCGACACCAGTGCGGAGGCTCTCAGTGGAACTGGTGATCTTGAGGAAACATGTTCCTCATGGTGGTTTTTAATACAGATCTTTAGAATTATCAAAAAATCTTTAAAGATTAATCAAATAGAAGTGA
The DNA here is from genome assembly GCA_964035505.1 of Watsonalla cultraria. Taxonomy (NCBI): domain Eukaryota; kingdom Metazoa; phylum Arthropoda; class Insecta; order Lepidoptera; family Drepanidae; genus Watsonalla; species Watsonalla cultraria. Next base: position 1,146,385 of record OZ037713.1, read on the forward strand.
TTGGATTTCTTAAAAAAAAATTACACCTTTTCTCGGTCTGTCTTGCCGTCTGCCTGCCCGCCTGTATGTCTGTTTGTCGCGGCTAATCTCTAAAACGGCTGCATGTATTTCAACGGCAGTTTCACCTATTTTGGCAGATAGCTGATTAGACTATAAGGAGTTACTAAGGTTACATTTATTTTTGAAGAATAATCTAAGTAACATAGTCTTCATTGTTAATCCTTCTCTGCCCTAAGACCTACTCTCAACATATTACATCCGATTGAAAGTATGATTTACGATTCATTTCACATAATTTTAAATTAAGACGATTACTTAAAATAAGATATATTAGAACACTCAACCTGCAAAACGCTAACAACAGAGCGATTCCGCGATCACTACAATTCGCACTGTTGTGTACAATGCATTGTATCCTTATGCAAAAAGGGTCACGCACAAGATTGATTGTCTATAGTTGTTTGAATACACTCCTAAAGCTATTCCGATCAGATTATGCGAATTTCTTAAAAGCATATGTGCTTGGTCAGCGTCTAGCCCTCGGGTAGTTATCCAAAAGCTCTTTACACATTCAATACGTCTTCTAACTCGATTATATAATTTTGGTTGGAATTTCTATTATCCATGTTGATCTAGAAAGATCTTGTTACTCTTAACTCTTTCTGGTTCTGACAATTTTTCTTTCTATTATTTCTCTCGGGGTTAGAGCATTCGCCTGGTATGCAAGCAACGCAAGTTCGAATACCAGCAGGGCCTACAAGGCTTCTGCCTATCCCTTCGGGGGGAATGCTGGAGTGAGCATTTATGTGTTCTATTTTTTCTTTATACCTATAATTCACTCATTAATCATTTTTTATTTCATTGTACTCATTAATACTACCCTTTTCCACACCCGCATCTAAATCTAAAGACATCTATTTTGTGCTAATAGAAACCTCTATAAAGCCATCTACTACTAATAGAGAACCCGTCAGTGGTTAAATAGTTAAAAAGAAACGCATCACGTACCTAAATAAAACTATGCAAACACGCAGTACAGACGTATCACTATAATGGAATTTACTTAGTAATAGTGAGTACGGACTCTTTTCTTAGTCTGCACTATTCCTATTCAGTTGAAAAGAAATGTACTAAAACGTATTGAGCTAACTACAAGTGTATCGTGACTTCAAATGTTCAGAGCAAAGGAAGATTACAAAACTCCAGTCAAACTCAACAGTGAAGGAAAATATTGTATCCTTTGTGCTTGATGAGAATAGAGTACAAATGAGACGCACACGACTGAGAAATCCACAAATATTACTCAAAAAGACGGATGTCACAAAGAACACCACAATGACACTCGTGGCAGCTGAGTTAGCGCGCTAATTACTGTATTACTTGACAAACTTAAAATTACCGCTGAATATTTACATTATATATATGTTCCCTTGACTTTAGATCGATTATTGAGTGATACTAATCCAGCAACATGTAACATAACTATGGTATTTGAGAAGCGTATACGATAATTTGTGTCAAAAAGTACGTCTGTTATTAATGTTGTTATTGAAAGTTACGTCAACTCGGTAGCTTCGGATTAGTTCGGCCATTTAGCTATTGACGGAGTGTTAAAAGGCCTGGAATTGTAATATATTAAATAGGTATTTGACTTAAGTAGAAAAAGTTAAATTGATTGTAACTTATTAGACATTATGTTTACATTGAGCGTGAGATTTGACATCGAGCTTATTAAAAGTTTTCGTATTTGAAATAACATTAGCATTTAAAATATCCACTTCCATCTTTAAATTGTATAAATTGAAGTCGCCATTTCCAAATTAATTATGTTTCAAATATTTCTTCTAAACTCCCTTATGGATTCTAATACGATTTGAACCAACATGTGGGGCTTGAATTTCGATGGGTTATAAGATGAAATAATTTCATATTACTAAAGAAAGTTGACAAAAGTTAGCGTTCTTAAAGCGTAGCGTTAAGTTCATTATCACAATTGAACCGAGGGTGGGTTGCTATATTATAACCGCGACAGGGTCTTTTCTGTTGGATGACTGTTCTTGGGTATGGGATTTTCCAGAAATTTGGCATGGGTGGCGATAGCTTTTGGACCTTGACAGACGACAGAGGCTTAATTTATAATCATTGCCGATGGACTTATCTTATTTTAGTCCTTGATTTAAAAATACACTGTCAAAGAACAGATAAGAATAATCAAGGTTACGAAATAGTGTTGACGTGAAATATGACCAAGTATATTGTAGCACGTTGTAGCATAATTGCACCATTATGTATTGTCGCCAAATTGTACACCTATGTTAATGGCAAGAGTAAAGTGTCAATTTGGAAGAATTTTACGTGCCTTTGTTAATCACCACGATCAGTAAACGTACGCATAGGATTATTTTCAATTCCACCATGTTTATGCTGCATGCTCTGAGCGATTTAACTTGTATTATCACTATGCAATTAAATATAAGTTTTATCAGTACTTATATCTGATGCCAGCTGAGTGTCTTGTCGAATCTTCTCAGAATGAGAGAGATGTTTTTGAGTTGGTTATTTTCTCGAATTTTTGTGATTTTGTGGTAAACTAAGCAAAATTATTTTTATTATAACCCTAACCAATAGAAATAACAAAGTACTAACTTTGTTATTTCCATTGGTTAGGGGATTATGAAAGTTAACTAAATGAAAACTACGATGAAGAATATTACGATGAGTCCCAAACTTAGCTTCTCGTTGGGTAAGCAAATAAATGTCGAATTTAATAGAGTAAAATATTATTCTAGTTCATGTATCATAATTACATTGATAAGCCGCTATCGCGTATGACTCTACACCCACTTCAGTCGTGTCCACTGAAGCCTTAGCTTTTATCAGTTGATTTGCACGCCAATACTGTACGTGTGTATGTTCTGGGGCTGTTCGGCGCAAAGCACACACAGCGACAATGTCGTTTAGCACTCCCTATCTAACGCGATTGTCAGTTTTTGTCGTATTGTCGCATACACGATTATGTAACGTACAATCCACCTATTCTAAAGTTGATCGTCTTTGTATTGAAATAATCTATACAGATAAATTAAATTGAAGTGTTTGTAATTCCAAAATAACAGCTTTTCACTAAATGCATATGAAAGTATACACGCTACTGACACTAAAAAACTAAGTTTTAAAAATTTTCTCTGTCTGTCTGTCTGTTTGTTTGTTCCGGGTAATCTCTGAAACGTCTGGACCGATTTTAACGGGACTTTCACTGACAGGTATCTGATGTTTCAAGGAGTAACTTAGGCTACTTTTATTTATTAAAAATATTAGGGTTCCGCGACAATAAGGATGAAACTAAATCTACGCGGGTGAAACCGCGGGGCACAGTTAGTGTTATAATATTTTTGCCTGAATCTATCATCATCATCGTATCTACTTACGTGTATATGGAGCATATCTAGGTCTCTCTTTCAAATTTCGAAGAGGACCGACTAGGAACTATAATTATTATCTCACATCCCCTTGCAGAAGATGTTAATCAAATAGCGCTACCATAAAGTAGTGCGCCATTCCTGAAGGTTATAAGGTTTCCAGTGCTCTACGGAGGATGAGGAGTGGGTGTTCTGTGCTAGCTATAGTAGGTAGTAGGCAATTTCTTTAAATTACTGATAACGTGTCACATGATTCTTAAAATACAAGGTATTAGGGTTCCAATCCATCTCGTACAGTAACCCTGTTAAGTTTCGCATCCAATCTCATCATTGTTACAGTGCACCGTTTCACTTATGTCCAGAATCCAGATCGATCAATGATTGACAGCCTCACAAAGGGACACTCCTTGATACTCTGAGTTTTCTTATCGAAATCAAGATACTACTTCGCTTAAGCCACTACGTACCACTTCCAATGTATTGTGACAAGGTACTGAATTGGATGGACCTAAGCGTAATTTGGGATTGTGTTGCGTTTAGCCAAAGATGTCGATTTGATTTGGATGTTGAGATTGAAGAATAATAAAATTTTAGGGTGTAATTTTTTGATGTTTTTTACCTAGTTAAGATATTAAGATAGGTATGCAAGTCATAATATTCGTCTATCAGACAAATTGTAGTATTTTTTAATTTTACAGACTAGCTTTGCCCCGCGGTTTCACCCGTGTAGATTTCATGGTTGGCTTTATCTCTATATTTCGCTGTCCACCAATGAAAGTTCAGGTATAATCGGAGCAGTTTTTCACTAAATGCATACATAGGCATTTGTTAATTTGTAATGTAATTACAATGTGTGTGTAAAAGACACTTCAATTTTATTAATCCTTATAGATTCCAACATTCAGCAATATAAATTATAAATCAACCATATATCCTTAATGCGGCCCTGTCGATGTGACAAGTAATGATCCTCATTATAGTTCGAAGAGTATCGACCTAATGGCGCGGCTTCTTCATCAGATAACCTTATTGTTTTATTGCTGCCCCAGGGACAATGGATACTGAATATGATATTACTTACAACCATCATATCGCAGTGGGCGATTTACTAAGGTGCGTGGGACACGGTTTAGATAAACAAAAGTTGATCTGGATTTTATATTAGACTACTAGCTTTGCCCCGCGGGTGACCGCGTAGATTTAGTTTCATCCTTGTTATCGCGTAACCCTAATATTTTTAATAAATAAACAAAAGTCCCTTTAAAATCCGTCCAGCCATTTCGGAGATTACCCGAAACAAACAGACGGACAGACAAAGAAAAATGTTAAACTTGCTTTTTTGTTGTCACTAGCGTGTATACTTTTAAATGCATTTAGTGAAAAGCTGTAATTTTGGAATTACAAACTGACACTTACATTTTATTTATCTGTATAGTTGTATAGATATTCGCCTAACATCGGGTTACTATTTTGATACTTTGCTAAAACGTTGACTTTGCTCAACTGTCTTTAAAAATACTAAAGATTTCTTTGCAATGAATACTTCGGAGAACAAATATATCTTAGTTGTAACAACCGTATCCATAACGACGTGTTAAACAGACAAAATAATTTGGTATGGAAATGGTGACTTCAATTGTATACTATTAAAAAATATGGTAGATTCTAAAAAAATGTGTCATAAAAAAATTAAATTAATTTGTTTGCTTATTATGTCCAAATTTCAGCTTTTAATTGAATCCATATTAAAGTATACGCCATGTGACTGTGACTCACACCTCTGCTACTCGTAGTGGATATTTTTGTCATTGAATATATTTGCATCAACATTCAGGATTAGCCAGATACAGGCCCCAATTATACGAACAATATTTATAACTTTGCCGTACAATACTAATATTTATACTAATTAATCTAACCGTTACAATAACGTTTGGGGTCTGCGCGACTGATCACACTCATCCAATTAACCCTTATTACTATAGCTATAGAGATGACAATCGACCGCTTACATCGCGAATAATGGAGCTAATACTTAATATTACGTGCAAACAAATAGTTAAATATTTTTATGGGACATAACTCGTAAAAGTTGATTGAAGGGCCATTTAATAACTGGGCCCACAATGGGACGAGTTATTGGGACGGGCGTGTGATGCATTTTACGATGCTTGTACGAGTATGTACAGGTACCGGATTAAATATATTGTATAAAAATTGGAGGATGGCACTTTTATGTCACTGCAATTGTGTTCTTAATTAAGGCTCTAGAAGGTAGTTCTAAATGTAGATAGATGGATAGGTTTTGTTTTATGAATACTGGTAGAGTACCTACAGTTGCAATGCCAGCAAAATGATAATTGGTTGCAATTAGCTGTATCGTTTAATTTCCACTTTTATAACATTCGTATTGTAATTGCCCCGGAACAATTAGGTACACATCACAAACTACATCCCCCTACACATAGTCTAAAATAATTCTTGGTTTAAAAGAAGTTCCATTTCTTTGTGTGATTCTAATTTCAAATGGGATGAACATACATTTGGTCTAGTCTTGGTTTAAACCATGTTTTGTAATAAGATACTCATCAGGCGACTCCATTTCCTTACGTAAAAAATTTGCTTGATTTTTTTGGTAATATATTTATTTTTATCTAATTTCTATTCGTTAATTCATTCAATCACCGTTGAACCCAAACTCTACTTGTCAATTTAAATCCATTTAAATTCAAATATAGGTTCACATAACACGTCACGCTCGCGTCATAACTAAGAAAACACGTCACAACGATTCTACATCGAACTGTCTCGTCACCCTACAATCGATACAGTCGCCTATTGTTACCAAAACAGAGGCATGGGAATTTCAATCAAACGCCATAGAAAAACATCCATACGACAATAGCCACCTGAACCCCTTCCCTTTACTAAATTTATTAACTGGTTTCGAATAATACGTATTTAAAATACATGTGTCCGTGCTTACGTGAACACATTATTGATATTATATGATAGTTTATTTTAGAGGGTATTGTATAAACTTCTAAGGAAAGTCTTGGCCGCTTTGTCGCGTCTGCATTGAAGGGTTACGTCCAGGGACGGACCGACGGGTGTCGGCGTTAGAGAAATAGGACAAAACAAATTGCTTCGGATTTTGGTAACAGTCGTTAGTTCGGGTCATCGGGTCCGATGCGATTTGGGACAACTTTTGACGGGCATATGTCACTTTTTATTATTATTTTGCTTTGATTGACAACCCTTGTGACGTGAGGGAACCACGAATATTGTCCGCCGTTAGAATTATGTTTATGTTAGTTGATGTTTCCCATTGTTATGCAATAATCATTCAATGTAAAATTATCCTGACTTAAGAATCTGCATTATAATATAAATGTCTTATTTAATCCCTAAGACATGAATTGTCCTCTTTATATTTCTTAGCTACAAATTAGGTAAAAAGTAGTTCTAGCGGCAACCCAACAGAGTTTCAAATCTCGCAAACTTCCTTTTGGGATTCTAAAGAGTACTTATGCAGAGATATAATAAAACCCCCTCGTACTTTTCAGGGGTAGGATCATTAACATCTCTCACGACCTAAATACTTTTTTCCTTAGGTAAGTATAGGTAGGTACACAGATTGCCTCACGATGTAATCTTCTTAGTTGTAATGCATAGCAGGCACGTACTAAGTCATGCCACCACGCCTCTATAAAATTGTCTTCTTCAACAGTTTTTTCACAGTCAGGCTATCAATTCTCGGGATAATGTCAAGAGTTGCTCAACATCATGTACTATTGCCGAACTAGGTCCGTTTGTTTAGTCGCATTGACATTTTGGTGACATCTGTCGTCGCAATCAACATATCGTGAGAACAGAAATGTGTGTCAGCTCGTGCTTTGATTTACCGATAGGTTGAGGATTAGTATTGAATGTAGTGGTAATTTGATGGGTGAGATGATGTGTCGTAGAATTAGTGCTACGCAGTATATGTTATACTTCGAAGGTGACTGCATGCGGTCCGGCTGATGGTAAGCCTGATTTGTTCATTTTTGCATTTAAAATACGAAGTAGGCAAGGACCACTGCTGACCTTACCACAAGTACATAACATTTTAACATCACTACCTAACTCAAATTAGGTGCCTGCAAAGAAGACTTTACTATGTTATAGACTATCTCGTTGGTCTAGTGGTCCCAGTGGCTTCTGTGGAAAACAAGGTGCAAGATTCGATATGAAAATGAAAATGAAAATGATTTATTCAGTTTAGGCCCTGGTAAGGCACTTATGAATGTCGAGGAATTTACCACCGGTTCGGAAACTAGCCTTCTGAGAAGAACCGGCAAGAAACTCAGCTGGCATCATGTACATTTCATTACACAGTAGATACTTGGGTCGGGCAGTGATTTTAAGGTTTTCTATTTGTAATTTCCCAATAGCAGCCCAAATTCTGGATTACTACTCGGTTAGTATATCATGGCACTAAGCTGGCCCTCTATTACATGAGACTTAAATATAACTGGTGCAATGTGGGTGTAAATATAGAAATAGCAATCGGTTCTAAGATCTTAACATTAAACATGTTTCCATACAACATTTCCCAAAACCTATCACAAAAATTAACTAGAATTAAGAATGTAACACTATTACTCACTAACACGACTAATGCTCACTCAAAAAAGTTAAATTAACAAGTGTGGATTCCAAGAAACAATAGGTACAAAGCTACCAATCTTACACGTAAACCAGATACAATTTGTGTGTGCCCAAGCACTTAACAGCGGTTGTTAAGGCATTATATTGTAAACAACGCATTTTTGAGCCTCCCTGGGTTGCCAGTTTACTTGTTAAGATTTTGAAATACAAAACGCCGTTTTACGTTAAACTATAAATACATTTAATGCACATAAACTTCATTATACATACAAGGAAGAGTACTTCTCTTGATCGTGCTAAGAAGGCTGGCAGTATGACCACGTTGAATAGCAATGCTGATTCTCTGAGGGAGCCTAAGCCTGCTTATAACGAGAGGTATCTGAAAGTGAAAATGAAAATGATTTATTCAGTTTAGGCCCTGGTAAGGCACTTATGAATGTCGAGGAATTTACCAGACGAAGTGCAACGTCTTTGAAAAGTTGATGAACATCCAAACACCAAGTTATATATTTTATAAGATATTACAGGTACAATGAGATGAGACTAAAGTATCATTGTGTAATCATAGAGCGATGTTTTTTTAATTTTAACAAATTTGGCAGTATAGCATACAGTCCAACCGGTGGTAGGCAGCGGTCTTCCTGTATATGACACTTACAACACCAAGGGTGACACTCTCGTGGGATTTGCAAGGTTGGAGTAACCTATACGCGTCCTAGAAAACCTTTCCCAATAAATGTCCATATCTCTATATCCTGGCAACCCTTGGTACTTCACCGTCTTGTTTCGAGGGTGTTAATTGGCCGGATAAAGAGTGGAATTAGATCGGCCACAGTGGGTTAACGCTCGTTATTTGCCTGTTAGAATGCGTGTGTTTGCTTACGGGCCTGTTTCGGTCTTTTGCAAGGCTTAACTGGCATTGGTATGTTAAGACAACAGACATACTGGTTTAAATACCATTACAGATACTCCGGTGATGTGTGAGTGATCATAAGTATTATAGCAGTTGGTCTGCGATAGGGTTTGGATATTACATATAGCGTCAATTTTGAGCAATGGCAATATACGCCGCAAAATGTTTTTTTATGGGTTCGATGGACCTATGTGAAGTTGGCAACTGAAGTGAAAAAAAAAAAATTTTTCGTAGTGTATCCGATTGTACCCGGTATGTACCGGATTGTACCGTTTTTTAAATCGTTTGTACCCCTAGGGGGTAAAAGTTTATACATGCCATTCGATTGTACCCAGCATGTAGAGGATTGTACCGCTTTTTATTTCTTTTGTACCCTAAGGGGACGAAAGTTATTTGGGGTTAAACATTTTGAAATCAGATTAGGTAAAAGTGAATGTTTATGAATACCATTCGATTGTACCCAATATGTAGAGGATTGTACCGCTTTTAAAACCGTTAAAATCTCCAGGGGCCCCAAGATATGGGCGTTGAAAGATTTGCAGTTTTTACCCTATATCTCAGGCTCCCATTACGTATAAGCATTTTTTATGTGCAGAAAGGATGAAACAGAGCATGGAGAGGATTGTACCGCTTTCAAAATCGTTTGTACCTCAAAGGGCCCCGAGATATAGGGGTCGAAAGTTTCATAACTTTCCACTGTCATATCTCGGGGCCCTTTGAGGTTCAAACGAAATAAAAAGCGGTACAATCCTCCACGTACATGGTACTACCTGATGCAAAAATAAAAATTGGTGTGTACCTCAAAACATTCAAAGTAAGCCTGGGCCCTCAATGGGCCCCAGCGTTATCTCGGTATCCCATGAGGTACAAACGATATTTATATGCATACCGGATTGTACCGAGAACGGAGAGGATTGTACCGCTTTTTGTTTCGTTTGTACCTCAAGGGGCCCCGAGATATGGGGGTCGAAAGTTTCATAACTTTGCACTGTCATATCTCGGGGCCCTTTGAGGTTCAAACGAAATAAAAAGCGGTACAATCCTCCACGTACATGGTACTACCTGATGCAAAAATAAAAATTGATGTGTACCTCAAAACATTCAAAGTAAGCCTGGGCCCTCAATGGGCCCCAGCGTTATCTCGGTATCCCATGAGGTACAACCGATATTTATATGCATACCGGATTGTACCAAGAGCGGAGAGGATTGTACCGCTTTTTGTTTCGTTTGTACCTCAAGGGGCCCCGAGATATGGGGGTCGAAAGTTTCATAACTTTCCACTGTCATATCTCGGGGCCCTTTGAGGTTCAAACGAAATAAAAAGCGGTACAATCCTCCACGTACATGGTACTACCTGATGCAAAAATAAAAATTGGTGTGTACCTCAAAACATTCAAAGTAAGCCTGGGCCCTCAATGGGCCCCAGCGTTATCTCGGTATCCCATTAGGTACAAACGATATTTATATGCATACCGGATTGTACTGAGAGCGGAGAGGATTGTACCGCTTTTTGTTTCGTTTGTACCTCAAGGGGCCCCGAGATATGGGGGTCGAAAGTTTCATAACTTTCCACTGTCATATCTCGGGGCCCTTTGAGGTTCAAACGAAATAAAAAGCGGTACAATCCTCCACGTACATGGTACTACCTGATGCAAAAATAAAAATTGGTGTGTAGATCAAAACATTCAAAGTTAGCCTGGGCACTCAATGGGCCCAGGTATATCTCGGTATATAATGAGGTACAAACGATATTTATATGCATACCGGATTGTACCAAGAGCGGAGAGGATTGTACCGCTTTTCGTTTCGTTTGTACCTCAAGGGGCCCCGAGATATGGGGGTCGAAAGTTTCATAACTTTCCACTGTCATATCTCGGGGCCCTTTGAGGTTCAAACGAAATAAAAAGCGGTACAATCCTCCACGTACATGGTACTACCTGATGCAAAAATAAAAATTGGTGTGTACCTCAAAACATTCAAAGTAAGCCTGGGCCCTCAATGGGCCCCAGCGTTATCTCGGTATCCCATTAGGTACAAACGATATTTATATGCATACCGGATTGTACTGAGAGCGGAGAGGATTGTACCGCTTTTTGTTTCGTTTGTACCTCAAGGGGCCCCGAGATATGGGGGTCGAAAGTTTCATAACTTTCCACTGTCATATCTCGGGGCCCTTTGAGGTTCAAACGAAATAAAAAGCGGTACAATCCTCCACGTACATGGTACTACCTGATGCAAAAATAAAAATTGGTGTGTAGATCAAAACATTCAAAGTTAGCCTGGGCCCTCAATGGGCCCCAGCGTTATCTCGGTATCCCATGAGGTACAAACGATATTTATATGCATACCGGATTGTACCGAGAACGGAGAGGATTGTACCGCTTTTTGTTTCGTTTGTACCTCAAGGGGCCCCGAGATATGGGGGTCGAAAGTTTCATAACTTTCCACTGTCATATCTCGGGGCCCTTTGAGGTTCAAACGAAATAAAAAGCGGTACAATCCTCCACGCACATGGTACTACCTGATGCAAAAATAAAAATTGGTGTGTACCTCAAAACATTCAAAGTAAGCCTGGGCCCTCAATGGGCCCCAGCGTTATCTCGGTATCCCATTAGGTACAAACGATATTTATATGCATACCGGATTGTACTGAGAGCGGAGAGGATTGTACCGCTTTTTGTTTCGTTTGTACCTCAAGGGGCCCCGAGATATGGGGGTCGAAAGTTTCATAACTTTCCACTGTCATATCTCGGGGCCCTTTGAGGTTCAAACGAAATAAAAAGCGGTACAATCCTCCACGTACATGGTACTACCTGATGCAAAAATAAAAATTGGTGTGTACCTCAAAACATTCAAAGTAAGCCTGGGCCCTCAATGGGCCCCAGCGTTATCTCGGTATCCCATTAGGTACAAACGATATTTATATGCATACCGGATTGTACTGAGAGCGGAGAGGATTGTACCGCTTTTTGTTTCGTTTGTACCTCAAGGGGCCCCGAGATATGGGGGTCGAAAGTTTCATAACTTTCCACTGTCATATCTCGGGGCCCTTTGAGGTTCAAACGAAATAAAAAGCGGTACAATCCTCCACGTACATGGTACTACCTGATGCAAAAATAAAAATTGGTGTGTAGATCAAAACATTCAAAGTTAGCCTGGGCACTCAATGGGCCCAGGTATATCTCGGTATATAATGAGGTACAAACGATATTTATATGCATACCGGATTGTACCAAGAGCGGAGAGGATTGTACCGCTTTTCGTTTCGTTTGTACCTCAAGGGGCCCCGAGATATGGGGGTCGAAAGTTTCATAACTTTCCACTGTCATATCTCGGGGCCCTTTGAGGTTCAAACGAAATAAAAAGCGGTACAATCCTCCACGTACATGGTACTACCTGATGCAAAAATAAAAATTGGTGTGTACCTCAAAACATTCAAAGTAAGCCTGGGCCCTCAATGGGCCCCAGCGTTATCTCGGTATCCCATTAGGTACAAACGATATTTATATGCATACCGGATTGTACTGAGAGCGGAGAGGATTGTACCGCTTTTTGTTTCGTTTGTACCTCAAGGGGCCCCGAGATATGGGGGTCGAAAGTTTCATAACTTTCCACTGTCATATCTCGGGGCCCTTTGAGGTTCAAACGAAATAAAAAGCGGTACAATCCTCCACGTACATGGTACTACCTGATGCAAAAATAAAAATTGGTGTGTAGATCAAAACATTCAAAGTTAGCCTGGGCCCTCAATGGGCCCCAGCGTTATCTCGGTATCCCATGAGGTACAAACGATATTTATATGCATACCGGATTGTACCGAGAACGGAGAGGATTGTACCGCTTTTTGTTTCGTTTGTACCTCAAGGGGCCCCGAGATATGGGGGTCGAAAGTTTCATAACTTTCCACTGTCATATCTCGGGGCCCTTTGAGGTTCAAACGAAATAAAAAGCGGTACAATCCTCCACGCACATGGTACTACCTGATGCAAAAATAAAAATTGGTGTGTACCTCAAAACATTCAAAGTAAGCCTGGGCCCTCAATGGGCCCCAGCGTTATCTCGGTATCCCATTAGGTACAAACGATATTTATATGCATACCGGATTGTACTGAGAGCGGAGAGGATTGTACCGCTTTTTGTTTCGTTTGTACCTCAAGGGGCCCCGAGATATGGGGGTCGAAAGTTTCATAACTTTCCACTGTCATATCTCGGGGCCCTTTGAGGTTCAAACGAAATAAAAAGCGGTACAATCCTCCACGTACATGGTACTACCTGATGCAAAAATAAAAATTGGTGTGTAGATCAAAACATTCAAAGTTAGCCTGGGCACTCAATGGGCCCAGGTATATCTCGGTATATAATGAGGTACAAACGATATTTATATGCATACCGGATTGTACCAAGAGCGGAGAGGATTGTACCGCTTTTCGTTTCGTTTGTACCTCAAGGGGCCCCGAGATATGGGGGTCGAAAGTTTCATAACTTTCCACTGTCATATCTCGGGGCCCTTTGAGGTTCAAACGAAATAAAAAGCGGTACAATCCTCCACGTACATGGTACTACCTGATGCAAAAATAAAAATTGGTGTGTACCTCAAAACATTCAAAGTAAGCCTGGGCCCTCAATGGGCCCCAGCGTTATCTCGGTATCCCATTAGGTACAAACGATATTTATATGCATACCGGATTGTACTGAGAGCGGAGAGGATTGTACCGCTTTTTGTTTCGTTTGTACCTCAAGGGGCCCCGAGATATGGGGGTCGAAAGTTTCATAACTTTCCACTGTCATATCTCGGGGCCCTTTGAGGTTCAAACGAAATAAAAAGCGGTACAATCCTCCACGTACATGGTACTACCTGATGCAAAAATAAAAATTGGTGTGTAGATCAAAACATTCAAAGTTAGCCTGGGCCCTCAATGGGCCCCAGCGTTATCTCGGTATCCCATGAGGTACAAACGATATTTATATGCATACCGGATTGTACCGAGAACGGAGAGGATTGTACCGCTTTTTGTTTCGTTTGTACCTCAAGGGGCCCCGAGATATGGGGGTCGAAAGTTTCATAACTTTCCACTGTCATATCTCGGGGCCCTTTGAGGTTCAAACGAAATAAAAAGCGGTACAATCCTCCACGCACATGGTACTACCTGATGCAAAAATAAAAATTGGTGTGTACCTCAAAACATTCAAAGTTAGCCTGGGCCCTCTATGGGCCCCAGCGTTATCTCGGTATCCCATGAGGTACAAACGATATTTATATGCATACCGGATTGTACCGAGAACGGAGAGGATTGTACCGCTTTTTGTTTCGTTTGTACCTCAAGGGGCCCCGAGATATGGGGGTCGAAAGTTTCATAACTTTGCACTGTCATATCTCGGGGCCCTTTGCCCTACAAACAAAACAAAAAGCATTACAATCCTCTCCGTTCTCGGTACAATCCGGTATGCATATAAATATCGTTTGTACCTCATGGGATACCGAGATAACGCTGGGGCCCATTGAGGGCCCAGGCTAATTTTGAATGTTTTGAGGTACACACCAATTTTTATTTTTGCATCAGGTAGTACCATGTGCGTGGAGGATTGTACCGCTTTTTATTTCGTTTGAACCTCAAAGGGCCCCGAGATATGACAGTGGAAAGTTATGAAACTTTCGACCCCCATATCTCGGGGCCCCTTGAGGTACAAACGAAACAAAAAGCGGTACAATCCTCTCCATTCTCGGTACAATCCGGTATGCATATAAATATCGTTTGTACCTAATGGGATACCGAGATAACGCTGGGGCCCATTGAGGGCCCAGGCTAACTTTGAATGTTTTGAGGTACACACCAATTTTTATTTTTGCATCAGGTAGTACCATGTACGTGGAGGATTGTACCGCTTTTTATTTCGTTTGAACCTCAAAGGGCCCCGAGATATGACAGTGGAAAGTTATGAAACTTTCGACCCCCATATCTCGGGGCCCCTTGAGGTACAAACGAAACAAAAAGCGGTACAATCCTCTCCATTCTCGGTACAATCCGGTATGCATATAAATATCGTTTGTACCTAATGGGATACCGAGATAACGCTGGGGCCCATTGAGGGCCCAGGCTAACTTTGAATGTTTTGAGGTACACACCAATTTTTATTTTTGCATCAGGTAGTACCATGTGCGTGGAGGATTGTACCGCTTTTTATTTCGTTTGTACCTCAAGGGGCCCCGAGATATGGGGGTCGAAAGTTTCATAACTTTGCACTGTCATATCTCGGGGCCCCTTGAGGTACAAACGAAACAAAAAGCGGTACAATCCTCTCCGTTCTCGGTACAATCCGGTATGCATATAAATATCGTTTGTACCTCATTATATACCGAGATATACCTGGGGCCCATTGAGTGCCCAGGCTAACTTGGAATGTTTCGAGGTAATTACCAACTTTTATTATTGGATTAGGTAGTACCATGTACGTGGAGGATTGTACCGCTTTTTATTTCGTTTGAACCTCAAAGGGCCCCGAGATATGACAGTGGAAAGTTATGAAACTTTCGACCCCCATATCTCGGGGCCCCTTGAGGTACAAACGAAACAAAAAGCGGTACAATCCTCTCCGTTCTTGGTACAATCCGGTATGCATATAAATATCGGTTGTACCTCATGGGATACCGAGATAACGCTGGGGCCCATTGAGGGCCCAGGCTTACTTTGAATGTTTTGAGGTACACACCAATTTTTATTTTTGCATCAGGTAGTACCATGTACGTGGAGGATTGTACCGCTTTTTATTTCGTTTGAACCTCAAAGGGCCCCGAGATATGACAGTGCAAAGTTATGAAACTTTCGACCCCCATATCTCGGGGCCCCTTGAGGTACAAACGAAACAAAAAGCGGTACAATCCTCTCCGTTCTCGGTACAATCCGGTATGCATATAAATATCGTTTGTACCTCATGGGATACCGAGATAACCCTGGGGCCCATTGAGGGCCCAGGCTTACTTTGAATGTTTTGAGGTACACACCAATTTTTATTTTTGTATCAGGTAGTACCATGTACGTGGAGGATTGTACCGCTTTTTATTTCGTTTGAACCTCAAAGGGTCCCGAGATATGACAGTGGAAAGTTATGAAACTTTCGACCCCCATATCTCGGGGCCCTTTGAGGTACAAACGATTTTGAAAGCGGTACAATCCTCTCCATTCTCTGTTTCATCCTTTCTGCACATAAAAAATGCTTATACGTAATGGGAGCCTGAGATATAGGGTAAAAACTGCAAATCTTTCAACGCCCATATCTTGGGGCCCCTTTAGATTTTAACGGTTTTAAAAGCGGTACAATCCTCTACATATTGGGTACAATCGAATGGTATTCATAAACATTCACTTTTACCTAATCTGATTTCAAAATGTTTAACCCCCAATAACTTTCGTCCCCTTAGGGTACAAAAGAAATAAAAAGCGGTACAATCCTCTACATGCTGGGTTCAATCGAATGGCATATATAAACTTACAATATTTTATACTTAGTTGCCAAAATATTTACCCCCCTATAACTTTTACCCCCTAGGGGTACAAACGATTTAAAAAACGGTACAATCCGGTACATACCGGGTACAATCGGATACACTACGAAAAAAAATTTTTTTTTCACTTCAGTTGCCAACTTCACATAGGTGTTCGATGGGCGTGAGCGCGAACAAGTACATACGCAGTTCTTCCATTATTTTCACTAATCGGTCAAAACTCGTGACGGCATGTATGTCTGAATGCCCGAAAAGACTCCACCGGTAGTTCATTCAACCTCAGATGAAAACTGTGATGTTTTATTTTACAGTGAAGTGGTGTGATATTACTGCATTTAAGATGGAAAAAACTGAATGGATGGTCCAGTGCGATTGTAATTTGTATTGCTTACATAGTAGGCAAACTCTCTCAGTGTTTTGTGAACCACTTTAAGCTCAAACCACTCAGCCTTATCATCTCCTTGCCCTTATCCCATACATTGTTGCGCACTTGATTTAACCCGATGTGGCTGATCACCTGATTTAATTCTAAGCGACTGCCATCTGACCTTCGTAACCCATCTTACGGAAAAATTTAACTAATCGGCCTCCGCGGCAGAACTCTGCCTTTCGTTCAAATGAGCTACTATTCTACTAACAATAACAAACTAGTTATGCCAAGGATACAAGGTATTATTGTTATGCTGCAGGACCCTGGTTAAAAGTGATAATTTGGTCAAATAATGATCATAGTCCCACTTAGTGGGTGTGTGTCTGTTCTTAGAAGGACACTGTGGGTAGCTTATGAAAATAAAGGACGACTCCTGACTTCTGTAGTACGCATTATGGTAGGACAGACTGCTGTGGAATCGAAAACTGCATATTTAATTTGTGTTTCTTTAGAAGGGAAGCTTTCAAAATAATTTCACATTTCACACGGCTGCCGTATCTTTTTTTACATATTTTAAATATCTGCTTTAATTTGCATAAGCTTACTAGGTCCCGTCACGAGTAAAGAACGAGCAGAGAAAGAATGAATACTGGCAATGTTTTCTCTTGCGCGTAAATATAGACAGAGAGAAACAGTCTCGTAAAATAACTATAGTGCATTCAAAGGTACCCGTTCTTAATTCGTGATGGGACCTCGTGACCCACCCGTTGCTTTATCCGCGTGGACCATATACCAGGTATGTATCTCTGATGAGAGCGTCACGTGTTTGAAGAACTTATTTCTGTATTTTTATTCATGTAGGCTTAATGGGTATGCTTGTGTATGAAATTAAATAAGTTAAATAAATCCAATGAGATAAGTAAATAAAATCAAGAAATTAAATATACAATAATATAAATATTGGCATCGCCCGACACCACTCCACAGTTCCACCGTGAAAGCATTGCTCCTGGCATAGTCCATTACTTAAACAAACCAGGGTAGTGTAAGCACCACTTTACACTCACGTGGGGCTGTTTGTCTGTCTGTCTGTGCGACGGGAACAATGCCGAGGAAAATCTTTATTAACATTGTTGGGCTTGTGATTGGAATAATGGGATTTTAAGCGCAAGGATTTGTTTAAGCAATTTATTGTGTTAGATGAATAACGAATATATACACGTATTATATATATTTAGTACTACCTGTGCCCCGCGGTTTCACCCGCGTAGATTTAGTTTCTTCCTTATTGTCGCGGAACACTAATATTTTAATAAATAAATGTAGCCTGCCAGTGAAAGTCCCGTTAAAATCGGTCGAGCCGTTTCAGAGATTACCCGAAACAAACAGCCAGACAGAGAAAAATTATAAAACTTAGTGTTTTAGTGTCAGTAGCGTGTATGCTTTCATATGCATTTAGTGATAAGCTGTTATTTTGGAATTAAAAACAGACACTTCTATTTTATTTATATGTATATGTATGTATCTGTATATAGATATGAGACCAGCTATCACAAATCCCCACATGAGTCCAGCTTTATGGTCAGACCAGCTATTATTGTATTATCATTAGTGTGACATCAATCTGTCAAGATTCAAGTCGATACGACATTCAAAAGTGGGTTCAAATTGATGTCTTAGTTACATACCTACTAAGTAAAATTAACACAAAACATTTCAACCCTTTAGACTGGACGTACTTACTATTATATATATATATTATTCACATTGATCCACGACTTTATACGATTCACAAACCTTTAAACAAATAAAACGTAAATAATGTTCCTCAATGAAATTTTCTGATGATTTTTATTACCTGATTATTTTTTTATATTCACTCGCCACAGATGGAAATTTAAGTAGCATTGTTCATTTCCTAATAGATTACTGATCTTAAGTTACGTATCATCTCTTCCATTCATCAGTGCCTTAAGCACTGACTAAGTAATCAGTAGACTTTCACCATACATGCCACCTCTGGAATCAACAATAACGAAAATAACCGAAAAAGATCTCCCTTGTAGAGCTTCCATATATCAACAACAAATGTTAGTTTAAGTATTTTGTTAATAAACATGTTACTGAAAATACGATGGGAAGTGTCAAATACACACTTACCGATAGAAATGTATCGTGATTTCCTTTTTGGGATTCATGGGTTGGGGCTGAGCTTTGTAAATCTATGGAGCTTAGTGTATCAACAATGGCTGAGTTGTAAGCCTTCTAACCACCGAGAGATGCGAGAGCTGATCTATAAAAGAGTCCTCTTTGAGTTTTGTAGTTTCTAAGTTGTATTGGGACGACCGTTTTAAGGTCTAGAAGGTAAGGCTATCACAGCATGGCAGGGTGGATCAGAGCGGCACAGAAAATAATTATTAATTAAAATTGGGGATCAATTTGGATCATAAATGTGAATCAGAACTGCATGATTCATTTAAACACATTGCAACAGTGTTTTATACAAAATAAACTATAAAAATGATACGAAGCTGAAGCGTGTGTTTGCTCAAACGCGCTAATCTCAGGAACTAATGGTTTGAATTGAAAAATATTTCAAATTTGTATCTTAAGTTAGTATAGCATCGTATCTCTTGTCACTGTGCTACAACCTCCCACCAAACTTACTCCCGTCAAAGTATTTGAAGGAAACCCCGAAAGCCCTCCCATACAATAAAGTGTTAAGCTACGAGTAGTAATTGTACCAAACTCTCATGTAAACATGGCGCTTCCTGTCAAAAATACTGAGTAAATAATTGTTATGTACTAAACGGACAGTAAAATGTAGAACCAACAAGTTTCTTGTCACATCCCTTTTTTTGGAAACTACGAAGTATGGAAAGTGTCGATACAATAGCCCTAGATGAATACTTATCATGAGGATGAAGAGGTAGAAGCCCTGCTACGCAATCGACGCAAGTTCGAATCCCAGCGGTTCCTGTACCAATGAGTTTTTCTAAAACTTATGTGCAGTGATTTCACACCACATGTTTTACGGAGAAGGAAAACATCGTGAGGAAACCTGCATATGTCTGAGAAGTAATTCTAAGACCTATGTATAGTGCCTAAGACAGCGTTAGACTCACCATCTGTCACGTTGGCACTTAATCATCTACAGCATCTCTGCCTACACCTTCGGGGTATACAGGGGTGTAGTGTATGTATGTACAATATAAGGAACAGAGAAATGCAATTATGGCTTGCAATAGTAATTTTTATTAATTGTCTTTGGGGAAATCACATCAACTTTTGATAATAATTTTACGATACACTTAACAATTCACATTGATTCTCTAATAATACATCAAGCACGTATACTTCAAACGAAGTACTTTGACACAATGCGAAAGAATCCCAGAGACGTTTCTCACATACGACTAAAATCTTAATTCAAAGGCTAGCGTTTACAACCCACTAACAGTTAAGAAAGTGACTCTGGCGTGGTCGTAAAACCCCGCTGTTTATGAGAGAGGGAACAATACCAGATAAATAATGAAACTTATCGAGACCGACACGGTTGGTTAGCAAACACGAGACAAGTTTGCGGTTGTGGTGTTGGCGATGTTTGTACATTTGGACTGTGCTTGTGACATCGATGCATTGGAACCCTTTCGTGACAGTGTCAAATTGTTGACCATGTTTTATCAAAGGCTAAATTATATTTATCGAAGAAAATTTTATATTCTTACTAGACTTCATTTCATAGTTTCTTGCCGGTTCTTCTCAGAAGGCTAGTTTTCGAACCGGTGGTAAATTCTCGACTTTCATAAGTGCCTTACCAGGGCCTAAACTGAATAAATATTTTTCATTTTCAATTTCATAGGTTTTGAATAGCGGAATCATAGCTTCATAAAAAATAAAGGTAGCCAAGATTTCTTTTCACGAAAAGTGAAAAGCTATTACAAACAGACACTTAAATTTTATTTTTCTGTATGTAACAAAGTTCCTTTGAATCGAATTTTTATGAAGTTTTTGTGTCTATTCGGTAGGTCTTAGAATGGGACGTAAACTTTTGCTCATACCTCTAAGTAATAAAATGGTCCACTCCAGTGGGCAGGCAGCTAACATTTATATCCTTTTTATAAGATCTTCATACATAAGTTTTGTACTTTTTTTCCGTGTTCAGGGTCCTAAAATGACTGTTCATTCCCCCTTAGATAGTAGTGTTATACTCTGATCTTCCATGCAAATATAAGAAACTATTTGCAAATAGCTGGTGATACCACACTTAAATTTAGAGTCTACTACACCAATGGTGGTTGTTCGTATTTACGCCTGTTTCGGCCATTTACCACTATTTATGGCTATTTACGATCCTGTGAATGGCTTTTAGCCTGTTTATAAGGGCCGTTGTCCGCAGCTCGATGCAACAATACAAGTATGAATTTATGGTTGGCATTCATGCTTTTTCTTGGTACGATTCGTGGCCCAGCTACACAAACTGCTCTTAATTTGGGATTTAGCTTAACGTCTACACTAATTTAAACAAATGTTTTAATAAATAGACGTATTTATTATTATTTGATCCACATTTTACAAAGTCTATGAATTTTTGTATGTCTCTATTGTAAAATTAAGTATCCGCCTTAAATATTTTTTTATCTTTTTTTGAAAGCGTTTAACACTTTTATTCAAATAGTAATAGTAATACTGCTTAAAATACTTAATGAAAATATCTAATAAACGCACTAGTCGTCACTACGATTTCTGAAGATTCCTCTTGATTTCTCATTCATGGATACCACCATCAGAACTAAACCAAATTAAAATGGATCTAATAAATCTAAAAGTTCTGAGGTAACAAACATAACCATAAAAAAATAACAGAGTCAAATTAATGCGCTTCCTTCTTTTTTTGAAGTCGGTTAAAAAGGGGGTTTAGAACTTATTTCTTTTAAAATAAATGCCATAATTTTGGCCTCTCTTTTCTCTAATAGAATTGTCCTGAAACTTTGAGAAACGTTTGTCTTTAGAATGGCAAGTCATAAAAGGGTGTTCGTCGTCCATCGATCAACTGATAGAGCTCTTGTGCAACCCAGTTTAGAGAATACATGTAATTTGGCTGGGAAACATAAACATACTCAGGTGGACGGCTGGGGTCTGTCAGATTAGTGGACTGATTTACTGGTCATTCTGTAAACGTTTTGACCGCTCCATGTGTTTGGGTTGTATTGTATAGGCGACCTTCATTTTGAATGGGGCGAGAAAAATATTAGGACCGAGTGCGTTAGTTAACGACATAAAACCCACTCTTCATCGAAGACGATAATGTGACAGAGGCTGAGTTGATAGCCGTCTCAACATTACTTACATTTTTTCATTTCTTCTTGGATATATGCAGGTTGCCTCACGATGTTTTCCTTCACCATAGAGCTCGTGGTAATTATCAGTCTGAACCCTGGTGAAATACGGACGCATTTCACAATCAGCACCATTTTTTTGGGGCTCCAAAATGTGGACGACCTAAAGCTTGTACGCTATTAACGGGAGTTGAATGGGGAATCGTTCAGGTGTGTTCAAAGTTTGAAATAATTAACTCAGATAGTGTTGCGTGCAACATCTAAGCATTTGTTTCATTTTAACTGAACACTGAGCTTTGAAAGCTAATTTGGCACGTATCTAGTTCCCACCGAAGAAACACAAAGGGGAAGAATAAGATATAAAAGAAATCGTTTTGCATTATGATTGTCTCTCGCAGACCTCACTCGCAACGCTTTGTGGCTTATGTGTGTAAAACCGAGACTGTTTTCCACTGGCACGACCAGAACCTGGGATCTGTTATAATATCTTAAGATAATTTAAAAACTTATCAAACTAAGAGACGTTCGAGCCGGTTCCAGCAGCCTGCTTCGCAAGCCATGCAATTTCGAATCCAAGCGGCCTGTAGGTACTGGTGATTTTTTCTAAAAACCTAAGTACAGTAATTTCACCCTAGACGATTTACGGTGAAGGAAAACATCGTGAGAAAACCTGCACACTCTGAGTGTCTAGTGCGAGTTTTTCTCTGCCGCCGTCACAAGTCACCGCGTCAAAGTTAACGCAGATTTGTATGGGATCAAAACAGCTCCTCTGTCGGCCTAAACATAACACTATTGTGAGCCCATACAAATCTGCGTTTACGTCGACGCGGTGACTTGTGACGGCGATTTTAAGAAAACTCGCACTAGGCACTCTAATTAAAATGACACTACGTATAATATTTATTACATAGTTTCTCAGTAATGTCCAAAGAGCTCATAAAAAAATATTCCTAATTCTTATCCAGAATTCTGCAGCCCAGTGTTCGCATGTCAAAACAAATGGACAACGATGCCTCCTCTCGTAAGTATATTGAAATATTGACTCGTAAACGTCGACTCTGTGCCGGCTTGTTCGGGTTAACCGACCGATGCGAGATTGACGTTTTTGACGTATGACTTCATTTGTCTGACTTCGATATACTTGCACCTATTTAATTTTGCAGGCTTGAATATTTTGCAACCCTTTATTAGCATGAAAATAAGGTTGTGAATTGCGTGTGGTTTGCTGTGTTGACATTCCAAGGGAGTTTGTAAGGGATACTTTCGAGGGCATATTTTTGACCGCAACGTTATGAGATCTCAGTTGAAAGTGGGAAAACAAAGATATCTGTGCGCGTGTATTGTAATTTTGTGATTTGTACTATAATGAATATGGGCAACAATGTAGCTGGAGATTTCATATAATAAAATACTAGCTGTGCCCCGCGGTTTCACCCGAGTAGATTAAGTTTCAGGATGTTTTTTTTAAATAAAATCTAAAACACTCCTTGAAACTTCAGCTATCTGCCAGTAAAAGTATCGTTAAAATCCATCCAGCTGTTTACGCGTGATGCCGTGATCAAGGGAAATGGAGATTAATTTTTATATATAAGATTTATATTTCTTTATTAATTTAGTAGTAATAAAAGTAAAATCATTCGTATTTCAAAATTACGTATTTTTTATATTACAGAAATTTTGATTAAATACGAGTTATATTAGAAGACAATAATATAAAAGCGGGTATAAATGATTTTCCATAAGTACATCATATCGGAATTAAAAGTATTCTCTGAGTAATACCTGATTAATGCTAGTCGTATCCGAATAAAAATAGCACAATGAAGTGGAAATGTATTTGATTTATTACAAAATATTTTCAGTTTCTAAGTAATTTTTACGCATGCCTCTTAATAACTGCTGGTCATAACATAATACTTTATTTAATAAGAGCTCGTATGTTTTTAATTTTAAGAACTCGGTAATTCGTTTATAACTTCTCACATTATCATTGTTAGTCTATACATCTATGTCTATACATGTATACATCTATATACTCTACACAGATAAATAAAATTGAAGTGTCTGTTTGTAATTCCAAAATAACAGCTTTTCACTAAATGCATATGAAAGTATACACGCTACTGACACAAAAACACCAAGTTTCAAAATGTTTCTCTGTCTGTCTGTCTGTTTGTTCCGGGTAATCTCTGAAACGGCTGGACCGTTTTTAGCGGGACTTTCACTTTTAGTTACTAAAAATATTAGGGTCTCGCGACATGAAGCATGAAACTAAATCTACGCGGGTGCAACCGCGAGGCACAGCTAGTGACGTATAATTCTTCTATCATTACAGTAACTTGGACACTCAGAACCGTTTAATAACTTAACTGACAAATAACTGCCCTATTTGGGATTAGTAACCTCATTATATTGATTAATTGTGCATTTATTAAAAAGTTTTGTCGTAACCAATTTTAATAACCATTATAAGCCAAATTAGGTTTTCTCCAGCACTAATTAGGGTGTATTTTGCTGAAACGTTGGGGAAGGACTTGAGACCTTTCTGTGTGTTAAAGGAAAGCAATAAAGGTACAAAGTTAATATTTTTAGCAGGATTTATACCGACAAGGCACGGGATTGCATTTTTGTTCAGCCATTGTTGTTGAACAAGCGTGCTTTAGTACATTTCCGCTCGTTAACATCAACCAATTGTTTTAAGAATAACTCTTTAGTAGTTTTGACAATACACACGGGAATTATAAAATATTCTTCAAGCACTAAAAGTATGTTATTACATGAAATGAAAAATTAAAATGATTTATTCAGTTTAGGCCCTTATGAATGTCGAGGAATTTACCACCGGTTCGGAAACTAGCCTTCTGAGAAGTACCGGTAAAAAACTCCCTATCTGTGTTGTTAAAATGTTTTCGTCATTAACGTTACAAATAGCTTTTGCAATAAATACGCTCACAACATCTCAGAAGGGTCCTCGAAGGTGTAAGGAGAGGTATTGCAACACCAACACCCACTTTTCACCGAACCGAAGTGCCAACGTGACAGACGGTGAGTCCATCGCCAATCCAATTACATTACATAGTTTAACAAATCTATATAATACATCTATATCTATACATACATATACATACAGATAAATAAAATTGAAGTGTCTGTTTGTAATTCCAAAATACCAGACTATTACTAAACGCATATGAAAGTATATAGGCTACTGACACTCAAAAACCAAGTTTTAAATTTTTTCTCTGTCTGTCTGTCTGTCTGTTTGTTCCGGGTAATCTCTGAAACGGCTGGACCGATTTCAACGGGACTTCCACTGGCAGGTAGCTGATGTTTCAAGGAGTAACTTAGGCTACTTTTATTTATTAAAAATATTAGGGTTCCGCGACAATAAGGATGAAACTAAATCTACGCGGGTGAAACCGCGGGGCACAGCTAGTTAAAGATATAAATATACTTAGTTTGTTATTATGTTTGAAAGCTTTCTTAAAATATAGCATCTTAATTTTTTCAGCGTTCTTCATCTAAATCCCATCCGATTTGAACAAAAAAAAAATCCGTCCTTGAACCTACTTACAAAGGGTAAAACAAAACATTTAAATCAAGTAGGTTCCCCGCTTCCTAATCCAGACACCCCGCGGACTTTTACTCGTAAGCCTAACGAAGCTCGAAGCATATTGTTTGAGTAACCATAGTTTAAGTTGCCATTAATAATATACGCGATTCAATTGTTTGGGGCGCTGGATGTAGGGTGCTACTGTGTTACGATATTTTGGGTATATCGCTGGTTGCAATGGTAACATTACCGTAAAGGCCGTAGCTATTGTTCATAGTGTCTTGCAAATTAAATTAAATACTCATTTAAGAACTTAATTGTTAGAAGAAAAGCATACCTGAGCATAGATATGCAATCAACTGTAGAAAATCATTTCAGGGGCCTTACCATGAGCTCTTATTGCCATGATAGTTTCACTCATTTATGAGATAGATATACGCGACGTGTATACACCAGTCACTTTCGCACAACTGAATTATCATTGCAATAAGAGCTCATGGTTCAGCCCCAGATCATTGACTGTGATATAAGTAATGGTTACTTCTATAGTCATGTTATTCTGACGATTTTAAAGCAATTAAAAACATGAAAACATAGATATTTTTTATAGTCTAAATTTCAAGGCATAGGATAGAGGGTAGGGAGGCCTTTGCCCCAACATTTTGACACTTCATCATAAATGAAATAGTAAAAATTTCGCATTATATTCATGTCAGCTACATCATGAAAATTATATAAAATTATTAATAGAACAAAGTATTAAGTTTAATTTCAAGAATAGCCTTTATCGATGATCTAAAATTTTAATTTTATTTATTTTATTTTAATAGGAAGATCTTCACCTATAAATGTATATAAAACATTAGCCTTAAATAAATAGATATAAACTTTAATTAAAAATTAAATAAAACCCTGGTCTTATTACAGAATTCAACTATAACTTTAAAACATAAAGATATCATTATTTATACAATGAATTGTCATCGCCTTAATACTTTCTTCGGTTCATCCGTTTTCCCGAGCAAAGTATTGTCCCAGTGCAAAAATCCCAGTTACAATATTGTTAGTATTGTAAGGCTCCCTGTCCCGCGGGAGTAGCATCAGCAATCGGTTTAGGGTGAAAATTCAATTGGAACTGATTCTGATGGCCCTCGCGATTTGTGTAATGTGCTCTCGTGATCAATTTAGCGAGGCGTTTACACTTGTGTTTATATTGTTTTTTAACCGACTTCAAAAAAGGAGGAGCATTTTATTCTTAAAATGGAAAAATAAAACTATGTGAAATTAATTAGATTTAATATTATTAATCGGTTTCCTTTTTTAATAACAAAAGTATTGGATTGATTAATTTGTGTTTGTAATGTAAAAGCGACCATAAGCTGCGGTAAGCACTTAAACCACACGATATCAGGTTTAAGGTATAAAAAAAACTGGAATAGCACCACTTATTAGAATATTGTATTGTTGAGCTGGAACGCATCATCACCTTTTGCGTTGAAATTCTATTAACCAAACTCTACATTTTACTTAAGCCACGATTTGATGTAAGGAATAAACTAGTTTAAAAGTAAAACTAGGAATAAACTAATTACTTACCTTAGCAGTCGCCTGCAACGCAAGCGACGCAAGTTAGGAACCAGCGGGCCCAGTAGCAATGAGTTTTCTAAGAACTAATGTGTAGTGATTTCACACGTGCTTTACGGTGAAGGAAAACATCGTGAGGAAACCTGCATATGTCTGAGAAGTAATTCAAAGACGTAATTATACCTGAGATGGCGATGCACTCACCCTCTGTCATGTTGGCACTTAATATCTTGGTATCTTATTGTTGGTATCTTCGGCATTATCTTGAGACCTCTTGAAACTTAATAATCTTAGTTTGAAACATTGAAGAAAATAAGTTTTTATAAAGTTTTGTGTTGTCTCTACATATAATATTTTATCGATAGACGACTATAGTATGACAAGTTCTAAAATTGTGGAACACAACAACTGATCACTTCAAAGGAATGACAAATATGGCTGTGTATTCAACTGTTTCGAACTTCCATACTTAACCATTACTTAGCAACAGTGGACGATATTACATGCGTATAATGTCTAAAATGGCTTGCGCAGGTGTGAACAATTCACTAGACGGTGTACTAATTAAAGCAACTACCGTGACAGAAGTTTGACACTTATTGTTCATGTAGAATAATGAGCATGTGCCGTTGTGAAGTGAGCGATTACAGTACTTGTTTTATGTCACTAAGCTACTAGTTATATGGTGAAATTAAGAGTGGACTTTACACTTTTAATATGGTTCCAGTTTGAAGAAATTATAGATATTATAGTTCTTTATGAGTTTGTATAGAGTCACGTGAATAAAATTCATGAGCAGTTTTCCCCCACTGTTTTCGCTGAGCGCTCATATATCGTTACGGCACCTGTTAATGAATAAAGATTCAATTGTGTGCAGATAATGTTTGTATTCGTAGATTTTTTATTTAGATTCAGTGTTAATGATTATAAAAGGGATTTAAACAGCGTATGTATAAGTACATATCTGAACTGGAACTGGGGGCTTACTATCATCGATTTAAGCAGAGCTTATTAAAAACTTCTTACATTGACGTTTCATTTTGTAATACAAAAATGGACGTCAAATTAAGTAGTTACTAAGACATCACTGCTATGACGGTGACAGTAGGGCCCCTGTTATGAATTGAATTCATCACACAAACATTCTGTAAGTTTGTTCAAGATCCAATTAAAATATGCAACAGTTGAATTGTTCATGTATACTCGGAAACCTAGCCTTTTCTTACTTTCGTGCTCCTTCAACCAACAAATTGAGTAATGACAAAAATATTATACTTAGCAAACTAAAACTAAACACTCGACTTTTATCCGTAACACAAGTGAATCCGGTGATCTGACATGAAAGAGGCTTTCACGCGTCTCTTCCGATTGTCTGAGCCATTGTCGGTCACGTAGGTTGAATGACAATGGTCGAGCGTGTTACACGGCTGAACATTATCACCAAATTTAAAGGTGCCAGAATGTCGGCCTCCTTCATTGGTCAAGGAAATTCGCACTATCGCATAGATAGCGCGCGTAACCGAAGATCTCGGGGCACTGCAGTGTATAAGGAGGCGAATTTTACCAATTAATATACTCGGTTGAGAGTCTTGAAGTTTGCGCAGCAGGTGACGCAAGTTCGAATCCCAGCGGGGCCTGTGCCAATGAGTTTTTCTGAAAACTTATGTGCAGTGATTTCACACCACGTGCTTTACGGTGAAGGGAAACATCGTGAGAAAACCTGCATATGTCTGAGAAGTAATTCAAAGATGTATGTATAATACCTTAGACGGCGATACACTCACCATCTGTCACGTTGGCACTTAATCATGTTCTGTGAAAAGTGCCTCCGTCCATGCCTACCCCTTAGGGGAATATTCTTGGGTTAAGAAGCTTGTAATTATGCGTGTTTGCGTTAGTTTGTAAGTGAACCGAACTTGCGTATTTATTTCATAAATGACATTACTCGCTTTGTCATTACAAGCACTTGGTCAGTCTTGGAATCCGCGGCTTTGTCTCGCCGCTACCAGCGTTCGCCACGCTATACTCGTTACCGACTTTGAAAATTAATGAGTGAGTCTACATCTCAATTCTCTTGCTGGCTTTGTTACTTAGGGCTGTCAGGGACGGGGACTCTTTCTTAGCAGAACTAACAGGTGCCGTCAGGAGTTTCGAGCGCTTAGCGAATAGTGGCGGTAGCTGCGCATTTTATTCGCATCACGCCATACAGACAGACAGAGACAGACTCATAAAATGACTACTGCGCATGCAAGGTCAGCGCTCATAGCTCCTGACGGGACCTATTCAGGAATTAATATTTTAATAATTTCTAATAGACGACTTTATAGATTTATGTATGTCTTTTACGGCTCATATAAACATTATTCTGATTGTAATTACTTCCTTCGGAGCTAATTAACAGTCTGTCGCCTTTTTCTCATGCAACTTAATATTTTAGTGCGTAATAAAATGGATTTTAATGCTTTGTATGGTTATGTTTACTATTTTTGCTAACTGAGCGCGTGACGGCAACTTTAAGATTTACTGCCTTCTTCCTTTAGAAAGATTATTAGAAAAAAAAACTGAAATGGGAATTACCAAACGATGTATTGTACCAATTTCATCGATCTATGTATCTATCGATATAATACCTTTTAAAGAGCAGTTCTTGTATATCTATATCTATACATCTATACAGATAAATAAAATTGAAGTGTCTGTTTGTAATACCAAAATAACAGCTTTTCACTAATTGCATATGAAAGTATACACGCTACTGACACTAAAAAACCAAATTTAAAAATTTTTCTCTTTCTGTCTGACTGTTTGTTCCGGGTAATCTCCGAAACGGCTGGACCGATTTTAACGAGACTTTCACTGGCAGGTAGCTGATATATCAAGGGGTAACTTAGGCTCCTTTTTTTTATTAAAAGTATTAGGGTTCCGCGACAATAAGGATGAAACTAAATCTACGCGGGCGAAACCGCAGGGCACAGCTAGTAAATGTATATAATCTGATTCTTAGAAACGGCTCTAACTCAAACGATTTCATGACATGTAGTATGCAGGGAGCACCGGCTGCGATCGATCTAGCTAGGTTTCATTTTGAGATAATGTCACAATACAAACAACCTTGGTCATCGCGGTATTAAGACATTTTATTGTGTAAACTGAGAACCCTACCTAGCTATTGTCTGCCGGCCAGTGTTCAGTGTATTAGTTGCGATAATTGCTGTAATATGTTATACATTGCATTGTGCTCAGAGTGTGACATTGTGTTTTTGTACACCTATATCGCTGAAATACATTTTTCGATTCTTGAAGATTTTTGACGTGATACTTAAAGTACCTATCGATACATTTTGAAGCATACAATATTATTAATTAGTCTTTTTGAGTGACGCTCATGATCTCTCTTACAATTTTGTTTCTTATTTATCAATGTTTAAGGTTTAAATTTCTAAGTAGTAAGCTAGGTTGTGACTAACGTAGTCAGAAGCCCATCATTTCCTCCTTCCGTACTTAGGTACCTATTGTAAGTATTGTCAATGTCATCTTAGAACAATTGTAATTATTCAAATCTATACATCTATACATACAGATAAATAAAATTGAAGTGTCTGTTTGTAATTCCAAAATAACAGCTTTTCACTAAATGCATATAAAAGTATACACGATACTGACAATAAAAAACCAAGTTTTAAAATTTTTCTTTGTCTGTCTGGCTGTTTGTTCCGGGTAATCTCTGAAACGGCTGGATGGATTTTAATGGGACTTTCACTGGTAGGTAGCTTATGTTTCAAGGAGTAACTTAGGCTACTTTTATTAATTAAAATATTAGGGTTCTTTTACACTTTCATATTAATTTTGTGAAAAGCTGTATTTTTGGATTTACAAACAGACACTTCAATTTTATTTATCTGTATAGATTAATACACTGTCATCTATATATTACTCGTATATCTCTCGCAAAACTTGAGAACGGTTGAACTGATTATAGTAATAATGATCTTGATATATTTGTGAAAGTTCAGAGAAAGTTTAAACTGTGAGAAACATAAATTATAAGTAAAAGAAAAGGTGATACGAAGTTCACTGGGCCTCAGGTTCATTATCGTACCGCAGAAACAATGGCAAGAAAACATCGATGCAGGATCGAGTAGATAGGTAGGTAGTAACAGTAGGTAGGACGAGTAGATCCGTTGGAAGAGCAACTGTACGGTTTGCAGAGGTCGTGGGTTCGAGTCCCGCCTCGTGTTCGTATTTTCTTTACCATTTTTAAGAAAATAATTATCCTTTATGGCGAATGAGGCAAATAGAATCACGGTATTAACTATTATATAACTGTTAAGTTCAATTCAGTTGTCTATAAAATATGCTAAATTTCGGCGACGCATGCAAGCGTATCTCACACACAGGATCACATCACAATGGGTGTAGTGTTTCGTTGTCAGTCAAACTCAGGCGCAACAATAGGGGTGCGTTTTAAGTTGATGCTCCACAACAAACGCCGTGAATGTTGTTTGTTCAAAGGTATAGATAAGGGTGATTGCAACTGTCTCGTGTAGGGTCAGCAAGTTATGTTGCTCTGAAATATGATCTAAAATGATAAATAAAATTGAAGTATCAGTTGTAATTACAAATTCACTAAGTGCATAAGAAAGGTTACACGTAGCAAACGTAAAAAAACTATTTTTAAATTTCTTTCTCCGTCTGTGTGTTGTGGAAAACGGGACTTTTACTGGCAAGTAGCTGATGTTACAAGGAGTACATTAGGCGAAAAATTACCAATGTTTTTTTTTATAATTCATTTAAAGTAGAGTTCGCAAAGTTTATACTTATGCTTAAGTCTTCGAGACAGAATACACCTTCTTATATAATATATATTTTTTACGAATAGTAGTAGGTGCCATGCAGTGAAAGATTGACAAGACTTACTGGTCTTGTCTGAGCCTTGACAGATTGAAAATACACATTTTACAACAACTCTTTAGGAGTCATTTTGTATACGATAGCCACTATATAAAAAAATCACTAATATAGACTCATCTATATTGAGCTTGAGAATCTAATCTATATCTAATCTAATTTGAGGATTTATGATACACCTCTCAGCTAAACTGTAATATTTATTTTTGCCAAATTTGACACACAGCTGCACTTCAAAATATATATTCTAATAGTGCGTTTTAATGTTTTTGCACACGATACCCGGTGATGTGAAGAGGATTATTGCATGTGGTGTGACGTCATGAATGTAAAATGAAATCCTTAAACAGTAATAGGTACCGACAGGAACAATCGTTGGGAATTAATCCTCTCCTATAAATTGTTGGGGCGTGCTGTTATCGCTTATAACATTGGGAGACATTTATTTGGTTTGGTTATTAGGTGATGAAAGAATATATATATTTATATTCTTTTGTATTTAGCATTGTAACTTGTATATTTGTGAGTTCAAATGATGAGTTTCACTAGCTATATAAAGTCTTCCTTCACATATGCTGTTAAATGCATACATCTGAGAAAAAATCAAAGAGGTAGAACTTTGGTTCAGTGGTTTTTGGGACAGGGATATAAATGTGAATTCCAATTAAACCTTTGGGATAAACGCTCGCGATCCTATTTTCCTCCTCAAAAAATAATTATTGAAACCAAAGTGGCATTGGGAACCGCTATCCAGGTCCCTAATGCCCCCCACTAAAAATTGTACCTCAAAATTTTTTGCTCGAGATATTATTATTGTACACCATACTAGATAGTATTTAATCCAAAAATATACGTTTCATTCAGCTTAAACAGTTTTATTAAATAAAACTATTGTTACAGAATTATAAATCATTGTTTATAAATCCATTTTACGATGACCCTTTATATCACACAGTCAGTTTCAGATATCATTTTAAATGTGAGGGATGGTAGGCCAATGTAAAATGGTCGTGAATACCCTAATTTTGATAAGCCCAGTTACTAGCAAAATATCTATTTGTTGCATTTTGTTCTGCAGTGTTAGGATACGAGGGGTGTTTTATATCCTTTGTGAGATTTTAAGCGATTGTTGGGTTACTTTTAACCCTAACGCCGCCAGCGTTAGGGTTAAAAGTAACCTTAATTATTTTCATTTGCTACGGTTATAATGGTTAATGCAATCGGTCTAAATAGCAAGTTCTTTAATCTTCAATACTAATAAAAATATAGATGGTAATTGTGGTCTTCATCTATACCTACTCATATTTTGAACAGAACATTTTGGTATTAAGCCTAAGAAAGTCTGACAACTGGTTTAACCCACATTGCCGATTTTCCTCAAAAAAAGGGGTTACGAAGGTCAGATGGCAGTCGCTTCGTATAAAAATCAGTTGATCAGTCACATCGGGTTGAATCAAGTGCTGATCCCAAATACATGGGATAAGGCCAGGGAGATGATTAACGTTCCGTTTCATAACAAACGCACACTAGCAAAAGAGTAAATGCAGCAGCTTGATGAAAGTACGTATATCTACTAAATTTCCATAGGCTATTTTTACAAATTCTACGTATTTGTCAAACTCCGTCTACGCATTTTTCAAAATCTGAGTTGGTAACACTGATGACACCCCTGATTGATTCTGAGTAAGTGAGTACATTTTAACATTTTCTAGATTTCTTACGACTAAAAGCTTATATTTATATGTGTCTGTGGTGTTAAACCCTCTATAAGCGTTCAGAGTCATAAGTAGTAAGGCATGCGTCACACGGCACTACGTCTCGGAGGAGCGTGATCATGTCCAGTATATCGTACGGCGACTGCCCGCGGGCTATCACGACAAACTACCGTAAATCTACTCACACTCCCTCCATGCTGCGATAGAAATGTCCCCTGTTACTACTGGATCGTGGTAACAAATATAGGAGTTATTGTGGACTTATGCGTGGTCTTGTGGGTGGTTATGTTAGGCTGTTGCGTTACTTTGGGCTAAGTCGGGCATGGTATCTATATCTACACAGATAAATAAAATTGAAGTGTTTGTTTGTAATTCAAAAATTACAGTTTTGCACTAAATGCATATGAAAGTATACACGGTACTGACATATAAAAACCAAATTTTCAATTTTTATTCTCTGTCTGTCTGTTTGTTCCGGCTAATCGCCAAAACGACTTGACCGATTTTAACGGGACTTTCACTGGCAGGTAGTTTATGATACAAGAAGTAACTTACTACAAGCTACCTTTAATTAAAAAATAATTAGGGTTCCGCGAAATGAAACTATATCCACGCGGGTGAAACCGAGGGGCACAGCTAGTACATGTACGAGCACAGTAGGTATACTGCAAGCACTACAGAATCTAGGAGCAAATGGTTCGAATGTCAATAAGTGTTTTACAGACATTTTCTATATTTTCTATAGGTCCGTCAGACTATAAAAACTTTAAAAGAATGACAACCTTCACTCTTTATGGCACAAACGTTTTTTTTCAAAAATTAGGTCTAGCTTACATACTGCTTACTTAGTAAGTTTATATAAATATACTATTAAACAACGCAGATGATCTTGCAAGATTTTATTTACAGTTTTGTTTTAATTTTTGTCAATTAAAATATTA
Organism: Watsonalla cultraria; assembly: GCA_964035505.1. Classification (NCBI taxonomy): domain Eukaryota; kingdom Metazoa; phylum Arthropoda; class Insecta; order Lepidoptera; family Drepanidae; genus Watsonalla; species Watsonalla cultraria. The sequence goes on from OZ037713.1 coordinate 1,181,281, forward strand.
CTTTAATTAATAAATTTTTTTTAAGTCAAAATAAAATTACAGGCAATAATATCATATTTGGTTGTCACTTGTGATTTGTGACTGAGGTATAATTTATTTTTTATTTTTCGTCACATTTTTTTTGTAATATGAGTAGTTAGATAGAATCTAATAAATACCACTTTCACTGACTCATGAGTTCTCATCGAACATAAAACAGTTTAAATTGTAAAAAATAACTCCACTACAATAGTTCGTTAGTCTACCCTTTGTCGAAGAAAAAATAGTTTCGCATACAACAATAACGGCTCGCATCGTGTTTACATAAATAAATCTTGAGGAGATTTCGTTAATAATATGTTAATTTATATTTAATGTAATAAATTCGTGAGTGGACGGCCGGCTTCTTTGTAAGGGAGATTCAATTGCTTTAATCCATTTTATTGCGTGTCACGAGCAAGCTGCGTTTTTTCTTACAAGGTACTGACGGGTGCAAAAGTGTTTTAAATTTTTACCTATTAAAAATATATATATATCGAATATTTCTAGTCAGATTGAAAATATATGAGTCTTAATAATATTATGTATCAACTCTAAAGTATTATAATTTTATATTTATTTATTCAGATGATTTTGACCCATTGTTTGATACATTCATTTAGCATTTGTTTTTTTAAATAGTGTATTACTCTGCAGTTGCTGTTTTGACTCTTCCAAAATTGTTTTTTTTTTTAATAAAAATCTAGCAGACTGCAGCATTCTGTGAATTTTTCGTCCTTATCATATAAAATTTCACTAATTTCACTTCAAAATGAAACCACCTCTATTCCATAGATGAATTAAATTTCCTCATATCACTTTTTCTCACAACAGTACAAAATAGATCTCATACCTCTATGCACTCAAAGGTGATGTCTACAAATTCCGAGCCCCCTAAATCACGGCCAATTGTCTGTACCCATGCAAATGTAAAGCATAGTCCAGATTAGAGCATTGAGGCCTCCTAATTAGGGGATTTATATGCAATGCTCTTTGTGGTACACATTATTAGTCAATAAAGGCGGTGGGTACACGACCTAATGTCAGTTTGAGTGGTCATAAATGGGTCACTCCTATTTTCAGCAGATTTATGACGTAGTTTAATAGGTGTATGATAACGGATATTATTTATGGTTTTGGTCTGTTCCCAGGATTATGTGACCGTTGGCTGGCTGAATAATATTATAAGATTAGGAATTATGTATTTCTTAGTACATTCGAAGTTTTAGTTATATTAGCGGGGCCTGTACCAATGACTTTACCTAAAAAACTTATGTGCAGTGATTTCACACTACGAGCTTTTCGGTGAAGGAAACATCGTGAGGAATATGTCTGAGAAGTAATTAAAAGACGTATGTATAGTGCCTGAGGCGGCGATAGACTCACCATCTGTCACGTTTGCACTTAAACATCTTCGGTGAAATGTGGGTGTTGTTATTATAACCCTCTGCCTACCCCTACGGGGAATACAGACGTGGGCATATGTATGTAATTATTATAAAATTCTCAAAACTTCTTCTTTAAATTTCAAGCATGATTATAGCTTCAGAAGAGATTATACGGTGACCTATATCAATATATTCTCGTAGTAAAAATAGCGGCCTAACGGAACTTCACACACACAAAATATTCGAAAACAATACTAGCATGTATGGTCAAAGTAATCACATGCTATTGTCGGACACTTTTATATTAAAAAAAACAAGATTCGAATTTTGAATAAAGCCTGTCTATATCACACCTCAGTCTTAGAAAGAGCGAAACATTATACAATCATTTGCGAAGGGGAAGTGACGGAAATAAAAGATATTTTTTGTTTTCTGTCAAAAGGTGACAGTTTCCTTTGACAATCACAAAAGAAGGTCAGTTATAAGAATGTTACGAAGCGACCTATGAACTCTGATATTGAGGATATTGTTCAAAGATCACAAAAGACTTGTCTATGTCAGTCAAAGTGTAAGTCCCGTGTCACGTTTTTTCAGACGATGCATACTTGATGTGAGAAAACATCAAAAGTTGCAAGGTATACAAAGGAACGGGAGCAAAAAATCTTTGGATATAAAAAAGTTGCACGTATGAAGAAAATTTAATTAAATAGAATGATCAGGAAAATAAATTATGATATTTAATCTATCCTACAATTTTTTGAAATGTGAATGTATGTTTGTTTGTTACGCTCTTACGGGAAAAATACTTCATCAGATCATCATGAAGCTTTGTAGACAAATTCTTGGAGATATTAGAAGTATCTAAAATTTGAAGGATACCTACATGGGTCTCATAAACAGCTCGGAAGAAAACAGTGGTTGCGTTTCCATCTAATCTATACAGATAAATAAAATTGAAGTGTCTGTTTGTAATTCCAAAATAAGGGCTTTTCACTAAATGCATATGAAAGTATACACGCTACTGACACTAAAAAACCAAGTTTTATGTTGAATGAAAAAAATTAACATTTTTTTAAACAACAGTAACCTGTCTGTTTCTTCCGGGTAATCTCCGAAACGACTGGACCGATTTTAACGGGACTTTAACTGGCAGGTAGCTGATGTTTCAAGGAGTAACTTAGGCTACTTATATTTATTCAAATTATTTGGGTTTCGCGACAATAAGGATGAAACTAAATCTACGCGGGTGAAACCGTAGGGCACAGCTAGTTAAATAATAGGTAATATTTGTTACTCCACGTTGCTTAAATCCCCTGAAAAATTGTTTAAGGTAGGTAAAAATGAAGCCATATTAATTTCATACTGATAATTGTAGGAAAAACTCAAATCAAAACAAAAGAAACAGCCGCGATATTCACTAAGGTTTCTCAGCGTCGCAATCGTCGTCGAGTGTCGGTTTTAAAGATATGAGAGTGAACCTTATCCTCTATGTATTATAAATTTCTTATGATTGAAACAAATGCTCGTCGTCGAGTTCGACGCTGAGAAACCTTAGTGAATAACGTGGCAGTTCCACAGCAACTAAAACTTTTTTTTCCAAAGATCTACCTTTTCCTTATACCGCAGGAAAAGTAAAGTTAATCGTTGGGTGAAATGAAAGAAATTTCCAACGAACCGGAAGGTTTCTCCAATTGTAAAAGTTCTGAAATGTAGACTTGCCTTTCCAGGAAAACTTTATCCTGTATTTTTCTGTAAAACAAATGCATGTTTTTAACCGACTTCAAAAAATAGTAGGTTATTAGTTGGACTGTATGTTTAATCTATACAGATAAATAAAATTGAAGTGTCTGTTTGTAACTCGAAAATAACAGTTTTTCACTAAATGCATATGAAAGTATACACGCTACTGACACTAAAAAATCAAATTAAAAATTTTTTCTCTGTCTGTCTGTCTGTCTGTTTGTTCCGGGTAATCTCCGAAATTGCTGGACGGATTTTGACGGGACTTTCACTGACGGATAGCTTATGTTACAAGGAGTAACTTAGGCTACTTTAATTTTTTTTAAATATTATGGTTCCGCGATATGAAGCATGAAACTAAATCTACGCGGTTGAAACCGCGGGGCACAGCTAGTGCGAAATAAAAGCGTAATCTACAAAATTATTTTTCACTCATTATGTAAGCAATAGCGGACTTCACGCGGTTTCACCCGCGTAGTTCCCGTTCCCGTGGGAGTACGGGGATAAAATATAACCTGAATTAATCAGAGACAATGTAAAATGCTTTGACATAGCTTACGGCCAAACATATATCTGACCTAAATTATATATATATAATGTGTTAATTTATAAATATCTTGGATATTATGATGAGTAAAACAATAACGAAAATTGAGTTGCTCTGAAAAGAGAAAATTTAATTTTATTACATACACTAGTTTTTACACCTTTTACAAAACATTATATTACATGTATTTATCATAAGTTTTACCTGAAAAGAGAAACAACATTTAAAGCTATTGCTTCACCAGTTCTTAATCACTATTATTTAAATCTTCAAATTACAATTTATAAATCTTACTTGTGACATAACCTCTCTAATTACCATGCAATGTCAGTCATCCAATTGTCATATCGAATGCCTGCTCTATAGTATGTACAAAGGAGTTCACAGTTAAATTAAAAATAAATACTCGACATACTTAAACCGTACAAACAAATTAAATGAAGTGTCATGCACTATGTTTACATCTCCCCCCCCCCATAATATTTACAGAGATTCATCATCTTGCTCCACTATTGGTATAAGTTTCGTTATATGGAAGTGATTTGACTCCGGCTTTTTGTGACCAGTGTTTACTTTGTAAATTGAATTAGATATTTTGTCTGTAATTTGATAAGGTCCTATTTTCAATTCATCTAGCTTTTTTCGGTTTAACCGGTTTCCATTTTCAACATAAACAAAATCTCCAACTTTCAGTTCATAATGTTTTCTGTTTTTATCAAATCTTTCTTTATTATAATTGTGGGACTTTATACTATTTTCTAAAGCAATTTTTCGGTCTTGCAACAATTGATTATGTGTTATATTTAGTTTCAGTTCATCTGGTACAATGTCAACATTTTTACCCTCCAATAAATATTTTGGAGAGAACCCTGTAACACTATGTTCAGTTTCGTTATATTTTTTAGTGCACTCATGAGCAATAGTTGTCCAAGCAATTTTATTCCCTTTTTCATTAATTTTGCAACGAATTTTATTAACTAACGTTTGGTTTAACCTCTCGTTCAATCCGTTTGAAAATGGCGCATTTACTGCTGTGAAAACTATGGGTATACATTGTTTTTCTAAAAATATTTTGAAATCCTTTGAATTTATGCCTGGATATTGATCTGATAGAATCAAATCAATTTTATATTCTTGTGTTACGTTTAGAACAAGTTTTATAAAATCATTCGCATTCTGGGTTTTAGATGTCAAAATATAGGCGTAACGAGTGAAATGATCTACAAGAAGATGTAAGTATGTTTTGGTTGAACGAGCACCACCAAATCCCCCTATGGTGTCTATCGACACTATTTCGAACGGGTAGGTAGCGGGACCTAAGTGAGACATTAGTCCAAACTTGTATTTTCCTCTAGATTTATTTTTTTTACATACATCACAATTTTCGCAAAATATTTTTATATTATCGTTTAAATTTTTAGCTTGGTAAAATGGTTTAATCTTTCTTTCCATCGCCCGTCTTCCTATGTGACAATAGTAGTGATGTACATGTTTAATAATATTTTTACTAAATTCCTCAGTTAGTACAATCTTTTCATATTTCCCTATCTGTTTATAATATACATTATGTTTGAGAATCAGTTTATTTATATTCTGTTTTATATCTTCATTTTTATCTTGATCATTTCGTATGTCTTCTACTTTAATAAAATTCACTACTTTTAAACTACTATCCTGATTTTCAAATGATTCTAGCACAGGGTTTCTGCTTAAAGTGTCTGCCTCTATATTATATTTGCCCGGGGAATATATTATATCAAAGTTGAACTGCGACAAATAATATGTTAAATCTCCCAGTTCTTCGTCCGTTCTGGCTTTAATGTTCATTTTTTCTAAAGGCTTGTGATCTGAAAAAACAGTGAATTTTTTTCCTAAAAGCCAGTGCTGCCAGTATTTGACCGCCTCTTTTATTGCGAAACATTCAAGATATATGGCCTTCTTCTTTTTTTGAGATTCGTTTAATTTTTTGGAAAAATAAGCACAAGGCTTTTCATCACCGTTGGCTTGAATTTGTTTTAAAACCGCACCTACACCCTGTATGCTTGCATCGGTATAAATATGAATTGGCAAGTCTGGATCAAAGATGGCTAGAATAGGTTTTGAGCAAAGTAGTTTTTTAATTGTGTCAAAGGATACGTGACATTTATCAGACCAAACGAATGTTTGTCCTTTTCTTAATAAATTATGTAAAGGATCAAGTATAATAGATATATTTGGCACATATTTTCCATAGAAATTAATTTTTCCTAAAAATTGTCGGATATTCTTTTGTGTTTTTGGAATTGGAAATTCTTTTATAGCAATCAAATTATCTTTTAACGGAGTGACAGTATTGTTTTTTATTATATGTCCTAGATATTTTACAGAGTCTTGTGCAAAGTGACACTTTGTGAATTTCAATTTAAAACCTTCTTTTAAAATTGCTTCCAATAACATAGATATATGCTCAATGTGATTTTCAAACGTTTCAGAAAATACCAAAATATCATCGATGTAATTGACTGTAAAATTTGACAGCTTATGCTTTCTTATAATGCTACTTAATATTCTCTGAAAAATAGCGGGAGAAGTCTTTAAACCAAAAGGTAAACAAGTCCATTGAAAGTGTGCCTCTTGAGTAACAAATGCAGTTTTGTGTCTATCTTCAATTTTGAGAGGTATGGACCAAAATGCAGAGTTTACATCGAATGTTGAAAAAAATTTACAGTTCCTTGTTTTAACCATTAGATCTTCGATCAATGGGAATGGTTGCGATTGGGGAACTACAATTTTATTTAATTCGCGAAAATCTATACAAAGCCTTGATCTCCTTCCATCTTCTTTTTTAAATGCCAGTGTTACCGGGGCGGCGAAGGGGCTGTATGACTCTTCGATCAAATTATTTTCTAGTAACTTTGATACCTGCTGTTCAATTTCTTTCATATCCTCAATAGAGCACCTATACGGTCTTTTGCTACAATATTTATCTATCGTTAAATCAATATGGGCTTCATAGCCTTTAACAGTTCCAATATCATATTTGTCTTTAGCAAAGACTGAATTATATTTACATATCAACTTTTCAATAACAGATTTTTTATGTAGATCTAAATTATTTATTGAAATATCAAAATTATCAACTATTATATTTTCATTAAAGTTTATTTTATACTCATTAATAGTAGATTCTTTCTTTGTAATATCCGCACTTTTTTTTTTATAATATAGATCTTGTTTATTCTCTATGTCACTCCCTGAACTGTCAGGAATTTCTTGAGTGTTTATAGATTTCTTTTCTTTATTTTCTTTGTAGTGCTTATCATCATTGGGGAAATTTTGGGTGATATTTAAATTGTCATTTTGAGTTAAATAAAATGTTTGTATACAGTCTAAGCCGATTAGAAAATCATAATCAAAGTTGTCTTCATCCATAACAAAAATATTAACATGCTTTTCAATTTCAAACATTTTTATTTTTAATGCTACCATTCCCAAAGATTTTTTTACGCCATTAATTGTCTTTAAACCTGCATTTCTATCATAAGTAGATATATTTTTTAAAGATAATAACCTTGAATTTATTAATGACACATTAGATCCTGAATCATAGATTCCCGTTGTTTCCAAAGTGTCATTTATAAGTAATTTAATTTTTATTAATGGCGGGACTATTAGTTTTTTGGATCAATTTCATTTAATTCTACCTCTAATTCAGAATTGTTAACACTTCTTATCAGATCTTTTCTTGGCCTATCATTATTTTTTAATTTGAACCAACATTGAGATTCAGGGTGGTAACGTATACCTTTATTCTCTTTTTCACAAATTTTACACGGACTAACTAATGGTTTCACATTTTTGTCTTTAATTTTACTTTCGTAAATTCCTATCTTCTTATCAAATGTTTTTTTGTTTATCATATGTTCCAAACTTCTTAAATTATTAAATAAGTCTACTGTTTCCTTTAAACTATTCCTATCAATTTTATCTGCAATGAAACTTGGTAATCCGGTGGCAATCAGATCAATTAAAGTGACTTTATCAATGGACTTATTAATTTCTAATAGTAATCTCTCTTTCTTTAATGCATACTCCAATAATGAGCCCTGTCTGTATTTAAATAACATTGCATACCTGATACAATAGTATTTTACTTCTAGACTTTTTTTTATTTGAATAATGAATTTACTTTTTAATTCGCATTGCCTACAGTGGCCAATAAGTAAGGCTAAGGCCGATTGTAAGGTTGAGGCCTTAGTACCTACACAAATAACATTGTTGTAGGCTTTTGATATTTTAGGTTATCTACATAAAATACATACGTAGAACCTTCTAGAACAGTAAATCAAGTACAAAACACATCACTGACCAGTTTTCATACCTCCTTCAGTACGTCACTACAAAGCTACCAATGTTTGGCCGAAATGTCCAATATAGCTTGACCCCTACTCCCCTAAAACACGTCATCTCGATGGTAAATATGGGGGAGCGAGGCAGGTCAAGTTACGCCAGTTCCAGTTCGTATTTGTCTTTAGGCTTAGACCGGTACTGTATCTGAGACAGGAAATTAGGTTTCGATGTTTGAATGCACTGTGTGTGGGAGGGTGTTATGTAATAAAAGGACAGGTGCACTAATGTTGTGAATTTATATGACTGTGATTGACGCTAGTGATTCTTGTTTTTGTGTAGAGAGTGAGAATTCAGGCATATTTATCGATACTTACCCATGCAATAAAATGGCTAAGTAACGTACAGACCAGTAACATCTTAATAATTCAACTTTACCCATTTTGATGTATGTATTAATGATACACATTCACTGAAAAGTAATGAAAGCTCTCACTTAGCTTCACTTTAAATAATTTATATCAAAAATTTAGATATTTTAAAGCTGCCTACATCAAATTCAAAATAATGGCTTTATGTATGTATACCTTTAACAAAGTAATGTCAATTCGTCAGAATGACTTTTTTTTATACACGTTACAAGCGGATTCAGAAAGTTGCTTATTCGCATTCATGAAAATAATAACTATATCTCATTATTTATGACAGAATATGATCGTTTAAAAGTATTTAAAACAGGTGCATTGTGCATTATTACATAGCATTGAGATCATTCGATATTCGGTCGTCGTCTTTCGCACATCGGTGCAATAGTGTTTTCAGAGATAGGCGCATCGCTGGTTACAGACATGGTGGAGTTTCAATTTGAATTACGAATACACAGTGGAATAATAGAATGTAGTTCCGTGTTATTCTGATTTCAATTAGATTAGAATGTGTAATATAAATAGTCTGATCCTATTACTCAAAAAATCACTTAAAGTCCAAGAAAAAAAAACTCCGCTGGAATCCTGACGTCATCAAGACTACCTTACGTAAAATCTTATTTCTTTTTCAAATGAACAAACTTAGCACGATTTTGACGGATTTTTTATTAAGAAAAAAAATGCAGTTATTAACTCATAATCACCCAATCTCCTAAATGTTTCTACCGCCCAGCGATGACGTGGCAACACCGAAAACAGTTTCATCTATTGTCCCGAAGTCTTATTCGAGTGGTAATTAGCAAGCGATATATAATTTCACGCAAATCATAAGCTCATTAATGTATGACAAGGCTTTAAGCGCCAGTTTTTGTGTTGGACTTTAATTCCTCACATTTTTGCATCAAGTTTTTCACTTTTAGCTTCATATTTTGTTTTATTGGCATTATATGTATATACCTCTAAGATATATATATGTATTTAAATATCTTAAATCAAAAAATAACTTAATAAGTATTCAAATAACAATTTAAAATCAAAGATGTTCTTCTTAATTTTTCTTTGGATGCCAACCTTAAAAACTTTTTTACTCCACATATGTTTTTAGCTGGCAACACAAAACACATATGTTAGTCACCGCAGAACCACAAGTCACGAAGGTGTAGATCATCAGTTTAGTTAATTTAACGGCGCTAAAGCGGGTGCGGGTTCGGAATTAGTTTTGTTTCGCGCCGCCAAACTTAATTAGAGCCTTTGTTGAATGTTTCAATTAAGTAACGAAACGTATTTACTACAACGTTATTAATTTTTTTGAAACAAATTAAAATTATCCTATATTTTGCAATTGAAAATGAAAAATATTTATTCAGTTTGGGCCCTGGTAAGGCACTTATGAACGTCGAAAATTTACCATCGGTTCAGCCATTCTGCAAATTACCCGGAACGAATAGACAGACAGACAGAGAAAAAATTTTTTTTTTTCTGTCGATGCCGTATATACATTCATAAGCATTTATTAAAAACTGTTAATTTTAAATTACAAACAAACACTTCAATTTTATTTATCTGTATAGGTGTATAGATCATTGTATGCTAGCAGAAAAAAGTATTAAAAATCCCTCTTAATAAATAGATAGCACGTATTTTTTATAAAGGTAATATTAATTTCAAATTAAGATCTAGTGTTGTCCACATCGGCGTAAAGCGACACTCGTCGGCAATCAGTGTCGCCGCGGGGCGCCCCACGTGGACGCGACTACTGGGGATCGAAGTACTGATGCGAGTTGAATCGTTCGACTCGATTGTTATACTCCATTATAAACCTTAATGACATTCTATTAAGATTCAACAAATTGGCAGAATAAATCTTTCCGCTTATTATTCATTATTCATACCATCTATGCAAATTATTTAAAATCGAATACTTACTTTACTTATGTCTGCGACTTTGTCCGTCTGGAATTCGTTTTTTAGATATTTGTCTTCTTACCATTAAATTACCACTGTTACCAAGGTACTGTTTCCTTATAATTCCTTTAGGGGTGGAAATTCGAAAAGATATTCCTCATGCGTTTTAAAAATAACCTAAAAAATACATGTACCTTTCCCGTGACGCTTGCACATACAGACTTCGGACAAAATATCTGCTAATCGATACAGATCTATCGACACTTCTGTTAAATTTTCAAAAACATTCAACGAACAGCCACGATCTTCTTGCATTTTAATTATAAGTATAAAATAATGAACCCGTTCAGTGATTATTTTAATCAGAATAAAAACTCATTCAGATAAACAAAGGTATAATCATGGTTTTGTGCCATAAAAGCTACAATAATGCGTAGAGTATTTGTCGATTTGTTGATCGTTAATAAAAGGCTTTCTCAGGCATTTGTGCAAGTAACGCACCTAATAAAGTTACTGATTACTATTTTCCTCTTCATAAAAGGGAACACAATGTAAAATAATCTTTTGGAATAGGGGCGCGCAAAAGAATGCTATTCACGGTACAATAAAAGCGGCTATCAGTCTCAAGCCTGCCGATACAACAGAAGCAATACAGATAATTCTCATTACACACATTTCACTATTCGATGTTGTCGGTCGGGTCTAATGTACCATTATGCATAACCGCGGGAGGTCTCGATTGTGGCAATCGACCTCTTTGTTGCACATCACTACTGAGTGAACGGATCCCGCCAAAATCTAAATGTCATCGTTCCAATTCGAAATTCAATTACCTGTAATTAATGCGGTGTGTTCCAGTGGCGGAACTGGATCTTTTACCGATTTGAAAACAATGGTTACGAACGCCGTCGGCGAGTTAAAAGCCGTATGGAACGCAACTCATGCTCGGTTTTTTTTTAAACTTGGTATTGTTTTCTGTGTTTAGTCGATGACGGCTGTGATAAATGACTGCTTATATATTTTTGCTATAAATTAAATATTTTCGTGATGAAAGTATAACTAACATAAAAAAACAGATTCTTTAATTTTTCTGTTTTTCTGTCTGTTTGTTCAAGGTAATCACTGAAACGGCTGTACCGATTTTAGCCGAACTCTCATTGGCAGAAAGCTGATGCTACAAGGAGTAACTTACATTTATTTAAAACAAAATATTATGGGTCCGCAAATACAGCCACCCATTAAATAAAAATAAAAACTACGCGGGTGAAAACACGAAGCACAGCCAGTTTCATACTAAGAACATAACTTTGACTCTTTAAAAAACTATCCAGCGTCATTTTTAAAGGGTTCTCGAAGGGGTAGATGGAAATCACCAACTGACTCATACACGAGCAGCAATTGTTTCATTTCCAGTAAATCACTAACATAGAAGACATATATTATGAACAGTAGCCAAGTAGATACGTAATTATTCAAAACGCCGCTTCTGAAAGCATTGAGCTCGCGTTGGTTCGACAACAATGAATCATTGTGTCGTGGTGGTAAGCAACACCTAACTCTATACTTCGTCTTAATTGGAGTATTGCTCGAGTATTTTCTGCTTTCATTTCACAACAGATACTAGTTTTAAAATCGAAGAAAATTTAAAGATCATCTTCTGTATCGATTTACTCCCAATTATCTTCTGGGAAGTGGGTGTTTATCTTTTGACTGCCGGTTTTCTCACGATTTTCCTGCACCGTGAAGTTCTGGGTGTGAAAGAATAATACAAAATGATCATCTGTAATGACTACTTCGGGAAGTGGGTGTTTCTTCTTTGAATGCAGGTTTTCTCACGAAGGCTTTCAGGCTTTCTGCACCGTGAAGTTCTGGGTGTGAAAAAGTGATCGGTGATATTAAGATTCGCATGCTACTACCCAAACCAATATCTTTAATTGATTGCCCAAACTACTTTCAAATCGTATGATTTTACAGGATTCTAAATTTTACTGCCGGGCCCATAAGGTTGTTGATGATAATGAGCAAATATAATCAATTTTTGTAGTCTTAGGAAGACAGAATCAAACATGATGAACATGAGACCTTTAAAGAGTACCAGAGCAAACTCCGTTTAACATTGTTCCTTCTACTGTATTTACATATATTTATGTATATTTTGTTTTTCCACTCGCCTCACCTGCTTTAATCGTCTGTATTCATTTAATTTTCTACTGTAGAGATTATCCGGAAGAAATCGCTTCAGCAATAAGACCACCTCTTGTTTACACATGTCTTCTTGGAGATGTTTTTATTGAATTTGTTTATTGCATGTTCAATGACCTGAATGCAAGAGATAATAAATAGGTATTGTAAATGCGAGTGCGTTTCTTAGTTGCTTCTTATTTCATGGACGGATCGATGTGATTTTTCGGCCGGAGAGCGACAAAAGGCTAGTTTTTCTCCTGGAAAAATATACAGTTCTGACAGTAATATTCGACGAAAAACAGCAGGGGGCGGCTTGAAAGTGTATAATGTGAAATAAGGATACTGGTGTCAACTTGTAGAACGTTTATTGCAGTACAATATTATAGTATACAAGTACTTTGAACACGTAAGTTGGAGTTGAAGAAAGGTATTGCACGCACGGTCTTATCGGTCACGGCCCTTGAGACGTTCAAAAATCCCTCGTAATTCTTAAAATGTAGAGTGTTTCCACAGACACTACTACTCTATATCGATCAATTGACATTGACACACAGGGTTCCAATGGCATAACGACAGATGAACACAACTATTCGTCCTATTGAAATACTGTACGTAACATTTAATTTACTTCGATGTAAATTATATTTCTTCAAGGCTCAAGTCGTGTCGGTCAACAAAACCACTTGAACAATACTCGCACAGATATAGGAAGCAACAGCATTCTCTGCATGTAGTTAATACATTACAGAAACTGGCACGTCACAGACAATATGGAGGTGTGACTAGTTGGCATCCGTTTTACAATGATGAGGTGTAAAAACTATTGTTTGGACTTGTTCTCCGGGCGGACATAATTATAATGATATTAGACTACAATGGACTCTATGATGCATCTTTTACTTAAGTAGTTTGGACATTGCGTTGTCAGAATTCGAATCAACATGCTTTCATCAATATATGGCAGGGTGGATCAGAACGGCATATAAAATAATTATTAATTAAAATTGATCCCCAGTGGATCATTATCTCTAATTATCTGATTTTCTATCAGAACGGCATAATTCTCATATAGTATTATACAAGCTACCGCCGGGTTTAGAAAATTGCTTTTACTTTCAAGAACCCGGCAAAGACTACTATACAGGTATTTAAAGGCTGCAGTAACCGCTTACCATCAGGCGGACTGTACGTTTGTTTGTCACTATAGATTTATAAAAGCATCAATACCATCGATACAACCTCATCCGAACCTTTCAATTGTAATGATTGCACAAGTCAAGACCAATGAAGCCAATCTTAAGGTCACAGGATGGTGACTGACCGTGGTGCCCTCTGAAGACCCGCGATTGTTTAGCCAACTTATTATACAATAATCAATTGGTTTAATTGTACATGAACGGCTTCTCAATAACAATATACTGAAGTTCATGTCACTTGGTGTCAATGAGCCTAATGTTGTAAACCTTTCTGGATGACCTCTCTATAATTACTCTGAAGCTCTTCTATGATTTACTTGACACGTGGAGCTGCAAAAGCGTAATACTTTAGCTTTAGGATCAAAGGTCAAGGGAACCTGGGTCGAATCAGCCTTAATGATTTTCATGGAATAATGTAGTAAATTCATCTATTCCATTTACAGTTCTGTCTAGACTGGTTTATCATACTATCAGATACGTTATTCATACCCACAAAAGATCTTGGCTTATTTTATGATTAAACTTTACACTATTATAGTTTACTTGTTGCTGCTCGTGACTACGTCTGCTCAGATTTAGTACTTATCATAATGGCATACATGTCTTAAATGTTATGAATGTAGATATATTCTGATGTATAAGCTATATTATTGTAAAGTTTTAGTAATATCCATTCAGTAGTTTTTGCGTGGAAGAGTGACAAAAATCCATACATCTATGCACACATCCATACCTACATACATTCGCGATTATAATAGTAGTAATAGGATGGTTATTGATAAATTTATGGATATAGCAATTAAAAAAATTGCAAAATTCTGTATCGAAAATGAAAGTGAAAATGCAAATGATTTATTCAGCTTAGGCCCTAGTAAGGCACTTATGAATGTCGAGGAATTTACCACCGTATCATCTCTAGTTTTCCGAAAAGTTGAAAAATACTTATCAAAATAGTTTTTCTAAAATGATAAGTTGTCTAAGTTCCTACAAAATACCGTTAATTAGGCCTTACAAGGCACATAAACAGTCCTTTACAATTCCGCGATGCTTCACACCCCACATTACAAGATGTGCCTCAGAGCCGTGCACTCATCTTTATGCCCGGCAAACACGTCACACCTGCTTTAAAAGTGCCTTATTACCGGTTTTTACGTAGTAGCTTATCAGGCTTTGAAGGTAAAAGGCTGGCGCTTTAGAAAAAAACATCAAAGGGAAATGTTTTCAGTCGGGCTTTCGCCTTTTTTCAATGGCAATTAGTTAGCGTAACGCCGCTTGCTCGCGCCTTGTGCAATTATGGTACTGAGTAGTTTGCGGAGGTGGAGGTGCGAATTCTTGGAGGTGGCTTAACTATTAAAAATAATAACACTAACTGGAACCAGGCCAAAGTCGCAGTATATACCCACACTGTTGTAATTTTTATAATGAAATATCCCTGCGTATAGGTACTTGGGACAATTCCAGACAAGACACTTTAGCGCCTACTAGCATTAAGCAGAGGCAGAATTATTTAGCATAGTGTGCTTGAAGCTCTTATCAATGAAAATACTTCAACTGCAGGTAAACCTTAGCGCTGAATATTTTAAGTTCTAATTACTTTCAAGATACTCTTTATCCATTTGAAAACATGCCTACACGATTATAATTTAATAATTCTGTATAATGTACTGATCCATTAGTATTGCAACCTAGTTCTATACTTATTTCATAGCATATAGAGCACACTGTGTGCTCACTTGTGTTCCCACATCCCTGACTTTCAAGAGGGTGTCTTAAACTAAAAATTATTGATATTAACCCGGGCCGGTGCGTTAATTAAGCTTTTCACTCGTTTAATTTTTTACTCAGTTAAACCCAACCTTTGGTTAACTTACTGCCAATTAATTGTAGCATTAATTAGCAATGAATCGTTTTGATCGACCAACCGGGTTTAGCTGTATGGTTTAGGTTTATATTTTGGGTAGCTTTGCTTGTGAGTTTTAACACACAAACATACATATACTCAAACCTGTATTCCCGAAGGGGTAGGCAGACGTGTTGTAATAACAACACACACACTTTTCACAGAACGTGGTAGATCAAATCAAATCAAATCAAATCAATTTATTAATAATATAAGTACATGACATGTCATATCGCCACCTAGTCCCAAACTAAGCAAAGCTTGTACTATGGATATCAGACAACGGTATAACAATAATACAATAAATACCTTAAAGGCTAACATACATACAACATTTATAATAAAATAATAACAATAATAATATATATAATAGGGTTTGGCGATCCTGCGCGCATCCCTATAACGCCGGTATACTTCCTGTCGGCCAGAAATCCATCCAGATGGTGAGTCCATCGCCGTTTCAGCCACTATACATACGTCATTAAATTACTTCTCAGACACATGCAGGTTTCCTCACAATGTTTTCCTTCACCGTAAAGCACAATGTGTGAAATCACTACACATAAGTTCTCTTTAGAAAAACTTGGTACAGGCCCCGCTGGGATTCGAACTTATGTCGCTTGCGTAGCAGGCGACTGCTCAAACCCCACGGCCACCACGGCTGTGTGAGTTTTAAGCTTTATATAATATATTAAATGTTTATCATATTATATCCTTTAGTCAAGAACGATTAACATTGAATGTCATTTTACGAGTGACAGACAGACTCGCTCGCGCTATATGAATCCCCGAATCCTCATTTTTTCGTTGCGCGTTCTTTACTACGGACCTATTTTATGAAATAAAGATAACAATTTTAGCACCTATATTATCAACTTGAATTTATTACATATTTTATCAGTTTATTAAATATACCCACGACGCCCGACGCCGTCAGTGCAAGTTTTGACTTATCTTTAGGCAACTCACAATATATGTTTTTAAATTATAACCTATGTGTTATTTTGATGTGTAAGCTATATTATTGTAAAGTTTCAAAATTTCAATCCATGTAGTAATTTTTACGTGAAAGAGTAACAAACATACATACATTCTTATAAACTTTCGCGTTTATAATATAAGTAAGGATAGGATCTACCCTTGGCAGTAATCGAGTTGCCGACTTGCCAATAAGGATTGGTCATTGGGCTGGCTGGTCGGGAAGATTGCAATTGAAGTCAAACATATGAACCTCGTCGTAACAATGCCACTAAAAGAAAATACTGCCAATGTACCCTTAATTAAAATTCCTCATGTCTCAAAGACGACAAAGAGCGTCTTGTATCTGAAAGAGTTCCCTTAGGACTACTGTAAAGACACAATCTCATTAAAATCGTACAATCTAACCATTAACTAATTGCTAGTGCCCAGCTCGTCAGAACAGGCGAAAAGAACTTCTAATTAAAAACGCTTCTGAATTTGTCCTCTTAACATAGCCTTGCAATTCGTGAACGTAACCCTAAGATCATAGGGAAAGTTTCCACCGACAAGACGCGAGGGATGTTTTGAGAGTTTCGGCTGAGAGACATTGCACTGCCGGCTTCGAACAAAGAAAACTTGAAAAGGCAAATGAGCGTCTTTACTAAGTTAAAGCGATTAGCGTTTTAGGTGTCGAGGAAGAAATGCTGAGGAGTGGAGACGGGAAATTTTTGTAATTATTTATTCATTCCGTTACTAATTTAGCAGTGAAATATTTATGAAGAACACTGTACCTATTTAAAACATTTTAGGACAGTATTATATCATCTGATGATCATGTCCTTGCATATGACACTTTGTCAGTTCACGTGGGACCAGACAATGACTGGCAAACTAATTCTACAATTATGTGGATTTTAATCTACATTTAGCTACACGACGTTACTGCTATAACGATGATGGTAGGCCGGCAGATCACATTCTTACAACATCTTAAAGTAACCTCAGGCCTAAAATTTACCTCGCGCTTGCGCTAGTAGAAGCGATACAAAACCTATGGAAATGACATAAATCAGGCACGTGACATATGTCATTCCCATACATATTTAATCGTTAACTATAAGCGAAGCGCGAGGATAATGTTACTTTGTCTACAGGCCTTGATTGATTGCAAACGCAGCCTCTTCAAACCCACATCAAAAAAACAAGGTTTCTCAATTCGGCTGTATACATTAATGTTTGTCTTATCATTTTTATTTAATACCGAACGCGTGTTAGAGAAAGCGCGATTTTTAACTCAAGCATTACATTTCATAACAATAATGAAACAAATAAAAGCACGAGTCCCTGGAGACACAATAAACGTTGTTTTGATCAACAAAGTGTAAAAGAAGAAACATTGACCAATTTAAGTGCTAAAGTATAATAAAAAGATTGATATAATGCCTGTAATGCTCAATGTTACCAATTACTTGGCCAAACAATTGAGAAATCATGTAAAAACAAGTGGATAGTGGTCCACGAAGAGTTTGACAAATAGGAATTCTTGGAAACTAGATGCAGAGCCTGTATTTATGGTAAGTTTTTTGTTATTAGTTACACAAGTAGCGGTGAAATAATTTACAGGCAAAGAGCGTTATCGGAGTCACCTGACGTAACCTCAGTAACAAAACAAATTAACTTGCTTACACTAGGAAATGTTGTTTTATAAGGAGTTTGTGATTATGTAATTATATTATCTTGGTCGGCTTCAGTTTCAATAGGTACAATGCAGTTGGGCGCGTTGCACGGTTGCTTAATATCACTGCAATATTGATGAAAGTTGGCCAATTTGGGATAATACCAATATTACTTTAATTAAATTGTACAATGTATAAAAGCGGTCTATGCTTTTAGTCTATACAGATAAATAACATGTAAGTGCCTCTTTGTAATTCCAAAATAACAGCTTTTGATTAAATGCATTTGGAAGTGTATCCGATATTTAAAAAAACAATATTTAAAAAAAACTGTCTGTCCGTCTGTCTTCTGTCTGTCTGTCTGTTTGTTCCGGCTAATCTCCGACAGGGCTAGACTGATTTTAACAGGATTTAACTGGCTAGAACTTAGGCTACTATTTCTTTTAAAAACAGTA